>CM053511.1:16534207-16640111 GCA_028627145.1 Eidolon dupreanum | reverse complement strand
GCTTTTATTATTATTTTTGAATCGCTCTAGTATATTCATAGTCTTTGGAAATAAATGACATTGTTCTATTTACAGCATTCTGTTTTTAGTAGTGATATTTTCATTTACAAAATATAGTAGTTCTCAGTTGCTGAAAATGTCAAATCCTAGAAAACGTAGCATTCCTATGCATTATGTTAACATTGTTCTCTCGTTAGCGGAGTCGTTAGCGGAAGACTCATTTGATGAATTCAATTAATGTAAACATTTCTGTTATATTAGGATTAGAGATAAGTTCTGTTTAGAAATAACTCCAAGAACAGTTTTTATATTTTATTTTCACATTGAAAACCAGTCAGATTTGCTTCAGCCTCAAAAAGCGTGTTTATGTAAAATTAAATTAATGCTGACAGCGAGCTGCACTTTTTTTTTCTAAATGAGAAATGGGTTAAAAAAAGTGTATGTTTACACAATAGAATACTACTGAACAATAAAAAGTAATTACTGATACCTAGTAAGACATAGTTAAACCTGAAAAACATCATACTAAGTGGAAAAACCTAGATTACATATGTATAAACTATAAAAGGTAAATGTATGGAGACAAAAAATAGATTAGTAGTGCCTGGATGTGTAGGTAGGAACAAAGAAGGATTGCAAATGAGCAGGGAAAATTTCGGGGGTGACAGAAATCTTCTAAAATTAGAATGTAATGATGGTTGTAAAATTCTTTCAATTTAAAAAAAACATAAAAACAAGTAAATTTTATGGTATATAAATCTTGTCTCAATAAAGCTGTTTATACTGTCTTGTACAGTATATTCTCAATTGTGACATATATACACACACATAAACATACATATGCACACTATTATACATGCACACACAAAAAATCATGGTTTATGAAACTCATATCTAGTTAACATTTTAATTATAAACAAGGAATCACACATTTTTGGTAAACTAGCTGTACTTTTACAAACTGTTAATAAAATATGAAGAAATACTAGAGACAAAATTTTATTTAACGTAATCCATTTGTTTTAAATATTACTTATATTTCCTGACCCTTTCATATATCCTTTTTATGAATGACTTTTTCACTCACAAACCTTGCTCTTTAGTAGTCAGAGTAGACACTTAAAGGGTTTAAGAGAGGAAAGAGAAAGAAAAATGAATCATATTCACCTATGTATGAGAGGGATAATGACCTCCATTTTATGGTCGATATATATAACACGATCTTTATGTTAGGAGACAAAGGCTGAGAGGAAAATGAAGTGTTATCCTTTCTACTTTATATCAAGCAAAACAAAAATTTTAATGAGATTACAGAGTTGACATCTCACAAATAACTTTTCTTTGAATTAACACAGGTCTTTCAAGTACTGAAGTCCTCACCCCCCATTCTTGTTAATACATTGACAGTTAGTTTCACTTCTCAGTGATACTGTAAGTTTCATGTCTAACCACGATTCCTTACCATTTTTGTAGTTGTTTTCATGTAAAGTGCTAGAATTAGAATAAAGGGAGTCTTAAAATTTTGAGTGAGTTAGCCTAATAAAATCCTTTTTGTATTTTTATCTTTTCATTAAGTCATTTAGGCTTCAAGTAGCAGTATTTTCTGGAAGACATTCACATTAGTATAAATTAGAAAGAAAAAAAAAGAAATCAGTAATAATCTCTACCAGCAAAATTAGCTCCTCCTCCTATGTTCCGTATATCATTTGCCAATAATGTTCAAATTTGAACTCTCTTGATTAGTGCTTCTTATTATGTCCTATGGATTCAAATTCTTATGAATTTTGAATCTTTTTATACTGCCAATAGTGTCTTCTACATCACCTGAAACAGTCACTATATGGCTTTCTGCTTACCTTTGTATCCTCTTCGAGTTATCTTAAACATCTTATATTTAGCACCCCCACACCTCTCTTTTAACAATTCTATTACCAATCATCAATCCCTTTCATCTCCTACCACTGCATGCATTTCCAAGTCACTCTAACAAATTACCTGTGCACTACACCAACCTCCTCCTCCTGTACCACCTGCCTTTGCTCTTTACTCTTCACTTTCCATACTTCTCATTTATATATATATATATATATATATATAATTTTTTTTTTTTTTTTTTTACTGCAGTTGTCTGTGCCTGTGGAATAGTCTACCAGTTTTAATCTGGAAAATTCTAATCATCACTCAAAGTCCAATTTAAACAATGTTTTATTATTGATGGAAGTTTCTAGTTCCATAAAGGAGAAATAATTTTTCTTCTTTATTTCTCAAATACTATTTTTTATATTATTATCATAAAACTATTATAATTTTATTTTCAGGTCTTTCTCATTGTTTTCTAAGTTCACTACAAGCAAGGTTTATTTTCTAATTCTGCATTTTTCATCATTAGTGCCTAATACAGATCCATTCTTGAACTGATAAGTGAATAGCCATTAAAAATAATTGAACGGTCACAGGGACGGGTAGCACAGCATAGGGAATGCAATCAGCATTAACGTATTGTCTAGGTGGAGAACCATAGGAGAGAAAAAGCAACTAGGGAGATTGTTTTATAAACTATATAAATGTCTAACAAAGGTATTGTATACTTGAAACTAATAACAAAATAAAATTTAAAAATATAATTGAATATAAATTTTTCTATAACTAGAAATTTTTGAATTAACTTCTTTTAAATGTTACCTGAATAACATGACATAGGGTAATTAGTTTACTGTTTTTTGATATTATTTTTTTACTAACACAGAATACTTGTAAATAGAGTAAGTCCCACAGATACTTAAACTTTTACTGATTAATTCATTGAAGTTTATTATTATTATTATTATTATTATTGAGTAGCGAAGACTTTTTTTTTTGGTCATTCATTAGCTAATAATGAAATAGTTTCAGAATACAGGCCAGTGATATATTAAAATAATAAATGTCAGCTATTCATGGCATGGATTAAAAATATTTGTTCTACTACAATGTCTGCTAACTAGCATTAGAAACATGTTTTCAGCATATCAATGTCACTACATTAGTTCAATTTAATCAGAGAGAAGCCACTGTTGAATCACAATGTTGAATGGAATAGGGTCAGATGTTTGGAAAAATAAATAAATGCATGACAGTGAGTGTAGCTTTGAAAAATACCAAGTCAAGCCTACTTTCTTTAGTTTTGCCAGATTTGGGGGTTCAAAACTAAAAAAAAAAAAAAAAACGGTGATGAAATATAAAGATACACACCCTACATCAAATAAAAGGTACAGTGCCTCAGCCTGACAGTGTCTTATACCTGACAGACCGCCAAGAAATATCAGGTGAAGAAATGAATGATGATTAAAACATCTTTTGCATTTAAAATAATTACTAGTTACAAGAGTAATCTCAAAATCATCTTCCAGAGATGTCAGGGTTCCTGGGAATATAACTGCAAGGTTGAAATGACACGAGGCAAAACTCCCCTGCTGCTGACAAATCAATTAAAGGAAGTCTCTTCACCTCTAGTCATCTTAAGGTTATTTTTAATTTCACTATTTCAGCTCTCATAAGATTTAGCGGCAGCATTATACATTGCCTTGGGACATTCTAACTGAACCCCAATCCCAATCATTTTTAATATCTAAATTCTATGGGAACATACTGGGTTAGTTTTGGGAGTCCTTATTTCTCTACCAAGAAATGAAGATAAAATCATCTCTCCTGCCTACCTCACAAAATTGTTGTGAGAATCATATGATATATTGTATTTGTAAGCCCATGGTAAATTGAATTTTATTATTTCAAACATTATTAAAAAACATCTGTAATAAAAGTCATGTTTGTGTATATTTGCAAAATATATAAAAAACACAAGTTATTAAAAGGTAATATATATATATATTTGTACTATCTAATGTTTCAAAATGCATATGCTATAAATATTCATATTTTAAATTAAAATTAGTCAAAAATTAATTTTGAAAATAAAAAATCTATATTTTTATTATAAATGAATAGTTTAAGATATTTGCTTTAAGGTAAAGAATACAGTGGTGCATATGAATGGCAGAGTTTTTAAATTTGTTCTTTTTAGACTTATCTCTGTTCTTTTTTATATTATACTGACTTTTATAATAGTTATAATCACATTAACTATTTTGTCAGAGTGAAAACTAAACATGTATTTGTTAGGCCTTTTTTTTATATTATGATATGTATTCGATAACTTTTGTGTAATTTAGGCAAAGCAGACACCAGACTGCCTTGAACTTGGAGGGATTTCTTAATTATCAGGGATGTTAATAGACATTATAAAATTATAAACTCCGGCATGCCACTTTATTTCATGAGGCTAAGAACTCTATGGGACAGAGCTTACACCCAGGTCACAAATACATGATATATGTAGATTTATGTAGGCTTCAGATATATGTAGATTTATGTGAGGGACTGCAGTTAATTATTCATTATAGAATAAAAGGGTATCATACTTTATAGAATAAAAAATACTAAAATAAAGTTATATAAATGAGAAATATTCTATTTAAGTAAGCCATAATTTCAAGGACTAGATATTATAGGAAGAGATACAGGTGAGGAGTAGGGTTACTTGAGTAAAAGGATGCAAATAACAGTGGATACGAGTATGTGTAGCATCTCTGATTATGTGTAAGCTAAGTGCCCCTTCACCAGAAATTATTAAAATTAATGAATTACATAGAAGATAAGTTTAAGAAGAAGAACATTCTTTTTAATTAAGTGGCAATGTAACATTTCATAATATTTTATTAACATGACAAAATTATACTCAGAAAATAACTAAAAATAACAGTTCTATAATTAAATGAATTATGTATATTAAAAGTACATATATATTTTATTTAGTAACTTAAAAAAGTATCAATGGGATATATTCAAAACACCTACCAAGAAACAAGTAAGTGGAATAGAAATGTGTTGTTCTAAATATTACATAGGGATATATTTACAAGATTTTGCCAAAAATTTTTTCCTTGTAGTGTTCTATAAAATGATTTGCAAGACTATATTACTAGTGTTATTTTGTTTTCTTATGTATGGTTATTAGGTTTCTATTGCTGTATAGAACATTACCATGAACTTAACATTTGAAGTCAATTAGCATTTATTATCTCACAATTTCTGTGGATCAAGAATCTGGATATAACTGGTCCTCTGCAAAGCTAAAGTCACTGTGTTGGCCAGGACTGGGTCCTTTTGTGGACGCTTGACTGGGGATGGCTCTTTCTGTAAGCTTATTCAAGCTGTTAGCAGAATTCCTCTTGCAGTGGGTTGAGATCCCGACTGTCTTCTGGCTGTTGTCCAGGGCTTTCTGTGAGCTCTTAGAGGTTTCCTGCAGTTCTTTCACCAAGTGGTTCTCTCTATATACCCTCTCGCACCATGGTAGATAATTTCTTCAAAGCCAGCAAAGGAGAAAGCTTTTAGCCTGAATCCGCTAGCGAAATGGACTCTTATAAGATATGATATAATAATGGCTGTAATCTTCTTTAATGTTTACCATATTCTAGTGGCTGGAAAGAAGTCACAGGTCATGCTCACACTCAAGGAAAGTGGATTATATAAATACACGTGCATCAGAGGCTGGATCATTTAGGGGTCATTTTAGGGCCTGTCCATCACAGTTGTAAACTATCAAGTGATGTAATTTGATTGTTTTCTTACTTTACTTACATCTATTATCATGGTCAATTTGAATTGCTGATTAAATAAACTTGTATGTTTAAGTTAAAGTAAAAATTCTGATAAGAAGCACCATCAGCTATTTGAAATGTGGAAAATCTTAGAAAAATGCAATTATAATTTATAGCGTTCAAATATAATACACGTCTAAAAAAAAGTGAAGCTAAATGCTATTCCAAAAAAAATTTAAGGCAGAATTTTTACTTAAGATAATCATTTAATGAAATGATTGCATGATTCTAAATAATACTCGTACAGGAAACAAATGTCCTTTTTATTTTTTAGAGTACCTATACATCTTGATTCCCAGCTCTATAGAAAGAAAACTTTATTTTTTAATTTTTGTCCTATAAAAAGAGATCTTGTTTTAGGTCCAGAGTAAAAGAAATAAAGAGGGATTTAAATAGTTTTTTTTTTTTTGCCTTTTATTTCTAGATTGAGTTCTAAATGCCAGCTACTTTTAAAAATTAATTAAAAAGATTAATTAGTATTATTTTAATTTGTTTCACAGTATTGTTTTATTAAGGAATTTAAAAGAAAATTATACTGTTTGAAACCAATCTTATACTTTTGAAAAATTTCAAGAATATTTTTATATATTTTTTGAACCACATGTAATTGCTAATTTTTGTAATAAAAAACAGTAACTTTATATGTGTTAGATTAATGATATGATATACATATAGGTGTATTTGTATATATATATATACATATATATATGCGTGTATGTATTAAATTAAGTCAGCCACTTGATGTCTTCACAAATGATATCAAATAAAAGGATAAATAGCTAACTTTTCTTACTACTTTGTGAAAATGCAGTGTGTGTCTGTGTATATGTTTTTGTATGTCCATGCTTTCCTTCTATTGTTTTCCTATGAAAAGATAGGTCCAGAAAAATGCTTTATTTTAATAAGTTAATCTATTCTTAAATTTATGTTTATCATGGTAATGAGAAGTATTTTCAGGCTCTGGATATCCTAATTAGTGGCAATCACAGATGTGACATATTTCTAGTAACAAAAAGAAAAATTAAATTGACTGACACATCACCTTAGTTACAAACACCAACTCTAATCATGCCTAACTAGGAGCAAGGAAAAGGGCAGGCAGGATTAAGAAAACAAATCTGGCTTTATGGCTGCTTCTGTTTTCTTCAAATACTCATATGTAAAATACAAGCATGCAAAATACAAGCAAAAAATGTCTCTCTCAGAAGATTCTCCCTTCACCCCTAGAAGCTCCTCATGATATGGAAGATAAGATGAAAGAGAGAGTACGTTGAATAGCTTCTCCTTTGCTCTAGGATCTCTGAGACTTACATAGCCTTTAAGAGTCTGAAATATATCTCTGGAAGCCAAGAGTGATTCTGGAAAGTTAAACGGATTGTTGCTCAAACCAAAAACATGCCACAAACTGATTATTTAAACTTCATGGGTTTTAACTTTATAAATCACGTACAATTCTTATGAGACAGAATGAAATATCTATGCAAAATACCTGGTGTATTATAGACACCTTGAAATAGAACAATTAGTAATATTATGACTACATTTTCTACTGAAATTTTCAGTTGAGCTTATTAAAAATAAAATTTTTCTTCTATAGCTCCTATTCTTCCTATTGGGTCCAAACATTCTGAAAATCACAGTTCCAAAATAGTAGTCAGTTGACTTGCTGCTTCACAATTCAACAGGCACATTTATTTATTTATATTCTGATGCATATTCCATAGCCTAACTTCTAGTGATTCTTATATCAAAGATGGGACTCATAAATCATTTTACTGAAAAATATTTCCCAGGTTATTCTGATGTGCTTTCATATTTTGACTCTATTGCTCTGATACCTATTCTCATGACATTTCAGTCATATTGGTAAGCCAGGTGTTTTTTATCATTTCAGCAGAATGAATTCTAACTGCATCACTCACTACACACACTTTAGCAAGTATCCTACTTTCCATGTAAAACCATCATCTATCATTGCTCTCTTTCTAACCATTTGCCCCAAATCTGCAGTGTTACTTCAGCCACAATGTTAATAAGCATGAGTTAAATCAATTTTGTTATTGCATGCTTTGGTGTGTGATATGGAAAATTCTGCCTTGAAGAAGAAAGAGAATTTGAATTTATATAAAAATATTCTAAGGATAAATGTAATTGAAGTGTGAATATGAAAAGGAGAAACTGAAAAAAGAATGGCGGAACAAATTGTACTGAATTAGCGTTGGCTTAAAGACAGCATAATCAAAAGACATGATTCTTGATATTAGAAAAAAATGTAAAAATTACATTTACAGTTGAAGATACTTGATATTAATTTCAAAAATAGTAATCATCACTACTTCAGAATGTCTCTAGTCTTATGTTAGTCCAAAAAGAATATAAGAGATAACTGATACAATATTCCATGTTTCTATGTCATGCTGCTCTAAAAATTGTGCTATTGGTATGACTTTTTATTAAATGCCACCAATTTAACAATCTCCAAGCACCAATGACTTTAAAAGATAATCAAAGTTAAAATGGTATAGCTTATTTGAATAAAATCTTAAATATTTACCTTTAATTCTTTCCCTCTTTTAAATGGTTTATGTTGTTGATTTCTTTCTTTAGATGGGTATCTGAATCTTGAAATCAAGCAAATATATAGACATTCAAACTTTGTTTCTAATTCTAACATGACAATCTTCATTATGTTACTTCTATATCATCTTTATCTTGTACTCATATCCATTATGCAGTGATCTATGCTAGCTAGCCTACTGGCATCTGTTCAAAGACTTTAGTACTGTTTCCATACCAAGCAGGCACTTTATATTTGATCCATTTTTTATAACCTAGAAAAAGTTCTTCCTTCTGAAATATTGAAATAAAGTGAAAAAAAAAGTTAATCTGCTTAATAAAAGTAAAACGAATTATATAAATGAGTCAGAAATATAAACATTTTACTTAATAACTAACCTACGAAAAATGTGATAAAAAATTTTAAAAGGACAAGATATAGTTCCTGTCCTGAAGAAAATGAAAGATTAGTAAGATCATGAACTATTCACAAATAACTAGAATATAAGATGGAATGCATTGTGCAGAATAGGTGCGAATATAGTAATAGGAAAACAGGGAAGACAGAATGTGATTCTAGAAAGAAAGGTTGGAAAGAGGGATAATAAGCAGGTAGATATTGAAGATGGCTTGAAAGTTCAGTTTCAAGAAGAGGGTAAATACTTTCCATGGAAGAGAACTGCTAGAGATAAAACTATGAATCAGATGAGGTCAGACTGGAAACAATTATATTGACTCTTCTTTAGTCAGCAGGGCATTCTTTAAGATGTTTGAACAGAGAAGAAATATAATCAGAACTTTGTCTTCAACATGGATCATTACTTTGGCAGTAATATTTACAATTCATTGCACAGATGGAAGATTAAGGAACAGAGAGAGACTTTTTAAAGCTACTATTAGAGTTCAGATAAGAAATAATAAGCTCTTAAACTTGTATACTGGGACTATGAGCATGGAAGAAGAAAAAAATAGAAAAAAGAAGATTCAGTGTGTTCAAGATATAGAGAGTAAAGTAAGACAAGGCATAAGGGTGTCTTCATGTTGGCAAGGCCTAAATACTGGGTTTGCTGCCTAATATGGATGGGTACCTGCCTGATATATAAATGGAAAATAGGATGACATAATTTGAATTGCACTTATAGGATGAGAAGATGATTTAGATTTTGAATGTGTTGGATCACTATAACATCCAAGACACCATTATGAGTATGTTTAACAGACACTGAAACATAATGATAGGAATATGGAAAAAGGCTTAGTACTACAAAATACATTCATGAATCATTAAATAGTGGTAATAATGGACAACAATTAAGAAATCAATTCTGAAGTCTAGAACTGAATCAAGTTGAGTATAGAATGGTGATATAATATTATTCTCTGCCTTTTCTTAAAGGAAAAGCTTTTAGTATAAACTTGGGCCAAACTTGAGCTCATATATTCTGCATATTTAAAAACAAAATGAATCCTGGATGGCTGGTGGGGAATGGCTGCTGATATTAAAGGAAACAAGCTGGTCAAGGAATACTTGGTATTTTGTTTCATTATTTTAGTCAATAACTATATTTAAATACACATAAACTGCAGAGAAGCAGGCAATAAAAGAAGTGAATGTAACACCAAAGTGAGTGAGAATCATTGAGGGAAACTAAATGTGAAGGCCACTGAAGAAATGAAACTGAGGGCAAAAGTGAGATTTAGAGGCTGTGTAATGTAAGGATCATTATGGCATCATTTTATACGAAACATGGGTACAATTTCTGGTGCACATCAACATCCTCTTTGACCTCACCTTGCCAACTCTCTCGATCATTATGGTCAAGCTACCTGTCCCCACTCTGCTGTCAAACAGGGTGGGCACGTTCCTGCCTCAGACATTTTTCACTGACCCTTCTCTCCACCTGCACATTTTCCCATTCATGGATCATTCTGGGTTTTGCCACAAATGTCACTTCTTAGTAAACTCAGTCAATTTAAAATCAGGAAACCCATATCCTAGTAATCTCTTTACTTTTATTCTCTTTTCTCTAGCCTGGCATAAAATTGACTTTATTTTATTTCACTTTTTACTGTTCTTCTTCCCTCTCTTACAAGAACTGGGATTTCTTTCTATGTGTTCACTTGATGCATCTCCAAAATTTAGAACACTATCTGCTGCATAGCAAGATCTCAATAAGTACATTCTGGATTTATAAAATTAGGAAACTTGGAAATTTAAAAGTTATTTGGAATTTAATCAATTGCCACTTATCACTTTGAATTAATTGGTTTCATGCCCAGCTAGAAGAAAGCTCAGGCTTATATTCTACATGGACATGTTCCTTGGGCCACCACTTACTTTAAAAGGGCTAAACAGATCTAAGGCAGCTAGTCAAATAGATAACAAGCCACCTGTTGCATTTTCTCTGAAAATTGTTTATTGGTACAATCCTATAGTATTGGCCACTTTAATGTATGTTTGTATTTACTTAGGGCCATGGTTCATGCTGGGCTACATAGAAGAACAAGAAGTCATTGAAGAAAGGAAAGGAAAAGAGAAAGAACATAAGGATCCTGGGAGATGGAAAAAAAAAAAAAAGCATGCATACTATGAAAAAGGAGAAAATGACTCCAGCAACTAAAACTGTCTAAGTCCTTTTTCTCTAAGGCCTGAATAAACAATTTAAAATTCTGGCAGATTTTCTATTGTGTTCTTACCTGTTCCTCTACTCCTTTACTTGAGTTAGCTAGATGACTCACTGTTCCTGACAATCAAAGTTGTTTGGAACAAAATGAATTTAGAAAGACACAAAAAATGTTAATAGTACATTTATTTTAGTATTTCCTTTCAATAAAAGATGCCTAGAAAAGTTTCTCTAAGGTCTACTGTGAACCCAATTGTATCTGTACTTAAATGTCACTTCTTTATAAATGGCTCTTCTGCGTCAATTCTATTTATGTTTCCTTTTTTATTTCTTATAATTCGTGTTTTCTCCATTTATATTATACTTCATAATAACAATAACTATTATTTTGAACTTTTAAGTTAATTACTTTTTTGTGGTGAAACACTTTTCAAAGATATTATACTCTGTTTGGGGACACTGAGGGAAGTCAGAAAAAAAAAATAACAAGTACACAAATTAACAAGAAATTTAATGTGAAATAATATTAGAAGTATGAATGATACTATGGTACTGGAAGAAGGCAAAATCTAATAGGGAGGTATTTTAGATAGAATAGTCTACTAGATTAGGGTTTCTGTGTCTCTTTTTATCAATTATATTGTAGGGCTTTGTTTAATTTCTGAACGTCTGGGAACATTGGCATCATGTGTGTATGTTTATGTGTGTGTTTGTGTACATGTGTGTGTACATACACACACACACATATCTAGGATCTGCTGTTACACCACAATACCCTGGCTTGTGGTACCATTCCTTTAGAGCTAAGCTTTTAATGTCGCATTCTTCAGAAAATTTCCTTCTTGTCCATGGGGAATCCTAACCCTGTATTTCCAAACATTTTTGCTTCCCTGTTATAGTTGAATTTATCACACTGTCATAATCCACTATTATGTTTTCTGTCTACTCCATTAATGTTAAGTTCTTTGTAGGCAGAAATGATAATTACATTAGTCGTGTACATGCATAGCATCTGCAACAATGCTTGTCGGTGTGCTAAGAAATATTTATCGTACACTTGTGGTGAGATTGAAGTTTAATTGAGTACTTGAGTATTTTTACCACTATAAAATTACTGATTGTGCCTTTACATAAATAATCCAGAGAACTACCTACTAAAACATACTTAAAATCACTGACATACCATTTGAGCCAGGTACACTGACTCTTGGCAATTCTGCTATTTTTCCTACATAGTCTATCTAGCAAAAATATTTCCTGTGTCTTAGGAACATAAAAAAATCTTAAATTTTATTACTCTTGGAAGTTTTCATCCTTTCCCTAATTATATAACACTGTCACTGACTTTATATTTATGAGGTATTTGCTTGGCTACACTTTACTATTTTAAAGAAAGATGTGCATGATAAACTGCATGTTACCTCAAAAAGCAAGAACAGGCTGTTTCTTAGCAGAAATGCATTTGAATATTTGACCTTTTACTTGTTTGGTGGTCCAAGTCTTTTAAAAGACCCATACATATTCTTAAGCCACATCACTGATATATTTCCTGTTGTCATAGTTTTTAGTCTTAATTATGTTTCTACAAAATGGAAAAGTTGGTAATTTTTATTTGTTGTCTTTACAAGTCAGTTTCCCCTTGGAACATCGGTATTAAATTAATATCTCAAACTCATAATATTCTCCATAATTTTTCTTACAACTATATTATTTACAGAGATGTGATTTTATAAAAGTACAGATCTTAGCCTGACCCAGTTGAAATATCTTTAATAGATTTTACTACTATATCCTTTTCTTAAATAATTACTGTTATATATAACCATTTATATACACAAACATATGTGCACATGACATTTATCAGAAAATATCTGAATATTTACAATATAACTGTACCGAAAAATATTTATTTGACTTCCTAGTAGGATTTGAAACAATAAATTTTTAAAAATTACTATGTCCTTCAGGTCCAACCTCATCTGGTCCTGACCTACGTATGTGATTTGTGTATTCCTACTGTTTACCTAGTTCATTATACTTCAGTTATACTGGTTTTCTCTCAGTCTTAGAAACTGCTAAACTTGTTTCTTTCAGAGTCCTTATGGTCATCATCTAGGACAATCTGCCCTTCAGGTCTACAAATATCTGGCTCTTTCTTAACCTCTAGGTTTCTGCATACATGGCATAACTATAACCTTTTACAAAGAGGCTTTTTCTAGACACTCTAAGAGACTTGCCCTTTGGCTATCTTCATCAAAACCTCTAATTTATTTCTTTCATGGCACCAATGGCGATTTTTATTTATTTAATGCATTTATTTAAGTGATTGTTTCCTCTTTTTGTCACTAGAGTATGCCCTCTATAAGAGTGGAATCACCAACAGTCTCATTCTTCATTGAAGCCCTATCAAACAGCACAGGGAATGATACATCTGAACATTGGTACAATAAATATTGGGTGATTTAATAATTAATGGGAAGAAAAAAACATCAAATAAATTGAGGTTAAGACTCTGAGTGTGAGGGACTTTACCTCTATATCTATAGTTTCAACCTGACTACAGTTTTCAAAAGGGTCACGCTTCTAGGTAAATGGTAAAGGGAATATATAGGTAGTAGGAAAGGGAACAAACTGGACATATTAAAATAAGTATTAGGTAAAAAAACAAGTTCTTGTCTGAACATTCCTGATTTAACTCACAATTCAGCAAACATTACTTGTGAGGGCACTAGACGGTAAACACCATGTTTCTGCACTTGACCCCATAAATACAGTGAGGTTAACACTTTCAGAGAGACGATCTTTCCACTGATTCAAATTTAAGGTTATCTGAGATCTGATATATCTTGGATGCTCAAAAATTATGGCAATTTTATTTCTAAATTAAGATTCATTCTATAAAAATATCAATAGAAAATCAAATCAAGAATCAAGTAGAATTCTCCTGATGGATTTCTTCCAATTAAAGTTTTTTTTTTTTTATCTCATGTTCATTACGTTATTACTTACAAGAATAAAAATATGGAATCAATCTAGGTGTCCAGCAATAGATGAATGAATAAAGAAGATGTAACACATATACATACAATGTAATATTACTGAGCAATAAAAAATAGAATGGAATCTTGCCATTTGTGACAGCATGAATGGACCTATAAGGTATTATGTTAAGTGAAATAAAACAGAAAAAGGCAAATACTATATGATTTCACTCACTTATATCTATCTATCTATCTATCTATCTATCTATATATATATGTGTGTGTGTGTGTGTGTGTGTGTATGTGTGTATATATATATATATGTATATATATATATATATGTGTGTGTGTGTGTATATATATATATATATATATATATATATATATATATAAACAAATGAATAAACAAAGCAAAACAAAAAAAGAACCCACAGATATAGAGAACAAGCTGACAGTTGATGGATAAGAACACCACAAGCCTATGTGAGTAATATAATATAATCTTGATACATAATAGTTATATATTCTTTGATAAAACTAGTAAGATATGAGTAACTTTCAAACTGTAAAAAAAGTTTATTTTTGACTTACAAATTATTTCCCCATTTATAGGCAGGTTTTATCTTCACTTTATGGGGTTTTATTTTTGCAAAGATTCTATAATTTTTTTATACCTAAAGATGGGTTTAATTTATTTTAAACATGATTTTAATAACAACAAAAATAAACAAAAGGTACAGAAGAAAAATTAATATTATAGAGAGGTTTCTTTGTTGTATTTGGCTAAAATCTTATAGAATGAAGAATAATTTCCTTAAGATAACTTATGCATTTATTTTTCCTTTATTTGTTCATTCTATGTATAATACTATCTTAATGAAAGCTTTGGACCATATACTGTGTTATAATGGTAAATAGATAAAAATAATTATTTTTCTTTAGCAATAAATTAAAAATGTAGTAAGAGATTTAATATTGAGAGAGAAATCAGAGACCTCTATGATTGAGATCTATGAATCTCCATAGTTTTAGAGTGCTCGAAAAAAGTTAATAATACTGACCCTGCCTTTATTAAAAATACTGATATTTTGTTCATCATAGATTTTGTGCATTTTGTTTTTATTTCAAATATTTCATTAAACCATCATTATCTTGATTGCTGCTAGTTTGTGTGTGTGTATTCTCTTGAATTTTGTGATGTAATTAGCTCACTCATTCCATATTAGTACCAAGAAGAAAAGAAGGAAGGGAGGGAGAGAGGAAGAGAAAGAAAAAGAAAAAGTTCTGATGAAACACTATACTGATAGCGCTTGTAATGGGTCGAATTGTGTCCTTAAAAGATATTTCCATAACATCCTAGAATCTGTGAATGTATGTGACTTATTTGGAAAAAGAGGTCTTTTCAGAGGTAATTATGTTAAAGATCATGAAATGAGATCATCATGGATTATCCATGTAGGACCTAATCCAATGACAAGTGTTCTTATATGAGACATGCAGGGAAGAGACACAGGAAGAAAAAGAGAACATCATGTGGGAACAGAGACAAAGATTAGAGTAATACAACTCATGAACCACTAGAAGTTGAAAGAGGCAAGGAAAGATTCTCTTCTAAAGCCTTTGGAGGAAGTATAAGACTCTAGAACTCTGGGAGTAAAAATTCTCTTGTTTTTAAGCCACCACATTTGTGATCATGTGTTACAGCAGCCCTAGGAAACTAATACAGTGGTGAAAAATACATTAAGCACTATAAGACCATAGAGTAGAAAACAATCAATTGTATTGAAAGTCAAGAAATACACAGAAGTTATGAAAAGAAGGCTACCCAGATGTACCTTCGGGATCATTATGACTTGAACAGATGTAAACAAATGGAAAGAAATATGAAGGGGATTCCAGAAAGAGGGAACACAAAGATTTTTTAAGAACTTGTGTTTAAGTTATCTGTGTGTGTGTGTGTGTGTGTTGTTTGTTAAAAATGAGTTTGAAGGCAAATTATCAATAATATATAAGTACAATAATGTATACTTCATGTTATATCATTTTATAGACTATGACATTCTTGGAGTTCATAAATCTGTTTGAAATATTTAACAATCTTATATAGTAAATAGTACAGACATTATATAAAATGAGTGAGTTTGTACTTAATGCAAAAGAGTAGTCACTAAAAACTAAACACTTTTATTTCATTACATACTAGTGGCATGTTTAAAAACTAATGGAATTCCTAAATAAATAGGTAAAGTCATTGAAGATAATGAATGAATGAATGAAGCATGGTGTTTGCTGAAAGCAAAATGTTCTTTAGCTTTTATAAAGCAAAGAGATCTATAAATACCAGGAACCTACTGAAAATATTTGTTTTTGTGTTGCTATTTCCTTACTAATGATGAAGATAATACTGGAGTTACAAATCCTTTCCATTGTGAAAAACAAAAAACATGATATAATGGAAACCTGAAACTTTGTAGAAATGTTCTCTATGTAAGACTTCATTGATTTCAGACATGCGTTTCCCAGAAAAGTTCAAAGTTCTAAGAAAACTCAGATCTAGTGAGCATATTCTAAAAATAGCTGTTACAGCTCTAGAGCAATCTACTAATTAATTATTAATTTTAATGAATAATCTTAAAATTAATATATGTTTAAAGTGAACTGATTTCAAATTATCACACACAAAAATATAATACATACTTCCTATCAATATTTCTCCAGTGATTCTTTTTCCATCATGTATCGTTTGGTTGTGTTATATTTCTGCTTCTTGTCTTCTCTACCTAGGTCACATTGTACTACGTCAGGATCAAATATCAAATAGAAAACTACTTAGGAAGTCTTCCCTCTGAAATTAAAAAGGAACAAAAAACTAAAAAGTATGTTCATTGCAGCATTATTTACAATAGCCAAAATACGGAAGCAACCTGTGTCCACAAATAGATAGATAGATAGATAGATAGATAGATAGATAAATAGTTGATAGATAGATAGACAGATAGAAAAAAAAGATGTGGTATATATATACAATGGACTATACCTCAGCCATACAAAAGAATGAAATCTTGCTATTTGCAACAACATGGATGGGCATAGAAGGTATTATGGTAAGTGAAATAAATGAGACAGAGAAAGAAAAGTGTCATATGATTTCACTTATATGTGAAATCTAAAAAACAAAATAGAACAAACAAAACAGAAACTCATAGATATAGAGAACAAACTAAAGTTGCCAGATGGGAGGGGGTTGGAGAATGGGTACAAAAGGTGAAAAAGATTTAGAAGTACAAATTACAGTTATAAAAATTCACAGGGATGTAAAATATGACATTAGAAATACAGTCAATAATATTTTAATAATTATGTATGATGCCAGATGGGTATTAGATAGGTATTATTGGGGCGATCACTTCATAAGGTATATGTTTAATCACTATGTTATATACTAGAAATCAATATAATATCACATGACAATTATAATTTAAAAAGAAAAAGAAAGAAATACATTCAGGAAGGGAAGCCAAAACTTTAGGTAGCAATAGTTTCCAGAAATTCTAAAGTGGCTTAACAGTGCAATCACATGGTGAAGAAAAAAAAAGAATAAATGTTTTTTTTTTTCTTTTACAATGTGTGTTCTAGCAGATGGTACAAAGAATGAATGCAACAGAAACTTAAAAAATACAAGTTTAAAAGATTAAATCGGTGTCTGAGGCTAAGATTCCCTTGATTATGAGCTTATGAAAACAACCATAAACAGAATAATTAAATCTGTTTATAATGAGCTACAGCGACTTGTACAATAAAATATATTTGATGCAAAACAAAAGCACTGTAAAATCTTAGGTTAAAAATTAACAAATTAAAAATATTGCATGTTTAAAGTACCTTAGGCTCTTTTCATAGAATTGTCTGAATTTTCTCAAAGAATTCACAAACAAAACAAAACAAAACAAAAAAACCTATGAGGTTAGTTTTACTATTGCTCCCATTTTATTGATGAGAAAATAGACACAGAATGATTCAGTGGCTTCTTAATTAATGTACCCAGTACATAATTTTCACATTTAGAGACCAGTCAATTCAACTCCAGAGACCACACTCTGTAAACACTGATTATGTTACATTTGCCAATTATGAGATAGAAAAATATTCATTCTTTTTTCAATCTATAAATATTCGGTGTGTATCTACTAGTGGCCAGATACAAATCTAGGTGCTGTGATCAAAACAGAAAAAATCCTGTCCTCAAAAACTTATATTCTACTTGGGGTAGTAGATATTATTTCTATAAAATTTCCATTTTATCATTGAGGTATGGCAATTAGTATCAAGAAGAATAAATGTTTGGTCATAGATCTTTCTACTCATTTGCTGTATTTCATTCATTCAAAAAAAAAAAAGGAAATGATTTTCATTCTCAATTCAAACAAATGGCAGTGATAGTCTGATATTAATTTATTGATTTTCATGATAAATGAATAATTCAAGTGATTGAGCTTAGAAATAGAGGCATATTGGGTTTCATTTCTTGAAAAGTCTATAAATAGATGAAACTTTCCTTAAGAAAAAACATTTTGAAAATTTTGTACACCGGAAAAT
Organism: Eidolon dupreanum; assembly: GCA_028627145.1. Lineage (NCBI taxonomy): Eukaryota > Metazoa > Chordata > Mammalia > Chiroptera > Pteropodidae > Eidolon > Eidolon dupreanum. The sequence goes on along the minus strand of CM053511.1, from coordinate 16,621,658 downwards.
AAAAAAGAGAAAGCCTCAGAGTTAGACTCGACTCAAAACCCAGCAGATTTCTGGAGTAGATTCTAAATATGAGGACCAAATTGTAAGCATTACTATATAAACCATGGTACAATAAAGAGAAAAATGAATATTTTATATGTTAAAAGTAATAAATGACAAGACTAAAAATTAAAGAAAGAAAGGCCTTGGGATTGCTGGAGAAGATTTCAATTTTATGTGAAGTAGTACATTAATAAATATTGGCTGTTCTAAAAAATAAACCACAGGGTATGTAGCCCAAATGATATGAAAGCTTTGTTTGTTCATATTGAGTCCAAATTAGTTTTCCTTATCAGTGGTAATATGCCTCTAAATGATGATTAGGAATCCTGTCTTTTTGCATCCTGAGGCTCTGGTATTTGAACACCTGTATAAACCACAGAAAGGGAAAGAGATTAGGGAATGTTGCATAGGAAGTATTCATGGCAAAAGACTGTATGTAGTATATTTATGCACCCAGGAATATGAGAAAAACTGTTTATTAGTTAGGAGTATCCATAAATAGATTTTTAAAATATGTATTAGTTAGTCATTAGCTGGGAGTATCTGAAAATAGATTCTTACTACAAATTATTAGGATGAGGTGAAAACTAAAGTGGGAAACTGAGATTTCCAGATACTTACGACAAGAATATTCAAGCAGAGAAAACAGCCAGGGCAAAGTCCCTGAGATGAAACTTGGCATATTTGAGGATAAGAGTGGAGTATACAAGCAGAAGTTTAGGGAAATAACAAGAGCTGGATCCTGAGAACCTGCAGGTTATTTTAAGATCTTCATTTTTCTCTCGGATAACACAGAGTCGCTGAAGTAATGTGATTGATTTAATTTATAACACAATCGCTTTTGCCGTTTATTTAATATAGATTGAAGAAGTCAAGGCTATAAAAGGTAGGTTAACTTGGGGTCAATTGCAATAATAAAAACGAGCAAAGTGTACAAAAGCGTAAGCTTTCAGAAATTATCAGTTTATGCATATATTTTAAGGATAGAGTTAGAAGTATTAGAGGCAAATTAAATGCGACATCTGAGGTAAAAATTTTTAAAAAGTACGATTCCAACTATTTTGGATTAAACATTAAAAAAGGGAGTTAAAATTACTGAGAAATAAAAAGTTGCTTAGAAGTTCGGTTTCGGACATAATAAGTTTAAAAAGTTTGATACCTAAGTAATGTTGAAATAGGTAGTTAGATATTAGTCTACTAATTAGAGATAAAAATGTGGACATCAACAGCCACAAAAAAGTTTGAAATCATCAAGAGAGCATTTGTGGAAAAAGTCTGATATAAACAGACAGATGTTAATAAAAATAATGTTGACTCAACACTAGAACAAATTTTTTTTAGTTCATATAAATTTTATTAGTGGTAAACTCATGAAAATGATGGATTAAAATAATTTAAAAGGAAAAATATATCTCTGAAAAATTTTTTTCAATTACAGTTGACATTTAATATTATTTTATATTAGTTTTAGATAAAAAGTAAAAAGTATAATGGTTAAATACTTATATAATTTATAAAATAATCCTCCCAATTAGTCTAGTACCCACCTGTGACTATATACATAGTTATTACAATATTATTGACTATATTCCCTATACTGTACTTTATATCTCCATGAATATTTTGTAACTACCAGTTTGTACTTAATACCTTCATTATTTTCACAGAGCTCCTCTACTCCCACCTGGCTACCATCAGTTTGTTCTTGGCATCTATGAGTCTGTTTGTTTTGTTTGTTCATTTATTTTGTTATGTAGATTCCACAAATAAGTGAGACCATACGATATTTGTCCTCCGCTCTCTGACTTATATCACGTAGCATAATATCCTCCAGATCCATCCATGTTGTCACACAACTTTTAAATTTCTATTATACATTACATTGATTTTTGTCTTATAAATTATTCTTAAAAAATACTCAAATGGTATAAAATGTCAGCATTTCTTAATGTACTTCAGGTTTTAAAAAAAACTATTATCTGATGAAAAACAATTATTACAGATAGGAATTAACATTGACATTCTCATCATCAAGTATAGATTTTATAATTTTACTGCAGCCACACTTTTAAGACATTAATAATACTTAAACAAACCAGACTCATGAATTGTGATGCAGGTAATTCGTTCTGACTTATTATAAACTCCTTTATGTCATATTGCGGAAATCAATTTCTTATTTACAGTGTATGACTCCTTAACATGCTTATTTTACCATTTTGCCAAATGAATAATATTTAAAATTGAATACTCATTTTAGGTATTTTTTTTCTCAGTCTAATGGAATAAGCTTTATTATGTGGAAATGTGTCTTTCCACAGCAATTACAATTATTTAGAAAAGATTTTTCCTCTAAGTTTAAATACAAATTACACGTTTACTATTGATGTTTTCCATTTTTAGATTATATTTTCTTTCATCCAGTAGAAGTATCTAAATTATAATGCAATAATCAATATTCAGATTAAATTATGACATTAATATAACTTTTAATAATTCCAATGTTTAAGAAAATATTAACGAAAATAGTGTTCTCACTATTGTACCCATTCTGCAAATGGGTACAATTTTGGATAAGATGCCCTCCTGCCCAAAATTTGATTTAGATGTCCAAACTGATGATGCCCTGCAGACACGCATATACCCAAGAGGGTTTGAAAGGATCATTACTAACATGATGAGGCTTTCTGGGGAGAGTGGTATAGAGTTTCCAAGCTGCTATATAAAATAAATGATGCTGGGAAAATTAGAAAGCAAAAGAATGAAACTAGACTGCTATCTGTCACCATACACAAAGTTAACTCAAAATGGATCAAAGAACTAAACATAAGACATGAAAATATAAATTGCATATAAGAAATCACAGGTACTAAAATATACACCTTGGTTTTAGAGAAGATTTTATGAATTTGTCTTCAAAGGCAAGAGAAGTAAAGGCAAAAATAAATGAATGGACCTATACCAAACTGAAAAAGCCTCTACACAGCAAAAGAAACATCACCAAAACAAAGAGGCAACCAACTGAGTGGCAGAAGATATTTGCGAACATATCAGATAAGGGGTTAATATCCGAAATAGATAGAGAACTCATACAACTCAACAATAAAAAAAACAAACAATTAAAAAATAAGCAGAAGACCTGAGCAGACACTTCTCCCAAGAAGACATACAAATGGCAACAGACATATGAAAAGATGTTCAACTTCACTAGCTATTGGGGAAATATAAATCAAAATTACAATGAGATACCACTTCATACCTGTAAAAATGGCTGTTATCAACAAGATAAGTAACAAGTAGAAAACAAGTAACCCTCATACACTGCTGGTGGAAATGTAAATTGGTACAGCCACTGTGGAAAACAGTATGGAGGTTCCTCAAAAAGTTAAGAATATAATTTCTATATGACCCAGCAATCCTTCTTCTAGGTATCTACCTCTAAAATTTGAAAACATTTATCCGTAAAGATAGATGCACCATGATGTTCACTGCAGCATCATTCACAGTGGCCAAGACGTAGAAACAACTGAAGATCCCTTCGATAGATGATTGGATAAAAAAGATGTGGTACATGTATACAATACGACGTTACTCAACCATAAGATAAAATACTACCATTTGCGACAACATGCATAGATCTTAAAATAATCATGCTAAGTGAAATAAGTCAGACAAAGAAGTTGAGAATCATATGATTTCACATATACGTTGTATGTAAAACTGAAAGCAACAAAAGAACAAGACAAACAAAAACTTATAGACACGGACAACAGTTTAGTGGTTATCAGAGGAAAAGTGAAGTGGAGGGGAGGTTGATGAGGGTAAAGAGGGTCAAATATAGAAGATCTGACTTTGGTTGGTGAGCACATTATGTAATATACATACGATATATTACTGAATTGTACACTTGAAACCTATGTAATTTTATTAAACAACATTACCCTCAATAAATTTAATTAAAAGAATGGCTGGCAGGAGAGAGAGTAGGAAAAGGAGAGTGGCTTTAGTTAGTGTGTGTGTGTGTGTGTGTTCCCGGAAAATTTTATTCTGGACATTTATTACATTCACTGAAATTTGTATTTCATATAATTTTTTTTTACATTGTACAATTCAATGAGTTTTTTTCAATTACACTTGGCATACAATAATATATTAGTTTCAGTTGTACAGTGTAGTGATTAGAGATCTAAATATCTAGTACCCTTCTTCCCCCTTACATATTATGACAGTTGTTAACTATTTTCCTTATGCTATACTTTATATCTCCATGTCTATTTTGTAACTATCCTTTGTACTTCTTAATCCTTTTGCCTTCTTTCACTATCCCTGCCAAACCCCTTCCCATCTAGTTGCCTTCAAAATATTCTCTGTATCTACGAGTTTATTTCCATTTTTGTCATTGGTGTTGTTTATTTTGTTCTTTAGATTCCACACATACGTGCAGTATGTGATATCTGTCTTTCTCTGTCTGACTTATTTCATTCAGCACAATACCCTCTAAGTCCATCAAGGCAATATCTTTTTCCATTCCCTTCCTTTTACTCTGTGTGTCTTTTAATCTGAAGTGAGTCCCTTGTAGGCAGCATATGTGGAGTTAGGTTTTTCGTGGAGTTTGGAGATGGAACCCAAGTGAGGTTTTCTGTACAACTAAGGGCTTCTGTAGTTTGAATTTCTTATTGTTAGCAGCGGAGCCAGCACCTAGTCTTTTACATTAGTTTTCTTACACGTGGAGCAGATGGGAGAGAAAAAAGGATGAAACTTAAAGGATATCACCAGGTACACACACACTACACACACACACACACACACACACACACACACACAAATCATACCCTTTATTATAATCAGTCTAAAGAAAAATAAGAATACTAAAACAGATTTTAAAATTACAATGTTTGTATCACAGAATACATAGAATTCTAAGACCCACACTGTGGACTAATCTTAAGAATTTCTTTAGAAAATGCTACTAATGGTACATGGGTTTTTTTAGTGTAATTGTTTTAAAATTTTTTAAAAGGGATGGCTACATATTACTAAATAATAAAGCATACTATATCTCTATCTCTGTCTCTAGAACTCTGTGTATCTAGAGCTAAATTCAGAATTGGATGTAGATAGATAATTCCCAGCCTTTTATTTTATCTTTACAAAGTCTTAATTTTTAGTCCTATTCTTTTGAGTATTTTACATTCTTTCCAATTGAATTTGTATAGCTTCTTTCATACAGAAGCACACACAATATTTTTAATATTAATAAAATTCAATGGTAATTTACTTTAAAGGTTAAATGTGACTGCTCACTGAGTTCTGGAAGTCTCAGGACCTGCACAAAGGGTGCATAACTAAAAATCAAAAACATATGCAAACTTATAATAACTTTCAGGTGGTAGAGATGTTTCTCATCTGTCTCCAAATCCTATGGAATTGATTAGAGAATAGTATTAGGTATACATATCTACATTTGATATCTTTGGTTGGAATTTCCACATTGGAGAAAGCATGACAAAGAAAGAACATCCATAAAAACCAATTTGTTTATTGGTAATTGGGTATATTCCCCTTGTATTATTTAAGTTGTGTGTTTGAATAAAAGCTTTCCCCTTATATCTTAGCCTTTCTTTAATGATTTATAGCCAAGAGAGTGACAGTAATGCCATCAATTTATTGTTATGACTAAAGTACTGGGAAGGCATTCAAATGTAGTTTGAAACAGGCATCTTTAAAAAAAATTACTTTAGTACATTTTATTACAAAATTATAAATCCTGTATCTATTAAAATTGATGATGTGACAATGACATGCTAGGTACAATACTGCTAACCATAATTTAAGAAAGGTAATAATTCAAAACTTAATCAGTCAAATTACAATCATCTCTTTTTTGACATTTTACACATAGAAATTAATCATCGAGATGTAATACTAAGAAAAGATATGAATTAATCAGATGTATTATTACTGACATGAATTTCATCAATTTCACTTTGCTTCTAAACCTTCTGAATTATTTTGGAGTATTTTTTCCTTACTGTGTAAAGGACCTCAGTTACATCTAATAATTAAAATGCTTACTATAATCCTGGTTTTATTAAGAATTATGTATTTAGAGTAATATTACCAATGATAAAGTGTTTAGAACTTGTCATTATTTCACAGGTATAGCACATCCATTTCCCTCTGGCAATTAAGGACACAGGGAGTCTCTAATTATTGCCATGGTAGAGAGCTTGTAGCAAGAGCATTTGACTCTAATCAAAGGATGTTTTTCTTTTCTATGTTGCTTGGAAAACAGAAACAGGATAGGGTAGACATTTATTTACTTAATATGATTCAAAGATTGTGAAAGTTTCTATTTAATGAAAATGCTCTCTCCCTTTTAGCCTGGAAAGTATAACTTCAGAATATAAAATTATCAAAATAAACGACAAACTAAAGATTAATTCATTATTATATATTGTCATGTATATGTGAATCTAAGGGCATTTATTAATAAAACAGATAAATAAGACATATCAATATGTTCATAGTTTAATAGGTCTTCAGACTTATATTTTAAATAAATGATCATATATAAGAAATTTTCAGTCACTTTCATAACTATTCTTTTCTCACAGAAGATGATCACTCAGAAGGTCATTTACATTTAGAAAATAATCTATATTTTGTACTTAACCAGTTGCTGCACACGTATTTCTGCAATATGTTAAAAAATAATAAAATGCTTCGTCATTGCATAGCGTTCTGCGATTTCCTGGACTGCCGCAAAAAAAGTTTGAAAATTGAAATAATTATATCAAATATATTCTGCTTTTAATACATTTTCAGAATACATGCAAATATATATGAGCACATGAAATTATATTCATATATGAAGAATGAAAGATTTATTAATATTTGCAATGTAGCAAAAGTAAAATAAAAATCCCCTTTAAAAATATTGTTATTTAAATTGCAGTTCCTTGCTTGAGCATATAAGTTACTCTAAACAAATAAAACAACTTATATTGGTACAGGGCATTGCCTACAAAACAGGTAAAACTTTTCCATTACTGAAATGAGAAAAGTGGAGGTCAAGAAAAACTACTTGCCCATTAAGGGTGGAAGAAGTAGAACTGGTCTTCATGACATTAATCCGCAGGAAATTTCTGGGTAGAAGATTGTTGAGTAGAAGATCTAAGTTAGTTCAGAATGTCTGGAAGGAAGCATTTGAAATTGGAGAAGTACACACTGCTAAGATCATATAAGATCTTTGAACCACAAAGATTTTGAAAGACTGCATCATTTACATTGAACATAATGAATTATTGGGATAGCAAATATGGCTGATAAGTGGACTGGAGACAATGAGCATGTGTAGCAACCCCCTCCCTCATGAGTAGATTTTCATCACCAGAGTGTCAGACCCCATAGGAACAAGCATTTGGGTTATAGTACCAAATTAACGAAACCATAGAAATAAAAATGAGGGTGAGGGAAACAGAATGGATAGTAGAGGAAAAGAAAGTGAGAACCAGTGGTGGACCTGAGACCAACTGCCATGTCAGGGGCCATAGTTTACCAACTAAACTCCTTCTAACATTCACATGGGAACAATGAAAAAACTGCTTCACAAATATATATGGAGAAGTGAATGTAACAGACGTAAGAGGTGAACTATGGAAGCCAGAGATACATGTCCCTCAGATCTCCATTTAAGAGGAAAACTGTCTTCTGTGGCACATTTGAAATCTGCAATGAGTACACATGACAAGGTTACACTATTTTGTGGACGTTCCCAGTCATTGACTGAATGAGGGTACTAGCTGCTTAATTCATGTACATCCTGGGACATCTTTAAAGGACAGTCTTTGCTTTGGAGCTCTTCAGAGTCCTTGCTCAGATTCTTTCAGAGATGCATTGCAGTTTAAGTTTTTTTCTACCCAATCCTTCTTCCTTATCTCTCTCCTTTTATAGGCGTCAGACTTGTGTCTTAAACATTTTCCTCAATGATTCTTACTCCCTTTCCCCTTAAACCTGAATAGGTATTTCCCCTGACAAATCACTTATATTTCCAATTCTGTCTCAGCATCTGTTTCTTGAAGGACACAAGCTGTCATAACAGAGGTGTTGGGCCTCTTAATAACAACTCTAAAATTTGAAGAACTGGCTCAGGAACTTTGGATAATGAATTTGGTTTGGGGAAAATCAAGTAGATAGAAAGAGATGTGGGCTTCCTTTTATATTATATTTGTTGAGTGTTACCTATTAGAATTCAGCTAACCCAACTCCCTCCAAAAATTTGAAACAATATAGTGTTAAAGTATTAGCAGCTTGTTTATTCAAGAAACTTAAGTAAAATGTTCAACATATTGTGAAGTTTGTTCAGAATATTTTTCTAAGGTTTTTTTTTTTGATATAGAATAATGAGAAACACATTTTCACATAATAAAAATATAAAAAAGTGTTCTGGAACTAAGAGTGAAGAGGACCTCTGCCATTGTGAATTAACTCCAGCATTATTTTATCATTTAAAAATTATTTTAGACTTTTAGTTTATTATCTATAAATAATGTCTTTTTTAATCTACATGCTTCAGTTTATATTATGAGAAAAATATGAAAAGAATACTATCCTCCTCTGACACATCTTAATTGACTAAAAAAATGCAAAAGTATCTTTAGTGGAGTGGTTAATTGGATTTCCCCAAGCCTGAAATAAAAAATATATAGCTGTTTTTTCTTGTCATCATAGTCACTCTTTCCTGCTTACATAAACATGTAAAAATGTCTTCTTCTTTCAAAATGTCAGTCTTGTAAGGAGAACAAGCATATCTGAGCAATCCAAACATAGCCAAGAGAAATGAAAGTAAAAATAACAATGAGATGCCACTCTACATCCACTAGGATGTCTATAATCAAAAAAGATAGCCGAAACGTTTTGAAGAGAATGCAGAGAAATGAGACCTTCATACATTGATGGGATTATAAAATGGTGCAATTATTTTGGAAAATAACTTTCAGTATCTCCAAATATTAAACATAGAGTCTATGCTTAGGTATATACTCAAGAGAAATGAAAATGTTTATCTACAGAAATGTTCATAGAAGTGTTATTCATAATAGGCAAGTGTGGAACTCCCCAAATACCTATCCATGATAAATGGATAAACAAAATGTCACATATTTGTAAATGGAATATTATTTGACAATAACAAGAACAGAGTATTAATATATGGTACAACATGAATGAACTTTGAAAACTGTATGCTAAATGAAAGAAGTCATTCATGAATAAACACACATTGTATAATTCAATTCAATGTCCAGAATAGGCAAATTTACATATCCAGAGAAAGTAGGTTAACAATCACTTAAAACTAAGCGTATTTTGGGTGGTGGAGAAATGGATGACGGCGATAAAGAGTGACTACTAATCAGTACTTCTTTTTGGGGTGATGAAAATGTTTTAGAATTAGAATGTAGTGATGGTTACAAAATTCTGGGAATATATTTTAAAAAAAAAACATTGACGTGCACACTTCAAATAGGTAAATTGTACGGTATATGAATTATATGTCAATAGAACTATTTAAAAATTCCTATAAGAAGAAATGATTTTAATTCACACATTTATAACCATATGCCAAATATGTTCCTTAGATTTCTCTTTGAAAAGTTTTCAATATGAAATTGTTGAATAATTTAGCACTTTTTTTGGCTTTTGTTTTATAGTTTGTTATTAGTTAAAAAAATTTAAATTTGTCTCACTTGCAGTATTTTGGCTAAATATTGTCTTATTCTATTTTTTAATTTTCTATTTTAGATTTAAATTGTTGGAGGATAATTATTTTTATTATAAAGCATGTAATTAAAATTTTCTTATTAAAAATACATGCTTCCTTACCCCCCACTCCATAGTATAATACAAAACTTTTTTATTATAGTGTGGGTTTGTATTGCTCAACCACTTAAAATTTATTATCACAATCATTGTTTTGTATTTATCAAGCCCATTATAGTAGATTGGCAATTTTCAATTATCATTTAAGTACTGAAACCAATGAATTATTAATGTTAAGTGATAATCCTAAACCTTATTAAATGCATTGTGGACACAATACTCATAGATAAACTATTCTCCAACTAATCTTGTTTAGAAGAGATAATTCATATACACTTAAGTGATACACTAATTTTTGTGTGACTATGATGGAGGTTACTGATAGCCCCTTCATAAATTTAAGCTATGCCAATAAGAGAATCCTAATAAATTTTAGCAGAGCTTGAAAAAATAATAAGAAAAGGGTGTGCTGAATTCTCCAACTATAATTGTATATTTGTTTTTTTCCTTCTAGCTTATTATTTTGTTTCATGTATTTTGAGTTTCCATTGTTTGGAATCTATGTCTTCATGGTGAATTGATCATTTATCAGTGTACTGTGTCTCTTTTTGTTTCTAGTAATTATATTTGTTCTGAGGTCTACTAGTTTGAATAGTAATATACCCACTCTTGCATTTGCTTGCTTAATATTTGTATAATATATATTTTTCTACCCTTTTGCTTTGAATCTATCTTTGTCATTGAATTCAAAGTGAGCCTCTTGTATGTGGCATACAATTTGGTCATATTTTTTCCTCCTCTTTGCCAATCTCCCTCTCATTAGGTATTTAAACTATTTATATTGAAGGTAATTATTGATATGTTACCTCAAGTCTGTCATTTTATTACTCATTTCTATTTGTTTCTTCTGTTTCTTTTTCTTCTGTTCCTTTTATTGTCTTTCCAAGTTACTTAACACTTCATTTATATGTTTTTGAATATATCTCTGTATATTTTCTTTACTGGTTGCTCTGGTAAAATGATATACATATTTAATTTATTACACCTCCTGGTATCAACATTTGGAAAAAGTATGAAAATCTCATTTCTAGGTACTTTTACTATTTCTACTTATAAATATCATTGTCATGAGCATCATCTAGTATTGAAATTTTGTTCTGATCATTAAATATGATTTATAAAACTCATGAAGAAAAGACTACTGATTACATGTACATATTTCTGCTTCCTCTGTCCCCCTCCCACTTCCTGATGTCCCCAAATTCTTTTATTATTCTCTTTCTGTGTCAATAGCTTCCTTTAGTCAAAATTTTTAAGAGAGAGTCTACCAATGACAAATCCATTTAGTTTTCCTTTTTCTAAGCATGTTTTTATTTACTTTTTATACCTAATAGTTTGATGAATATATGATACACAGTTGATGGTTATATTTTTTCAACACTTGAAAATTTTGTACAACTTTCCTCTAGCCTCTATTGCTAAGAAAACTGCTCTGTCATCAGAATCAGTATTCACTTACAGGTTCTACATCTCTTCTCTCTCTCTGCATTCAGATTTTTCCGTTGTCTTTTATTTTTAAAAAATATAATTAGTATATTTCTTGGCATTCCTTGGGTGCTTACTATTTGGGATATCTTCAGCTTTTTGGATCTATAAGTTTGTATATTTTATCATATTTGTGAAGTGTTCAACAACCATTATTTCTATGAATACTCTTTCATACTCGTTCTCTTTCTCTAATCCTTCTTTGCCTTTTATGATATAAATGCTGAATATTTTGGTATTTCTCAGAGGTCCTTGAGCCTCTGTTTTCTCTTTTCTTTTTTGTCTAGGGTTGTTTGTTGTTCAGATTGAATGAGTTCTATTGATCATTCTTCAAGTTCACTGATTTTAGTCAATTAATCTCATTTAACAAATTGTTTGCTTGTCATTTAATTTTTAGTTCTATAATTTTTATTTAGCTGTTTTTGTAAATTGTATATCTTTACCGACACACTTCTATTTTGTATTTGTTTCAAGAAAATTGGTTGTTGAAGTACCTTTGTGAACACCACTTTAAAATTCTTGTCAGATAAATCAAACACCCAATTCATTTCAGTGTTTTTGTCTGTTAATTGTCCTTCTTAATCAGTTGCGATTATTTTGTTTCTTGGTATGCTGAAGGATTTCTAATTATATCCTGGACATTTGTCTACTATGTTGGAAGACTCCTGGCCCTGTTTAAATCTTTTATTCCATTGAGTAGGCATTCTGTTTTGGTTTGGCATGCCTGTTCCAGCCTACTTTTGTTTGCTGGGTTTTCAATGACAATGGAAAGTTCAGGACTTCTTCATGTTATTTTTGGTGCGCTTGGTTTATCTAGTGCTGCTGAGCTCTCATCAGCCAGTCCTTACTGTAGCTACCTTAGGGAACACAAAGAGTTAACCTGGGCCAGACATCTGAGTGTCTTTCAGTGGAGGAGGGGAGTCTCAGAACTATCTTGCTGAAGAGACTTCTAGAGCTAGACAGAAGTGTTGCCAGTGCTGCTCTGGCTCTGTTGGACATAGACTGCTTGTGGGGATGGATACAGATAGCAGCAGTCCCTCTCACCAGTACCTCCCTGCAGTCTATTTCAAAATTTGTTTAATTGATAGAATCCCAGTTAATCATATAAAATAATCATTTTCATAACATATTAATATAATTATCCATGGACAAAGTCTTAGATATCATAAGTTCCAAGACTGATAAATTAAATTTCTCATAAATTAAAATATTTAAATTAGTCCAAAGAAGAAAATTGTTCAAATCTATCAAAATAGCTAGCACTCATGAAAAGACTTACAGTTACAGTTATTAAATATGAAGTTCTTATTCTTTTCTATGATTCTAACATGTGATTGTGTACTTTGACAGTGTAAGCTTCATAGGGCTAGGCAAAGTAGAGATGATAGAATAGTAGAACCACACATTCATTCATTTTCCAAGCATTATAGATAATGCAGTCTGGAGGGTAAGATTCCTTTGGTGGAGTCAGGAAAATCTGGGCTCAACTATTGGCTCTTCCTTCTTCTAATTGTATAGACTTTATTAATTTATGTAATTATATTGCTGAATAGTGTAATATATATATGTGTATATACATATGCGCGCACGCGCGCACACACACACACACACACACACACACACACACACACACACACACATATATATATATATATAAAGGTAATTATGTTGGACATTTCCCTTTCATCAATTCTCAGTACCATAAGGGAAAAAGTCTTAACCCTCTGTGGCCTAGTTCTGGTTGTAACTTGCCTCATGGTCACATCAGACACGACTACATCACAATTTGAAGAGATAATGAACTGAGAGATTAGTTTTGTTTTTGTTTTTGCTTTTGTATTGTTTTGTTTTGTTTTTGCCTTCTATTAATGCAAAGATATAAAATTTCCAATAATCTTAAAATATTTGTGACTGAAGAATTATAACAAATAATTGTCTAAAATTATAGAAACAGCAGGTGAAGTGATCCCTCATTTCTCCAAATAACCTATTTTGAGAGCACCAGTTTAAGAGGGAACTAACATTGCTGAGAAAAGTAGTAATAGTATCATAGATGAATGTGAATAAAAACCAGTACTGAAGTAGTTCTACTAAACTATGTAATTGCTCATCCTAATAATGCATCTTATAAAATTGTCTCTTTTAAGATAAGGTTTATAGTTTTATGAGTTTACCTCTGCCTAAATATTGTTCACTTAGAGGAAATTAATATTTTTGAATAATTACCCTCAAAATGTTTTTAGCAAAGTACTTTCATTGAATTGAAAGAAATTAAATTGAATTGATGGTTGAAAGATTTTTCTTCTGTAGTTTCATGTCCTTCTGCTAGGGGTTCTGGGGTTTAGTCAGACCAAGTGCTATCTAAATCAGAACTCAAAATCATCCATTTTGCTTTAAACCCTGCTAAGTATTTGTTTATAAGACTAAAACACATGTAAACTTTTATTTCTAATCATGTTTCTTCAGAGAATACTTAATTCATGAAGAAAAATGCATTCCACTATTCTAGAGATCTACTGCAGAAACTCTACTTCCATATTTCTCTTTTTATTCTCAGATAAACTCAAATTTGGCAGACCATGAGGTAAATCACTAAATGAGCTAGAAAAACACATTTCCTTCTCAAAGGCATCATTCATGGATACATTTATTTATTCATTCAGTTGTTACAACAGAGGCTTTTCTATGTGTTTGGGATATACCAATGAGTAAAACATCAAATAAAATCCCTTTCTTCATGGTACTTATTCCCTACTGGAAGAGACACACATTAAATAGTAAATATATCTGTAAAACATTATGTTTTAAATAAGTTATTTAGTATGAAGAGGTAATGATAGCTACAAAAATAATGAAATGCCAGAGACTTGTTAAGATTGAGTATTTAATATGTCTCATTAAGAAAATGACATTTGAACAAAGATTTGAAAGAGGTGAGGTTGTAGGCTAAGTGGACATCTAGGTAAAGAATATTCTATGCAAAGAGAAATAGGCAAAATCTCTAATGTGGTTGTATTATTTGCATTTTCAGGAAACCGAGAGTACAGAGCCACAGAAACATTTTAAGCAAAACAGTATATTAATTAAGATGTCATAAGGTTAACAGAAAGGGATTGTGATGATTAATTCTATGTATCAACTTGACTGGATCACTGGGTTCCCAGATATTTGGCTAAACATTATTTCTAGGTATATCTGTGAGAGTGTATCCAGATGAATTTAGTTTTCAGTTGTTGAACTTAGTAAAGCAATTCACCCTCCCCAGCTAGGTGGGCATCACCTAATCCACCAAGGATCCAAATAGAACAAAAAGGGAGAGGGAGAAAGAATTTGGCCCTTTTTTCAAAATTTGAGCTGAGACAGTGATATCCTGCTCCCGGTGCTCTTGGTTCTCAAGCTTTCAGACCTGGACTAGAATCTATGTCATCAGCCTGTGTGGTTCTCAGGAGTTTATACTCCAACATAATTATACCACCAGCTTTCCTGAGTCTTCCACAAACATCAGGTCATGGAATCTCTCAGGCTCCATGATTGTGTGAGCCAAATTCTTATAATGAGCATGCACGCGTGCGCACGCACACACACACACTCACACTCTTATCTTCTATTGGTTCTGTTTCTCTGAAGAACCCTGACTAATACAAGGGCATAATGGTATATCATTCCTGGATCTTGAACACCATTACTAGGATTTGACATTTGATTTTTAACTAAGTGAAATGGATGACTCTGTGATTTTGAGCAGAGAGTGACATATAATTTAAATTTACAAATAATCATCTTAGTTTTATCTGTTTAAAGAATGAAATATAAGTGAATAAGGAAAAAAACTATTAAGAACTGCTGAGAAATTGCAATAATCTAAAAAAGAGAGAGAATCACGTGCAAGAACTGGATATCACGTAGAGAGTGGTGGAGTGGACAATATATGATTTTGGATATATTTCAAAAGTGAAGCTGTTAGATGACTTCATCCTTCTGTTATATCACATGTTAAGTATAGGAGAAAGAGAGAAATAAATGATACCAAGCATCCTGGTTTGAACAAACAGTACTGACAGTTTGTACTACAGTATAACACAGCTTTCTATTTTTCATCTTCTCTCTCTTCCTCCTCCTTTAAAATAATTCATAGTAATTTTACCCACATTACAAATCATGTAATTTTTACAACAATCATGTGAGGCAGGCAGAACAAGTATTACTGTTCATATTTTTCAGCTGAGTAAACTAAAGCAGACAAAGAGATGTTGCACAAGAAACTTGCTTATAACAGGTTTTTTGACCATGAGTACAAAATTTTCTCCGAGGAAAAGGAAAAATAGGCACATATAGAAGCAAGGAAACTGGAGTTTGATTCAGAAAGTGTCAAGACCATCTTGGAGATTCACTAGGCAAAGGGCCACTATGGGCAGAAAGAAATATTTAGAGATGAAGTCATCTAGCTCATCACAGTCATTTTATGAAAGGGAAATCTGGCTTTCCTGAGGCAGGTAGAAAATGTGAAAGAGTTTAGGATAGACGGGAAGGAGACCTGAGTTCTAGTCTCATAAATAAAAATAAAACAGGAGAGAAAAAGAGGTGTGAATATGATAGCAAGTATCTTTTTTGTGTACCTGGAGGGTAGAATTACCCTTACAGAGAAGGGGAAGGAAGACGGAATTAATAGATTACAAACACAGCAGTTCACCCGGATACATGTAACTGTGCTCTTTCTATATGAACAAACTGCATGTGTACTTTCAGGGAGGAAAAAAATTAAACCTGGAAAATTCTTGCCTTTTCACTGTTTTAGAAATATATCTTACCCTCTACCCTTAGGGGCAAAAAAAATGTAACAATTAATTTGATTGAACTTCCCATAATTTTAGACTCAAGGAAAACAACTTGAACTTTCAGATCATCTGCATACTTTTTTAGATAGATCATCTTATAGTTCCTACAGGGTATTGGCAATAAATATTACCTTTCTGTCAGGGGTCCTAATTTTTTAAGTAAGCAATATTCGCTAAAGGAAACATTCGTAACATTATCATCTTTACACAGGTGGCTGAAAGCAATGGGTAATCACTAGATATCATTTGATATTACATTTGCTTGGGCAATACTCTCCAATCACAACACTGCATCCATATAAAATGATGCTTTAGGTACTGCACACTGTACTAAATTATGGAGAATGTGGGAACATTTATAGAACTTGGTAACTCAATTAAATTTTCTCTATGCTATAAAACTATGAAAAATATAAATTGTTAGAATAGCTATTAAAATAAAATTTGTATAAATGTCCAAATAAAACCTTTTTGAAATAATAATAAATATATTTGCTGCAGTTAACATAATTTTATATCACTTATTAAACTTAAACAGGATTTATATAATTGTTTTTCTGAACTTTTTGTTAATAGTCTGAATACTTTGAGAATCATCATTGATGAGACATTTTTGTTTCATAATAGATTATAAAAGGTTTAAATCCATTTTACAGCCATTCTAATGTGATACAATTTATATTTAAAGGCTTACAGTTCATTCTTTCATTGACAAAGGTAATATTGGTATTTCTTGTAATAATTATGTGGACTATAATATAAAACAATTTGAAAACAATGGTGAAGCTCTAATTTTTAGAATACATATGCATTGGTTAAAATCCCATGCAGCAGTTCCGATGACACTAAAAGCACATTGGTTGCAAAAGGACAAAATAGCCTGTATAAGTGGTGACAGTATCTAAACTTCTGCTTGCAATTCACCTGCCAGATGCCTACACTAGCCCCACTGCTTCCAAATCCAGCATCTTGGACAGTGTGTTATGTTTCTTCGGCACTTGAAATAAAAACTACTACATCAGTGCAACATGTTCTTTGTTCACTGTGGGCAGGGGCACACTCTGCAGCTGGCTGTTAAGATAGATGTTCAAGTGGCTACATTTTGCATTTAAAAGCCAAGTACAGAGCATAAGATGCTGTTCATCATTTTTGTTGTCTGGCTGCCTATGGGGATTGCAGGAAATGCTCTTAACCTTTGTTGTTGAGGCAACTCACCAAGTAGCATATTTAAGTGATGGGAAAAGGAATAACAACCCATAAAGGAGACATCTGAAAATTGTTATGCACCAAGATATAAGAATCAGGAGCATGTGGGGTCAGGGAATTCAGGGAGTAGAGGTATGAGAATGAGTGTGTGACATTTTGTAATTTGGCTGTGATGTTCAAGAAAAGCTGACACTTGCTGATTGCATATAGCCAGATAGAAGTTGTAACTGCTGTTAATGGCAACTTTTTCCAGAGAAATACCAAAGATAAATACAAGAATTGAAAGTGAGCCAGCAGAGAGTGCAATTTAGGGTGTAATCTTCAGAAACACTGGTTAGAAGCAGGAAATGAGAGACTGAACAAGGTTGAAAGGGAATGTGGGGCCATGGGAGGTTTGGAAGGAGATGGTTATGAATGATGAGACTTAAATATGTGTATGGGTTAAGGATATAAAGTTAATGAGAAAAAAACAGTATAAAGACACCAAAAATAGAGAAAGCTAATAACTAAGAAGCAAAGACAAGAAATCCATGTGGGAATATATCTTTCAACAGTAAAATAGTCCATCCTCTAAAACTGAAAGAAATCTGGTTAAAAGGGGCAACTCAATATTCTCAATGAAGCAGGAAGTAGAAAACTATTGAAAGTTTGGTTAGTGATATACAGGTGAATGGAAGGGAGAACTATCTGTCAGCAAATAATATGATTTATGGGTAGTGTTAAGGGCCAGAAACTTGAAATGAAGTATCTTCCCCATGATGCAACTTGTTTCTCAAAGAGGATGCTAATTATATTAACAGTAATTGCTTAGAAATTGTCTCCTGTGTGTTATATGTAATTTAAAGTTAATTACATGGGTTGGTAAATTGAATTCCTATAAAAATCCCATAATCTAGGTAATATTGTTACACTAGTTCTGTTTTGGGGAAACTAAATCATGGTACATAAGGCAAAGTAATTTGCCTAAAAGTCTCACTGATAATAAATGACAAGGTTGGGTTCTGAACCCAGAAATTTGACTTCAGAGTCTTCACACAATTCCTGAATTATACTGTTACTCTGTGAACCTAAGCAAATTTCTTTCCTTAAAAATGTTATTGATTAACATGATTCTGTATATAGAAAAGACTGTATAGACTAAAGACATCACAAGAACACTACTAGACACAATAGGCAAATATGGTAAAATTTCTGGATACAAAATCACATTCAAAAATCCACAGAATTTCTATACTTTAATAATGAATTATTAGAAAAAGAAGTGGAAAAGATAATTCCTTTTGCGATTGCAACAAAAAGAATAAAATACCTAGGAATAAATCTAACAAAACATGTGAAGGAACTATATAAAGAAAACTATAAGAACCTATTAAAAGAAATTGAAAAAGATACAAAGAAATGGAAAGATATTCCATATTCTTGGATTGCAAAAATCAACATAATTAAAATCACCTTATTACCTATAAAGCATTATACAGATTTAATGCAATCCCTATCAAATTCCCATAGGCATTTTTTTAAAGAAATAGAACAAAAGATCATTAGATTTGTATGGAAGCACAAGAGACACTGGATCACCAAAGCCATCCTGAGAAAAAAGAACATGTCTGGAGGCATCACTTGCTGGATTCCAAATTATACTACAAAGTGACAATAATCAAAATGGCATGGTATTGGCAGAAGAATAGACACACAGACAAGTGGAACAGAATCAAGAGTCCAGAAGTAAACCCATATTTATATGGGCCAATAATTTTTGACAAAAAACCCAAAAACATATAGTAGAGAAAGGAAAGCCTCTTCAATAAATGGCGCTAGGAAAACTAGAAAGCCATCTACAAAAGAATGCAACTAGACTGTTGTCTATCACCACACACCAAAATTAACTCAACATGGATTAAGGACATGAATATAAGATCTGAAACAATAAATTGCATAGAAGAAAACATAGGAACTAAACTCAAGGACCTTGGACTTAAAGAGGATTTTATGAATTTGACTTCGAAAGCAAAGGAAATAAAAGTTAAAATAAATGAATGGGACTACATCAAACTAAGAAGCTTCTGCTCAGCAAAAGAAACTGTCAACAAGGTAAAGAGACAACCATCAGAATGGGAAAATATATTTGCAAGCAACACCTCTGACAAGGGCCTAATATCCAAAATATACAAAAACTCATACGACTCAATAACAACAACAACAAAGAAACAAAATGATCCAATTAAAAAATGAGCAGAGGACCTGAATAGACACTTCTCCCAAGAAGACATACAAATGGTCAACAAACATATGAAAAGATGCTCAATATCGCTAGCTATGGGAAATGCAAATCAAAACCACAATGAGATACCAATTCACATCTGTAAGAATAGCTATTATTAATAAGACAAGTAACAACAAGTAGAAAAAAAAACCCTCATACACTGCTGATGGGACTGCAAATTGGTACAGCTGCTATGAAAAACAGTGTGGAGATTCCTCAAAAAATTAAGAATTGATCTACCATATGATCCAGTGATCCCTCTACTGTGTATTTACCCCAGAGACTTGAAAACTCATATCTGAAAAGATATTTGCACACCACTGTTCATAGCAGCATTTTTCACAGTGGCCAGGACATGGAAGCAACCAAAGTGTCCTATAATAGATGATTGGATAAAGAAGCTGTGAAATACTGCCATTTGCGACAACGTGGATGGACCTTGAGATAATCATGCCAAGTGAAATAAGCCAGACAGAAAAAGTTGAAAACCACATGATTTCACTTATATGTGGGATATAAACCTAAAAGCAATGAACAAACAGGACAAACAAACAGAGACTCATGGACATGGATAATAGACTAGTGGTTACCAGAGGGTAGCAGGGGAATTTGAGGGGGGAGGTATATGGGACAAAGGGGGTCAAATATGTGGTGACAGAAAGAAATCTAACTGTGGGCAGTGAAGACACAATGCATGCATATATATATATATATATATATATATATATATATATATATGTATGTATATATATATATATATATATGTCTTACTGTTGAATTATACACCTAAAACTTACTGGATTTCGTTAACCAATGTCCCCCAAATTAAAATAAATAAATAAAATCAATTTTGTCTGGTAAAAACAATGCTGTTGATTAAACTGGAAATGGAGTACACTTTTAAAGATAAAATAAAGGTACTGAATTGCAGACTGCTTCTAATATATGATAATTTTTATTGGTTATTTGACTTCATATCTATGACTATATTTTTTTACTCATAAAGTTGAATTATTGAGTGAAGAAATTGAGTTTTATTTAGAATTATTTTCTTTTAATAGAGTGTGGTCTAGAAATGAGCTTAGTATGCTCGTACTGTATTTTTGAAAAAAAAAAATTCACTTAATTGCTTAATGGAGACATATTATCTAAAATATATAAACATTATATGTCTTTTTGGTATTAATTTTGATAAGTTAGTTCTAAGTTTTGGTAGCAATTACTGAGTTTTCTTTGGGCTTGATCTCCATGTTTCTAAATATATGAAATAAAGGCACATGTTATTTTTTCTTTAGTATGTTTATATCTATTTCTTATTTTTATTTAATGGTTTTCTTTATATTTCATACCACCAAAAATAACAACCTCGGAGGGAAGAATTTGTGAAGCTCTGCAGGACCTGTTGAACAAATCTGCCTTATAATAGATTACATCCCACAGAGACTGAACTTGAGAAACATAAAATGATAAAAATGTTATTTTAAAGCTGTCACAAAAGTGAACATCTAAGTAAGAAAAGCTCATCTCTATCCACTAAGCCAATTTTTTTTTTTACAAAAAAGTAAAGTACTCTGACAAATAGCATGATAAATTGCCAAAGTAACAATTTGCTATTTTATTTAAAGAAGAGTAATAAACCACCAAACTCAGCTTCCTTTTTCAACATAAAGGAAGTGCAGAGGATGTGTTGGCTGTAACTATTTTTACTGTCTAGTTTCCTTCTACATATCCAAATGCACATCACTGTCTATTGTACTGCGTAATATAATGATCATTTCAACCAAGTCTGTTACTCACTTCTTTACTATAGCTTTCTCTTTTATATTTAAACTTCTTGTGTATTCAGTCTATTGCTTTGTCAATCCAGTGCGCATTTTTTCACTCCTTCCTCTCCAAATGGAGAGAAATGAGTTGATTATAAAAATGCACAATCTCAGAATCACTTTTTTCCTCCATATCTCTAGGAATTGGGTCTAGAAATGCCAGGGTATCCAGGAGAAAGAAGACTAAGAAGATTGCCAGGACTTAGTGATAAACATCCAATTTTAGCAAGATCTGACTGTGAAAAAAGAGTGAATAATTCTCATCTCCCTCCTAGCCCAATGTTTTCTTCAAGGGGGCTATGGACAGATGTAAAAGAACATGCTTTCGCTGTACTTTAAGCAAATGAGTAAAAGGTCCTCAAGATTATTTTAGCTGATAGAAAAAAGACAATGAAAGCTACACAAAAAAAGAGCTGCACTAGTAACTATGGCAGGAAGGATTAAATACTTCGGCTCTATTGAACGGAGCCTGGCTGGAGTTCTGTTAATAGTATCGCTATTAGTGGAGATCTACCTGGGGGCAGAAATGGACCCCCACAAATGCATGAAACAGTAAAAGCCCAGTGACTAAACGGGAGTCAAATCAGTCAGCTTGAGAAGGCAGCAAGCAGCTGTTGTAAGAAAATATAGGGGTAGGACTCAGATAGGAAATCTCTAAATGATGTACAAGACTACCCCATGAAGAGGAAGAGCAAAAATGTACATTCTCCACATTAAAGATAATGAAAACTAGAATTTAATTGAATTAAATTTAAATAAGTTCTTTCTTATCTATTATCTCTCCATTTTCCTTGAATCTGGTAAAGCTCAAAGCAATATATGAAAAAAGAAAGCATATAGGTTAGAAAATAAGATAAATAGGTTCCCCTTAATCCCTGTGTTACTGATTATTTACAAACATGACACTACCCTGAACTATTAGAATGAAGAATCTGGAATGGAAAACATAGAGATTTTGATATGCTTTATACTTTACGGGATACAATTATTTTATATTACCTAAAACATTAAAAAATTAAAATGAAGAGTACCTATTCAAAATTTTATACAAGAGCCAGGAAAGAATTCATTAATAGAATAAATCTAAAGAAAGAGTGAGAGAAGAATGCTGGTTTTCTGCTTTTATCGATCAAGTACAGTGTTTTTAATGAGCTGGTTACAATTATAATACATGAATCAGAAATATATTATTTCAAATGTTCAATCAGAAACTGAAAAATCACAATTGTTCCAAACTTACATTTGTCAGACAGCTCTCTGTTGGTCTATTTTCTTGGGCAGACCTGATCACATGTTCTACTTCTCATGAGGTGACTTCTCCTTTTAATCTCTGAGGTTATGGACAGCAGTGCCATGCAAGTATAGATTTTACTAATATTTTTGGCATATATTTGGTATATTATTCTGATTAGCAGGCTGCCTCTGATTTCAGTAAACATATTCACAAAATAGTAATCTTGCAAATATTGTCATACAATAAAGCACAGTGTAAGACTGAAGAAATTCCTTATTTTATCCATTTCTCTTATTTAAATTTATACAAATTATCTCTAGGCAATAAGCCAGGTTAAATTTTATAGTATCCTACTCTGTACTGCAATGTCTTGTTTCCTCCATCCAAGGTAAATACTGTGTAATGATACAGAGGCATATTAGGTCTTGGAGTTTTGATGAAAATTAAATGAAATAAAAGCATATGAGTAACTAAAAAATAGTAAGCTGTCATTAAATATGAAATACTATTATTGGCATTAATATTATTACTATTGTTATATGCCAAGTCAGATATTTTCACTGACTCTCAATACTTTATCTGAACACCATGGAATTATATCATTAAAATCCTTTTAAAGGTAGCAAATCAAGGAAGCTAAATATACTTAGATCTCATTGAAAAGAAAAGCAAAAATGAATTCACAATAAACATGTCTGCATTGTTCTGATTTTCTAATGTACACAGTTCTGCTCTAATTCTCTCCCATAGCCATTACCGAGGGTCTTCTGAAAATTATAGGTAATATATGTTAAGTTAAATTAACACAGGTGATGAGCTTATATCGCAAATTCAATAAATGCTAACTTCTAAAAATTTATCACTTCTAGTTCTTATCAATAGTATTAGTATTATGTACATTCATTTCATAAACATGAATTTGTATTTCAAATTTATACATTTGTTCTTCATTCTAAATCTAATCAGGACCTAATATTTGATTCTTTAAATTTTTTCCAATTATTCAAAATAGTTAACTATTTGTTGCTTTTTCTCTATATGTTGATTAATTGGAATTCCTGTCCCTCTAGTATCTTCTTTTAAAGTTTTTGTTCTGCTTTTAGTTCTGTCTGATTTAGATATATAGCATCAAGCCCTGTTAAATCCTGAGTTAACTTTTTTAACTGCTGAGTTTATGCAACTGTACTAATACAAGGCAAAATTCTCATATAGTATTTCCATTGTTCTACAAAAATTCATGCAGTCTCAATAGCAAATGCTCAAAATATGCTTTCTGTGATATTTATAACATGATTTTATTATATGTTATAGCCATTATGTTATTACTAAGCATTTTTAATGAAATTCATGCCTAGCTTCACTTCTATACTCAGATGACAATTTTTAGACTTAAAAAGAATTCCAGCTTTTTTTCATTTTTGAAAGTCTTCATTTACTTCTTTGTTTACCTTATCTCAAATAAATCCAAATTTTCTGCTTTCGTATATAGACTAGACTTTACATATCCATCTAATGTTATCCCTACCATTAAATAAAATCAAAATCAGAATTTTGCCATATATTAAAGACTTCTTGTCTTCTTTTCATTCAAGACAATATGCAATTTCATTCTTCTTGAGCACCTAGATGCTTAAATAGATAATATAAAGACTATGGAGGAATGGAGAAATAAAGACTTTCACATTAACAAAATGACAGTATTCATTTTCAGAACACCTGAATTAACATAAAGAAACAGAGTGTGCTGGGAATGAATTAAGTAAAGGTAAATTAAAATTATTTTCCTTTCTTTCTTAAAGCCTCATTTTTAATAGATTCAAAAGATAACTGTTTAAAGAGAAAATACTAGACAGACACTTTAACCAACTAAGCCATGGGGCTGCCCACTAAGGAGAAAATTGCAATTTACTTTGTGCTCATAGTATATAAAAAGGTAAAATACGAGACAAAAATAATGCAAAGATATGTAAAAGGTATTAGAAATATAGTGTTCAAGAAACTTAAACTAAACAGGAATCAACATAATATTATTTTCAGATAGATTGATGAATAAGTTAAAGATTAATAGAAGCCCAGGAAGAGGACCAGAATATAGACAGAGTATATTTCATGTTCTCAGTATAAAAAAAACTGAGAAGACTCGTTCTACAGATATGATTCCGAAAGGAAAGGAGAGCATGGTGTTAAAGTACAGAATAATATAAGTTATTGTAATCATCAAACATATAAAAGTCCTAAAATATACATACCAAAAGTATATATGATTTCTCAGAGATCTTACCCTTTCACAATTTTGAATTAAGTCAAAATCACAGTAATATTATAAATTTCAAGTTACTGAAATTTTTTCCGTTAGCTCTCTAAAGCCCTTTTAGTAAAAGTGTGGTCTACAATCTGGTAGCATCTGCATCACCTGAAGTTTGCTAGAAATGCAAAATCTCAGGCCCTACTCCAAACTTATAATTTAACCAACCTCTAGTTGATTTTTTATGTAATTAAGTTTAAGAAGCCCTGGTCTAAGGTGATTTTAGGTATCTTTAGATAATATCTTTTATGCACAAATGAATGAGTCTGTTCTATTGGCACCATAGTTTGCCAGTTTTTAGACCACTTGCCATAATACCTACCTGCTAAATGCATGTGTGTTGAATGAATGTGTAAAGAAAGAAATGAATGATCTAGTTGGAAACTAACATCTACAATAGTAGTGAATTTGGAATATCTCAAAACCTAATGTCATTTTCAACACTGGAAACAAGTAAATGTTTTCTTTTAGTTATAAAATAAAATTGCTTTTCCTTTCTTTTATTTAAAAATACATAATATTAAATTTTAAAATGAATATCACATGTATTAAAGTGTCTATACAGTATTTTTATTCAAATTTTCTCTTGATTATGAAATTTCAGGCTTAAATACTAGATAGATTTTTCTGTCATCATTCATTGTGCAACATTCAAAATATTTATTTGCTACTTAATAGTTAATGCTCCTACTTAGTTCCACAAGAGATTTCAGATAGCTAACAATAAAAAAATATCCCTTATACTTAGTACAAACAAATGTCACATTAATGTATAGAGAATTTTCAAGTAATTGTGGCTCTACAGTAGAGATGTTTGATATACTCTTTAAAAAGTTTCCATTAAAAAATCTAGAACTTAGAGACTTACAATAGTAATATCAATTAACAATCAGCTTTGTTTGATTTTTTTCTAATTAATGGCTACACAAA
Organism: Eidolon dupreanum; assembly: GCA_028627145.1. NCBI lineage: Eukaryota > Metazoa > Chordata > Mammalia > Chiroptera > Pteropodidae > Eidolon > Eidolon dupreanum. The sequence goes on along the minus strand of CM053511.1, from coordinate 16,595,653 downwards.
AGAAAAATGGTAACGTCTCTGTCCTCAAAGAGCTTACTGTTTGATTGGAGTCAAATGAGCAATAGATTTTGAAGTGTTTGTTGTTAAGTGTTAAAGTTATTATGGAAGAAAAATTGGAGTGTCACCCAACATAGAAGAGGAAGGCAAAACAATACATATATGAGAATTTAAATTTATGTTTTAATATTTTCTAGACTTAATTTATGTTAGCTCTTTCATTCTGAACATATAGAAACAACTCACTTTCCTGAATTTGATAAATTTCAACAAATAAGATAAATTAAATGAACTACGGAAACTATGTTTATGAATTCTCGTTTTTCTCTCTATTCATGTGAAATTTGAGACTCAGTATCTGACTCTAAAAAGAACAATGATTAACTTTCAAGAATGTTATAAATATCAAATAAGAAAGTAAATGAAAAGTAATTGCTAAAAATTCTCTTAACTAAATAATTTCTGGCTATTATTTGTAATAATTACTATTTTAATTATTTCATGCAGTAGCTTTAGAAAAGTAGAAAATGTACTATACTAAGAAAAAATCTGACTGTAATAAAATGTTTTGAAATGACATTTTGTTTAAAATTATACAGGAAAACTCATCATAAATCAACATCTATCTAATTATAGAACCATATTGTTAGCACGACATCAGAATATCAAAATTTTAAGCAAAATAGCTGCCTACTCCTACACTGCAAGGAAATAATACTAATAATTTATTTACTATTAAAGATATAGAAACACTGATTTTTAAAATAATTTACTATAAAGAGATGATAAAAGTATAAAACCCACCAAAACATATTATGTCAATATGAATGGACTTAGTAATGATGCAAAAGTTCTATTATTCAATTTTATTTATGAATTTTATGTTATACATACCAAAAAATAACGAAGATTAAAAATTATATAGATATAATTCCTCCATATAATTTTCAAGCTTAGTCTTATTTTGTATATAACTGCCCAATGCCTGATGCTTTCTATTCAAGCATTAACATCCAAATCAAAATATATAGACATAATTTTTTAATGCAATAGAAAACAAAAAGTAAACATGTTATAAAACATAATTTGGGGGACTATATAATATTTATATAATTATATTTACATAAGGTTTTTAAAGTGTAAGTTAAATATAATAAAATCACAAAAAAGCAATATTGTTTTTCCTACAAGCTTAGACAATTTAATGACAGAAGAATCTAGAACATTGCCCGATAGCTTTAGAATAAATAACGAGATATATATCAGGTTAAGAAAGGTACATGGAGTTTACAAGAAATAGCAAAAGTGCTACTCACTCTTACTCTAAAGTAATATACAGTCATATATGCATATTTTAGCAGTACTATTAACATATTAATTATTATTCTTCCTTTAAACAAATATTTTTTCAATGCTGATACTATGTCACACTCTAAGCTGAGTACTGAAAATACAGCAGTTGGCAAGATAGACATGACTCCTTCTTTCTAGAGGTCAAAAGCATACATTCTGGATTCAGATTTCCTAGGTCCAAATCAAGTTCAGCCTCTCATTGACTTTTTGACTTGGGAAAATGATTTAACCTTTCTGTGACTCAGTTTCTCCAACAGTTATACTGGAAGTGCCATGATTCTCTCACAGGACTATTCTGGAGATTAAATTACTCAACATGTTGGAAGCCCATGAACACCTGGCACAGAGTGAGTTTTCTGTACTCATGAGCTATTTTCAATTCAGATGCTGGATAGTACAGGGATCAAGAACATGGGCTCTGAAGTTAAATCCCAACCTCACTCATTGGTGGCAGAGTGAATTGGAGCCTGTTATTTAACCCTGGTGTGTCTCAGTTTTTCCTCTGAAAAATTAAAAACATTAACACTTGCCTTAGAAGGGCGATGAGAGATTTGCCTTAGTTTATGTATATTAAGCATTATAAAAAATGCCCACCACATGACAGGCAGTCAAAAGAATTATCATCATATCATCATCATCGTTGTTACTGATGACAAATATTAAATTTATTAAAATATAATTAATAAAATATCACATAGAGAATATGAAGTATTCACTATGGAACACAAAGAGAAACAGACATATACAACGGTATGTTTTGCATATGTGTGCTTACATTGGGTTTGAATACATTTTATAATTGAATTTATAATAACTTGTACTACTGAGTCTTCCCCCAAAGACAATTTAAGAACCACAGTGACACAAACACCTAAATTCTATATACACAGAGAATAACACTTTTAAAAGGAGATGAGAAGGGGGAAATGATTGATCATTAGCCCTCTTTAATTGTTCCAACTGAGATGGAGATCTCACTAATATGTGGTAGTACTCAGTGGCCCTCTGAGACTCATAGCAAGTATGTTCTTCTGGAATGCTGAGGTAAAATTTAAATGAAATTCTTACTTATGTGATATTTTTAATTATTTAGTTGGATGTCAACCGAAAAAAAACTGATAGCCAGAATAGTCTAAAAGTCTTAGCTTTCAAACTATCATCAGGCACCACATCGTACTGGGGGAGTAAGGTTCTTTTTTATCTGTAGTCTGGGCCTCTAGGCTAAACTTATATTACCGAGCATGTTTTCTTCTTAGCAAAACCTCTGTCAATGTTAGTGTGTAGCTTATTACACTATTCTTTTTTTCATCAGCAAAGCTAGTTTAGGTAAACACACACACACACACACACACACACACATGTATAATATAAAAAAAACTTCTATTAGATTATCTTAATATACATATCTATAATGATAATTTATATTTTGATAGAACTTTTGAACAAACAATTTATAAAACAGAGAAGGGAGAATTAGAATTTCTCTGCCATGGAAGTAGTAATTTGTCATATTTTCTGACTTCCTTCAATCTTCTTGATATTTTTGTAATGTTTAGAGGATCATTTATCTTATAAGTCTTGATTTACCACTGCAGAAATTATAATATTTACTCTCTTAATTATAATTTCTGCTGAGGTACTAATGGGTGACATAAATGAATTTCACCAAATCACCGTATCTGTGAAACTGTTGATACAAAAAATGAACAAAAGAAAGAATCTGATTTGAGGAATTTATCTTCTGCCTATTCCAGGAATCGGAAGAGTTCATCAAATCAAGGGCTGTAGAGACAAAGCTTCTGGCATCTAGATGCAGGGGTATCAGTGCCTACAATTGCACTATTTTATAAGTTGTTACATTGCTGTTGAGTAGTAGCATTGTGAGAATTCAGCAGTGCACTTCCTATATAAGGTGTTTGTTACTTGCTGCATGGTATCTAAGCCTGGGTCTCTGCCTCCCACAGATTTTACCCCCAAATATTGTTTAGTAAATTTCTTACATTATCTCCTTGCAATATATTTTTTTACCCTTCCATTTGTTCTTACCCTCTGGACAATTCTGCAAGTATACTATCTATGTATAACTAGTGAGACTGTGCCATAAGAAAAAATAAACCTTGTATTAGTTATTTTGTGTGGCTTGGTCTAAAGATAATGGAACACAGCTAATATTAAAGGATGAGACTCTGGAAGATGATGACAAGCATTGTTGAGACTTAAGACTGTTCAGTGGACACCAGGGCCTGTATCTGCATGATTCTCTTCTCCTTTTCTAAGTTTATTATTGTGTGGTTTTGATATGGATCCTATATATCTGCTGCAATATCTGCATTCCAAAAGAAGAAGGGAAAGGAGAAAGAGGTATGCTACTTATATGAGGAAAATTGAAATGCATTTCAGGAAAAGTATATCAGAACCTATATGAGGCCAGAGCCTGGCCATTTCTTACTAGAAGGTAAGAAAAAAGAATTTGAAAATAGGTTGGCTAGAGGCCTAATAATACTGGTATTTGACACAGATTTCTCCAAATTATATCTTCTAGAAAGTCATTTTTATCTAGTTAAACAACAAAGTATAGATTCATTTAGGATTCATTTCTATATATCGTATAATTTATCTCCACTGGTTTCCATCATTAAGAACTCGGTGTTTTTGCATGTCAAATTTTAGAATAGATCTTATTACCTTTTAGTTCTCTATGCAGATATATATTTTTATGCAATTATTATAAAGATTTGATTTACCCTAAAGTCCAACTTTCTATAATTTGTTGATAAAAAAAAATCTTTATTTTTCTCAGTTTTCCATTTTTGAATTTCTGACATATATAAATTTAATGCGAATGGTGTTACATACAAAATTTTGATGTGAAATACAATTTTTTCTTTTAAATTATCTTAATATATCACATGTACCTATACTTAATTGAAATAACATTGCGAGGACAGAAATGGCAAGAAACTCTGCTGAAGCTGCTGCTTACCTTTGGCTTCTAAAAATGCATCACCATCCATTGCATAGAAGTCTGGTTTCCTCCTGTCAGAATTCACTGTCAAAGAAAAATGTACTATTGACGAAGCATACAATTCTTTTATTTTTTCCAGGTCAAATATCAGTTATTTACTATTTATAATTTGATGTCATTTTGTTTCAAAGATTATTTAATTTTGTTTTTACTATACGAGTAACATGTTTTCTGAAAATAAATTGACTTTTAATGTTTAGAATGCATTTCCTGTAACTCATGGTTGAAAGAAAGCATCTGTCATATTATGTCAGCTTTTCCTCTTGAATCCCCAAAGGGGATGTTTGGAATCATTAGTTTATAATCAGTTTTTGTTTTTAATTAAATATCAGCCATATGACGGAGCCAGGGAAAAATAGGATTTTGTTTTTGTTCTCCCAAATAAATAGATTTATGGAAATAATGTTTAGCAGAATATACCATGAAATACATTTTATAAGAAAAATATGATTTGGAGTTTTTCATACATAAATTACTTTTAGAAATTCAGGAAATAGTTTGAATTGAGAAATATCAAATTTGAAATATTACTGATCAAATGATTGTCATATATTCAGGTTTCAGTAAGTATAATACATAAATTGATTTTAGTTACAGATAATGCAATCTTTACTTTATTAATTTATTCAATCAGTTATTCAATCAGCCCACCAACAGATCTGTGAGACTGTGAAAGTATACTGGTGTGTGAGTTTATGAGTTTGTGTGTGTCTGTGTGTGCTTGTGCACCTGTGTACAAGTGGCACCTGTAATACATTTCTACACATTCAAAAGCTGCAGATGGAATCTAAACTAATATAAATTGTATTGCACAAGTGCAGATGGCACCATCAACTAGTAACCTCCCCAAAGATATACTTTTATTTTGCTCAATTTAAACATGAGCACAAAAACCTAGTAAGTTTTGTGCTTAATGAGAACATAGAAATTTATGGAGAATATTTCTTTTCAAACAACTAAAAATATATAGAGCATTTATTTTTAAAATACTTTTGAATAAAGCTACCGAATTATTTACTGATCTTGAGATGAAACAATTTTATTGGCATATGTGATAAAATATTAGGCAAGTATGAAATTATAAAACAACTATACAGATTCGATAAATTTTTAGAAAGCATACATATATGCTTTATGTGTTATACACATACGATATATATATATATATATGCCAATATATATACACGCACACACACACATATATATATATATCGGTATATATATATATATGTATAACATATAAAGTATATATGTATACTTTATAGAGAAAGAGAGAGAGAGATAAAAAGAAAAAGAAAAAAAAAGAGAAATTGATAACCAAGTGAAAACAGCACAAAGCCCACAAAGGATATTAAAATTTTTCCACAAATTGTGTTTTTATGGTCATTAGACCTTTTATCTTTATAGTAAAACACTTCCAAACCATTATGTTTGCTTACAAAATATGGTTTAATATAATGAAACCAAGATTATTCTATATGTCAGCACAATTATTAAAACTTTCTCCCTTCCTTAATTCTTACTAACATAAAAAAATCATATAAAATTTACATTCTTACTTTTTAAATCTTAAAAAGGTAAACATTTTTCAAATCTTTATATATTTGTTTTATGTTCTAAGAGAACTCCTTTGCTCCATCTTCTGGTTTAAAAGCTTAGTTTTCATTTGTATCCATTCTATCCAGGATTTATCATAACAAGTGTTTCTGTTTCTATATCAGTTAAGATACTTTCAGCTCTGAGAAATAGAAACTGGCTCAATTATGCCTCCAAGTTCCCATTCCTTTGTCACATTGTTTCTTTTGCTTTTTTCGTCTTTTGTTTTACTCTTGCTTTTGGTATTTGTATGATTTTAAGCCAGTTTTCCCTCGTGGTTTTAAAATGGCTGCCAGTAGAGTTTGAAGCTAAATAGTTTCAAGTCCAGAAGAAATAGAGGAAAACAAATCAGCAAGAAAAAAACAGAAATGAACAAAAAGTCACCCAAATATCCCTGGAGTATGAACTATAAACCCTCCCACAAAATCAGATTGCAAAGAATTAAGCCACCTTACTGGAAAATAGGACATAATAATTAGCATAGATGAATGAAAAGCTCATTCTAGAAAAAAGGAGAGAGTTGTCTCTTCCTTTGTCACATGGGAAAACAGCTGAACAAATATGCTTCTCTGTTAGTAGATGAAACAGCAAAAATGAGTGATGGTAGACAACCAACACTCAAATAATTAGCCAGCATTTTTTAAACTAATGCTTCTTGCTTGTTTCTAGAATATTACCTTATTTCTCTAGTTATATTAATTATACTTATTTTAATGTCTTAGCATCCCATTTTATTAGATTTTTTTTTTGTTATTATTGGTGTTGCTTTTTTGTTTTATATTTGTTTTTCCTTGGCTGTCTATTGATTTGCTTCATATTGACTTCTGACTGTATGATCATCTGGCACTTGCCCATTGCTGCCAACGTTTTTTAAGAGAGAAAAGCCTAAGACCTATGCACAAAAGGTTGTCAGAGTGCAGAACCTCTATATGGCGTCAAAACACCAGAGATTTATGAAACTGCCTTTACAATAACTCAGACGAACAACAAATTCTACTTCTCAGAACAAAAGCAACAATGAAATTGTTTCTAACTAAAGAAGAGATATAACTAAACACTCATTAAAAAGTACAGAAATAGAAAGCAAAATTTAAAAAAGGAAAGAGAAAAGTAGATGTACAAACATATAATACAGCAGAAAGGAGCAGATTTTAAAGAAGAGGGCAGAATCAATAATGCCAAATGTTATGTAGATTGATGAAAAATAAAAACTCTATAAAATCATCTACTTTGGAAATCACTGGTGTTCATTTAAAACATTATTTTGTTAAGTGATAGGCAGAGATTCTGTTTGCAAAGAATTTAAAAATAAATTATAAAAAAGTAAGAAGCAGTATTTAGCATTTACATGCATGAAAATATGGCAATAAAATAAAGGAAGTCAAGTATAGCCTGATGGGGTGACAAAATTATATAAATATTGTATTGAGAACAAGACAAAGTTTGCTGAAATATAGTAGTCAAGAAGGAAAGAATGGAGGAGACAAATGTTTAGAATATATGGGTTAAAACAGAATAGGGGTAGATATTGAAAGCCTCAAGAAAGTCTTTGGATAGATATTTCCCATGGAGAATATATACAATACCTAAATTCACTATATTATTTATTATATATATCAGGAAACTTTTGAGAGTTAAAGTGAGACTATTAATTATTAAAATAAGACAGGCACGACCCCAGATTGTCCAGGCAATCCAGGCCATATTGTACTCTACAACTTTATCACAATGGTTTCCAGCATAGGTCAGATTTAATCTGCCAGTGAGCAGATAACTGTTAACCAAACTTTTTCCTGTCTTTCTTTGGTACTGCTTTTCCAGGTCTCCTTGGAATTCTATTGGCTTGAGGTCTAGCAATGATGGACTGAGAGAAGAAACAATATGACTACTCTCCAAATTGGCCCATATAAGTCTCCTACATACTATCCTCCATGTTCTTTCTCATTTGGTGGCTTGAGTTTCTTTGAAAACTTAATGTTAATATGGTAGATCCGCTAGATTGAACTGGCATGGGTTATGAATAAATGATGACAGCTAAAACTCATGTTTGGAGCTGTGTGTTAATTAGAATCTTCTACTTGTTTAGGGACATTATACATTTGGAAGTTTGTTGAGCTGCTAATTATTATTCTAACCAATACAGAGTTCTTCTCAGTGCTACACTTCAGGCAGTTATTATCAGTGGAATAAAGTGAACATAGAGCAAAATTTTATTAACTATTTTGGTGATAATAGATGACACAGAAAACACAGGTTAATCTTGAGAAAGGAAATAGACATTTTGTCTCAAATATAGGAAGTACAAGAGCAAAAGAATACAGAAATTAATTATTTAGTTAATTAATTAAAAAAAGAGATCAAGAGCAGAGAACATTTCATTTAGGCCAGATGATTTTATTGTATTCATCCTGCTGAAGTAGACTGAAATTAAAGTTATTAAATAATCATAATTTTAAGAATTATATAGGTGTCAATAGTTTTGTCTGTTTTTATAAATTTGTTTGCAACTTAAGCATGGCTTGAACTACTAATATCTCAAACATCTAGTTCTGTCTAGTCATATTGTTGACTATTTGGGTGTACTGTGGTGGAAAAATTTAAATTTAAACCTTACATAAATACTTGTATCAGTCTGGAGATGAACATAATAATAATAATAGATAAAGTACCCCAAACTCATAGTGGGAGAGGAGGATGAAGCAATACATAAACTGCTAAATATGTGTTTATCGATTAAGTATTACATTCCATCTTTAATGTAAAAAAATACAGGGCAAGCCAAGCTGAAAGGTTACACACTGTATGATTCCAACTATATGATATTCTGGAAAAGGCAAAACTATGGAGACAGGAAAAAGATAGTTGGTTGTCAGGGGAGGGAGGGATGAATAGAGTACAGAGGACTTTTATGGCAATGAAACTATTCGGTATGTATAATAGTGGATATATGTCATTGTAACTTTGTCAGAACCCATAGAATGAACGACATCAAGAATGAACCCATATGTAAATTATGGACTTTGTGGGACAAAGTAGGTTCAGGTAGGTTCATCACTTTTAACAACTTTGCTACTCTGGTAAAGGATATAGATAGTGAGAAAGACTATGCGTGAGGGTCTCAGGATATGGATAGAATTCTGTACTTTCTGCTCAATTTTGTTGTGAACCTAAAACTGCTCTAAAAATAGTCTACTAAAATATTTTAAATGCATGGCTAATGAAAACACTAATTGAAGCATTTAAAAAAGTTGTAAATTGCGTAGAATTTTACTAGCTGCTTAAAATATTCAATAGTTTAGAAAAACCAGTAGGTGTCTCTCATGCTTTACATATTTTTTTAAAAAAAATATGATCTCAAAAATGAATGCAAACATTAAGGAGAAAACAGTAAAATAGCAAAATAAAAATAATGGCATCTTTTTCTTTAATTTTTGGCTAAGAGGGTAGGTGTTAATTATCTTTTAGTATGAACAAACAGTATACTATGTAACTGATAGAATATAAGCTTAGACAATCCTTGACTTGTGTAATACTTTAAGAGCTCCCATTTTATATTTGTAACCACATTACTTCTGTTAAAATTAATGAAGCTCCATACAAATTTGCAGCATTTAGAAATCATGATTCCTACATGTATTATTTAAGATGACTATTACATTTAATCAAGGTCATCATATCTCACAATGCATAACCTGGTTAATACCTTTTTTACATGCGTCATCTATCAAACTAAACAGATACAACTGTATCCATAAAATTCACAAACATTCCTTAGGCTATGAAAAAGGGTCTGTTTTCAAGAAGAGGCAATTTGCTTGCCCAGTAGTTGCCTAAATGCACAGACTTGATCCCAAATTCTATGAGATAGTAATGACCACATGCATTTGGAGATGCAATGCAAAGAAGTCATAAGAGTAAATGTCAAGTATTTGGACAAAAAGTAAAATTGAATGAAATATATGTTATTAATGAAGCAAATAGTGAAAAGTATGGAAATGTAATTTAAGGATATAAAATTAGAAAGGAAATCATTTTTTTTAATTGTCAGAGTTGCATTCTTCTTCAGACTTTTGTAGGTGCGGAGGTTAACATTTAAATAAGTTTGATTTTTAAAATTGTAATCATAGCTCAATGGATAAAAGGATCTTGCTAAATCTTGGTTATGAATGTATTTGCAAAGAATGACAGAAACTTCCTAATTAATAGGAATTGGCCTTATTTCCCTTAATCTACACTTAGAAACTATTGTTTATTAGAACACAAATATAATTACAAATTGTGGGCTCCACCTGGGTCAATTAAATTTGTTATTTTCACATGGCTAAAAAATGAAGATGGTTGTATACGACTCAATACAAGAGAAGCAATGGAAAACAGGGAGAAACCTTGTTTCTTTAAGTCTTTTGTAGTTTTGTGGTATTGGTAAAGTACATTGATTATTCTGAAGCTTAGTTTCCTTACCGGTAAAATGTAAGTGGCATGAACATCAATAAGATGGCAGAATAAGAAAACCCCTAACCCTCCTTCTCTCCATGGAAACTGATTCAACTATACATGGACCGATTGCATTTGTGAGCAATCTGGGGATCAGTTGAGAGTCTTCTGAACCTTGGGTGAATGCAAAACCAGCTATATAGAATTTGGTAGGAAATTTTGTGGAGGGAAGTAACTCTACTCTTAAAATAACTACATATGGTTATATATGTAGCCCAAAGTTTGTAATTAACTTAGTTTTAATAAACTATGGTTTTTAAATTTAGATCAAGATCTCTAGAACTTTTTTATCACACGTAACTGAAACTGTATGCCCGTTGAACAGCAAATCTCCATTTGAACAGCAACTTCCCTCTTCCTCCAGCCCCTGGAACCCACCACTCTACCTTCTGTTTCTATGACTTTGACTACTTTTGGCATTTCATATAGGTAGAATCATGTAGTATTTGTCTTTCTGTGACTGGCTTATTTCACTTAGTGTAATAACCTCCAGGTTTCCTATATTTTTGCAAATGGCAGAATTTCCTTTTTTTTTTTTTAAGGCTGAATAATATTCCATTATATGTTTATAACACATTATCCATTCATTCCTTGATGGACATTCAGGTTGCTTCCACAATTTGGCTATTGTGAATAATGCTGCAATGAACATGGTGGAGCTAATAGCTTTTCAAGATCCTGATTTTAATTATTTTATATAAGTATCTAGAAGTCAATACACTGCATGGATCACATGATAGTTCTATTTTTAATTTTTTGATGAACCTTCACACTATTTCCCCTACAGGATGAACCATTTTGCATTCCCACCAACAAATTCTTATTTCCCCACATACTTGCCAATACTTGTTACCACTTTTTTTTCTAATAGCCATTCTAACAAGTGTGAGGTGATATTGTTGTCTTGATTTGCATGTTCCTGATAATTAGTGATGTTAAGCATCTTTTTATATACCTGTTAGCCATTTGTATGTCTTCTTTGGAGAAATGTCTATTCAAAACCTTTACTCATTTTTTTAATCATGTTAATTTTTCTTGTTTGTTTATTTGCTATTGAGCTGTAGGTATACATATATAATTTGGCCGATAACACCTTATCAGATATGTGGTTTACAAATATATTTTTTCTAATTTTTCAGGTTTCCTTTAGTGTTCTTTGGGAAAATGATGAAAATGTTGCTAATATTAACCTGGAAGAAAAAGTAAATGTATTTAAAAATATACCATTAAATAAACAATAAAATGGAACAATAAGAAGCTAGTTAAATTTTTATTAAAGTAATAATGTTACAATATATGATTTATAATTAGCAAAATATTTGCCTTTAAAAAGACAGTTGTAACCTTAAATTAGAATAGCTATTCATACAAAGTGTTACATGTAAAATCTAAGTAATATATAAATGAAGACATTGTGCAGAATTGTTTTAAATATCTCACTAGTCCAACTTTTTAATTAAAAACATTTTAATGATATTTCAAATTTTTCTATATTCCTACTAATATTACCAATTTAATAAAATGACATTAACCTAATATTATCATCTAAGTTTCAGGAAGAAAAAAAGCTCAATTTCCATTATACTGAAAAAGTAAATATTTGTCTTTGATAGACACCCTCCCTCCAATGTTCAGCTTTATGCATCTTTATTACATCTAAATAAAAATTAAAGATAAAATCTATGTTCAAAGGTCCATTAACTATAAATTAGAAATTTACTTGTGAAATTCAGTTTGGGGGATGACTTGAAAGGAGAGAATGGAAAGTGAGAAGGTGCTCTAAAGATCTTTATTTATAGTATTCCATTATAATATATATCCACATCATGAATACATTACAATAAAATAGTATCTCTTCATTATTGGCAATGCACACCTTTTATATTATTATTTGTAATTTTTACCTAAAATTTGTTATTCAAAATTGTGATAGGCTGAATAATTTGCCCCCCAAAATGTGTCTGTCTTAATCTCCAACCTAAGAATATCTTATTTTACATAGCTAAAGCAACTTTGCAGATGAGATCAAGTTAAGGAACTTGAGATGGGACTATTATCCTGAATTGGCTTAATGTAATTAAAAGGGTCCTTATAAGGAGGAGTCAGGAAGGTCAGAGTTAGAGGTGAAGTGATAACAGAAGCAGAGGGAAGGAAGAAGATGTGATGAAAATAGAGGTCAAAGTGATTCAAGGCTATTAGCCCAGAAATGCAGCCGGCCTCTAAAAGCTAGAAAAGGCAGGGAAACAGAGTTGATTCTCCTTTTGAAACCCTAGAAGGAAGGCTGCATGCTGACCCATTTTAGATTTCTGACTTGTAGAACTATATAATAATCAATTTGTGTTGATTTAATTTTGAAAATTGTGGTAATGTATTACAGAGCAACATAATTAATATAGAAACATATGTAAATCTTTATACACAATTTTAAATATAAATACACTAAAAGTAAATTGCTTGCACACACATTCACAGATGCACATATTCGCACATGCGTACACAAACACACAGAATTTGTTGACTTGAGTGACCAGATAGGCCTTCTTCATTTTGTGTGTCTGGGTGTGTATGTGTGTGTCCATTTGTAATTAAGATAAACTGCAACTGCAGGTTTTGCCTCGATCCACCATCATAACATCGTAACATCATATCCTAGTATTACACCTTCTAGAAGGCGGTGGAGAAGGAAGAGAAGAAATAGGAGTAAGAGGGGACGAAGGGAGATAGAGGAAAGGAAGAAACAAAGCACAATTCTTTAATCCAATAATTGTTAAATATTTAAAGACTTGTTTAAAGTAATCTGTTTAAACAACTGTAAGATAATCTATAAAGGACTACTTATCAGTGTCTTCACCATAGCAGGAAAGGAAGAGGAGACTGTAAATGGACAATAAACTTGATAGACTTCATAAATTTTACTTGGGTTAAATGTTTGCTTCAATTAGCCCATAACAAATAGATGCTCCTGAGTAAAATATATATATTTTCATGCAGCTGCAAAGTAGACAATCTGCTACATCAGAAACACAAAGATTTTTTAAAAATTCAGCTGACTGTGAAAGGACATTTTCTGAAAAGAACCCACTAATTAAAACATTACTACATAGTTCCTATTTAAAACCTTTCTTTGTCACAATATTGGATAGGTCCATATAGATTTGTCAGTTTCTTAATAAGTCTATTTTAGTTTTTAAGTTAAAAAAGACCAACCTTATAACATTAAAAAGATTTGAAGGGTTCACTTTTACTTTATTTTTCTTTAATTTGTATATTTGTTTTATTCACTACTGCTTTCAATAGCTCATCAAAACATAATAGTTGTTTTCCGTGACTTTGATTAAAACACTTCATAAAAATACAAATGTAAATGTTTCTAAGTTAGGGAATGAATAATCATGAAGGCTTTTGTTTATAAAGAAATAATTAATCCCATTCAATATCTACAGGATCAAGGGAGATTTATGGGATTTCAACAATTCACACAAACTGAGGTAAATTTAGAACAACAAGCAGGGTAGTTAAAAGATTTGGAAATAGATTTTATATGAATAATTAAAAATCCCAGCCTTATTTGTCATGTATAAGAAAATTCTGAAATGAGACAGAATAACCAAAAATACATATTTGATGGAAGAAAATTAACTGTCTATAGCCACAATTAATAGAAAATATGAATCAGTTTGAGGTAGAATTTCAAAGAGTATGACTATTTAAAGAGCATATATTTAAACTCAGGGAATCACAAGTTGCAGAGATGTGGAGTAATTCAACCATAAAGTGGATACCTCTTTCCAGAAATGTTATAGACTGGACTGTATCAGAAAATTTCCTGTTACATTGTGCCAACTATTAACTATAAAGACAAATATAAATTAAAAGTAAGAGGTTTAATTATTTTTTTGAAATTAAAAGATATTCCCCCTTCACCCACTTTTTTGAGCATTTACATAAAAAATCCCTAAAATTTTAAGTAATTTTTCCTGTTTTTGGAATAAATATAAATTACCTGAAAACAAAAACCATTTGGCTTTTGTGAGCTTTATAAACCTGAAATATATTTCTCAAGGACCTAGCAGCCATCTCTTTTAAATGTAAACATCAAGGAAGATAACACCCTATTTCCCAGTATGGGGGCAGTTTGGAGCCTAGAGCCTAACTTTAATGGGCACCTTGTTCCAAGTTGCAAACTTACCTCCTCTCATAAAGATGATTTTTTCCAACTTGCATAGAGTCTATAAGCTAACACAGACGGTCACCTCAATTACTGTGTAAAGTTGTTATGAACTATGTATGACAGATAGGGCTGTCAGGTCCTTTTCCTTGAGAACTAGCTATTGTTTATCAAGAAAACATGTATGCAATGAATTGTGTCTGCTTCGTGAAAATTTCCTCTCTGTGAAAGACACTGTCAAGAGAATGAGAAAACAGATCATAGACTGGGAGAAAATATTTGCAAAAGACACAGTGATAAAGGACTGTTATCCAAAATATGTAAAGAACTCTCAAAACTCAAAATAAGAAATAACCTTATTTACAAAATGGCCTAAAGACCTTAACAGATCCCTCACAAAAAAAGATATACAGATGGCAAATAAGTACAGGAAAGAATGTACCACACCATTTGTCATCAGAGAAATGCAAATTAAAACAATAAGATTCCATGAAACACTTATCAGAATGGCCAAAATCTAGAACACTGACATCAAATGCTGGTAAGGATGTCTAGCAAGAGGAACTCATTCACTGCTGGTGGGAATGCAAAATGGTATAGCTACTTTGTAGGACAGTTGGCAATTTCTTACAAAGCTAAACATATTCTTACCATAGAAACCAGCAATCATATTCATTAGTATTTACCTAAAAGAGTTGAAAACTTATATCCACTCAAAAATCTGCAAACTGATGTTTCTGTCAGCTTTATTTATAATTACCAACATTTGGAAGCAACCAAGATGAAAAGATAAACTGTGGTATATCCAGAAATGGAAATTTATTCTGGCTAGAAAGAAATGAACTATCAAGCCATAAAAAGACATGAGAGACCTTGAATGCATCATCACCAAGTGAAAGGAGCTATCTAAAAAGGCTTTACATTGTACGAATACAGAACTATATTACATTTTAGAAAAGGCAAAACCATATGGACAGTAAAAAGATCCATTATTGCCTAGGGTTAGTGGAGAGGGATAAAAACATATGGAGAATTTTTAGAATGGTGAAAATACACAGTATGATAATATAATGGTAGGTACATGTAATTATAACTTTGTCAAAATCCATAGATTATACCACACCAGGCATGAACTGCAATATAAACTATAGATTTTGGTTTATTATGAAGTTTCAGTGTAGGTTCATTGACTGTCACAAATGTTATTACTCTAGTGGGGGATGTTATCAATGGGGAGGCTGTGCATGTGTGGAGCAAGGAATATATAAGATATCTCTATCTTCCTCCCAATTTGGCTGTGAACCTAAAACTGCTCTAAAAATAAATTCTTAAAAATATATATCTATAATATGAACATAACAATCATAAAATTGATATTTATAGCCATACTACTATCTAATCTATAAATGTCATCAAATTTTACCTCATATCCAATAATAATATTTATAGCAAAAACATCCTTCCAGGATCACATCTAATATTTATTTGTCAGTGTCCTTAGTCACCTTCAATCTGGAACAATTCCACAGTATTTCCATATATTTCATAATATTTTGAAAACTATAAGCTTGCCATTTTATTATGTTAAGTTAGGTTTTTCTGACATCTATCCTCCCCTTCCCTCTGCTTATACTCTAGATATAAAATTTGGGGCAGGAATTTCATAAAAGTATATATTTTATCAGGTGCTATAATATTTTGATTTCTTCCATTACTGGTGATGATCATTTTAGTCACATGGTTAAGGTGGCATCTGCCAGGTTTCTCTAGAGTAAGTTACTAATAGCATGTGTATAATTAATAAATGTATTGTAAGATCCTTTAAAACTATTACTGTATTTTCATCCAACAATTTTAGCAACAATTGATGATTCTTCTCTTGTCTATTGGAAATACTATGGGTTTCAAATGGTGGTTCTCTCATTCCAGCAGTTCTTATACAGTTTACTAGCTGGCATTCTACAGTAAGAATAAAATTTCTTCTCCCATTCTTATTCACATATTTATTTATTTGAGTATAGACTTATGAATCTTACTTTATTCAGTAGGTTATAATCTGACACTATTATTACATATGTTGAAATTCAAATTGCCCCATATTTGGTAAGTACATTTCATGCAAACTTGCTCCTATGTCAATTAAAAATTTTTACACCATTCCTCAAGTATTTCTTACTTTCTAGACACACACACACACACACACACACACACACACACACACACAAACCACATAGCTTTGTCTATTTATACTTTAGTTATTTTTTTATTTCTATAGCCCAAACTTAAGTTTTTCAAAGCCAACGATGTTGCCTCTTAATACTTTTTGTTTATTCCAGATAACTTCACTCACTGGTTTGCTTGCTACAGACACTTAGTGTGATAGCTAATTTATTGGCTTTGCTAAAGTGTCTTTCCTAAGGCAGAGGAGAATAAAGATCTAGGTCTACACCCAG
Organism: Eidolon dupreanum; assembly: GCA_028627145.1. Lineage (NCBI taxonomy): Eukaryota > Metazoa > Chordata > Mammalia > Chiroptera > Pteropodidae > Eidolon > Eidolon dupreanum. The sequence goes on along the minus strand of CM053511.1, from coordinate 16,578,567 downwards.
TCTATTTGTGGCCTCACTGTTGATACTGAATCCCACTACTAATAGTGCACAGAGGCTATGAATAGGGAAAGGTATAGGTGATAGCATTTAAAAACATACCACTGTTCACTTGATTGCCTTCTTTCTTTTCTCAGTTCTTAGGAACAATAAATAAATAAATAAATAAATAAATAAGTAAACAAACAAATATAAAATAAAATAAAATAAAATAAAATAAAATAAAGTAAGTATATAGGTAGAAACTAGTAATTAAATACATCCTAATTTATTTGACTTTGAAATAGTTTAGCCACTTAAACCCTCTGAACTTATTTCTCATCTCTAGATTTATAAATAAAAAAGTTTTACTGATCCCTTCCAGCCTCAAAAATCCAGTGAGCCCAAAGTTGTCCAAACTATTCTGTTTCATCTTTGAATGAGATTGAGATATCAAGAATCAGAAAGAACACAGATTCTTCAAGGATTTTGAGATTCAGAACTTGAAGCAGACATGTCAGTCACAGGGAACATACAAAGCCAGTGACAGTATTTGAGACATTAATGATCGTATGCTATCTGTGAGGCTCATATAAAGCAATTTAAGCTGAATTTATAAAGAAGATCTTTCTCACAGATGTAACTAAACTTCCTTTTGGCTAAATTTTAAACAAATTTTCTACAATGCCTATGTGAGAAAATCTCATAGTCCAGAAAGGCTTGTTTTCATGTACCATCAAATAAACAAATAATATTTCACTTTTTTCAAATTTTATTATTTCATATAAAATCAACACTTAGCATACTTGAAATTCCTTATTCCAAAATAAAATTAAGATTTTTACAAGCTGTGAATGACAAGGTTATTTTACACATTCATAATCTGTAACTATTTTGAAGTATGTGTAATAATATACATACTCTAATCTACTCTCTTTTCTTGACTTTAAAACTGGCTTTCAAATTTAAATAAATTTCTTTAACATGAACTGAGTGTAGAAATTTCTTATGTCCAAAAATTCACTATGATTTCATATTTAATGTTTCAACATTTGTTTATACTCAGAATATGTTTAAAAATTTTAGTATCGATTTTATAAAATAAAGAACATATTAAAAAACTAAAAATATATGGTATGTATTATGACTACGGTTTCATTAAAAATGCTGATACATAAAAGACAAGTGAAAACATTCCTAAAGATATTATATTTTCTTAGTAAGAAAATATCTATTAGAAAATTATTGATTTTAAGTAAAGAATAACACAATTTTATTCTGTTCTGTCATAATCCCTTGATTTTACTACTAGAAAGGTAATCCCTTTTGATACATAGATCTCAAGTTATTCTCTGGTGCTGAGCTGGATTCTTAAACTGAAACCAGTTGAGCTGGGATTTGGAGCTGACCTTGAACAACACATTAGCATATGATCCAACAAGTTTCTTCCATTGACAGATGACAATTTTGTAATGCTGTTTTCACATAAAATAGTTCTTGAAAAGTTTCATTTCATTTTAAATATTCAAAACTCAATAAATATTAATAAGCGAGTTAGTTAATAAATTAATAACATTAGACAAAGTGACTGAGTAAATTAGATCTGTATATATGTGGGGCTTATTTATTTGGCACATTTCGAGCTTTTTAATATCTAATTTCTTTTTTTAAATAAACTTTGTGATCCATGTCCCTAAACTTTGACTTTTATATACTCTGTTTTAGTTTCTAAATATGACTCTTCTTTTCCTATTACCAAAATGTAGTTTTTACAGTATACCTTCTAGTTTTATGAGTATTCTTTACTATCAGCATCTACATGTTTTTTTATCACAAAATGGTAAATAAAATTTTCTCAGAATAAAGGCCTTCATTATAACAGTTTAAATTCCTATAATTATTGCTATTTTTCTTTTATTTTGAAGAGTAGTCAATAATTCAATATGGGTTTGGCCTGATGAGTGACATCAGAAGCATGGTGGCGCAAGGGGTCCCTTGCTCGCTCGCCTTGAGATTACAACAAATTGAACAGCTATAATCCGATGGAAAATTCACAGCCTAACACACAAACACGTCTGAGAGATCTGCACATCAAAGCATCTGAAGGTGGGCGAGTCAGGTGAGTAAGGGAGGAAAAAAAGGGAGAGGAGCAAAGACGGGTGCTGAGGATGCAACCTAGTGCTTCCTGTGGGACTTGGGGAGAAGGGAGGAATCAGGGTGTCCCGTGTACTCTCTGTAGCCCCAAAGATTCCTGGCCTAGTGATTGGCATATACTACGTCAGGACCCAGTGATCAGAGCAGAGAGAGAACACAGAGGTGTGACAGTTGTGTTCTAATTGTCATTACTTCCCAGTAGAAAATGGAATCATGGAGCCTGGCCACCTCCCCCCACCTTCCCAGAGCTCATCTCCTCTCACTCTCCCGGAGCTAGCAGCGGGACCCAGGGGAAACTACTGCAGCGAGAGTTGGCCTACATTACAGGGAGTCCGCAGTCCCTGGAACTAAGGAGACAGCTTCTGAGTGGCAGATGCAGACTGCAGCTGGTCCCAGTGACAGGGGTGGGTATAGAGGTGAGATAGATGAGGCCTGGTGGTCGCCATTACTAAGAGGAAAATAGCCGTTGGCACCCGAGTGGGTTCTCCTAACCCACCCCACCCCTATCTATGGAAACTGATTGTGGCAGAGGCACTTGGAGCATCTCAGGCAGCATCTGGCTACTGGGACAGCACCTTCAGCTGTTCTTCAGGGGTTCAGCACCCTATCACCCACCACATTTTCCTACAGGGGTGGAGTCTTGGGACCCAGGCGACCTGGTCATAATGGAGACACATACCACCCCAAGGAATAGAAGGCTTTTTTTTTTTTGGTCACACAGCAGAGATGCTGGAGGCCTAAGCAGTGCAGGAGGCTTGCCTGCCACCTACTGCAAAATGCAAGAAAAACCTCTTCTTCATCTGCTAAAGAGGGATCACTATTAATAATAATAATTTTTTTTTTTTAAAGTAGAGTTTATTCCCATGAATGCCTAGGGGAAGAAATAATCCATCAAGTACCATAAACAACCAAGGTAACAAGGCAGCTCAGAAAGAAAATGAAAACCTCTAGAAAATAAGATTAAAGATATAGAAATATGTGATTTAAATTCAAGATCGCAGTTCTGAAAAAAAATCAATGAGATGCAAGAAAACTCATATAGGTTGTTCAATAAACACAGAAATAAAATCAGTGAACAAAAGGAACATGTTTCCAAAGAGACTGAAAGTTTAAAAAAGAATCAAATGAACTTCTGGAGCTGAAGAACTCAATACAAGAGATGAAGAATAAAATAGCAACCTTAGGAAATAGAACCGACAAAATGGAGAAAATAATTAAGTAATACTGAAGACAGAAATCTGGAAATGATGTAGATAGAAGAAGAGACTTAAAAGTAAAAAAAAAAAAAAACCTCCAAAAGGACTATCTGACTCCACCAGGAAGAACAATATAAAAATAACGGGAATATCAGAAGGAGATGAGAGGGAAAAGAGAACGGAGAGCCTATCCAAACAATTAACGAGAACACTATTTAAACAGAAGTATGGATAGAACTGGATCTTTGAATCCAAGGTGCAAACAGAACACCTAATTTCAATCCGAAAAAAGTCTTCTTCCAGGCACACTATATTAAAACTGTCAAAAATTAATGACAAACAAAGCATTCTCAAGGCTGCCAGAGAAAAGAAGATGGTAACTTATAAAGAAAAATCCATTAGATTATCATTGAATTTTTCAGCAGATATTCTACAAACTAAGAGGGAATAGAATCAAATATTCTAACTATTGAAAGAGAGAAATTACCAGCCCAAAATACTATATCCAGCAAAATTCTCCTTTATATATGATGGAGAAATAAACACCTTTACAGACATACAGAAGTTGAGGGAATTTTCCACCACAAGGGCTGCATTACATACTGAAGGGCATTACTGTACATAAAACAAAAAGACAAAAAGTAAGATGAGTAAGATGACTAACAAACAGTAGAAACAGGAAATTGCAACCCTTATTCAGAATAGGATATTATACACTTAAGTACTGCATAATGGTTAAAGGAGGAAAAATCATTTTATTTTATTTTTTATTACTATTATTTTTTTAGGTGAGGCAACCCTTGGTTGACCTGACAGATTGCAAGGACCTTGTCAGCTTACAATCCCTTATTTTTTATTTTTTATGCTTACGGTACCTGGTCTTCCTAGGTGGTCTCCCATCCAATTACTAACCAGGCCTGACCCTGCTTAGCTTCTGAGATAAGACAAGATTGGGCTTGTTCAGGGTGACATGACCATAGATGGAAAAAACATTTTAAAAAGAGAAGAAGACAATAGCTGCTGCAACTCAGAAATGAACTCACAGCATAAATAGGAATAATTTGAGATATGATTTGAGTATAAATAGAAACAAAAACAGAAAAGGGGAGGGAGTAAAAGTCTGAATTTGCAAAGGGGAATGGAAATAAGTACAGAAGAAAAAGGAGTACTATATATATAAAGTTTCCTTTTACATAAATTTAGTGGTAACCATGCACACAAAAATCCAGATCTGAGATATGTAACATAAAAAAAGCAACAAGGGGAAACATTATAGAATACCACTGAACTAAAATAACAGAGAGAAATACTAGAGTAAAGAAACAATGGAGAAACTGAGCTACTAGAAAACAAAAGATAAAATAACTATAGGAAAATCTCACATATCAATAATCACCCTAAATGTAAAAGAACTGAACTCATCAATAAAAAGTCACAGAGTAGCACATTGGGTCAAAAAACAAAACCCAACCATATGCTACCTTCAAGAAACACATCTCAGCTGCAAGAACATATGTAGACTCAAAGTGATAGGGTGGAAAATGATACTTCAAGCAAATGGCATCCAGAGAAAAGACTTATGTTTGAAAAAATAGACTTCAAGATAAAAAAAAGTGACAAGACACAAAGAAGGACACTTTATAATGATAAACAGGCAGCACATCAAGAAGACAAAACACTTATTGATATATATGCTTCCAATCAGGGAGCACTGAAATATATAGCAGCTACTAACAGAACTAAAGGGAGAAACTGACCAAAACACAATTATAGTAGGGGACCTAAATACCCCATTGATATGGATAGATCGTCTAAACAGAAAAGCAATAAGGAAATATCACCCTTAAATGACACATTCGACCAACTGGACATAATCAACATTTATAGAACCTTTCATCCCAAAATAGCAGATTATACATTTTTCTATAGTGCACAAAGAACATTCTCAAGGATAGGCCAGTATGTTGGGACATAAAACTAGCCCCAAAAAGTTCAAGAAGATTAAAATAATACCAATCATATTCTCTGATCTCAATGCTTTGAAACTGGAGATCAACTGCAAAAAGAAAGTGGGGAAAAAACTCCAAATATGTGAACATTAAACAACATGCTAGTAAGGAATGACTGGTCAAAGAAAAAATAAAAGGAGAGATCAAAAGATACATAGAAATGAGCATGAAAATACAATACATCAAAACTTTGGCAATAAAGCAAAAGCAGTAATAAAAGTTCATATCATTACAGGCCTATCTCAAGGAACAAAAAAAAATCTCAAATAAACAACCTAACATTACATCTTAAAGAACTAAGAAAAGAACAAATAAAATAAAGCCCAGAGTCAGAGAAGGAAGGGAATAATCAAAATTAGAATAGAATTAAATGAAATTGAGAACAAAAAGACAATAGAAAAAATTAATGCAACAAAGAGCTTATTCTTTGAAAAAAATAAATTAAATTGATAAACTCCTGCCTAGACTCACTAAGAAAAAAGAAAAAAGACACTAATAAAATCAGAAGTGAAAGAGAAATCATGACGTACACAGAAATACAAAGGATTATACAAGTATATTATGAAAAATTACACATTATCAAATTCAATAACCTAGAAGAAATGGACAAGTTCTTAGAAATATTCAACCTTCCTAGACTGAATCACAAAGGACTGGAACATCTAAATAGACCGATCAACAGTAAAGAAATTGAAACAATCATCATAAACCTCCCAAGAAGTAAAAATTTAGGAACAGATGACTTCATTATTAAAGTCTACCAAACATTCAAAGATGATTTAATATCTGTTTTTTCAAACTCCTCCAAAATACACCTCCTAACTCATTTTATGAAACCAACATTACCTTGATACCAAAACCTGGTAAAGATAACACAAAAAAAGAAAACTATAGACCAATATCTCTGATGAATACAGATGCAAAAATCCTAAACACAATACTAGCAAATTGAATACAACACGATCAAGTGGGGCCATTCCAGGGGCACAAGGATGGTTCAACATACACAAATCAATCAATGGGATACACCACATAAACAAAATAAAGGATAAAAACCATATGATCATATCAATAGATGCTGAAAAGGCATTTGACAAGTTATAGCATTCATTTATGATTAAAACACTTAATAAAATGAGTATGGAAAGAAAGTACCTCAACATAACAAAGACAACATATGACAAACCCTCAACTAACATCATACTTAATGGTGAAAACCTGGAAGCTTTCCCTCTAAGATCAGAAACAAGAAAAAGTTGCCTGCTCCCAACACTCTTATTCACTATAATATTGGAAGTCCCAGTTAGAATAATCAGGCAAGAGAAAGAACTAAAATGAATCCAAACTGGGAATGAAGAAATCAAATTGTCACTTTTTGCGACATGATTCTTTACACAGAAAACCCTGAAGACTACACCAAAAAACTATTAGAAACAATAAACAAATACAATAAAGTTGCAATATACAAAATCAGTGTACAAAAACCCATGGCATTCCTATACACTAACAGTGAAATTTCAGAAAAAGAAATGAAAAAAAAAAAAAAAAAACAATTCCTTTTGCAACTGCAACAGAAAAAATAAAATACCTAGGAATAAACTTAACAAATCATGTGAAGAACTTATTCACTGAAAACTATAAGGCATTATTAAAAGCACTGAAGAAGACATGAAGAAATGGAATGATATTCTGTGTTCACGGACTGGAAGAATCAACATAGTTAAAATGGTCGTATTATCCAAAGCAATATACAGATTTAATGCAACCTTATCAAATCTCAACGGCATTTTTAAAAGAAATAAGATAAAAAATCATCAGATTTGTATGGAATCTCAAAAGACCACAAATAACCAAAGCAATCCTGAGAAAAAAGAACAAGGCCGGAGGTATCACCCTGTCTGACTTCAACTTATACTACAAAAGAACAGTAATTAAAACAGCACGGTATTGGCAGAAAAACAGACACAGAGACCAATGGAACAAAATTGAGAGCCCAGAAAGAAACCCAAACATATATGGGGAAATTATTTTTCAACAAGGGAGCCAAAAAAACACAATGGAGAAAAGAAAGCTTCTTGAATAAATGGTGCTGGAAAACTGGAAAGCCACATGCAAAATAATGATACTAGACTGTTATCTTGTCACCATATACCAAAATTAACTAAAAATGGATCTAAGACCTAAACATAAGACTTGAAAATATGAAATGCATAGAAGAAAACATAGGTATTAAACTTGTGTACCTTGGATTTAGAGAGGATTTTATGAATTTGACTTCAAAGACAAGAGAATTTAAAGCAAAAATAAATGAATGGGACTATATCAAACTAAAAAGCTTCTGCACAGCAAAAGAAACCATTAACCAACTGGATGGGAAAAGATTTGCAAATAATGCTTGCAAACAGCATTATTCACGTTAGCCAAGATATGGAAATGACTAAAGTGCCCTTCTATAGATGATGGATAAAATATATATATAGATGCAATGTAATATTACTCAGCCATTAGGAAAGATAAAATACAGACATTTGTGACAGCATGGATGAATCTTGAGATTATCATGCTAAGAGAAATAAGACAGAAAAAGTTGAGAACCATGTGATTTCACTTATGTGTGGAATATCAAATAAAAAACAAGACAAATAAAACCCATAGACACAGACAACAGTTTAGTGGTTACCAGAGGGAAAGGGGGGGTAGATAATAGTAAAAGGGGTCAAATATATTGTGACAGAAGATTTGACTTTGAGTGAAGAGCACACAATGCAATATACAGATGAAGTATTATCAAATTGAACATTTGAAAACTATATAAGTTTATTAACAATATCACTCCAATAAATTTAACAAAAAAAGAAAATATATAAATTATATGTGTGTGTGTGTGTGTGTGTGTGTGTATGTGTGTGTGTTTAGTTTGATCATTGTTGGAAGGCAAAACTTAAAAGCAACAACTTCTACTGTATAATTTTTAAACATCAGGTACTTTGAACCAGGTATGCATCCCCACCCAACTAGCCACAGTATTAAAATTTTGCAACCTAGAAAACTACTTTGCCTAACCAATAGTTTTGGAATTATTCTATTAAAGTAATATATATTAAATGAAAATATTAAGGGCACACATCATCATCCTATCGAGGTTTGCCCCTCAGCAATTGTATAATATTGAGCATTATTCAGATTAATTTATAACTAGTGATCCTTTAAAAGAAATTAAGAATATAAAGCATATACTGGAACTGAGTTGAAATAATAATAATAATGCAAGAAACAATCAATGTAAATATGGATGAAAATGCTAAGAGAAAATTTTTTTCCTTTAGTTTGGTAATTTTGCCTTGAAATATTCTTCAATTGTATAAATAAATTTTGAATGTTTGGTTTCAGTCTAATGTAGTGGACATGGGATCCCCTGTTGACTTATATGTGCATTTTCATTTTGATGGTGGAAGGGGGTTTCCCTGCCTTTCCCGAGAACAGCAGTATTAACTCCCAGGATATATCTCTCTGTTTTCTGGATTTTGTACTATGTGATTTATCAGTAGGTCTCATGGTCATGGGTTCATGAAATCTCCACAATGTTTCTCATTCTTATATTTGTTCTATTTTAGTCTTAATTTATAAATTTAAATGTATATTTTAATTTTCCACAAAAATGTTTTATATGATTTTGTCAACTTCCTTTTCAGATGATCTTTTTGTCATATCTTATTTCTGAAATTTTCCTAATTGTTATTTATGATATTTTAAATTGTTTTAGCTTTTTTATTTCTTTTTGCTTCTTTTGAGTATGTTTTACAGATTCATCTTTCTGATGTGACTTCTTTGTAAATAAGGTAATTACTTATTAATTTTTCTCTCTCATTCTCTTTTTGTTCTGACAACAGCTTGCTTGAAATTCAACCACAGTTCTTTTCTATTGCTCATGCTTAGGTGAGATGAACTCTCAAAAAGGTATGATATTACCGCCCAGGGACATCTGCAAATGTCTGGAGACATTTTTGGTTTTTGCTATTTAGTGGGTAAAACCAATGATAGTGCTAAAAATCCTGTAGTACATAGGACAACCTCCCTCAATAAAGAATCATCTGATCCAAAATGTTAAAAGTGTACAGATGAAGAGACCCTGGACCATAGTCTTAGAAGGGAGTAAAAGGGATTGTGGAGAAGATAGTTGTCCTTAGTTTCATAGTTCTAATATTTTTTCTTCTGTTTTAATTACAAACTATTCAGAAGTATGACTTTACAACTTATGAAACGTGTCTCATTTGTTTGTTTGCTTTCCCTTATGTGTTTTTATCTGTACTTTGTTTTTCAACTGTCCTTAATGTCCCTTTCCTTTTCTGTTTGAATTTTACTCCCAGGAGTTTGCTCTTAGTACAAGCAGTTGTCTCGTGAATTGTAGCTTGCAAAGCCCTTTCCACTTTGCTCTGCTCTCAACAAATTGGACTGCTGAGATTTCCCTAAGAATTTATAATCTTTCACTTTGGTGGAGAGTACTTATTGGAAATCTGCAATTTCTCTAGTAATCAAGACCCTTAGAAATCTCTTTCCTCTTACTTCCTCTCTACAGTTGCTGCTAGATTGTGTATCACCTTGCTGTTCAATTTCTGACCCTCACTTTTGCCTACTTTGAGATTCTCATGTATACACCGTCAGTTTTGCTTCGATGCTATCCACAACAATTTTTAGTCAGTGATTCAATTTCTGTATGAGCATCAATTTTTAAATTTTGTGAAATTTCAAATTCTAAAAATAATATTTTTCTATTTCTTCTTGATTGATAATTTATATATCTATATCTATATCTATCTATCTATCTATATATTTCTATCTATCTATCTATCTATCTCTCTCTATATATATATATACATATAGTTAATTTAAGTTTTTAAGTTTATAGACAAAATTGTTTTCCTATTTTTCTTTCAATACCATTTATTCTGTCCTCCATTTGCAGTTATGGTCTTCTACTGATTTCTAATCTCTTTCCTTTACTATATATCAAATTCATCCAAGTAATTAATATTCAAAGAATCAATATTTGGTTATATAATTGCAGTCTTATTTTTATCTTTTTCTTCCTTCTACTTTTTTTCACTTGGTATGTTGGCTTTTCTAAATTATTAGGTTAGATATTGTGGTCATCAACTTTTAGCCCTTTGACTCTTAAACATAAGTTTAAATCATTTATTTTGAAAAAATGCTTTAGTTCAATCTCACCAGTTTGAAAATTTTCATAAATTTTAATTTCTAATATAATTTTGTTATAATTACAAAATTTGGTTTTGTATCTTTCCAATCTGTGATCATCTTTTAATATATGCTTGAAAATAAATTATTATATATGTATGTATGTATATGTCTTCAGATCAAGCTCATTAATTATATATTTTAAAATCCTTTGACCCTTGCTAAACTGTCTGTTTAATGTATCAATTGCTCAATAGAAATTTTTAAATCTCAGCACATGGAGGTGGATTTGTCAATTTTTTCATTCTTCTGCCAAGTTTTGTCTTATACAATTTGAGGTTATTTTTTTATGCTTTACAAATGTTTTAAATTATGGTAGTTTTTTTTGGTAAAGATTTATATGTATCTGCTTACTGCATTAAACTATCATTACATACGTTCTCTCTGTATCCCTTTTAATGACTTTAACCACAATATCTGCTTTATCTCATACTAATATAGCTACATAGCTTATTATTAGTGTTTACCTTGTATATTTGTTTCCATTCTTTTACTTGTATCTGTCATCGGTATGTGAAAATTATGGTATCTAAAGTCCTTGCAGACTGAATTCTTTGTTTTTTTTTTTATATTAACTGGGTGCCCCATGTCTTCAAATGTTTTATTGTGAACTCATATTTGATATCCTTGTCAGAAATCATAAGGGTTTCAATAGATCTGTGTTCTTCCAGAAAGAACTTGCTCTTGCATTATTTAGGTGCATGCATTTACTACCAACCTACGATCACTTTTTCAGCCAGACTACTAAGATAGTATGATATTAAACTTTATACCTGAATGCAACATAAAAATTATAGATTTGTTGAGGAAATTTTTATTACTTTTTTTTTTCCTATATAAAGCTGAGGTTGAGAAGATTGTCTCCCTTTCCCAGGGCACCATATTTTCCTTTCTCACTCTTATCACTGATGCTCTGTCCATTCAAGGTTCATACTCATAAAAGATTCTCTACCATTTGTGCACTCAAGACCTTATCTTTTCTGTATGAACTTTAAAACATAATACTCAGGTAATGGTTTCTGGAAAAAAACTTTACATCCCCTAGGGTCTCAAAATTGTTTCCAATTTGGAATCTTGTTTCTGCTTTGCTTTTGATCCATGATCATTTTACTTACTTTATTTCAAGTTTAGCTAAAAGGAATATTTGTTTTCTTTGCACAGTATTTTTGGTGTTCTATATAGTTGGATGCTTTATCAGTTAACTTCATCAAAATTACTGTGAGTATAATTTACTGGACTCTTTCATTACTAATTATTTAGAGAACTTTTGGAAACACATGAACTACATTTTTCCCTTCCTTCAGGTTAAACTGCACTGTATTCTGAATAGGATTTCACCTATTGAATTTCCTGAATCAAGCTTGGTTGAGTTGCTTCACAGGTTTTCAGGTCATAAAGCTGCTAACATGCTTCCAAAAGTATCCAGAGTTAGGTCTTACCATTTTCAGACCACCCACAATGCAATCCTATAGAAAATATTCCTATGTTTATAAGTATTATTTAGGTATGTATGACTCACTTATTCATCTTTTTCCTTTCTCATCCCTCATTCTATCAGAACTCACCTCAGAACTCATCTTTCTTCATTTCTTCTTATTCTGTTACAGAGATGATAAAAAAAATCATTTTAATAATACTGTTCCAAAAACTTATTTCCTGTCTGGATGAAACTCTATCTCACATAAACCTAAACATCTTTATATTATCACATGTATTGGGGCAGCAAACACTAATGAAAAAGTCATACCATACATAGAAGTCTGTTTATACAAATGGCCCTCAAGAATACCTTGAAATTTTATATTAATTTTTGTCATTTAAAAATTATTACTTTGCACATTCTCTATTGTCCTCACTTCTTATAATTCACTTTATTAACTTTTCCCATCCCTTATGTATATTTTCAGCAGATAAAAATTTCAAAAAAAGCGAGCAAATGAACAAACAAAAGACACTAAAAATTTAATGTAAATCCATTGTTTTCATAACATTATTAGTTAATACTTCAGAAGGACTCTGTTTGGTTTTCATTTCCTATATTAAGATCCTCTGCAATTTTTTCTTTAAAAATTTAGTGTTTAAAATGCTATTATGCTGATATACACTGTTCATTTTATAACTCAAAGTAAGTATAATAACATAGTTTTAAAGATAACTTTGGTATACTCTGTCATTCTTTCATAAATTTTTAAGTCAAATTACTCTTAAAATTATGTAATATTTACATAACTTCAGGCATACATTATATATCTAAGATGCAAGTTTTACCATTATAGTGTTATCATAGCATTAACATTTTAGCTTTAGCATAAGGTTTTTAATACTATCAGAATGTGATATTGGCATCTTATTTTTATTAAAATGTAGTCTAAGTGTCAAATTATTGCATAGGATATTTTCTCCTATATCCTAATTTGTTCTTATTAGTACTATCATGTTTTTCTACCTATAAAAACCAAAATCTTTTTCATTATGAACTTTGTAGCTAACAATATTTCCAAAAAAAAGATGTTCTAGCCATTAGTGCTAAATATTCATAGCATTCATGGATCTTTCATTTGATGTGTTATTACCCATTACACTTCTGCCACCTTCAATCTCTCAAAATTATGGGTAATGCAGACCAAGAAAAATGTTAATTTAAAAATCTTTAGTCATTTGTTCAGTTTATTAAGTAAAATTATATTCATTATAAAATGGAGACTATAATAATTTCTAAAGAAGTAGTGAAATAATATTTTAAGAAGAAAAAAATGAAAGTAAATGTTACCGTTACTGAGGAATTTGATATTGTTACAGAAAATTCCTTTACGAAAATTTATTTTTAGGTATGCTGTTTGTTTTAGGATGCTTTTTAATTTTTGAAAGAACCCTTTAAATATATACGTTCCAATAAAATGGAGAACAATTTTAAACACAATGGTCACTGAGAGTCTTACTATACCCCCTCCAACTTTTAGAAAATGAACTATTTCAAGATCATGACATTATTAATTTTAGAATTTTTGATTTGCTAGAGGTCTAATGAATTACCATGGTTAGAGTCTTTTGGAAATAAGCCAGTTTTAGAACTCTTTCCAAGTTATTATTTAACAACTTTTCAAATAAGTTGAAGTCAGTTATATAAATTGTTTGTCATGCTGAACTTTTTGACACCTCACTTTCCTCATTACTGGTTTTCTCAAAAAAGAAATGTCATTGAAAGAGCAAAAAAAAAAAAAAAAGAAGAAAAATGATTATAAGTTGAAATTCATGAAAAATGAATTAATATTTTTAATAGTGGTTCATTTACTGCTTTGTGAATTGTGTTCTGACTTTCATGCAGCATTTTATTAAATTATATATTCATAAAAGACTTTGACTTAAAATAAATTTAATCCTTATCCAAAAATTAAGATGCACTCATGTCTTTAACTTCCAAAAGCCTAAGAAATAAATAATTTTTTTAAAGTTCACTGATTTATAAAAAATAGTTATTAAATACACAAATAAAAAATATACTTTTATGGCTGAATTTATTTTCATTACTAGTGCTATGATAACTTTGTTTTTGTGTACATTTCTCCATAGCTTATTTATTTAAGCAAGCCAAAATGATTTGTTGGATCATGGAGCACATTTTTTTTAATCTCTAGAATTACTTTTTCAAAAAATATTTATGTATTTTAATTAGTTTCAAGTATACAGTACATTGGTTAGACATCTACATAGTTCATAAAATGATGTCCCCCAATTACTGCCTCCCTCCCGACCCTCCACCTAGCCAACATATTAATGCTAACTGCATTCCCTATGCCAAGCTCCCCATCCCTGTGACCATCCATCAGCTACTAATTTGTACTTCTTTAACCCTTCACCCCATTCTTTCAATCCTCCAAGCTCCCTTTCCCTGTCTATCACCAAATTGTCCACTTTATTTGTGTCTGTTTCTCATTAGTTTGTTCTTTTTATTCCTTAGATTCCACATATAAGTGAAATCATATAGTATTTATCTTTTTCTGTCTAACTTAAATACCTCCTAGGTCCATCAAAGCAGTATCTTTTCCATCCTCTTCCTTTTAGTTTGTGTGTGTCTTTCAATCTGAAGTGAGTCTTTTGTAATTTTTCTTCTTAAAGAAGTCTCTCCAACATTTCCTGTAATATTGGCTTGGTATTAGCTTGTTTTTGTCTGGGAAGCTCTTTATCTGTTCTTCAACTCTAAATGATAGCCTTGCTGGATAAAGTATCCTTGGTTGTAGATCCTGGGTCTTCATCCTGTAGAAGATTTTTTGCCAAGCCTTTCTGTCCTGCATAGTTTCTTCTGAGAAATCAGCTGCCAATCTTATGGGTGTTCCCTTATAAGTAACTATCTTTTTTTCTTTTGCTGTTTTTAATATTCTTTCTTTGTATTTAACCTTTGGCATTTTAATTATAGTGTGTCTTGGTGTGAGCCCCTTTGGATCCCCGACTTTTGGAATTCTCTAAGCTTCCTGGGGTTTTCTGTCCATTTCCTTCACCAGGTTAGAGAAATTTTCCATTATTATTTCTTCAAACAGCTGTTCAACATATTGATTTTCTTCAGTTATGCCGATCAGATGGATATTTAGACTGTTAATAGTGTCTGATATGCTCCTTAAATTATTTTTTATAGTCTTGGCATCTTACCACTTGCCATTCTGCTTGCATGTCTTTGGCTTTTCTGTCCTCTAGATAGGGTATTTGGTCCTTTCTTTATTCACTTTGTTTATTCCTTTTTTTATTCCATTTAATATACTTCTCATTTCAGATAATGTGTTCTTCGTTACAGATTGGTTCTCTTTTATAATTTCCATTTCCATTTTTATGTTTTTTTTAATCTTTTTGTTGAAGTTCTGTATACTTCCCAGAAGTTCACTGAGCATCTTTATAACCAGTTTTTTTTTAACTCTGCATCTGTTAGATTACTTGACTCCCTTATCCTGAATCTCTGTTCTGTTCTCTCATATGGTTTCTTCTTCTTTGTCTTCCCATTTTGATTGCCTTTCCATGTCTGTTTCTATGTACTAAGCAAAGCTAATTAGTCTCCCCATCTTATTAGTGTGGATTTGTGTAGTAGGTGTCCAGTGGCACAGTCTTGAGAGGGGTGTAGCTGCAAGCCAAACTTAGCTCAAGCCACTACCCCTTTGGGACCACCTATTAAGATTCAGTAAGCAATCAACAGATGTTGTGCTTATAGTTGCCTCAAAAGACCACACCAGAATCTGAGGCCAGCTGCCTCCAGTGTGAGTCTAGGTGCTGCTCAGCAAGGAGCACCTGATCACTGAGGATATACCTGGATGTGGCTTAGGTGGGGCTGCAAGTTGGGGAAGGTGATATTTCAAGGCATCTTCTGGGCAGAGCAACTTCTGTTATACAGTTTGATGATGTCAGGGCTATGGCAGGGCTGTGTCCCATGCACTCAGAGGGAGGAGGGCTCAACAGGGTACAATGGATACTGCCAGCACTTCTGTAGAGAGTGAGTCTTGCCTCGGCCCTCACTCTGAAATGTCTCACTGTAAGTCCCTGGTGCTCCCTATGCACAGCCAAATTGACACTGGTGCTCAGAATGAGCAGATCCGTCACTGTGAAAATCCGCTCGAAGTCACAGCCCCTTCAAGAGGTGTCTGCTGCTGCTGCAGCCTCCGTCTCACTCAGCTGCTCCAGACTGGGCAGCCCCACATCCCCGCCCCGTTTTACCTTCTGCCATCACAGGGTACTTTCTTGGCTTTCTCCCTAGTTGTATGGCTTGTTCATCTAGATCCTAGGCGATTTTTCCTTGCTGCTGCTCCTTGTTTCCATCACAACTTTGATTCGGTCACCAGAGGGATGAATAGAGCCTCTATCATCTACGCTATTTTTTTCGGTCTCCCATTTTTAAAGTCTCTATAATACATTCTCAAAGTAATGCAGGATAATGACTGATATATATATGCATCAATTGATAATTTTTTATCTTGTAAACTACCTTTCTTTATATTGGAAAAATAATAATAGATTTAGTTACATTCATTCTTAATTTTGTTATTCCAAATTTGTTGCATCAATTAAAACTTTAACAGCAAGGTCATATCTAAATAAGGATAGCATTCAGCCTTCTCTTGCCACTGATCTGCAAGGGAAAAACATCCATTACTTTACAAATAAATTTTGGGTATGATTTATATGTTTTTTTAAATAATAAAAATTGATGATTTTCCTTTCAATATTTTATCAATAATAGATATATATACATTTACATATGAGACAGTCTTTTTTATGCATATGTTAATTTAACTAGGTGATGGTTCTTACTTATTCAACCAAACACTAATATAGTTGCATTGTATATGTGATTAAAGATAGTCATTGCCCCTTAATTAATTATAAGACTTGTGCCAGTTTTCATACTCAGAACTCCATGAATGAAGGGAGGGGTTAGGGTCCTCTTGAGGAAGGATCCTGCTACACTGACAAAAATTTGTAATGTTTATGTTTTTACCAGTTTTGACATGAAAGATGCAGACATGGTGATTTCCACATACCCTGAATCAAGACACTTATTTGGCCTACTCAGGAAACAAATAGATCCTGGAGAATGATAGAGGATTATTGTAAATTTGATCAATTGTGTCTCAAATTGCGATTGGATATGGGTTCATTACTTGATGTCCTAGTACCCAGTATGCAGCTACTGATCTGGCAAATACTTTTTGCTCTATGCCTGTTAGTAAAGACTACAAGAGCAGTTTGCTTTCTAGCAAAAAGAGCTACATATCTCAGAGGTGTATCGATTCTCCAGACTTAAGTCATAATTTAGTTAGCAGGGATCCTGATCCCAATTCTTTTCCACAAGACATCACACTGGTCCATTAACCTGGGGTCCCCAATCCCCGGCCATGCACCAATCCATGGCCTGTTAGGAACTGGGCCACACAGCAGGAGGTGAGCAGTGGGCTAGTGAGCAAAGCTTCATCTGTATTTGTAGCCATTCTCCAGCACTAGCATTACCTCCTCAGCACCACCTCAGATCATTAGGCATTAGATTCCCCTAAGGCGTGCACAACCTAGATTCCTCGCATGCGCAGTTCACAACAGGGTTTGTGCTCCTATGAGAATCCAACGTCTAATGATCTGAGGTGGAGCTGAGGCAGTGTTGCTAGTGCTGGGGAGCAGCTGCAAATACAGATTAACATTAGCAGAGAGGTTTGACTTCACAGAGGCCATAATAAAGTAATTGCTTGCACACTCACATCAAAACCCTATCAATGAGTGGCAAAAGACAAGTTGCAACTGGTGGCAGGCTTTATAGTGGCAAGTGAGTTGATGTACTTCAATTGTACAGCTGCATCTATTGGCATCTGATTCTGCATTATGGTGAGTTATATAATTGTTTCATTATATATTACAATGTAATAATAATATAAATAAACTGCACAATAAACATAATTCATTTGAATCATCCTGGAACCATCTCCCCCACCACCCTGGCCTATGGAAAAATTGTCTTCCACAAAACCAGTCCCTGGTGCCAAAAAGGTTGGTGACTGCTGTATCACACTGATGACCTTATGCTGATCAACCTTAATGATTAGGAAGTAGCAAGTAGTCTGGAGACGTTGATAAAACATTTCTGTGTCAAAAGGTGGGATGAAAATCCCACAAAAATTCAGGGGGCTTTCATTTCAGAGAAATGTTTAGGGAGTCTAATACTATGGGCATGTCAAGCTTGCCCTTTTAAGGTGTGGAAAATTGCTGTATCTGGCCCCTAAACACACACACGCACACACACACACACACACACACACATACACACACACACACACACTCCCTCTCCTCCTCCCACCGTCCCTAAGACACAAGGCCTAGCCTGCCAATTATAATTTTGAAGGCAACAGAGTCCTCATTCAGGTCTGCTACTCTGGTCCATTTACCTGCAAAGCAGCTAGATTTGAGTGAAGCTCAGAACTAAAGAAGGCTCTACAACTAATACAGGTTGTTGTAATGCCAGAGTTTCCCCTAAATGCCTGGGACAAAAGTAAAAAGAAAAAAAAAAAAGGAAACACGTACCTTTTCCCCAGTCTTTGCTGATTGGCTCCGCGGTAAGTACTACGTGGATGGTTTAGCTAGGTTGCCTACACTCCACGTCAGGGCTCCTTTCCAGTTTCTGGAACCTGAACATCCACCTGAGGGTAAAAGCTTGGGTAACTCAGGTGTCTTCTTAGCATGTGCCCTGCTCTGGGCATGCGCATGGCTTTTAAAATCTCGCGATATACATTCCGCAGTTTACAGGGAAGCTT
This sequence comes from Eidolon dupreanum, assembly GCA_028627145.1. Classification (NCBI taxonomy): domain Eukaryota; kingdom Metazoa; phylum Chordata; class Mammalia; order Chiroptera; family Pteropodidae; genus Eidolon; species Eidolon dupreanum. The sequence goes on along the minus strand of CM053511.1, from coordinate 16,559,703 downwards.
TCCAGATTCTGAGTCCCCTCAAAGAGTCGTCTCAACTTTTCCTCAGAATTCCCCATGCTTACTGTCTGTATCAACTAGAATCTTTGTTCCAAGTGACAAGGAAGATTTTCGTCAATCAAAGTTTTCAAAGAATGCCCTCTGAAATGCCCTTTTTCTTCCTGAGAGTGTTTAATTTGAACAAAACAGAGAACCCTGTGTGAGTTCTTAGGGCAGCCTCTAGACGGTTAACACAAACACGATTTTTTGAGAGGAAAGGCTTCTCTGCTCCCCCCAGAGCCAGGGTCGCACACTGGGAACCTGGGCTACCATCTTTAATACAACTGGTGAGTTGAAAGTGGGGTGAAGCAAAACAGGTAAAAATGCTGCAAAACTTTACCATCCTTGAGGAGGTTTTTTTCTTGATCTAGCATTCATTTATTTCCTGTAAACCTCTCACTATTTCCCAGAGTTCCCACAAGTTGATTTTGACACTTTTTGGTCATTTTTTCCATTGTTTTAGGGAGAGGTGAGCCCTCTGACTACCTCTTCTGCTGTTGTTTCTAATGTCGTTCCTCTATCTTAACCTTTGAAATCAGGCAATGTAAGTTCTCTTTCTTTTTTAAAGAACTTTAAAAAAAGTTTAAAAAGTTAAAAAAAAATTTTTTTTTCTATATATTTTGCTTTTATATATTTTTTTAGGCATTGCTTATAACTTTAAGTACTATTTACACTTCAATAGAAATAACATTAAGTCTCTAGGTCAAGAATTACCACCTTAATTAGTTTTTCAATGCATGGACAAAAAAAATCATTAATTAGATCTTGACATGAAAATTTTGTGGTTTTGTATGTACATTTTCACTCTGTCAAATATATTTCTAAATATTTTATTCTTTTGATTTTATGTGTAGATACTTGCTTTCTTTATTTTTGGATTATTTACTGCTAGTGCGCAGGAGTACCTTCAATTTTTGTTGATTGAACTTTTTTTTGAGTCTTTGCTGAACTCATTAGTTTTCATAGTTTTAGTTCGTGCGTGCGTGCATAATTGTTAAGATTTTCGTTATGCATGTTCATATTTCATGTTCACAGTTTTAAAACAGATGTCTTTTATCTCTTTGACTTACCTGATCAGCTGATTGCACTGAGTAGAACCTCATAACCTCATGCACTATGCCAAACAGAAGTGGTGAGAGAGGCCATTTTGCCATATACCTGATTGTAGGAAAAAAGCATTAATTCTTTCACCATTGACTATGATACTAGTTGTAGCTTTTTATATAAACCCTTTTCTGGTTGAAGAAGTTCAATTCTATTCTTTGTTTGATTTATTGAGATATTTCCCCAGGAAAATGAAATGTTTTTCTTAAGCCATTTCTTTATATACTACAGCTAATGTATTTTTATGTCTGATGATTATTTAAAAAAACATAACAACAAATACTCTTTTTCTCTATCACCTGCCATAAATAATAAACATATTGGCATTTATATGAGATGGTTATTAAAAATTTACTAAATCTATAAAATGTACAATATAAGTGTCACTTTCAAGAAATATCAGTAATTATTTTCTGATTTTAAACTTCTTAATAAATTTCTTGAATTATTGATTATTTAATAATTTGAATAATAGACCAAATACTGTGAGCATATATTTTTCACCAAGCCTCTTTTAGTGTCTTTTTACATTTAGGTCCACTAAATTAAATTTTCTTTATGGGGTGATATATTGGTCTTAGCTTCCATAATATCAAACATGAAAATAAAAATCATTGTAAAGAAATAAGGTGTAATGTTAAGTGAGGCTTCTTCTGGATGGGTAGACATACAGTACATATCAAATTACTAGACGTGAATACACTAAACAGTTAATAGTTGTAATATATGAAATGTTGGATTGTAGTTCATTTTCTAATATTTTTTAAACACATTTTCAATTTTAGTATTTAAATATTTAAAATAGATAAAATAATTTATATGTATTTCAACAAAGAATGTGACCACCACTCTTGGCCCAAGGCTATCATCCTCCTATAGGTAAAAGAGTTTGGAGATTTTACCCATGTTTTAGTTAAGCTATCCCTCTCCTTTATATACCTAAATTTCTTAGGAATATTGAGTGTTAGGAACATAAAAAAAATGAATAAATATGAGATTATAAAAGAAAGATAAGGCATCATAGGGGCATCTAGGAGAATTTTTGAAGATATATAAACAATAAGCTTAAGAAAAATTAAACATTAATCTTTATCTGCCATTTGTATTGCAATGTTAATGATTTCTCCATAGATCTCAATTATCTTTTGCTATCTAAATACACCTATATTGTTTAATAGGTTTATAAGAGACAACAAGGGAAAATTATATTCTATGTTTGAGTTAGTGTTGGACAGGGAAATCAAAACTAACAATGAGTAAGAGAATTTAGTAGCAATAGGATTAGAATCAGGGGAAACATGAATCATAAGCCATAGGTATTTGTCTGCACGTTGGAAAATAAATTGACATTCCACAAGACTACGGAAATATTTAAATTACTCATAAATTTAGTGGTTCAGGCAGCCATCTGGATTAATGTTGGTTTCTTCATGTAGAAAGTTATTTGAACTCTGATATAAGTTCATACTAGAATCCACCCCCCAAATCATATTGTGCTTGTGATTCATTCCTACTATTTTCAAAGTTTTGAATATTTTGAATCTCTCTCTGAATTATTCACCATCTGCTTGTCTCCTTTAAGTGCAGAAGTCACCATTTGCTCTATTGTTGCTCGGAAGCCAACTTGACAGTATGATATTAGAAGGTTTACTATGCAGCTGCACTATTGCACATTGTAGTTCAGAAAAATATGTCTCTGAAGCTCAATTTATATATTAAACAAAATGCAGTTATTTGGGAAGTAAGGAATGGTCACTGTTCTAAAATGAATGTACCCCAATGTAAAGAGATTTAATATACACAGTGATCAATTCCAGGCAAGGAGCATAAACTTTACGTAGACTAACACTAACAGATTGCAGAGATTCTAACGAATGAATTTCTATGTCTTCTAGGACCTGTACAAATGTGCAGCCATGATAAATGAGAAGAACTGAAAAAACTGTGCACATTCTTCACAAGGTAATTACCCATGTGGAGATTATATTAAAATTGATATTTTGCTCAATTTCCAGAGTAAATTCACATATTTTTACCTTAAAGATGGCAACATATGTGGAATATTGCCTGAGTATAAAACCATTGCACAGGTGTTTTTACTACAGTGAGGGGATGCTGAAGAGAGAATATTCAACTCAATTAATTCAGCAAGTTTCAAAAGTTGTTATAGTAACCTGGAGTTGGCAGTTATCATGCATAATTTTCATATGCAATTGCATAAAACTTTCTAATTCTGGGCATCAACACAAATTCTGAGAACTTATAATGTCTATTGAAACCAGCACCTTGGTAATATTATATGGTATGACAATATTATCTGAGTAACATTTGTATGTGAGATATCAACATGGCTAAATATATAGGAAGGAATTCTGAACTTCTTTCCCCTAAAAGGCATAGAAGAAGTATGCTCTTTTAACAGTTTGTCTATTCTTTTGCAAAACTTTTACAAAATAGTGCAAGTGTAACCCTCCAAAGAGAAACAAAGTGCTATTTTCAGTGTCAGTGAGAGAGACAAAGTAACTGAACATTAAATATTGCTGCTAGAAATGTTTTTCAAAGTTGAACAGTTAATCAAATTATGATCTGTTAGAGAGGATAGCTATCATTCTTGTCTATATGAGCTATATTGTACCATTTACATAATATTAAAAGTTTATTAGTGCTGGACATATGCAGTGTCTAATTTATGTAACCATCAGTGTGAGGGACCAGGGTCTTAGGCTGCACATGTTAAGGTGCTACTGATCCTGGGACACTAAGTCTTCCAGAAATGTCAGCTCTACTGTTTATATTGTTTGTGATATTGAATACTCTTGCTTGTTTTCCAGCTTTTGAGGTTTCATATTTTCAAAGCTAACTTGTGATATCATTGATTCAGCCCATGCTCCTCTCCTAGAACAGGGATAGAATATATTACAAATCCTGTCGTAAACTCTAGTGTTATCAGAAATTTCTAAATGCCAATTAAATGTTCTAATTAGAATGATAAAAAGTGATCCCCTAAAATGGTGCAAACTGACAAAAGTATTCTAATTTATGGATTGCTTCACTTTATTTAGTAATCATTTCATGGAGGGGCGTAGGTAAATGGGAAAACTAGCATCTGTTTCATTCTTCAAACTGGAAAGGAAAATGAGAAAATAGTTTATAAGCCCCTTTTTAACAATTTGACCAGATTAACAATTCAAAAAATCTTTGGTTTCAAAGATAAAGAATCATACACACACACCTCTCCCTTTATATGTGTTACCCAGTTTCTAAAGACAGTGTGAAACCTATTCATCACCTCCTTCATTTGCATTTACTGCCTACTTCCAAGAGTGGGAACACTCTACCCTTTGAACCTGAGCTAGTTCAGTGACTGCTTTGTCAGTAGAATTTGGAAAAAGTGGTATTTGGGGCCTTCTGAGCCCTGGCATTAAGAAGACCTAACAGCCTATGGTCTTCTTCACAGATCCTTAAGCTGCCGTGTAAGAAGTTCAAGTTATCCTGCTGGAGAGAGAGCCATGTGAGAAATCTCAGAAGTACAGGCACAACATAAAGAGAGAGGCCATACAGAGAAGTACAGAAGCACCAGGCAGCTAAATCCAGCAGATAGTTGCAGCCACCATCTGATGATACCTACATGAGACCTAAAGCTAGTTCTATAAAGCAACTCACCAGCTATGTTCTAACCAACACATGGAATCATGAGACAACATAACATTTTTGTTATGTAAGCTACCAAATTTTGGAGTTATCTGTTATTTGATAATATTGAAATAAAATAGACTTTGTTATCTAGAACTGGTGTGTTGCTGTTACAAAAAATCTTAAAATATGTGTCATTCATTTTGGGACAATGTGGTGGGTAGAAGCTGGAAGCACCTTGCGAAGACTGTTAGGCTTCAAAGCAAGGGAAGAAATTATTATTTGAGCTGTAAAGGTATATAAAAGCAAACAATTAACATAAGTTAGGCAAGCCATTACAGAAGATTCAAAGGGTACCTAAAGAATTTGTTAATCTAGCTACTGTGATTTCTAGGCAGAATGTTAAGAGCATGAACTGCTTTCTTTTGTTTTTGTTTGATTTAAAAAAAAAATCTGTTAATGATAAAGAACAGGAGAAGCCAGATGAGCTAAAAAAGGAACTCCTAAAATTGGCAGGACAATTTAGAGTAAACATAAAAATCTAAGAATGTTCTGGCTTCAAAAATAAAACTGTCTTATTCTCAGTTTTTCTAGAAGGCAGAAAGGAGATAAAGTGGTAAAGAGCCTCAGAGTAAAGGTTAAATCTAGGTCATTGGTAGTAAAACCTGACCTCAGGGTTAATTTTAGATCAAAGGTTAGTGCTTTGTTAAACCTCACAAAAATCTATTTTCTTATCTCTAGACGTTTTTGCCTAGACAAAAATGGCTCTAGGTTATTCTTCTAAGAATCTAAAGAACACTATCTTAGCAGCCTCACAGGAAGTTCAAGGTAGTGAAGATTCTGCCTTTGAAAGAAATAGGTTTTTTTTTGTTTGTTTGTTTGATTGTTTTTGTTTTTGGTATGAAGGATTTTATTATAATTTGATACATAAAAATCTATAAATTTTATTAAAGGAATTGTATCAGGTTGGACTGAAAAGAACAGATGCAATTCATAATGAAAAGAGTCCATCGGGCTGTCAAGGTCTACAAAGAAGATGTAGGCTAAAAAGGCTACTGAGAAAAGTTAACTCAGAGGGCAAATTGAAATCTGGGAGGATGGAACCAACATTGACTGGGAGCCACTTCAGTGGAACTAGAACCTCTAATCAAGGAAGCATATATATCCCCAGTTGGATATTAAAATTACTATGAGCTATTTATTGCTTCTTCCTACCACTTTCTCCTTATTTAAATGAGAGCTAACTATACATTCTCTGTCCCAGCTCACTGCTGTATGTTGCCTGTATGGAGTACAGAAAACTTGTCTATTTCAAAGGACCTTACCTCACGAGACAGCATCCAAGGAAGTAAACCTGGGAAATCACACTGAAGAGTCTTATCCACACTTGTCCTGATTTAGATTAGGAAGCTCTAGAAAACTAACATTTAAAAGATGATACTTTTTGGGGTCTTAGTAAGGGAATGACTATATTTGACAAATGGAAAGAAACAAATTGTTATGGTTAGAAGGTGGATGGTCTCAAAATATTTGCCCTTGCAATATACAAATATCTGTTTACATCAAGAGGTAGAGGTTATGTCTTTCAACTTGAACCTAGGGTAGAATTATAACTGCTTTGACAAAAAGAATGCAGAGGAAGTAGCATTCTGGAAGTTCTGAGTCCAGGCATTAAGAAGAATGTTAAAGTATCTTCTTCTTCACTCATGGAGCTATGGCATCATGCAAAAAATCCAGACTACCCTGAAAATAGAGAAACCCATGTAGAGAGATTCTGGATGATGAGGTACCGACTAGAGAGAAAAGCCACATGGAGAAGTACAAGGTTACAGACAACCAACTTCAACTGTAAACCTTGCTACCATCTGACTGCAACTACATGAGAGACATTGAAGAAAGACCAATAAAGAAAGTAAGTAGCTGAGCCTCCATCCAAATTGTGACATAATAAAATGGTGGTTCTTTTAAGCCAGATGTTGATGACCAATTTGGGCAAAGGGTAGTATATTAAATATTTTAGAATTTGTGATTCACATAATGTCCTTGTTCTTACAACCTTTAAAAAGTGTGAAAAACATGCTTAGCCAGCAGGTCATATAAAACCAGGCCACAGGCTGTGAGCAGTACTTTGTTGATACTTATTTTAAGTCATTAAGTCTTAGACTGGTTTGTTTTGGAGCAGCATGTAACCAAAACAATTTATAATCATATTTAAATCATAAGAGGGAGATTTAACAATGTATTTAAGAGTGTACTGACTTACTAGAGAGACTGATATAAACCGATTACATTTATAAAACAATAAACTTATATTGGAAAGGTAATATTCTTTGAGCTAATTTCTGAAAATACAGACAAAAGTGTTCTTAAAAATAAATAGCTACTAATTTACTAATTCTTGGAATTAAAAGATAGCATTACAATTTTTACTTTACATATATTCTAGTTCATCAAATAGAGTCTGAATTCTAGCTTGCGGCTCACTAAATTATGGAACAATTAGTTGTTTAACAAATGTATGTGTTTCATTTTACATTGCTGAAATCCATCATGTTAACCCACAAGAATTGTCAAATCACATACATACAGGTGCTTGTACATGAAATTCTGTGACTCCTCATTTTTCCTTGTTATTACACTAATTATTGCATATCCACTATGGGTTATAGCAGTTCCTTAGTATTTAGGTGGCGAAAACAACGAATGTTTACAGCACACACTTTGATAGAGAAAGTGATCTCAAAAAAAAAAAAAAATGAACAGAGTTAAGGGGTTAAGAGTTAAAGGGTAAAATGGGATACAGCTTTTAATGTGTTTATATTCACATGGTCAAAAATATGTCAATTGTTTGATAAAAGGTGAGACATAATTGTCATGTCAATGTTATGGTGACAGTTTAGAAGAGGCTCATTGATTACTAAACTTAAAAAATTGAGTCATTACTGACATTGTGTGTTATTTTCTGTGTAGATGTAAATATTTAGAAATTGAAACCTGTTACTTCTTGTATCATTAGATATCAAAAATTTTGGTTGCATGGTAAAACATTGAAGATACATAGACATAGACATAGGTATATTACAATCATCTGTATGTATCAGAAAAAAATATATATATACATATAATCCATAAAAATGAGGTAACACCCAAGAGGGAATGCACAAATTTAAAATATCTCTATTGTTAAGTGAAGTTCAGAATTAGTTATTCTGTCTTAACACTGATTTGTGTTAGCTCAGTGAACAGCTGAACAAAACTCATTTCACAAGTCTTCATTTGGATTTTTTGCTTGAATGTGTTTCTTAAGTATTTGGTGACAAGCTCATTTCATTCTTTTCTTTTAAATAAGCATATAATATACAAACATTTTCTTTAACATTATTGCATATTAGCTTGCTTTTTTATGTCCCTATAACATCAATTTTACATTGGCCCTTTCCTGATAAACATGCCATATTATAGATGATCCTTTTCCAACATTCTCTTACACATACAAAAGTACAAGTGCTCCAAATTTATATATAGATTTTTAAAGTCTTTGTAAGCATGATAACCGTACATACCTTAAGATTTTCTTGAAACTGCACAAAACATTTCAACGCACCTGCTTTAGCCACTCTGAAAATTTATGCTCAGTCAGGTCTTTAAACAGGCAGTTTGAGGGAAATGCCCTTTCTTATTTGTCTCGGGGAAAGAGGACAAAGTATTAGTCATTTATTATTTTAAATTACCAAAAGAAAAAATACACACATACATAGTTTGGTCTACATTTTATATTATTTATTTATTTATTTATTTATCCATTTATTTATTTATTTATTTATTTATTTATTATTTATTTTTAGTTTGTAAATATATATATTTTTTTATTAGGGTAACATTGGTTAACAAAATTCAATAAGTTTCAGGCATACAATTTAATAATAAGGGATGGATGTGTGTGTGTTGTGTGTGTGTGTGTGTGTGTGTATGTAGCATAGTGTGTTCACTGCCCATAATTAGCTTTGTTTCTGTCACCACTTATTGGACCTCTTTTACACTGTCTACCTCTACATTCAAACTACCTCCCATACTCTGGTAACTATAAGTCTATTGTCCATGTCCATGAATCTCTGTTTGTTCTGTTTGTTTGTTGCCTTTAGGTTTATATCCCACATATAAGTGATATCATGTGATTTTCAACTTATTCTATCTGACTCATTTCACTTAACATGATTATCTCAAGGTTTATCCATGTCGTTGCAAATGGCGGTATTTCATCTCTTCTTACGGCTGAGTAATATTCCATTGTATATATGTACCACAGCTTCTTTATCCAGTTGTCTGTTGTAGGACACTTCAATTGCTTCCATATCCTGGCCACAGTGAATAATACTGCTGTAAACATTGATATGCAAATATCTTTTCAGTTATGCATTTTCAAGTCTTTGGGGTAATTACCCAGTAGAGGGATTGCTGGATCATATGGTAGATCAATTCTTAATTTTTTGAGGAACCTCCATACTGTTTTCCATAGTGGCTATACCAGTTTGCAGTCCCACCAGCAGTGTATGAGGGTTCCTTTTTCTCTGCATCCTCTCCAAAACTTGTTATTACTTGTCCTGTTGATAACAGCTATTCTAACAGGTGTGAGATGGTATCTCATTGTGGTTTTGATTTGCATTTCCCTAATATCTAGCGAAGTTGAACATTTTTTCATTTATTTATTGGCCATTTATATGTCGAGAAGTGTCTGTTCAGGTCCTCTGCCCATTTTTTGATTGGATCATTTGTTTTTTGTTGTTATTGAGTTGTATGAGTTCTTTTTATATTTTGGATATTAGACCTTTATCAGAGGCATTGCTTGCAAATATATTTTCTCATTTGGATGGTTATCTCTTTACCTTGTTAAATGTTTATTAACCACAAAGTTCTCTCACACTCCACTTCTCTGGCAAAATCTATAATTTGGTCAAAGTTTCAGCTTTAAGTATTTTTAGTTTATGTATTTTAACTAGTGAAATTTCAGGGTTATAACCAAGATAGTAAATTAGTTTGTTTGAATTCTGAGAAAAAGGAAAGACACATTGCCTTTGACAGACTTCAGTGTGGTACCCATCTGAGATATCCATCTGATGCTGAAACATTTTCCCAAAGAAGATTTCCCTTTTAATTGGATCATTGTATATTACTCCCAGCCCACATGGAAACATGGTGTGTTATGACAATTAGTTTTGTTTTAAAATTCCGTACTTCCTCTGAGTATTTCTTTTTTACTCTTTGCACAAGATGTTTGATTATTTTTTCATAGCTGCTTCTTTTTTTTGCTCTTTCATAGCTCTTTCTTCCTCTCTTTCTGGAACTATATATTATTCCCTTGTTATAATTGCTTAATTATTATATTTGTGTAGAAAATAGTTTAGTGACATTTCTGAACTAAGAAAAGTCCACTAAAAAACTGACATGTTTCCATCAATTATGTATTTTATGGTGATGTGACAATACATACATTTTCAAAAATTATTTTTAAAACTATTAAGTGATTTTTGAAATATTATCATTTACTAAGTTCAGGAGCCTTAAGAAAAATTTAATTCTGATTCATTTTTTATCTTTTATTTTTCATATCCAAACGTTTTGAACATAAATAGTACTTAATATACTTTTGTGAAAGAGTTAATGAATTAAATCATGTTTTTAATACTTTAATCACATCATTTACATTTATGTAAGAATAAGCTTGCAGTACCTAAATTATTTTCTTTGCATATTCTATCATTTTCAGCTCTTTGAATTCTATTTTTTTTCTTTTTTTTTTTTACATCTGCAGAACCTGGTATTCCTAGGTTTTGAATTCTAAAACCGTTGTTATGGTTTGAACAAATAAGTACTTTTTAAAAACAATTTTAAAATAAAACAGATAACCAAAGTTATAGCTCCATTTGTGATGGGATATTGTACATAAAATGTGAAACAATAATCAAAATTATAATTATTTGTATTGTTATCAACACCTGTAATTATATTTTTCTAAAAACAAACAAAAATACAACTATTTTTAATCAATATTAAACAAGAGAAAGATTTTGAAATGCTAACCAATATTGTACACACATACCAAAACACTTATACAAACACCAAACATAAGAATAACTAAAATTTCCAACTATAATGAAGTGATTAATACATTATATAACATCTCTACCACCATGAAAGATAGTTATATCTCTTTAATGAAAAGTAAAGGAGTCTGGATATGCTTATTGCCTAGTTTTTACTTTAGGAAACTCAGGCTCATAATGTAGAAAATTACTACATTATAAAGAGGATGCCCTATAGTGTTGGACACAAATAGTGTATGTTCTCTGTAAAATGTATGTTATGTTGTTTATATAACTGTGTGTATTTTTTAAATAAACATGCAAAAGACAATTCTTTCTTCTGATGGTCAGGATTCTTCTCCATTTATAATGAACTCAAGCAAATAGGTTTTTACTGGCAATTATACAAGTTAGATGTTGCAGAACATTTACTTTTTTAATTTGGTTTATTGTAGTTGCAAAACTTTCTCAATCTCATATGTTTTAGAAAAAACAGCATAATTTTGAGTACAGTCATAGAGCTATATACATGACTTGGTTTTAAATCCTGACTATACCACTTATTAGCCATATAATACTGTAGTGATTTTATCTACTACATATTCGTTTTAATTTATTTATCTGTAAAATGGTAGTAGTAATTGTAGTTAAGTAATGCTGTTGTTCTGAGTATTGATTCACATGATCTATATGTAATTTAGAATAATGCCTGATGGAGAGTTGGTACAATGTAAATATTGGCTACATGATTTTATAGAAAAGCATGATTGTTTGAAATGATCTTCCAGTTGTGAAATTTTCAGTAAAACAGGCATAGAGAGAACTATGACTTTACTAGCTTTATTGCTCACAGTGTTTCTTATCCAGTTGCTTTCTCACATACACATTTTTAAAATGATATTTTGCAGAAGTGGAAGTTACTTCCTTCCTCTATCAACTATTCCTTTCTAACTTCCCTCCTTTGCTCTTTAGAAATTCAGTGAGTATACACACTCCTGAAGGAAGATCATAGTATTTCTATTTTTAAGAAGTTATTAAAATAGGCATGGAATTTTATTTTAAGCATTATATTTTTAAACAAGAGTATAAAATGTTTTTCAAAAGCTGTATAGGTTAAGAACATAGTAGTTAGAAGTTATTTCAACTATTTCACTTGAAGACATCAAGGAAGGCTTCTAAATAGTAAGAGAAAGAAAGCTGTATGGTTATACCATTGCTATTATAGGTCTTGTGCATCTTCCTCCTTCCCCTGATTGAGGATTGATTATTATTAAAGACTTGCGAGGGGAAAATTTGGAGTTTCATCTTATCCATATTTTTATTTGCTCATATTCCCCTTATCCTTTCATATTTGTTGGTCTGCTAATTCATCTCGATATTCTAAAATTCTGCCTTGATAGAATGTCCTGATAAATTGATATTATGTGGTTCCTGGGAACATCTTTTCCATCTGTATCTAGATAGTTTTAGGAGTACCTAATTCCGTGAAAATTATGCTAAATCTTGTTCGTGTCTGTCTCTGGAAGACAATCTCCTTTTATACCATAAACCCCTCTATTGAAATGCTTTGAAAGTAAAATGTTCGTCTTATGGCCTTCTACAATTATAGACTTTTAATATAATTTCTATTGATCTCTTCACATAAATCAAATTTCACACTCAAAAATCTTATAGTTTATCCATTAACTCATGCCTTTTTTATGCACTTCCATAATTATTAGTCATTCATAGCATCTCACAATGACATAGTTAATAATAGTTTACCTTACAACTACAAATGCTATTAGTAATCTGTAATAGTTACTTTCATCAGTAAGATAATAATGTCATTATTTTCATGTGAAGACAGTATTTAAAATGACCTGAATCTGATTCTATTTAATAATTTTAGTGATCTGTATAATCCAATTAAGAGAACAACTAGTAATTGTGTAGTTAAATACTAAGCATTTCCTTTAATAAAATTTACTCTTCAAAAGTATCTAGGCTATCATACCATCTTCTTTAATGAAGTCTTTAAATTTTCCTGATTATCAAATTCTTGTTATAGTATTTTCATGGTGACTTGGAATTAGATTATTTTAAAACATATTAACCAGTTTGGCATGTAAGAAACACGGGCAAAATATATTTCTTTTAAACGAATTATTTTTATTGGTTTCAGCGTTTATTTTTGAATCTGTCAATCTCCTGTCAGGAGACAGGAATCACACAACAGTTATTTTAACAGAATATTTATTATGAAGTTTAGCTATTGAAGACCTAAAAATGCTTTATCAGTTATATACTGCTATGTAACCAACTACTCCTTTACTTAGTGACTTAAAACAATCTTGATTTATTTTTTCTCATGGTTCTGTGGGTTGGCTCAAATCACTCTGGCAACCCTATTCTAGGTGATTCACCTGAGATACTCATGCAACACCACATAACTGGAAGCTCAGCTGGGGCTGGAAAATCCTAATGGCTCATCCACATGTGTGACACCTCATTTAGGGTAACTGAAATGTCTGGGCTGGCTAGATTGACTTTTTTTCAAAGCAACCTAGTTGGACTTCTTACGTAGTGCCACAGAACTCCAAGAGAGCAAATATAAAGTTACCAGGTCTTATTTCTTTCCAATGCTATTGGTCAAAACAAGTCAGATTCAAGATGAAGAGAAATAAATTCCACTTAGTAGGAAGAGTTGCAAAAATGTACAAGGATGGGAAAATAGTTGACAGTTGTCGTTGAAGACAGAATGTAAAAGTGAATACAAGAGGTGGTTACCAACCTAGGGCTGGTGGAACAAAGAAAAGAAATTGGAATAATTAAAACTTAAAAGGTTGGAGAAGCCACATGAGGGTGGAACTCAGACTTCTCTCTTGGTGCTATTTTTTTCAAAGCTCAGCGGAGAGACCTCATGGGATTGACATTTTAAATATTATCATATACCCTTTATTTAATCTCATCCAGTCTTTTGTGAATATTGGCATCTCTGAACATGCATGATGAAGATGGTTTTTAAAATATTGATTCTTTTTTTTTTTTTTAAATGGAATCATGCTCTTACTGGAATAAATTGTCCAGTGTGTCATTGTAGTGAATCATCCACTACTGTGTCACTGTAGTGAATCAAATAGGAATCAAATAGGAAGAAACTGAAAAATCAAGAGGAAGAAAACAGAAACCAGCAGGTTTATTATCCCTCCAGTCTTTTCTCTTCCTCTGACATCCCTTACTGTTGAGCCTAACAAAGAACCAGCTGGTTGAGCAAAAATGTGGTTTGTAGACTTTCCTACCCTGCATTAACAAAGACCAGTGTGTAAAAAATAAAGAATAGAAATGTATATCCCTGTACCTTAGTGGGTAATTAAAGGCGAAACGTCACAAATTAATTTGCAGTATAAGATTTTAAGATAATAAAAGGCATGCTCTCTGATGCTGCCTTTCATAATGTCTTTGATGTTTAGTGACACTTAACTAAATATCATATTATAAAAGTTATATTATTTTCCCAGTATTAAAAAATTCATTAAGTTTTATGAGTTACAAATAATTCTCAAGACAATATAAAAAATAATTTTAGTGATCACATTATTTTAATAAATCTATAGATTTCAAGGGTGACTACTTATAAATATAACGTGTATTTAGGTATTTTATGGTCAAATACGTGTTTTTTCTTATCAGTATCATTACTTTCATTTGTATACATATATAGAGAATGTACCAATATAAAAAGTTCAAGTTTGTCATAGAATTATAAGAAACATTTTACTTATATATACTTTATTTAAAAGAGTAATTAGATATACCCAAACACTTAAACCATAAACATACATTTATAGAATTTTACAATAAACAATTCTTGGTGTAGATTGCAGATCCAACTTTCTATCTATCTTCAGAAGACAAAAAGCCTCATATTCATTTCGAGACATATCATGGTCAATCTCCTGTTTTCTGTTTTACTCTTCAGATTCTTAATATTAACAAAATGAGAGTTCTGTAAACAGTTTAAATAGGTTTTAGAAAATGGATTTTATGTAACAGTCTGTAGGTGAATATTAGGATTTCAATGTTTTTAAGAAATTAAAATTTTATACCTAGTTTGAAATCAGGACAAGAAGGAATAGGGGATGTGAATGACTTTTAAAGGTAAACCTTTTAGCTGAGAAATGGGAATAAGACAATTAAGTTCAAACTGTAAACCTAATCCTCCCATCATATAGTACTCTTCATGCAAACCAAATTACTTATAAAACAGGTAAGCTTTGTCAAATGTCATTCTGACTAAAAGGACTGCTGACTGGCATGGCTATAATTACATGAAGTCGATATTCTATGCACTAGGCAGAGATTTTTTTTTTTTCATACATCATTCACAAAGGGCAGCAGGCATTCCACAGTTTTCATTTCACTTTTCAATTGTTTTAAACTCTAGGACTTGTTTTGAAGTTTAAAAGAATCAAAGATCTTATAGTTAGTCATTATGACCAGCACCCATATAATTTTGAAACAGGATATGTGCCACCCACTTGGGGCAAGGCACAGTAAGTTTTCTTGAAAGAACTATGAATAGAGAAAAGAAAATATTATCACGTTGCCTTCATCTTTTATGAGGAGACTGTTTTTGTTTTATTGTTCTATGTGAAGTACTGTACAATAAATGATGCTTTCATATATGTTATTTCTGATGTGCTAAATGCATAAGGGGGAAAGAGATAAAACTTATTTTTTTTTCCATCAGAATGCTTTTAAATTGGCACATTTACAAAAGAAATCATAGAACAGACTCAGAAAAGAATTCCTGTGGTACATTAAAGCAATCATTGGGAATGCTACACTAATTTATTTAGAAAATTCTTCTATTAGCTTTCTTTGATTTTGTGTAGCCATAAAGAAATTATAAAGTAGGCTAAGTTCATTATCTATATTCAGAAATACCCATTGCCCTTATATTGCCCCCTAGCTCCATGTGACATTTAATTTACAATATTATCTTCTGGTTCTGATTTTTTTCCCTCACCATCTGAAAACCCTTAAAAAGTTCTCTTTTTCGTCATAACATTCAGTATGCTTTTGTGCAGTGTTAATAATACATTGCCATACACTTATGTTTGAATTATTCAAAAGGCAGAAAAATAATTTTTATATTGGGGGGTTGTGAACAAATTTATGCTAAGTATTCGAAACGTTTTAAATCTTAGTATGTAAACCCTTTAAGATTTTGTAAAAAATTCTCAATGCAATATTTATGGTTATCTTTATTTGTAATATGAAGAAAAGATAGCAAGTATAGGCATGAAGATGGAATGGAATAAGATTAATGCTTGGTATGAATGCTGTCTCTGTCATATGTAAGCATTATGCCCTAAGGGATTTAACCTCCCCTTCTTTCAATTTCTCATCTGAATAAGAGAGACAATAATATTCTTTCCATAGAGTTTTATGAAGATTAATTACTATTAACTAAAAGAGTGCCTAGTGTATAGTTGACACATGTGACAGATTTTATTATTTGAATTCTGGTTAATTCCTGCTGTTCTTTTGAAACTATTTTATAGGTTTCTTTACTTAATCGTACTTGTGACAGATTTTATTATTTGAATTCCAGTTAATTCCTTGCTGTTCATCTGCAACTATATTTTCTAGGTCGTTTTGCTTCATGGGTACTAGGTAGGTTCAACCTCTTGGAGGCACTGTTGGAATTGAGTGAGGGAGAAGGAGAGAAGCCAGATACTCCCTCTTTCTCTATCTTTCTCTTCAGCTGAATTTTTTGTAGTGGGTGCCTCTCCCCTGTGCTGCTAGTTCCTTGCCCAGCTCCTTCCTGGGAGCACTCATGTAATTACAGATGGCACTGGCTTCTAAGTTCTAATGGGACTTCTTCATCCCTGTGTTTGTCCTATCCTGGGTGATACCTGTCCTCATTGCTGTTCTTTATGTCCTTCCACCATCTCCTATTTGTCTTCTCAGTTCTTGCATTATCAATACAATTCTCTGTATAAAATACCTAGAATATTTCTTGTTTCTGTGTAGAGCACTAATTGATACATTGCTCAATTAGTAAGTGTTGCCCAAATTAATTAATAAAGAAAACAACAGTTACATATTATACATGATACATTCCACTTTCTGAGATTGTGATGTGCTCACCCAGTGAGGAAGAGGTTATACTTCAGTGTGCCCTATGTGGTAATCTTTAAAAGAAAGATGTCTTAGAAATAAGCCTTTCTTCATAATATAATACTTTTGAGAGTAATTAGGCAGAGAGAACTCAGCCTCTATTTCTACAGGCTGAAATAAGAAAAAGGGATAAGATGATTGAGCCCTCATTCCAGACCAGAGGTATTATGGTACAACTCTTGAATGTTTATATAGTACTTTAAGACTTATCTGGATCTATCAGCTCTTACAATCAATCAATCAATCAATCAATCAATAAAAAATAAAAGGGGAGAAGGGAGAAGAAGAGGAAAAAGGATAAGAAGAGAAAATATAAACTTAATAGAAGTAAAGCCATGTTTCAAGATGAGCAGCCACTATTATATCCATTACCAGCACATCTATCCAAATGGAGGATGAGTAAACCATGAGGCTAATACAGAATATTAGGGATTTGGTGAAGTTTCTTTCTGCTTTATCTTTGTGCAGGGTCCCAGTATTAATAGATTTCCTACTTCCTAAAGTGTGCCTCTTTGGATGAGCTCCCTTGTGTGTTAAGGAATTTGGGAATGAGCCACACTTCCTTACCCCCAAAGATTTGTCCTCCTCTTCTATCTTATTCAGGAGCCATCTTGTAAAGATAGTTTCATTTTAACAGAGACTAGTAAACTAAAAGTAAAGCAATAATTTATAACAGTGGCATTTGCAATATAGGAACATTTTCATGAGAAAAATAGTTCAAGGATAATAAGCTTTCTTAGCACTTCTAAAGTCACATCAACTAAGAACCTTTCTACACATTTTATACAGAAGGCTCATTTTGTTTGTTGCCAAATTGTTAACTTTTAACCTTCTATAATATCTTAAATGCATGAACATCATTCTTACTATTATAGTAGCATCTTATTTCATAAAATAAACTATTTTATGTTAACAGACTTGAAATAATTACAGTATTTTTCTTTCTCTGAACACAACACTGACTACACCTGATTTGAAACTAGTATTGAGTTAATATTCAATCTTTGACTGACTCAGGCTATCACCATTTCCTGAGCTGCATGACTTAGAGATAACAAGGTTCAATGCACTTACTATAGCTGAGAAATAGGATAGAATTTGCTGTTGGCAAAACTTATAATACTCCTAAAGACTCAAGGATTGTCCCTAGGCTGATTCTACTTTAGGATATCAGTATGAACAAACGAATTATTTAAAGTGATTTTTCCCAGAGCTTATTAAAATTATCCTGAATGTGGCAATAGTAGCAAAAAATGAGAGACAATTTGGTACAGATAAAGGGTACTGAAACAAATCAGAAGAACTGAGTGTCATCTTTTTATTGCCACATACTTTGCTGTGGGACTTAATGAATATGCTGATTGAGAGGGCTGAACTAGATTATTTCTGAAATATCCTTTAACAATCAGCCATCTAAATGAGATTTTCTCCTACTTAGATAGAACTAACATGTCTTTTCATTATAAATTAGACCTTGGTAACAGAATAATCTGTTTATTCTACTAAACAGAAGTAAGAAGGAGAGTCTACAGATTTTTGAACTTTTATAAATATTAATAGAAAAACCTTTAGGTTTGGAAGCCTTCATAAACAACTGGGCATTTCTGTCTGAATGGAGTTAACCAAGCAATCACTATTTCTCCAAAAAGATTCTCCCTCTATCTCCTAGTAATTAAACTAATCAGTGTAGCTATATGGAGTCTACATGTAGAAATAGACATATGCTTAAGTTTGTAGAGGCTTCTATGTATCTAGGCAGATTCTTGCAGTAATTCCTCTGCAGGAGTGAGGGCTTCATAGCCAGTCTTGGCAAATTTCTAGGTAATTTCAGTAGATTGCTGCAGGGTCCAGTGAGTAAATACTAGCCATATGAACTCCAGCAAATAACCAGCCTAGAGGGCCTGTAGTAGAGGCACACAGCTTTAGAATATAAGGTTTCTATTTCTCCTTGCAAAGGCACACATTTTTCTCAGTGGCATGACTTATTTTTGGAATAATGTAGTCTTTCTGGACCTACTGAACTGATGAGTTTTGCTTGCTTTAGAGAGCAGTACTGAGAAATAACTCATATTTTGGATCTACTCCTTTAAATTTGAATAGGCACAAATATACAAGGAAATCTTTAGAAGGTTAACCTTAAGTACATGTAGCTTGTCCATGGGATCAAGAGTAGAAAGAAAATGGTTACTTAATTTCAAGCTGCTAACATTTATGTATGTGGGCATGCAAGTTTGCCTACAAAAATATGAAAATCTAAAGAAAGGCAATGTCTGAAGGAGATTAAGACAGAGGTACGGATTCTCTGTAGGTATAATGGACTTAGATTTAAAATATTAGCTTTAGTTTAGATTCTCCTAGATGTTGTTTGCTAGATGAAAGTGTACGAACAACAGCTGAAAGCCTTCCATAGAAGGCAGATTTCTTTGACAAACGAGATTTAAGCATAGTTTTAGCCCAGATATAGAAAACAAAAAGCTAAACAAAAGTCTGTCTAGTATATTATTCCTAAGTGAATTCAAGTTCACACATTATTGATTCTGAACAAAAGTCATTAACCAATTGATATGCAGATGCAGTTGAAAACAAACCTCTTCATGGATACTTCCTTTTTCAAAACCACTGAATTTTTGCTATGATCTTGGGCATCACTAAGAAATTGATTCTGAAAACATAGTTTTGCCTAGACTTTATTTCTGTAGGAGTGAAAATGAGCTCGTTTTTAACTTTGGTGATTTTGTGTGCCCTATTAAGTGAGGTACCTCAAGACCTGGCCTTAAGCTAATTCAACTTTTGGGTCTCTAAAAGAATCATGATGATTCCAGTGAGAGAGTTATCATATTCAAACAGCTGACGGAACTCTTAATACCACCTGAGGTTGAAGAACCGTTTGGCTAAGACAAAGCATAGTACAATTTTGGGACAGATTTTAATTCCTTTGGATTTTTAACATACTAAGGCAGGATATTTTGATTTCAGACTTGAATTTCTTTGAAACTAATGAGAAGATTTAATCTTTGAACTTTAATATCTTCTTGGAAAGTTCATACTGCTAAGGAGCTTACATTCAAATTTATGGCATGGTGTTGGCATTTATTATTGAATACCTTTATGAATTTTATTATTAGATTAATTAATGAAGTCATTTAAATTTATTGGATAATTCCTGATTGGCTGTTTGTAATCTGGCTAAATCTAATTTGGGATGAGAAATGGAATAGAGAATAGATTTTCAGTCTCAGAGCAGAGTAGGTTTGGCATAAAATTTAATTAGTATTACTCATATCTATTTAAAGCCCCAAACAACAAAATATTAATCATTCTTCAATAGCCACAAAGGAGGAGGGGCTGATTTGGGAGGCATAGTTTCAGGAAGGCTGGAGCAGGCTTGTGCTCTCAGGTTGTTAATAACCTGTAACAAAACAATCTCATTTTTGGTAGATCATGATCTTAATAATTAAGCCCAGTGGGTTAAGGAAAAACAGCTGGAAAATGATCATGGGGCCATGATTTATCTCTCTTCTTACTGGTTCTTTCCAAGTAGTAAGATTTCTCATAGCTCTTCTCTTTCCAATTCCCTTTAACTAATTTCACCAAGGGAAACTTGGAAATGATTAAAAAGCAATGATTAATTAACACTGCTATGCCCGTCCTTCCCTTGAGAAAGAGCCCACATGGATGGGGTCTGATCCTGAAGAAACTGAGAGCTATCCTCATTTAGTCAGTCATACTTTGACCGAGTGGGTAATCTACTTGATTCAGAGCTTAAGTTAGTAGGTCAGTTTGGTTGGCAAGCATAATTGTAACCTCCACATTAGACTTAATCATAAATAATGTTTATCTCTTTCTATCTTTGCTTTCTCATATTTTTCCCTGGTAGGAAGTTGGAGATTTTACTGGAAGTGTACATTGAGATATATAGGACATATTGTGACATATATTTTTTAAATTTCAAATCATGGCCACAGTAAGAAATGTTATAATATTCTTCATCCTGTAACAATATAAATTTAATTGGCTAAGCTTTATTATTTGGGGGCAATTATACACAAACATCAAAACATACATACAAACTTACACACATAGATACTTACATACATAACTTGTATATATTGAAACTCTTGAAAACAGAAGATGCTGAAAAGGGAGTGTCTGTTCTCCATAGACTCACCAGGTATGTTTTAAATAGATTAGCCCTTGTGTTGGTTGGGTCATTTTTCTAATTTAATTGTTATCTAAGTAAAGAAAATATTTGAGTAGGTGCCATAGAAGAATTCCAGGTAAATATTGAAATAGTAAAATAGTTTGTAATAGTAACAAAGAAAAAATACCCCACAGACTTCCTGAGTTCAAAATATTTTCTGCTATTTATTAACTGTGTGAAGGTTGACAGTTCATTTAATGACCTTTATCTTTGTTTCCACATCTGTGAAGAAATAATAATAACATTAGTATTTACTACACTGGATCATTTCAGAATTAAATTAATGAATTATGTAAAATGTCCAAAAGAGTTCTTAACATATGGTAAACACTATAAAATTGTCAGTTATTATCAATTGTCAGTAAGTGATGTGTTGAGGATGTTCATGAAATAAGGATGGTGACTTTCAGAACTTCCAGAGATGTTTATAGAGTCAGTGTAAAAATCATCTAGAGAAGTCTGAGAAAACTTTTCCTATATATGGATAGACACAAATCTAGTTGTGTAAGACAAATGAGATACCATTTAAGCTTGGATTTGGGAGATTAATGAAAATTTTAAATACAGCAATTCATTGATTGTATGATTTTTGAATAGAGGTTCCCAAAGTGTGGTTCTTAGACCAGCCAAATCAGCATCACCTCAGAACTTCAAATATGTAGTGACAGAAGGAAATCTAACTATGGGCCATGAACATACAATGCAATATATATATATATGACTTACTATTGAATTGCACACTTGAAACTTATTAGATTTTGTTAGTCAATATTACCGTTATAAAAAAATAATAAAAAAAGATAATGTTCAAGCCCCACCTAGACCTACTAAATCACAGACTCAAGGAATGGGGCAGAAATCTGTTTTAACAGTATCCTCAAGTCATTCTAATATATGCTAATGAACCGTTCATTTAGTTTTAGATTTTCCTATGAAATGTGAGACACTTAGCCATATAGAATATACTTGAGGAGGCTAATTATGCAATTTGTAAATTAATACCAATGTTTCAAAAATATAACTTAAAATATATCATGCCATTTAGACTGAACATTGATAATTTTTGATTATCTATCTTTTATTGAATACTGTCTTCATATGCCAAGCATTATAACTGTTTAATTAACAAAAGCAATCTTGTGAGTGGTATTCTACTAAATAATAAACAGATGCCCTTATAGGTTAAAATCATACAGCTAGAAAACGGTAGACCAAAAATTTAATGCCACATTCTGTGATTCCAGACAACACACTTAATCATCATGCTGTGGTGGTTTAATAAGAGTAGGCTGGGTATAAATGAAAGACAAAAATGAAGCCAGGTTTTTCCTTCATTTTCCTCTGAACATATTTCCCTTTCTCACTTGGGAATAATGCTTGCCCCAGAGAATGATATTTCCTTCTATATTTTCAAAATTAATGCCTACTGATGGATGATTACATAGTTATTTGAGAATAGATCATTGTATTAAACAAACTTAAACTTGTAATTAACAAATACATAATGAGTAATTATTATTGCAGCTATTAATATAGACTTGACTAAGATAATGCATATTCCAAGGAGCAGTCTTGATGAGATAAACATGAAAATAATTTTTAAACCACTTCGTTGCCATGAACACATTCATTACTTCTAAAGTTTCCTCCTGTTCTCTTTAAAAAATAAAAATAATTCTTTAAATGGATGATATTCAAAGGCAAAACAATGAGGTGTTTGTTTCTGTTGTTGACTCTTCAAGGGTTTATGTATCCTTTGTGTATTCAATTTGACTTTAAATAAATTATACCCATGGGATCTCTATTGGTTAGTTTGTGATCATTTTGAGTTGTTTTTATAATTAATATTACTCTTTATTTAAAAAGACTATAGTTATGTATAAACAATGAAATCAGAATGTGAAGGGTAGCTACTGTCATGATCTTGCTATATTTCCTGTCTTTTTCATCTTATTGCCATGCAATTTCTCATTCTTTACTCTCCATTTCATTTCACACATTTATACTGTGGTTTATATTCATAAACTTTTTCAACCTCTATTTTATTGCTTTCAAATTGATTTGTGATATAGCTTTTAATAATTAATTAGTTAAATTATTTTCAATAAGTAATCCTAGGAGAGAGTGATATGATATCAAATCTTCTCAAATTAAAAAATTACTATTGTATAAATGTAAAATTCTATTAATATCAGATGAACATTTACACAATAGTTTTCCCTTTGGACATACAAGTCAGTATTCATTTATCAGTGGGAAGATTTTACATGACTTCAATTTTAAAATATCATATTTAAATACAGTTGTTTAAAACACAATGGTGAAGATCCACGCCTGGAATGAGGGCATGAAGACCTCCATACACTTGTTCTCCACTAGTAAAATATTTTTTAAAAATTAAACACACACCTGCAATTAAAGTGTCTGGACTTGGTCCAAATGGCGTGCAACAACAATAGCAGCAGCAACAACAACCCCCCCACCACTTATTTGAGAAAACTTATTATAACTACATAAACCAGCAAATCTGTGGAACTTGACTAACAACATGGTGCTTCCCTTGTCCCTCTACTCCCCCAACACAGAATGACAGGTGATCCACTCCAACTTCCACCAGAAATTGGGGCTTTCCCTCTCCCAGCTCGAGGTCCCCCAGCTCTGTATTACAGAGACTGTATTCCAATTGAGAAGTTGGGGTCTATATTACTTCACCAGCCTTCTTTACTCCACCAAGCCCCCACTCTTTAGATAGAGGCTCTACTCCAGACACAGCCAACATTCCCATCAAAATTCCATCTGTCTTCTTTGCAGAAATTTATAAGCTGATTCAAATTTATATGAAAATCTCAGGGACCCAGAATAAAAATAGTCTTGAAAAATAGTAACAAAGTTGGAAGACTCACACTTCCTGATGTCAAAATTTACTACAAAGCTATAGTAATCAAACAATATGATACAGGCATAGGACTAGAATAGAGTAGAATTGAGAGTCTAGAAGTAAGCAGTCACATTTATGGTAAATTAAATTTTAACAACGTTCCCAAGACAATTCTATGAAGGAAAGAATAGTTTTTATGAAAAAATAGTGTTGAGACAGTTATATATCTACATACAAAAGAATAAAGCTATACCCCTTTCTCCTACAATATACAAAATTAACTCAAAATAAATCAAAGACCTAAATATAAAAGTTTAAAATATAAACGAACAAAAAAGCATATCAAATCATGCTCAATATTATTAGCCATGAATGAAGTGTCAAGCAAATCCACAGTGAGATACTACTTGGCAGGCTAGAATTATTTTAATTTAAAAAATGGATAAGAAAATGTTTGAATGGATATATGTAAGTTTGAACCCTCGTACACCACTATGAAGAATTAAATTGTGAATTACTTTTAAAAGGAGTCTGACATTTTCTCAAAATGTTAAACATTGAGGTACCATATAATCCAACAATTTTACTTATTGGTATGGACCCAAGAGAAAATATGTGTCTACACAAAAGCTTGGACATGCATATTCATATTCACAGCAGCATTATGCATTATAGGGAAAAAGTGGTTTTAACTCAAATGTCCATCAATTGATGAATATATAAATATGGTATATCCATATAATGCAATGTTATTCTAAATTAAAAGGAATGATGTGCTGATACATTCTGCTACCTGGATATGCCTACAAACATTAAGCTAAGTGAAAGAAGCTAGTCACAAAAGACCACATATTGTTTGATTACATTTATATGAAATGCCCCAAATAGACAAATTTATAGAGACAGAAAATAGACTGGTGGTTGCCTGGAGCCCTAGAGGTTGGGGGGAAGTAAGACTTTCTTGCTAATGTGTGTGAATTCTCTTTATGGAACAATTAAATGGTTCTAAAATTGGTTGTGGTGGTGGGTGCACAGATATGTGAATATAATAAAAACCACTGAATTATACATATGAATGGGCAAATATATATGAATATATCTCAGTAAGCTGCTCTATTAAAAACTACAACTTTTTTATTTGCAGCACATAGGCCTTACTAATATTAAATGTTGAAGGACGTTTGTGTGTATAAGATCAAGAAAACATACTTAATTTATACTCTAGATAAAAGAAAGATTGATACTGAAAATAAACCACATAGAATGCCATTGGGGGCATAATATTACACTGGAATTAGTCATTTTTCACCTAATACAATAGAGAGTGAATAATTTGTTTAGTATAAATTAATTGATCAATATAAAGAGACAGATTGTATATTTAAGTTAAAAAAGC
>CM053511.1:16510698-16533707 GCA_028627145.1 Eidolon dupreanum | reverse complement strand
CTGGGTTTTT
The DNA here is from genome assembly GCA_028627145.1 of Eidolon dupreanum. Lineage (NCBI taxonomy): Eukaryota > Metazoa > Chordata > Mammalia > Chiroptera > Pteropodidae > Eidolon > Eidolon dupreanum. Next base: position 16,533,697 of record CM053511.1, on the reverse strand, counting down.
AATTTGAATTATTTAAAAAGTTTATTTTCTCCTCCACTAAGGAGAGTTGATAGTATGGTTCTTATTTTTCTCTCGAGTATAACATGGCAATGTGTAAAATAAAACACATTTTGGTTGAGCTTTTGTAAATGATTTTGACCTTTATAGGAAGATATAATGATAATAAGATTTGTTAATATTTTTATTTTTGTAATATTTTTATTTTCTACCATGAGAAGGATTTCTTGATACATACTGCTAACTGCTGCCCTATATACTTTTGCAGCAAATTCCTAAGAGTAATACTAGAAATCATTTAACCCTATTTAAAGAGATTTTACATCTGATGGTCCACAGCACATTTAACATATCAAAGACACTAAAATTCTTGTCAAAATATTTTCAAACTAAATAAAACTGACAAAATGGTTGAGAAAAATTGTATAGGATAGGATAAACTCTCTCAAGTAAATGGCTATTGCTATTTTAACTAATATTGATTTCTTTATATTATCTTACTTCTTTAAAAAATTTATTTATTTAATTAGTTTCAGGTATACAGTATATTGCTTAGACATCTATATAGCTCATAAAACAATCCCTCCAGTTGCTCCCTCCCTCCCATGGCCCTCTGCCTAGCCAACATATTAATGCTAACTGCATTTCCTATGCCATGCTTCCCATCCCTGTGACATCTATCAACTACTAATTTGTACTTCTTTAACCCTTCACCTTATTCTCCCAGCTCCCAATTCCCTCCCCTCTGTCCATCACTAAATTGTCTATCATATTTGTGTTTGTTTTTGATTAGTTTGTTCTTTTTGTTCCTTAGACTATGCATATAAGTGAAATTATGTGGTATTTATCTTTCTCTGTCTGACTTATTTCACTCAGCATAATTACCTCTAGGTCCATCCATGTTGTAGTAAATGGTAGAATTTCATTTTTTTTAATGCCTGAGTAATATTCTATTGTATATATGAACCATAATTTCTTTATCCAATCATCTATTGATGGGCATTTAGGTTGCTTTCATATCTTGGCTATTGTAAATTGTACTGCCATGAATATTGGGGTGCATAGATCTTTATGAATTATTATTTTGATTTTCTTTGGATAAATACCTAGAAGTGCAATTGCTGGGTAAAAAGGTATATCCATTTTTAATTTTTTGTGAAACTCCCATACTGTTTTCTATAGCAGCTGTAACAATTTGTAATTCTACCAATAACGTATGAGGGTTCCCTTTTCTCTGCATCCTCACCAACACTTGTTTTTTTGATTTATTGATGATAGCGATTCTGACAAGTGTGAGGTGATATCTCATTGTGGTTTTAATTTGCATTTCTCTGATGATTAGCAACCTTGAACGTCTTTTCATATGTCTATTATCCATCTGTATTTCCTCTTCGGAGAAGTATCTGTTCAGGTCTGCTTTCCATTTTTTAATTGGATTGTTTGTTTTCTTGTTGTTGAGTTGTATGAGTTCTTTATATATTTTGCATATTAACCCCTTATCAGTTGTATCATTAGTGAATATCTACTCCCAGTCACTTCGTTGTCTTTTTGTTTTGTTGATGGTTTCCTTTGCTATACAAAAACTTTTTAGCTCGATATAACCCCATTTGTTTGTTTGTTTGTTTGTTTGTTTATTTTGTTTCCCTTGCACGGGGAGATATATCCAAAAAGAAATTCCTGTTAGTAATATCAGAGAGTTTATTGCCTATGTTTTGTTGTAGACGTTTTATGATTTTGGGTCTTACATTTCAGTCTTTAATCCATTTTGAGTCTATTCTTGTATACAGTGTAAGAAGGTGGTCCAGCTTTTTTTTTTGGGGGGGGGGTGTTATCCGTCTAGTGTTCCCAACACCACTTATTGAAGAGACTGTCTTACCTCTTTTGTCATATATTAAATGAGAGTATAGGCATGGATTTATTTCTGGGCTCTCTATTCTGTTCCATTGATCATTGTATCTGTACCATGCTAGTACCACACTTTTTTGATTACTGTAGACTTGTAGTGTAGTTTGATATCAGGTAATGTGATACCTCCAACTTTGTTCTTTCTCAAGATTACCATGGCTATTCGGGGTCTTTTATGGTTCCATATGAATTTTAGGATTATTTGTTCTGTCTCTCTGAAAAATGCCATTGATATTTTGATAGGGATTGCATTGGATCTATAGATTGTTTTGGGTAGTATGGCCTCTTCCTTCGTTTTAAGTATTTATTTTCTTTGGTTTAGAGATAGGGATTTTTGGATACCGTCCTCTTTAAATTTTTTCATACTAACCTCTTTGTAGTCTGACATTATAAAAGAATGTGTGGACCTCAACCACCCATTCGACTTTGGAAAAAAAACATTTAAAAATATTTTTTCTAAATCAAACTTGGCCCTTGGAAATGATGCAGACTCAGAATGAATGGACTTCTACCATACCAGTATTCTTGCCTTGTTCTTCAGTGTCAGTACTACCAATGACCAGATATTGTTAAAGCATGCATGTTTGAATTTATTTGAGATGGTAAAATAGTAACCTTTTAATGATTCTTTCTGGAGAGTGTGACCTTAAGCTTACTGCCACCAAACAACTATGAACATCTAAACAGACAAACAAATGCTTCTTGGAGTATTACACTAAGATTATTACTACAGCCCCATCTTTCATTACTATGAAATTAACTCCTAGACTAATTATAGCTACCAGAGGGGCTGGGAAGTAGGACAGAATCTTAATGACACTCTCTCTATTATTGCTTTGACTTGCTTATGTTTTGCAGAGACAATATAAGAAAATGCCCAATGAAAACATTGTTGTATTATAAAGATTTTGTGAAAAGAGCTGATGATTTCAAAGGTAATTAGGTAAAAGAAATAAACTTAGATGTTCAATCAGTTAAAAATTAATATAAGAAAGCAATAATTTCCTAACTTTCCAACTAATAATTATTTGTCCTTAAAAGAAATTGTTTATAAGTAATGATTATAACAAACATGTTATCATTTTATTTAACTTTATTATTAAAATGTACCATAGAAAATGTGTTTATTGAAATAAGAAATTAACATATAATTATCTAGTATGAAGCTAACCAGACTTTGCTCTCCCGAAATCCTACCATTCACAAATTAGTTGTTGGAAAATTAAAAAAAAAAAAATCCTATAGTTAAAAGAAAGCTTATTAAAGCTATACCTTATAATCTCTCCTTTAAAATTCACAAAAAGACGTTAACTTATTTAACAAAAAAAAAAAAGAAAGAAAAAACTGTTTAGTTTTTTTAATCCATCATTTCCAGAGATATTAGATAATGAAAAACTTTTTTAAAGGCACACTGATTATAATTTTAATATCCCAAGCTCAACATTTAAGTAAACATTATTTTATATCATGGTTTGGCAAACTTTTCCAGTAATGGGCAATTTAGTAAATGTTTTTGGCTTTACAAGGCGGGAAGTCTCTATTATTTCTTTCACCACTACTCAACTCTGTGATTGTAGTGTGAAAGCAGCCATAGACAATCAGAAACAAATGGGTATGACTGTGTTCTAATAAAGCTTTATTTACAAAAACCTGAGGGACTGCACTTGCCCGTATGTTGACTGATTCCTGATATATATATCACCTTTTCTCAACCCGTCGTTTACAAAGTTTACAATAGGGGAGGTGCTTTCTTGGTGAAAATAAGAAAGAATAAGTCAAGATTATCTCACTTTCACTTATAGCTAGCTGCTCAGTTTATTAGCCGTTACTTTTCATGAGCCATCGATAAAACTAAATCCACTCTAATAATTTAATCTCTGCTTTCTTCATCTATAAAATGTAATGAGATTTATATCTAAGTAGCTGTTACTAAATATCTGTAAAATTTATAAATTAATTCATTTAAGTGCTTGGTCAAATTTATAGTTATTGTAGTTATTGCCTTTTTAGTATTTTACAGATATATGTAATACTTTCATAGAATTAGTCTGCTTCTAAAATATAATTTAAAATTATAGATTAAAATTTCTTTGCCTTTATATTGTGTTCAGTTATTTAAAAATCTTAAAAAGTATTTTTTTAAAAAACAATAGTTAATTTTTTTGTCTGTTTAGAGATTATTTCCTTTTTTATTTATGAAGGTTTTTCAAAAAATAATCCTCCAGGGCTTAATATATAATTGCTTTTTTTAATATTTCTGTATAACCATTTTACTTTGGTCTAATGAAAAGTATAACTGTTAAAATGCTCAAATTCACATTTTCATATTTGTTGCCAAATGTAGCAATGAGCATGTGCCCTACATAAGCAATTAATATGACTTTCAAGAAGGCATTTAAACTCAAGATATACATTTAAACTCAAGATATATATAACCAAACTTTCCTTTATTCTTTTAATGTGGCATCCAATTTGGGAGTTTGAACTTTACTAATTTAAATATATCCATCATCTTAAATGTTTATTTTTATGTAGAAAATCATTAAAAGTGGGAGAATGAATAAAATTACATTTTTACTTACAGATGGAAAGAACATAAAATTATGTAAATTCTGGCTCATATTTGAACTTTTTAAATTAAGAATAGCCTCATAATTTACATGCTAGATTATCAAAACAGTATTCTAAACTACACACACACACACACAGACCCCATAATGTGCTTAAAAACAGAATTATATTAGCATAAATATTAAATTTTTTCCAGATGGATGCTTCTGAAGAATTTTAGCCATTACATTTTAGAACCCTTTTGTCTTCCTTCCAAATAAGCTAGTAATATTAATGAGGTTTTCTGTTTTTGCCTAAGGAGTTTCTTAAAATTATTATTGGGCTTCAGAGAGATTACCTCAAACTGTACCTATATTTTAATACATATATTATCCCTCTTTCAGAAGAATGTTTTCTAATGATTGAAAATTTCTTATTGGAGACTATATAAGGAAAAACAAATAAAATTGATTTCTTTAAGAAAAATAGCAGATATTTTTAACTTTCTCTTTTTTAATGTATTTTGAAATTATTATTTGAAAAGATAATATTTGTTAACTACTCATTTGTTTAATCATGATTTATTGCAGAGGGACAAGGACACATTATATAATTATAAAATATACTTTATTTAAAGGGCAGCATAGATGAAAGCTTATAATCAGAGAGGGAGCAGATCATACACAATCCCCAGGCCCCAGTGGTCTCAGAAAGCTATGGCCAGTGGGCAGTACTGGACTCCATTGATAATCGCTACTGCTCCAGAAAAGGGTGTCCCACTTCCCGAGTGATTTATGCATTGTAGGGACAGTGAGTCAGAGAACTTCTAAGTGAAGTTTTAAGAATAAAATTTCCTCCTGAGTGAGGAAAAGGCCCAGATACAAAGTGGGAACTTCCCAAGTCAAGCAGCTCTCATGAACCTCTTCTTCCTATTATTTATCACATTATATGTTTTCATATTCATTTCTGGACATTTGTTATTACTGACAAATAATGCAAGAGACAGGAAAGAATGCAAAAGTCCAGTTGATGTTTTTCAGGCATGATTCAGGCATAATTTCCTAAAAATTTGTATTTGACATGATCCATTAATGATGGATAGATAATTTATAGGTGGCGGTTATGATAAAAGGACTGTTTTTGTAAGGCTTTACTATGCATATGTTATATTACTCTGTGAGATTCCATGTGTATAGGTTAAGGTCTCTTCCATAAAAAAGATAACCAAAAAAGGCTACTGTCTTAACTGTTTTTTTTTAATCTGTTTATTTTCTATGAAATATTAAAGTATTTTTATATCTAGGACTGTTTTTGCATTCATATAATTCTCCCATTTTTGTGGTTCTGATTAATAACAATATTTGAAGAATTTACCTCCTGTGATATGTTGTTTTTTCTTGTTGTTGTTTACATCTTAAAATTAGAAATGTTTTAAAAGTAGATTACTTATATGAGTATGTTGATTCTATATGCTCGTTTCTTTAAAAAATACAAATTCAGGATAGATAGAACGATATATTAACAATGTAAATATTTAGATAAAACATGGTAGAATAAATGATACCTTTTCTACCACCACATAGTATATCTTAGAACAAGGTGAGTAGTATTGTGTTTGTAATTGTTGGAAGACATCTTAATCAAATTAAGTCACATATAAAACATGTATCTAATTACAGCTCAGGGCAATAACAGTATTAACTAGCTACTTTTCTAAGATTTACGGAGTGTTACACCTAATTGATTTTACATTAGCAACAGCCTGAATCACTTTTTAAAAGCAAGTTTTTCTAATTATTGAAACTGTGACTTGATTTTGAGTTAAAACTTAAAAGACCAAATCAAGATACTTAAAAACAACATGCATTCTTTCATATATCTAAAGGAATAGCTATAATAATGCCCATAATTCTTTTTAGTACATTAGTATGCCTTATGACGTCAGTATTGTTGTTGAAGCGAAAAAGACATTTACCTCTAAATAGCGCCAGTATTTTAACCATTTGATTGCTGTTCCTAAAACGACCATTACTACATAAGTGAGCTGGACTACTGTAATGTTGGTATGCATCAGGCAAATGCCCCTTCACCACTAAATAACATTCCTCCAGCCACTGGATGCCTCTGGCAACTCTACTGCCAACCTCCTTCTAAGAAATTGTCCTGAGATAGATAGAGTATTTTCACACAAGGAATGCCAATGTAGGAATATAAAGACATGACCCCCTCTGCAATTCTGCAATGCAGCATAACTATAAAGAACTAATTATAACAGCTAGACAGTGTCTTAGTAAGAACATAGAACAAAGTATAACTCTCAAAGCTAATGATTGAAGTACTTTGGAGAGTTTAACAAAATTGAATATCCACATACAATGTAACTCAGCAATTCTTCTCTTAGGCTATATAGCAAATTGGCATGCCTATATGCATGCTCCAAAACCCATGTACAAGAATACTTAGAGGCAGTATTAAGAACACTGAAATGATTCAAATATCTATCAATAGAATATTAACCTGTACAAAATAATACTGTATGAAAAATGAACGAGTTACCACTACCTAAAAAGATAAATTTCACAAACAGAATCTATATATAATTGTATGGGTCCATAAATATAAAACACAAAGTTTGGCAAAATTGATTTGTGGTATTAAAAATCAGGTTCATACTTAACTTTGAGTAGAAGGAGGAACTGTTGATTCAGAGATGGCAGATTAGGGGCATTTAGAATTCTAATAATTTTTTAAATTGGTTGGTAATTATAAATTTGTTCATTTTGTGATAATTTATTGAAATAAAGGCTTATGATCTGGACAATTCACATGTTAAATTTTTTAAAAAATGACTAAAAGGTTTTAAAAAAAAACCTTTAAAGGCCACTTTTTTGTATGCTTAAGGTGTAAACTTCATTTTTGTTCTTGGTTAGAAACAAATTTGAAGACGGTATATTATGTTCAAATCAGTCATGAATTAGTGTCTAGATCAAGATTTGTATCCTTCTACTTCAATTAAGTATTGGTATGACTTTGGGAAAGTCATCTGACTTTTCTAGACTTTGTTCACCCTGTCTACATAATTGAAAATCTGCAGATTTTGAGTTTCATACTTCTGCAACTATTTGGTTTACAAGAGGACCATTTCATATTTGGGCTCTCTGAAAGAGATTGCAACAACCACATTACCCTTTTTTCTTAAAAATATAAACTGCCTTTTAAAAAATAATCTAAGCACAATATTAACTAGAAGGAATAAAAAGGAATATATATTCAGATTTCATTTGCAACACAGTTTTGGCCACACTATTACATTCTGGCTGTTGAATTATAAGTGCAGGTGTTGGGTGAGCTTGCCAGTGCTACTTCATTGAAGCTAATTCATAAGGGAAGAGCTCGCTCTTCTCTCTTTCCTTATTATGCTGGCCTACATTGTCATCATTGGAGAGCCAGAAATCAAAGGAAAACATTAGTTGACTTCAAGATAGAAATCACATGTAACGATGATGGAGTTTTATATAGAAAACTCACAGAGATGCCAAACTGAATTGCTTTCCTCCAGATTTCTTTTAAATGAGAGAAATAGAAAGTTTTGATTAATTAAATGCTATTAAGGATTTTCCATAATATACAAATAAACTTAATCTTCCTTAATGGGGCTAACACATATAATTCTAATAAGCTATTCTTTGATAAAATAAGATTAATTTTAAAATTAATTATTGATAAATATAATGGTGAGTGGTAAACATTGAGCATAAAACTGCTTAATCACTGCCCTTCCTTTGTAACTTCAAAAACTAATTTCCATACACTTCTACTCCTAGTCTTGGAATCTATGTGAACTATTGCTGAAATGTGCTTCTCCATTTCTCATCTCTGAATACAGAATTAGTCTAGTCTGCAATGTCTTTTAGTTGTTATAGTACATCACTGGACTTGTAATTTGAAAGATACATGAAGTATCTATATTTAGGTTTTAGAAATAAGCTGGGTTCAAATATTCACTCAGTCATTTAGTAGCTGTGTAGTCACAAACAAATTATTCAAATTTTTAAGGTTGAAGTTCTTATTTATAATATATGTGTAAAATAAAGTTTTTCTCTTAGTATGTTTATGTCTGATATTTAATTTTAGCCATATAATTAATTGAATGTCTTTTTCCTATATTGTTTGTTTTATAGAAATGATAGGTTAGCACTACTGCTTTTGGTTTTACACACACATATTTACACACATACCACATACACAGACATCTTGTTAATGCTATGTGCGTTCATTTCAAATGTATGGACTACATAACACTACACAGCAAAGCTATCTACAAATTATTCTACATAATCTTGTTAGTCTTTCTTCTTATCGAAGAGTTTAGGATTGACAGCATGAAATGTCAGGAAATTCTAATAGCGCCAATTATAATACTCAGAGTCACATTTTCTGCAGCTGGTTGTGATGTTCCTTGTAATTGTCAGTGTAACAAATTCAAAGTCGCAGCTTTACTATTGTTAAGATAGATCCTGTGTTTCTCCCTATATATGTCACTTGTAAGCTATAATAGTTTATAAATGAGTTGGCTCCCTCTTGTTGAATTTTATCATGTATTCTTACTACTTATTAGGCAATAGTATAAAAATATTTTTTCCAGTGAACTGACAAGGAATTAAGGTAATCAGAGGACCTGTGATGCTTTGATTCCCTTCTTAGCACTGAGTTCAAAGCTGAATTATCTAATAAATTCATTGCAGTTGTCTAAGCCTAAGAATAGGACAGCTCTGTCAGGGCAGACGGATGTGGTTTATATTTGGAAATATAGATAACATAAGCCCTCTGGAAGGAATACTCCAACTAGCAAGCAAGAATATGCTGCATAAAACCAGAATAGTGCCTATAAATATAACTTAACATGGATTCAATAGTATAATCTATGGAATGCAAAGAAAGGTAACAAAGCATAGTGTTTTAGTATCTGAGTTCTTGAATCAAACTGCTTAGGACGGATTTTTTTTTCTACCACTCCACAGCTATGTCACCTTAATAAGTGTATTCAGTACTTCCAGCTTAAGTTTCCTCATTTGTATAATAGAAATAATAATATTTAATTGTGTGAATATCACAGTCCTCTGTCCATTCCTTTCTCATTTTGCAGTTCCCTGGAAGGAATTTGAAGGCATAGTGACTTATTCTGGTAATTAAAAGTATGACCTTATGTATGTATATGTATATTTTTTTTTTACTGAAACAGTGGAATGCTTATTTTTGATTCTCTAATCTCTCTTTCCTTCATGACAACCAGCAGTGGACCAAGGAGAAAGCATGCAATCAACTCCATACCCTTCTATACTGTCCCCAAACAGTATTATCTTTGTGGGTAATCGTTGTTCTGACTGACAGAGTTGACTCCTCAGTAGCTGTCATCTGCAATTTAGGCTCCTAATTAAACAGTTTATGGTACTCATCTCCTAAGGCAATTACTCCAGAAGAGAAGCTTACTTTTCACTGTATTGTTTACCTATAAAGAATGCTTATTACAAGCAGAAGGCTACACTGGACTCATCAATTCTCTGAAGCAACAGTTATGGACTCTTGGAACTTAAATATTTATCTGGTCAACAATGGTCGAAGTACAATGGTTGAAGTAACATTTTCTTTCCTTGAGAATTTTTAAGCATACTATTTTGATATATTATTCTGGCATAAATTAGTGCTGTCAAAGACTTAAAACACACTTTCCTTACCTGTCACATGCTCTTTTTCTATCTAGACATCTAAAGACTTTATTTATTCTTTGCCTTAAAGTTCAACAGTTTTATTAGACTATGTATTGATAATTTGGGGTTATTATATAGTTTTCATTTATTTTAAATCAATAAAGTTTTCCTAAATAATAAATTTTAGTGTATGTTTTACTCTCCTGCTTGTTTTCTTTCCCATGAAGTCCTATTACCTTGGAGTTTCGTTGTCTATATTTAATATTCATTACTTTCTCTTGAATAATTTATAACACTTTTTTATGTTTGACTTTTAAATTTTCTTTTTAGAGTCTATGATTATTAAAATATTATCATTGCTTTAATTTACTTGTGTGTTCTTATTTGTTTATTCTTAATTTTTAAATGGTATTTTTAAATTTTATTCTAATTCTTTCTTTGGTTCTTCCTCCTAATTTTAGATTATATTTAATTTTCACATGTTGTATTTTCATATCTTGTATAAATCTCTTAATATCTTTTAATCATTTGAAAAAGTGCTTTAAGATTTGATATTTTTAGCTAATTTTTGGAGTGACTATATTGTCTTTAGCAGTGTTTTTAATTTTGTTTTTCATGATAATTTTAGGTAGGATTAAACCTTTATAATTTTCTATTGATTTGGTGTGTGTATGTGTGTGTGTGTGTGTGTGTGTGTGTGTGCGTGAAATTAGTTTCCTTAATTTTTAGTCGGAGCTTGATTTGGCAGTTTTGCTAACTTAACAGCATTAGTCCCCCCCCTTTTTTTTTAGTTTATAGTAGTTTATTTGAATATGTATTTTATTTTTTCTGTTTTTTTTTAAATTAAGTTTATTGTGGAATATTGGTTAATACAATTATATAATTTTCAGGTGTACATTATAATTTGACATCTGTATATTCTATTGTGTGTTTACCACTTCATCCTCCCCCTACCCCAATATATTTGACACCCTTTACCCTGTCTACCTCCCCCCTCCTCCCTCACTCCCTACTCTCTGGTAACCACTAGTCTATAGTACAAAATGATATACCTAGGTGTAGTGTTATTGTTGTTCTTTTTGTTGTTTTATGCATTTATCCTACTTGATGTTCTCTGAGCTCCTGGATCTGTAGATTATTGTATGACATTAATATGGGGAAATTCTCTCACCACTAGAAGAAATGATAATATGTGACATGATAGAGATGTTAGATAATTCTACAATGGCAGTCATATTGCAACATAAACCCTTAAACTTATGCAATATTATCAATTATATCTCAATTTTAAAAATGTGGAAAAAATGAGGAAATTGTTGGTTATTATTGTTTCAAATATCTCCGTTCTTTTTGCTCTTTGTACCATTCATTACCCATGCATTTCACCTTCCATATTTGTCCTACAATTCTTGGATAGTTTTTTCTTTATTCTTCAGTTTTTGTCTCTTTCTTTTTCAGTTTTATTTATTTATTTATTTACTTACTTACTTACTTACTTATCTATTTATTTATTTATTTATTTATTTATTTATTTATTTATTTTTAAATGCCAGTTTATTTATTTTTTCATACTATATATATACAATTTTATTTTAACAGTTTATTTATTTTTTTTAATTTTCCCCCTCTCCCCTCCCCTTTCTCTTCTGGCAATCACTAGTCAATTGTCCATGTCCATGAGTCTCTGTTTGTCCTGTTCATTTGTTGTTTTTAGGTTTATATGCCACATATGTGATATCATGTGATTCAACCTTTTCTGTTTGGCTTATTTCTCTAAGTATGATTATTTGAAGGTCCATCCATGTTGACACAAATGGCAGTATTTCATCTCTTCTTATGGCTGAGTAATATTCATTGTATATATGTACCCCAGCTTCTTTAGCCAATCATCTAGTACACTTTGATTGCTTCCATGTTCTGGCCACTGTGAATAATGCTGCTATGAACATCGGTGTGCAAATATCTTTTGGGATATGGGTTTTCAAGTCTTTGGGGTAAATACCAGTAGAAGGATTGCTGGATCATATAGTAGATTAATTCTTGGCTTTTTTGAGGAACCTCCATACTGTTTACCATAGTGGCTGTACCAATTTGCAGTTCCACCAGCAGTGTATGAGGATTCCTTTCTCTCTGTATCCTCTCCAGCATTTGATATTACTTGTCCTGTTGATTATAGCTATTCTAATAGGTGTGAGATGGTATCTCATTGTGGTTTTGATTTGCATTTCCCTAATAGCTAGCAATGTTGAGCATCTTTTCAAATATTTGTTGATCATTTGTATGTCCTCTAGGGAGAAGTGGCTTTTCAGGTCTTCTGCCCACTTTTTGATTGGATCATTTTTTGTTTTTGTTGTTGTTGTTGTTGTTGTTATTGAGTCGTATGAGTTCTTTGTATATTTTGGATATTAGGCCCTTATTGGAGGCGTTGCTTGCAAATATATTTTCCCATTCAGATGGTTATCTCTTCACCTTGTTGACGGTTTCTTTGCTGAGCAGAAGCTTTTTAGTTTGATATAGTCCCATTCATTTATTTTAACTTTTACTTCCTTTACTTTTGAAGTCAAATTTATAAAATCCTCTTTAAGTCCAAGGTCCTTGAATTTAGTTCCTATGTTTTCTTCTATGTAATTTATTGTTTCAGGTCTTATATTTAGGTCCTTAATCCATTTTGAGTTAATTTTGGTGTGTGGTGATATACAATAGTCTAGTTTCATTCTTTTGCAGGTGGCTTTCCACTTTCCCAGCACCAAGTATTGAAGAGGCTTTCCTTTCTCCATTGTATGTTTTTAGCTTTTTTTGTTGAAAATTATTTGCCCATATAAATATGGGTTTACTTCTTGACTCTTGATTCTGTTCCACTGGTTCGTGTGTCTGTTTTGCTTCCAATACCATGCTATTTTGATTACTGTCATTTTGTAGTATAAATTGAAGTTGGACAGAGTGATGCCTCCAAACTCATTCTTTTTTCTCGGATGGCTTTGGCAATTTGAGGTCTTTTGTGTTTCCATATAAATCTGATATTTTTTTGTTCTGTTTCTTTAAAAAAAAAAAGATGACGGGATTTTGATGGAGATTGCATTAAATCTATATAATGCTTTAGGTAATATGATGAATTTAACTATGTTAACACTTCCAATCCAATAACACAGATCCATTTTTTTTATTTCTATGTATCTTCTTCAATTTCTTTAATAGGATCTTGTGGTTTTCATTATATAGGTCCTTCACATGTTTTGTTAAATTTATTCCTAGGTATTTTATTCTTTTTTGTTGTAATTGCAAAAGGAATTATTTTTTCTACTCCTTTTTCTGACACTTCATTATTATAGTATAGGAAATCTATGGATTTTTGAATGTTGGTTTTGTATCCAGAAACTTTATTGTATTTACTTGTTGTTTCTAGTAGCGTTTTTAGTCTTTAGGGTTTTCTATATAGAGAATCATGTTATCTGCAAATAGTAACAGTTTGACTTGACTTCTCATTCCCTATTTAGATGCCTTTTATATCTTTCCCTTGCCTGATTTCACCAGCTAGGACTTCCAATGTTATATTGAATAACAGTGGCGATAGAGGACAGACTTGCCTTGTTTCTGATCTTAAAGGGAAGGTTTTTAGTTTTTCACCATTAAGTATAGTATTAGCTAAGGGTTTGTCATATATGGCCTATATTATGTTAAGGTACTTTCCTTCTATATCAATTTTGTTAGATGTTTTGATCATAAATGAATGCTATATCTTGTCAAATGTTTTTTTCTGCATCTATTAATATGATCATATGATTTTTATCCTTTATTTTGTTTATGTGGTGTATCCCATTGATTGATTTGTGTATGTTGAACCATTCTTGTGCCCCTGGAATGATCCCCACTTGATCATGATGTATACTTTTTTTTAATATATTGTATTCGATTTGCTAGTATTTTGTTTAGGATTTTTGCATCTGTGTTCATAAGAGATATTGATGTGTCGTTTTCTTTTTTTGTGTTATCCTTACCAGGTTTTGGTGTCAGAGTAATATTGGCCTCATAAAATGAGTTGGGAAGTATTGCCTTTTCTTTGATTTTGTGAGAGAGTTTGAAAAAAATAGGTATTAAATCTTTGAATGTTTGGTAGAATTCACTGGTGAAGCTATTGCTTTTATTTTTGGTAGGTTTTTGATAATTGTTTCAATTTCCATACTGCTGATCGGTCTATTTAGATTTTCCAGTTCTTGATTCAATCTAGGAAGACTGCATTTTTCTAAGTACTGGTCCATTTCTTCTAGGCTATTAATTTTGGTGTTATATACTTTTTCATATTACTCTTTTATGATCCTTTCTATTTCTTTGATGTCAGTTGGAATTTCCACTCTTTCATCCCTGATTTTGTTTATTTGTGTCCTCTTTTTTCTTTAATGAGTCTAGCCAGGGATTTGTCAACTTTATTAACCTTCTCAATGAACCAGCTCTTTGTTGCATTTATTTTTTTCTATAGTTTGATTTTTTTTCTTTTTCTTTTTTTTTTCTTTTTTGGTTTTCAATTTCATTTATTTATGCTCTAATTTTGATTATTTCTTTCCATCTGCTGACTTCAGGCTTCATTTGTTCTTCCTTTTCTAGTTTTTTAAGATGAAGCGTTAGGTTGTTTATTTGGGCTCATTCTTGTTTTTGGAGATAGGCCTGCAATGATATAAACTTTCCTCTTATGACCACTTTTACTGTGTCTCAAAAGTTTTGATATGATGTACTACCATTATCACTTGTTTCTATGTGTCTCTTGATCTCTTTATTTTTCTCTGACCCAGTTATTCTTCAGTAGCATGTTGTTTAATCTCCTAGTATTTGTGGTTCTTCTTGCTTTCCTTTTGCAGTTGATCTCTAGTTTCAAAGAATGATCAAAGAATATGGTTGGTATGATTTCAACCCTCTTATATTTGTTAGGGCTATCTCTGTGTCCCAGTATGTGGTCAATTCTTGAGAATGTTCCACGTGCACTAGAGAAGAGTGTGTAAGCAGTTGTTTTGGGATAGAAGGCTCTGTAAATGTCAATTATGTCCAGTTGGTCTAATGTGTCATTTAAGGATGTTATCTCCTTATTGATTTTCTGTTTGGATGATCTGTTCATATCCGATAGTGAGGTATTTAGGTCCTCTACTACAACAGTTTTTTGGTCTGTTTCTTCCTTTAGTTCTGTTAGTAATTGCTTTATATATTTCAGGGTTACCTGATTGGGAGCATAAATATTAATAAGTGTTATGGCTTCTTGATGCATGATTCCCTTTATCATTATGAAGTGTCCCTCAGTATCTTTCTTTACCTTTTTTATTTTGAAGTCTATTTCATCAGATATTATTACCGCTACTCTTGCTTTTCTCTGAATGCCATTTGCTTGAAATATCATTTTCCACCCTTTCACTTTGAATCTATATTTGTCTTTAGAAATGAGATATGTCTCCTGCAGGCAGCATATGGTTGGGTTTTTATTTTTTATTTTTTTGATCCATTCTGTAACTCTGTGCCTTTTTATTGGTGAGTTCAATCCATTTACATTTAGGATGGTTATTGAAATATGAGGTCTTCTCATAACCATTTTATCTTTTGCTTTCTGGTAGCTTGGTGTTTGCATTGCTTCCTTGTCCTTGTGTTTCTGTTTTCTTTGTTTTAGTTGGCTTTTGTGGGTTTTCCCTCTCTTTCTTCTTGTTTTATGTTATATACTTCAGTTCTGAATCTTTGGTGAGCATTAACATTACAAATATGTAAAGGATATATATATATATACAGTCATCCATTTTCTTCTGTGCATGCCTTATCTCCATTCCCCTTTGTGAATTTGGACCTTTGAATCCTCCTCTTTTCAGTTATTGTTATCTCAATTTGTCCTTATGAATGCTAAACATTCATTACTATCTTGCTATAGTAATTCTCTTATTATTTAAGCTTAAAATACCCTGTTCTTAATAAAGGTTGCACTCCTCTGCTTCTATTTGCCTGATAGTCACTTTATTTCTTGTTATTATTATTATTATTATTATTATTATTATTACTATTTGTCATTTTGTTTTAGGTGAGTGGACCTTTTTCAGTATTTCCTATAGTGCAGGCCTCGTAGTGGAGAATTTCCTCAATTTCTGTGTCTGGAAAGGTCTTAATTTCTCCTTCATATCTAAAAGAGAGCTTAGCTGGATACATTATTCTAGGCTGGTACTTCCTTTCACTTAATAGTTTAAATATTTTATTCCATCTCTTTCTGGATTGTAAGGTCTGCACTGAGAAGTCCGAAGATAATCTAATGGGTTTACCTTTATAAGTTACCATTTTTTTCTCCCTGGCTGCCTTGAGAATTATGTCTTTGTCGTTGATTTTTGATAATTTTAATAACATGTGTCTTGATGAAGGCCTTTTTGGGTTGAGGTGTAATTGGGTGTTCTGTTGACTTCTTGAATTCCAAGATCCAGCTCATTCCTTAGATTCGGAAAATTCTCAACTATTTGTCTGAAAATGCTTTCTAGTCCCTGCTCCTTTTCCTCACCTTTGATAATGCCCATTATTCTTATGTTTCCTCTCTGATGGTATCAGCTAGTTCTTGTATTCTCTTTCATTATTTTTCATCCTTCAGTTTCTCTCTTCCTTCTGATTTATTTTTAGATTTCTGTCTTCAGTATCACTGATCCTTTCCTCCATTTGGTTGACTCTATTTCCCAAGCTTGCTTTTTCATTTTTCAACTCTTGCAGTGTGTTTTTTATCTCCAGAAGTTCTATTTGGTTTTTTTTGAGGGTTTCAATCTCCTTGCTCTGCTCATCCAGTTGTTTTTTCAATTCCTGAAACTGTTGACATGACTCATTTTGGAACTCACTGAGTTTTTTCAGAAGTACCATCCTGAATTCTCTGTCATTTAAGTTGCATATTTCTATGTCTATAAGCTTATTTTCTGGAGATTTTTCTCTTTCTTTCTAAGATGATTTGTCATTTTGGTTGTTCGTGGTGCTTATGGACTATTTCTCCCATGGGCATTAATGGAAATGTATTCTGCTTTTTTTCCAGAAATAAGATTTATTATATAAAGCCTGCTGCAAAGAAGGTGCTTTTCTTTTGGTTTCCAGAATGTGATGTCTAAGTTTCTTGGATCCCTGCTTTATATAAAGCCTTAATAATGCCTGTATATAATGCCTTTATTTTGTGGTAGATACTTAATCACGCTCGTTACCCTCAGTTTTAGTCCTTGTCAGTATTAGCAACAGTTTTAGTAGCGTTTGCTCAGATTCCCCTGGAGCTCCCCAGTGTTCAATCTCAGAGGATGTGGGGAGAATGGCCCTCTGGGTTGGGGACTGTGGCTCAGCCTCAGTTTTGCAACCAGGGCTAGTAAAAATCAACTGTTGTTTCTCTGTCGTCTGCTTCTCTGCCTTCTGCCCTGATGACTGGACCCTGCCACCACTGCGTGGAACTCACAACTTTCCCAGGCAGGGCTGTTCAGGGAAGTCACCGCACCTCCTCTTCCTCCCTCTCTTCCTATAGGGAGCTCTAGTGGCTATGAGAGGCAGCTTCTTTGTTTCTTCCGGTCTACCACCCGCACCTGGGGTTCCAACCTGTGATAGCTCTTATGTGCAGATCCCACACTCAGAAGTGCTCATGTGCAGTTGGGTATTTTTGTAGAGTTTTTAGATCAGCTTATTGTTGTTTCAAGGGGAGAGATCTGGGGATGTCTCTCACTCCACCATGTTTCCTCGGGTTCACTGGGTACCAGTGGCGGATCAGAGACTCACACGAGATTCATACTTAGTATTACCTTTTTAATGTTTTTATTTAGTGTTAAAAGTATAATTATTCTTCTGCTGGTAGCTAAGGTGGAGTAACCTCCTATCTTAATCAATCACAAAACTGGGTACGTATATATGGCAACTGTTTTCTGACATTGAACAATAAATGACAGAGTGAGAGAATTTGGAACCATTATGTGAGCTCCACATGTATCCCAAATTTCATCCTTTGAACATATTCCTAATCAAGGAAATAGATCCTAAGCCAAGCTGAGATTCAAAAATGGAAGGTCAGATATTCTCAGGTGGCTGGAATTTGTAGGACAGTCTACTGGAAAAGATACAGAAACTTAGAGAAGGACCCCAGAACTATATGAAGGGGTCTTCAAGACCTGGGTCAAGATCTTGGCTACATTTTCATGGAGGCCTCTGTGTTTCTTTATCCAATAGCAAGTAGTTGCTGCTGGATAAATAAATATATCACAGATTATGCATTTTTGAAAAATGTTGAAGTTACAGCACAACCTATGTGGAAAAAAAACCTTACTGAGCACTTAGTCAGTTGAATCCTACAAAAGTTACCTTGAGAACAAGGACAATTCACTATAATGATTCATGAACTAGAACTAAAAGCAAAACTAAAATAGACCTATCCTAAAAAAAAAGCACATCTGCTGACAGGTTCAAGAGTATCCACTAGAATAACAAGAAACATATACATGTTTATTTATTCATAAGTCTACTGATTTACATGGTATTCTGGACTTTTAAATGGTACATTCTAAAGTGCCTCAATAATTTTATTTTCTTGCAATTTTTTTTTTTTTTGGCAGACAATTAAATTACTGGTGGATCCTTTTGGATCTGTTAGGAAGATATATATGTAAATGGATCTTTCTCTATCTCTCTCTCTTTCCATCTCTCTTTCTCTCACCACACACACACACACACACACACACACACACACACACATCTATCTTCATATATCTATATATAGATGTTCATATACATATAAATAGATAGATGTGTAGATATAAAGATATATGCCATAAGATAGGGAATAAATTAATGAATAAAACAGTCAAACCAGATGTTGGAATTAGTAGACAAAGACTTTGATGCTGCTTTTATAAATTGAATAAGGACCTAAAGAATAATACCACCTTTTTGATTGCATAATGAAACTATAGGAAATAAAATATTAAAAATTGCAAATTTAATAAGTCAAAATCAAAATACTTGAACAAACAATTATATATTAATGATGTAATATGCCACATTAAGAAGCTAGAATTACATGCTAAAATTATATAAATAGACAGTAGAAAGGAGATACTAAAAATGAAAATAGAAATAAAAAAATAGAAAAAATTAATATCCCACTGATGGAAAAATTAGTTACAGTGATGAATATAAAACATTATTGATCAAGTTAAAAAATGAATAAAAATGTAAATTACCAATATTAGAAGAGGTGACATTAGATATCATGTAGACTTTAGATGCATAGTAATTCAATATGAAGAAAAATCTTTATGTTCATAAATTTAACAATCTAAATAAAATGAACAAAAATCTGAAAGCACAATTTATCAAAGTTATCACTTGAAGAATTAGAAACTCTAAAAGACCCTATATTTATATTTTAAAAACTGCAATTAAAAACTTTTTTGCCTAAAAGTCTAAAGGCCCAAGTGACATATTAAACATTTAGTCATGGAATCATAACAGTCTTACTCAAGTTGTTTCAGAAAATAGAGAATAAGAGAACACTTCCCAATTTGTTTTATGTATTTTAAATAATTCATGAATATAAAAATTAAGTTTCTTAATATATTAGCAAATTATATTAGGAAACATATAAAAAATTAACAAACTTTGGTATGGTTTCATCCCAGTTATGGAAGGTTGTTTTAATATCTCAAATCACACAAAGTAATATTCTATGCTATCAAGGAAATGGAGAAAAAAATATTTATCTCAAAATAGGAAGGAAAAACTTTGATAAATTCCAAAACCAATTGCTGATTTCCAAAAAAGTCTTATAAAACAGAAAAAGAAGTGAACTTTTTCAAGTTAATATAGATTGTGTACAAATCATCGACAGCTAATATGCTTGATATTTTGGTAGTGAAAGATGCCGTCTAATTTGGGGACTAAGACAAAAGTGTGTCGTCTAAACAGTTTATTATTGCATTAGTGGGCATAAGTAGCAGAATCATCTAAGAAAATGAAATAAAAACAAATATAATGAAGTAAAACTCCTCAACATACAGATAATGTTTGTGTTAGAAAATTCTAAGAAATTTAATAAGTGAATTTATCAAAGTATAAGAATTAAATATTTTTACTATAAATTAGCAAACTAAACAAAAAGCAAAAAAGAATATTTTATTAAAAGTGCTATTTGCACTTTTGCAATAAGATTTTTTTTAAACATTAACTATTTTGGAATGTCTTTTATTTATTCACTTATTTTATTTATTTTCTTTTTTAGGCAAGGCAAACTTTGCTCAACCTGACAGATTGCAAGGACCTTGTCAGCTTACAATTCCTTATTTTTTATTTTTATACCTACAGCACCTGACCTTCCTAGGTGGTCTCTCATCCAAGTACTAACCATGCCCGAGCCTGCTTATCTTCCAAGATCAGATGGGATAGTGCTTGTTCAGGGTAGCATGGCCATAGACTGGAATGCTTTTTATTAATGAAGTGGCAGAACACTACACTGAAAATGACCACACCTTGCTGAGAAAAAAAGTTGAAAAGCTTTACAAATGTAGAGACATATATTTATGGATTAGAAGATTCTATATTGTTATGATGACAGATCTCCTTAAAATGATTGGTAGTTACAACTTTATTCTGACCAAAATACCAGCAGGCTTGTAGAAATTTAAAAAGCCGATTCCAGTCTTCATATATAAATAAAAGGACTTAATCAAATCATATTGAAAAAAATAATAAATTGGTATATTTTTAAACATCGAAACTATAAAGTCCTATAATTTAAGAAGTGAAATTATCTTTGTAATTTTGATAGGAAGTATTTCTTAGGGTGGTCAAAAGAGCAACCATAAGACAAAGAAATTGATAAATTGGGCTTCATCAGAATTTGAAACTTCTGCCAATCGAAAGACATCATTAGGAAAACAAATAAGCAAATTCAAATAGTAATAGACATGCTGCTTAAAGATTTTTAAAGGATTTTTAAGCAACTAAAGAATATATTATTAAAATTTTTTTAGCTATAAAAATAAAATTATACTCAGCTTTGAGGAAAAAAAGTGCCTTGATTGGTATCCAATTAATACTGTTAATACAATTATTTCTGAGTAAGATCAGTACAAGTGTGACTTTCAAGGTTACACACACAAAGTATTCTTGAATAACTTTGAGAATAGAAAAACTCTTGGAAGCTGAGATCTGTTTATCTTTACAATAAACTTTTGGGAATAAAGAAATACAGTTTTTTGTAACCATACAATTTCTTTCAGGTTAGACTGATCCTTTTTTATCAATATATGTCATTGGCAACTAAATATTATGAAGCAATATGCAGGCTTTATTCTTTAGTCACTTTTCTTCTCTAATCATGGAACACTGAAGAATAATTCATATGTTCAGAGAATAGCTTTTGGTTACAATAAAAGCATTAGATGTTCTTTCACCATTTTCACATTATTTCTTAAACATGTTTTAGTATAATCTGAGGAAATTGCCTTAATGATCTCTAAAAATGAAGGAAACATATACCATTTCCAAAATCACTTACTATCCAAGAGCTTCTAGTAAAATCGTATGAAATCTTGTTTCCAAGGGCAATTTTTATTATTACAAGGATTTGCAATCATACTACAAAATAGGTCAAAAATAAATGAGCTTTTAAAGACTGTTGGGTTAAGAATCTCTGTTATTTACAAATTGATATATCTTCATATTAATCAAAATAAAATTATTCAATGATAATATATCTAATATTTAACTGTTATTATAAACTACAACATTCTATGCAAATATTCAAGTAAAAGCAAATGTTGAATCAATAATTGTTTTTTTTTTTCTGTACAACATTAATGCAAATAGCATTTAACTAGGTCACAAACTAAACAAATGAGAAAAGAATTAATCTTCACAATTCAGGTTAAAAAGTAGAGTCTATCTCTTAATGGCTATAATTGATCTATAGGTCCATGCTTCCTGAGAAAAAAATTTCTAATAGTTGAATAATTATAAAATACGCCAATAAAATAAATTGTCTCAACACATTTTTTACTATTCAGAATCTCCCGTTTAATAGCCTCAGTTCTCTAGATAACATATTGGCAAGAAATCTGGAGTTATAAATTAGACACCATGAAAAAATCATTGTGTAAAATTTCTCAAGCTTTGAAACTTACAGTGTTTATTGCTTTTATTTTTCTTTGATTTAAAAAATCTCCTGCCTGTTTTCTAGCATAAATACACCAACAATATGGAGGAGGGTGCAACTATATTTTAAAAAATGGGTAAAATTTAGCTAAAAAATGATAAATCATATTAAACATGAACCCATTTGATATGGCTCAAACTAGAGATTAGTTATAAACATGTTTATAAAGTAACATGAAATTTCAATTTCCAACTATATGGTAAACATTTGACACATAGAAATGTTAGATAAAATGAAAATGTTTTAACATACTAGTGTTGTGACAATAAATTCTTGAATTTCAGGTCAATAAAAATATTTGCTTTTAACAAGAAGCATTAAAATAATTTCATTTCTTATATAGTTAAAACAAAATGAAAATGTAAAAGCAAAAAAAGTGTGTATAATAATCTAAAGAGAATAAAAATTTTTGATCAAAGTTCAAATTTATAAACAGAAAAACAATAGATATAAAATGATGTACTCAATTAAAGGACATTAATACACAAAATTAATCTAATATGAGAATTCCAATATGGAATTTCATGGAATTTTACAAGGTGATTCAAATTATCATTGGAAAAAAAGGAACCATTAAAATGTAAGACTGTACTGTAGAAACTAATAACAATCTGCCAGATAATAGAGACATTACAAACAAAATTTAATGACGTGTTGTAGGTATGGGGATAAA
>CM053511.1:16373692-16510198 GCA_028627145.1 Eidolon dupreanum | reverse complement strand
AAATCTTTACAAGATAATTAGTAAGGTATTGGTATTCCTACTTTTGAATAAAAAAATAAGGAGAGATTTCAAAATACACATTCCTTAACTTTTAACCATCAGTATTATTTCTTACCTTTTATTAAATACTATGGTCAATCACAATGGTTAATTATTATGTCTGTCTTTACACAATTGTTTGGTTGCCTATTTTCACTTTTATTGCTCAAAGAATGCTTAGAATACCAAATTTATAATAAAATAGTATGTATTTTGATGGTGTACTTGTGTGAGTTCCTGTATAGGGAATGGGAAATAGATGTTAGCACAGGACCCAGGAGCCAAACTTTAAGGATCCTGAGAGCTAAATGAATCTATAATCTATTCTTATTTTAAAAAACCTATCTAAATATTTCAAATTTATATTTTCCTTTGCTTAACTATAAAATATATTTTATTTGGAACAAAGCAGAACTCTTGCAATAATATTTTTGTGATAACGAATGTTTGTTCCTTTGAGTTATTTATGGTAGGTTGCAATGTAAATTTTGCAATGATTTGTTCTTTATAGTATAGTTAAATAATACAAAGGATTAGATTGTAATATCAGACTCACAAAAATCAGTTACCTTACTTAGAATCAAACTCAACCAATAGGTTAAAAGTTACAAGTAATTGCAAGGCGCAGGCAAAGCGGGGAGAGTCTGAGATGACCAATCTATTACCTCAGATCTTTGCCATGTTAAGACACACACTGGTCCAGATGTAACATGTAAACTTCTACATGATGTATTAGAGTATCACTTTTACAAAGATAACTTTTTAGATCATTGTATCATTCTGGGTCCAGTCCGGAGAGAGAACCACATAGTTGTTTTAAAAGGGTAAGTTTGATGTAAAGAATCATTAACTATATGATTAAAGTAAGGTGATATTGGCAAATAAAGAGAAATAAAAATATATAAATAACAGTTTTAATGAATAATCACTAACCCTAGGGCTGAGATAGCCTCCCCAGAGAAGAACTTGCATCTCTTAGAAATGAGAACCCAACTCTGTTGGAGAAGGCACAGCTGTGGCTCACTGGATAACAGAAGTTCAGTGATGCCATGCCAGCAGAACTGGCTGGAAATATGTCCTCTGGAGCTTACCAGAAACTCACCTTGATACTTAGTACTGGGTAAAACTGTTGTTCACTGTGGAGTTCTGCAGGCCACTGTCCACTGCAGGAACCAGGTACTGGGAAGAGCCCATGGTTGAGAGACTCTGAGGGAATCAGTGGTCTGCTGAATGCTGCTGGCTGCCATGCACTGCACAAGTTGGGCACTGAGAAAGAGTTAACCTTCTACAAGACTGTTAGGAGATACGAGATGTCAAAGGAAGCTGTTGGCTGCCAGATATTGCTGTCTGCCTGTGCTGGGAGAGTTAGGCACTGGAGAAGCTGTGCACACTAGAGGAACCTGCAAAGTCAGCACACTCAAAATAGGAAACAAAACTTTTTTTCCTGCAATGTGCTCTACTGAAAAAACTTTATGCTAACTGGCATAAGAAAACAAATATTTTAAGACCCAGATGGGTTTTCACAGAGTAGTCCAAAAAGGTGAATTTGTAGCTAAGAGGCAATGAATTTATAGCTAATACAGTCAAAAAATACCAATATTTTTACACTGTTAATTACATATCTGAAAATTTTCATAGTATCATACCCCATAAATCTATAAATTCCAGATGTGTTTGTCATAAGTAGTCTAGAAAGATCAGGTATATCCTGCTAAAAACATCCATAAAAGAAAACATCTGTTAGTAAATGCTTTCAAGAGAGCCACGTAATGTGTTTAGAAGATTTGACTAGACCATTTCTCTCCAGGTGTCTTCAGGGAAGAAAACATGGATTATATACCAGCTGCTATCTTTTTCTTCTCAATTGGTCATTGGGTTATAGTGTTGGCCATGACATTTGAGTAATGCAGAGAGAAGTTTTGGTTTGGGATATAATCAAGGTTTTTATTATCAGAAGTTAGAAACCTAGGAGAAATAACTGAGCAAAATATCTATGAAAGAGAGACCAAATAAGTCTATGGAGAAGATGTGAAGATATTGATGGTGCCAAGGTTTAAAAAACATTCTTTAAATATATACCAGATTTCTCTGAATCAATGCTTTCTGCATTTATTTATATTATTACTTCAAAATATTTTCTTTTTATTTTCTAAACTGTAGATTGTCATCTAAACTGCATTTGTAAATTGACTGAAATGTTATTAAATTTAAATCATTTTCAATCTTATAAATTCATATATTATCTTGTGAACATGATATTTTACACTGTCAGCACTCACAGTATTTTCATAACAAATAATTATAGGTAATCAATCAGAATGGTCATTGTTTGTATTGTGGCATTTAAGAAAATGTGGTCATAATTTTCCCGTTTAGAAATATTGAAAAATAGATCTCAGTACCATAAAGACACAAATATCATAAAATAAAAATAGCTTCATATATTTTACCAATTGCTAGCATATTTGCTTTCAGATATTATCCCCATGTAAGTAAGTAAAAGGTATTGCCTAAGGGAATAAAAATCTATATTGTAATAAAAGAAAGGCATATGTGAATCTATTTTATTTGCTTTTATTTTGCAAGAAATAATACTGGAGACTTCAGCATTTTCTTGGGAAAACTCAAGTTCTGTATAGATTTCTCTAAAGAACAGTTTCTAAGTATCATCTGTTTTCTTTTCTTTGGATTTAAAAAAAAAAAAATTTCCTCCTGGACATGGTCATGGTAGGAGAAAAGAAACTGAAAGTAATTGTTTCTTAATGGTAACAAATAGGGGAAAAGATTTAAATAAGCAAGATTTCTGATTTCAAGTTATATTGTTGTGATATTTTAAAATGTGTCCTGTCACTGAACAAGACTAATTGAATGAAAGGCTTTCTTGAAGAAATATGTGCTGGCACGCAGAAATTTTTCATCTATTAATTTTATCATGTGCATAGCTCTGAATACTTCTTTGAGTGTGTGATTACAAGCCACCCAATGGAGCCTATGCTCAGCACCTGGAGGTGAACAGTCCACAGTCTTGGTAACAATAAAACATGTTTTTCTTAAATATTTGTAAGAGCATTTTTTAAGGTGAGGCCAACTATAGAGAGGAAATTTCAGAGAACACAAAAACTGTAATATTGAATTGAAGACTTCGTTTGTCTTATTTAGTTCAACTTCTGCCACCTAAGTGTTGCCACCCAGTGAATTGCAACTTTAGTGTGTTAAATGACACTCAGCCTGACAAAGTTAATTAGCTTAGAAAGTATTTAATTTATTTTTACTGAATGACTTACTGGAAGAATTTTGCTAATTATTTAGTATAGCATGATCACATTACTATTATTAATAAAAATATGTGGTAATTATTTTATGATTTGATGTTAGTCGTGTGTTCCAAAGACTTAACACACTAAATTCTTTCTGAGCATGAGGCTGCCATTTAGTGCCTAGAAAGAAGTAGTTTACTGACTAATACCTTATACTTTAAGACTTTTATATATTGTGACAATAAACATCATATACTTAGAATTTTTTTCTCATTGTTCATCATGGTATTATGCCTAGTACTCTATAAATGAAGCATACATTTATAGCTTTGTGCTTCAATATATCACTCTCGTTATTTCTTTTTTGCATTTTGATTCTTATATTTTATGTGAAAAACTCACTTCTCTCATATTGTTTTTTCTTCATATTGTTTTAGATAGGTAGATTTCAACCTACGTTGTTAAACATATTTTACTATGCTAGTTATCTCTATTAGTACTGAGTATAGAAAAAATTTTTAAAAATCTAAAGACTCACCAATTGTTTTTGTATTACTAGTTATTCAATTTTATTTGTATTTTTAAAAGCAGGCATTTAAAAATTAAACTATATTTTTGCCTCCTACTATTTTATGATTCCATTACTTTATATTTAAAATATGTTTATAACTGAAATACTATGTTTTAAATAGTTTAGAGAACACTATTTTATCATCGCAGTGTATAATCTAGTTTGTTGTAGTTTAGGGAATTCATGTTTGCTATATACAAACAAGAAATAGTGTCTGCACTTATATATCTGTCAGCTTTGAAACTGTACTCTCTCATCTTCCACCTAAATGCTTGACCATGCTTTAGACCTTGAATCACACTTAAACTTAGCTGTGGTCAATAGTTGAATGACTCAATATTGAGTACGTTTGAACTTGTTCTTTTAAAAGATGCTTCCAGTAAGTATGTTACTTGTTCGCTTTTTGTGTAAAGTTCTCTTGTTTGGGACCTAAATATCTTTAGATATATTGTTTATCCTCTCTTCATATGCCATTTTTTTTATAATGATGAATTCTGAATGTCTAGTAATCTCTACTTTTGATTTTTTTAATTAAAAAGAAATTTTTACAAAATGCATACTATATTAGGCATTTAATAGACAACAAAGATACAGATATTAATTAAAAAGTACCCCCACTTTCAAGAAACTCAGTCAAGCAGTAGGGGCAAATCTATAAATAACTTCAGAACGATATGATGAATTTTATGACATAGGCAATACAGAATAGTAGTAAAAGATGTTTTCAGTCTTGTAAGATATTAAGTTATTAAAATCAACATGATTTTCTGTGCTTAGATCTTTGTCAATGGAAGATTGTAAACTATATTTGATAAATATTTTATAAGTTAGAATGGTTTCTGACTTATACTAAGATGACTAATGAACCTGATTCATAATGGTATTATTATTCTTCCCTTCTTTCAAGCAAATTATTCATCTAAACATTTTTACAAATCACTATTGAGTACAGACCTTCTTGACCAAAACCTATCTGAACTTGCTGTCATATCTGAGTAAATTTTAACTGTATTTTCCCAGTCACATTAATATTAACGGTCACATTCTAACATATGTCTATTACATCATAAACTCTGAAATGATGACACAGATTACAGAACATAGTGGACAATGTTTGTTCTGTTTTGTTTGTTTGTTTGTTTGTTTATTAAGTAGTCTCTTTCTTCTTGGAATAATCCCTTCTACTAGATTCTTCTCCTATCCTTAACTATGTGGTTTTAGAAAAATCTTTCATATTTTACTATAGTCCCATTAGCTGCAAGTTCTTGGTCCAGGAGAGGTTGCTTGATATAAGATAAAATAATCAGAGCACACTTTTGTAACTTTTCAAACAATTCTTCCAAAAACTTAAGTAGCAAAAATATTAAAATAAACACCTCAATTTTGGCAGTATAAAGTTAAAGACAGTATTCAGTGAAGAAAAAAATATGAAACGACCATTAAGAAAATTAAACAGAAGAGAAATAGAAATATCTAGAAGCACTTAAGCTCATAATTGCAAATATTAGAGTTTAGTTACATTGTTAAACTTTACACCTTTTGATTTGACAGCTTTCTTTTTATTCTGTCAATTTTCTTTGAGCCAATTCAAGTAACAAAAATATTACATGCAAGTCAAAGAATAATTGAAAAATGCATGGATATAAAACATGGAAAGGATAAATTTTAAGGAATTATGTTTTAGAGGATGATACTAAAATCTAATATATACACATCTGCATACAACACATCATTTTTGTCCTAATCTTTTAGGAGTGATAATGTGTCCTTCTAATAATATTTGAATCATGCCAAACAAGTTATGTTTATTTAAAATATATAGACTTATGACATTGAGATTAATACAAGCAAATGATATTTAATTCAATACTTTGAGATTTATTGATAATCAGTGACATTTACATCAATTAAACAGTAAATCAAGATCAATATACTTAAAGCAATTTCAGAAATACAATAAAAAAACAGATATGCTTACTTTTTTATCATTATACACCTATTCTTAACAAAACATCAATTTACACTAAGGAAAACAGAGCAGAAAATGAAGTCACAACATGGTATTACCTACTTGTTGATAAATTACCCCAAACCTAGCACTATATAGAGAGAACAGGATAGAAATTATGACAATAATTTTGATATATTTAAAGTAAGACCTTCATTTGCGTAATTTGAGGTCCTGGGGAAGCAAATGCCAAGACAGGATTAGACATAGAAGAGTTTTATTGGGAGAAATACCTGTGAGGAAAAATAGGGGTGGGCAGGAAGGCTGGAAGAAATTTCAGACTTCAGTACAAGTTTGACCACTGTGTAGTAGAGAGAAAGTAGGGTGGATGAATAAGAAAAGTCTCAGAAATTTTTGTGGTTATAAGGAACTTTTCAGTCAGGCCAGTGGGAATTCCTTGAGCCAAAGTCACCCATGGGAGGAGTCCTGCATCTTACAGAAATGAACTTTCATCTGTATCCTTGCTACATTCAGTCACTGGCTGGAAACAGACAGTGGGACACCTAGCCTAGTGCAATGCATTGCTATGTTCAGAGAGTAGCAGCTGGGACCAACAGTCAATTCACTGCATGAGCAGATCTGAATAGAGTATTTTATTCCTGCCACAGTCCATACCTGTGTTGCACAGGTCCATTTCTCCACAGTTTTGGAGAGCAGCTCTTTGACTTTTGTGGGTCTCTCTCCCTGAGGGAAACTCAGACAAGAGAAGTGAATGGGAAGAACTTTCTACCCTGTCACTGCACTTGATTTCAGGGTTGAAGGTACTTGATTTTACTGTTGAAAGTAGAATCCATTCTTTCTCTTCTCTATTTTAATTTAAATTCTCTTCACCTTTAATTACCAACTCTACAAATCTTGGTTGTTTAACTGATGGTGACTCAAACCTTCCTTCCTTCTTTCTTAATCTTAAAGTAGAAACTCCAGTATTCCATGAAGCTGGCTATTTCTGGATGATGAGGTATGTGATGCAACTAATATATCTCAAGGTCACTCTCTTTTTGTGAAGTTGGAAATTCATAGGCAGCAGTAACAAAATTGGCCTTGAAAATGAGAATCTATCCTACTGGACCTTTATATAGCCCCTGTCACTGCTAGTGCGGCCATTTATTTTATGTGTCTATCATGCCCATTCCAGAGTGGCTGATAATGAAGTAACAAATATCAATTAACTCATTTGTGTACTTGAATACTTGATTATTCAATTCTGCGTCATTGGTGAATGTACTCTGATAGGTATTAATGTCTGATACAATAATCTCAACACTTCGTGGTCATTAATTTATTCTTGTTCTTCTTTCTACCAAGACCACCTTTTCTCTGATACTTTTTTTTTTTTTTTTTTTTACCAACTCCTGACCAAAAGCCCAATGCACTGGTTGATACCTAAGAACCTATGTATTCTCATTTTGGGTCACTTTCTTTTCAAAGAGTGTGAATGACCAAATGAGCTACCCACAGCTCTTTTCTTTCAGAAGATATCCCCTCTCCATTCTCTTTTAAGAAAAGGTTTGAATGTAGCTTTAATGAAGTCTGGCAATTTTTTTCATTTTGTACCCAAGTACTATGTGAATCAAACATAATCCAAGCTCAGGCAATTTATTCCCCCTTCAGTTGGCCATATACCCTCCATGCCCACCCCTCCAGCCACAAGGTGAAGAACACTGCTGCAGCTATGATGGGAGACAGGGTTATCTGGACTTGTGCTGCTAATTTGTGCCCTCTGGTTGCTTGCATTTAATATACCATTTTCATGATTTGATGGACTGTTTCTGGGCTCATTCTACTTTATAATTTAGCATATTAACAGAACACAAGTCAAAACATATAGTTTCATAAACAATCTTTGTTCTCCCGTGGTTAGAGGTATAATTTCTTCCAGAAGAGCTCAGTATCATGACAAGAGCTATTTTACAAATAGCGTGATACTCTTATGTAGATAGAATGACTTCATTCCAGAGTCTAAGAGGCCTGCACTGGATTCAACCTCTATGACTTGTCTTAAACTCTATATTGCATCTTTTTCTGCCACTGAAACCTCAACACCATAGGATCTGCAGAACGTATGGCCCAGGTGGCAGGGTTACTTGCATCACTGTTTTGAGTCCCCTACAGAGTTTAATTCCAAACTTGGCCCCATGCAAAGCTGACTTATATGTAATCTGGGTATGAGACAGAGCAGTGTTCCTAAACTGAAAAGGTTTAGGTCCGTGAATTTTCCATGGTCCATGAATCTTGATAAGCTGTATTTCCCATCATCTGGAAAGCATGAGTTTAAAAGTCTTTAGAATACGAGCATACTCATACTTTTGAATCAGCATGATGTCATTGATATAATTATGTGGTGTTCTGTTGGCTGTCCAGGTGGTCCAGATCTCTTTAGAATATATAATGACAGTATGAACATTAATATAACTCTGAGGCAAAACTGTAAATGAATATTGTTGACTACCACATGACTAAACAGTGCTTTTTTTACTCTTCTCTCATTGAAATGGAAAATATATTTGCCAAACCAAATGGACACACATATATTTGAGATCTTACTAATCTGCCCTAGCAAAGATAACATATTCAACTCTGCAGCTGTGATCAGGATACAGTTGGTCAAGGTTGCAGTAGTCTAAACTCATTTTACAGGTTCCAACCAGTTTCTGGGAGAATCAGACTCATTAATTAAAATATTATAGGGACCGAGACTCCTAAATTCTTTAGGTATTTATATCTTTAATGGTGACACTAATCTATCCTGCCAGGGATGCACTTTTATTTTTTATATATTATCTCGCTGTTGGTGAGGGGCAGTTTCAGAGGTTGCCACTCAGCTTATTCCATAAACCAAACAACCCAACATCAGGTTACTCCAAATACCAAGTATTCCAATTATACACACAGGGACTGATGAAATGACCCCTGGGTAGGTCTGCTGAATCATTGTCCACTCTGTGAATTGTACTTTAGTCTGGTCTCCATATATTACCAGATAAGGGTAAGCCCCTCACCCTAAGAGTGGGGGTTATCATAATGCTTTGTTTCTAGGTATCATTACATTTCCTACATCTAATAGTCTTTAAAATATCTGGGCATTTATTTCCCTTTCTTCAGTGTACTGTCACTCAAATAAATGGCCGTAGGTCTCCCTTGAGGGTAAAATATCATGGTATATACCTGCCACACAGTTGCAGATGAGCTCAAGGTCTGAAAACTGGCTTAAGACTAACTAAATAAGAAATGTGACTTTTTACTTGAGAAAATAACCTTTTCATCTTGCTCCTCTATTGCTTCATATTTCTTTTTCTTTTGGTTGTTATATATTAAACAGTTTTGTTATTGTTATTGTTGCTGTCATTTTTAGCCCTCTTGACCCCATGCCCATCATGAGAAGCCCTGTAGGCTCTGTTATGATAATTACCATTTTCTGGCTTCAGCCTGGCAGGTGCTGTCCTCTGGCCTCTCTTTCTTTGGAGGCACAACATTCCTTCGGATATTAATGAGGCTAGCCTCTTCTGCTATCAGTGGTGCTGATATCCTTCTCACCCACAGTTTCCTGAGGTCCTTGGTGACTAGTATGTCCTATGGACTCTCAGTGGAACATCATTCTCTGGTAAGTCTTCTGGGCTCTCCTAAAATATGCCCACTTCCTTTGGCCTTTTTATTCCTTCTTAACTATTTGTTGGAGTAACCCAGTCATCTTTACTTCACTAAGTAATAGTCATTTATTTTTCTAGACTTAAGCCATATTAACAATGAGTTTGCTCCACTGCCTGAAGTCCTTGCAAGAGTATTAAATTCAACTTCCAAAACAATGCCAAGTCAATACATTCTTGCTTATCTAGTCTTACATTCTTGTCCTTTTGATCAAGCATCCTCAAAATTTAGCCCCAGGATATTCTTCTGGTCTTTCCAAAGTTAGCTATATAATTTCTACAATATCTTTAGTTTCTAAAATTTTTTCTTCCTTGATAGATCTTATTTATGGTGGAATTAACCCAACTTATTTTACTGGTAGCTAGGAGAAGAGATGGGAATAATTTCTCCATGTGTTACATGTTGCTTTACAGGGGAAAGATGGCTGCTACAACTTCCACTGTGGCAGAAGTTTTATGTCATGTTAGGAAAGAGTAGACCATGCTTAAAAGCTCTGAATCAACATTCTCAGGAGCAGCCATCTAAATGTTCTCTATCCTATGCTTAGAAGATCTTGATTTGTCCAAACTCAGGTCATGATTTTACCATAACATACTTGCCTATGTCATATGTTTAAATGTCTCTGAAAAGACGAATCTATCAAAACTTTAGTGTGCTGATTAGTTGCATATGCTTTTCAGCTGTAGGAGAAAAATAGCACCTTGGTAAACTAAAAAAGAACCCCTCTGGGGCTCATGTTGAGTATTTAACTGCATGTTAACTCTAGGTTTCTTATTGTCCTTCAGCAGTGTATTGGTGCAAATTTAACAGAAACAAACTATCTCTACTATCTCTATTAATGTATTTCCCCATAAACCTTTCAAATACCTGCATCATTGCACTTCTGTGACATGCCCCTCCACCCAGTGTTTTTCATCTTAGTTAGGGTCTGCTGAGAAGCAAACATCCAAACTGGATTAGACAAAAGATTTATTGAGGAAAATTTTTCTGACAGAAAAAAGAGAGGAAGCCAGAGATAATGAGGAAAGCCTTCAGACCATGTGCACGTATTACCTCTATGGAGGACATTGAACGAGACGGGTTGGTAGGAAGGTACCCAGATTGTAGCACAGATCTAAAAATGATTCAGTCCTAGAGCCAAAGTCTTCCATCGAAGGGCTCTCACATTTTGTATGTATGGGTCTGCATTAGTGGATCCTGCTAATCTTAGTTATTAGCTTCAAGCAGACTCTAGGGAATGTGGCTTTAGCACTAGCATGATGGTGGATGCAGAGCATGGTAACTGGGGCCTTTTGTCATTTCCCTCCCTACAGCAGGGGATCTGAGTGGGATATTTCCACTGCTGTCATATCATTTCATTGCTATCAGGGAATGTATACTCCCTGTATGTGCGAATAAATGAGCAGATGGTAATTGTTTGAAATGTTTCAAGTTCTTGTTTGAACATTGCATGTTTCCCCTTTCTGTCTCTTCCTTATTTTGAACCTATAGAAAGCATGAGGTTAAGAAACACTCTGACTTCTAGTAGCTCTCCAGGTAAATATAAATTTGATTCATAATAAATCCACCCAGCAAGTTCTACCTCAAGACACAACGAACAGAATGGAAATCTGAGTTGCCTTGTGATACTTGTATACTGTTACCATGTACCTAACACCACTGAGTGCAGCACTCTATAGTTTACAAGATATAATACATTTGGGGTTAGATGTGTCCAAATACAAATCACACTTTTGTCATTTTCTGTCTATAGAACCTGGGGTGAAATTTATTTCTCCAAATCCCAATTTAATATAAAATACATAACAATGATTTTTGGGAGGAGAGAGGGATTTTATGGGATCAGACAGAACTCGACAGGTGTTCAGTTTAAACTACTTTATTGAGTAGTAGACTAGCAATGTTTTGCAACAAATTTAGACATTACACTGAAGTAACTGAATATACTTTTTATGATCTGTGTTTTGCATGGAAAAATATATTAACAACATATTTGCATTTGACTTTATAATAGTTCTGTTCCAGTAAGAGTATATTGTAATGTTTTTATGAATTATTTGCATTATATTAATAATATAAAAATTTAGCATTGCATCTTAAAGTTGGCTTTACACCATAATCATTGTAGAGTATTTTAAAATATCCAGATTCTGTACACTAGTTCAGATTACCTTATTTAGAACCTCGTAGGATTGAGTTTTTAAGTGATGCTTAGTTATCTAATAGAGCATAGTTTTGTACTATTGTTTGACAATCATCCTCCTAGAATATTTAAATAAATGAAGAAAAGTATACTTTTCTGATAATATTCATAATAGTGGGTAAAGTCATGACTTTAAATGTCATCAAAGCCTAGTCTTTTCTTTCCTGTTCATCAGGCCCATAAAAAAAAAATTTACCTCTGGATAAAAATGAGGAAGGTGTTTATAGTAGTTAACTAATTCTGTGGAACAAATCACCTCAAAATGTAGAAGCTTACTATAGGAAATAATTATTATCTATCATTTTATGAGGGTCAAGAACCTGGATGTCAGGGTTTCTCACAATGCTTTTATCAAGACATTGGTCCTGGCTGCAGTCATATCAAAGCTCAACTTGAGCAAGATCTGCTCCCAAACTTATTCTTATGGCTGTTGGCAGATCTCAGGTCCCCACTGGATGTTGGCTGGGTATATCAGTTCCTTGCCAGATGGGCTTATCCATAGTCAAGCTTTCATGTTAACTAACTTTCTGCAGAGTAACCAAGTAAGAGAATTAGAGAGAGGCCTAAGTCAGATGCTATAATCTTTCTGTAACCTAATCTCAGAATTGACATCTCATAACATCATTTTATTAGAAGTGAGTCAATGTACATACCATACATTCATGAAGAGAGGATTACACAAGGCTATAAATACAAAAAGCAGGGAATCCTTAAGGCCCATTTTGGAGGCTGCATAGCACTGCACTAACTACTGATTTTAATATCACTGTCTTCTTTTATGCTTTTGTTTAAATGTTAATAATTCATTTACTCATTTATTCATTTATTTTATTGATTTACTGAGTTCTATATTTCAAGACATAAGCCACTATGATATCATAGTTTGTTCAAGCTGCAGTAACAAAGTACCACAGACTGGGTAGTTTATAAACAACCAAAATTTATTTCTCACCTTTTCAGAGTTAGTATATGCATAATCAAGACACCAGCAAGACTGAGTCCTGATTGTGGTGGCAGCTTATTATAGCCAGTTCCTTCTAGTTGTGTCTAAGCATAGTGGAAGCGGCTAAGGATCTTTTTTTTACAGCACTAATCTCATTCATTTAAGTCTCCACCTTCATATTCTAATTATCTCCCAAAAGCCCCACCTCCTAATATAATCACAAGGGGCAATAGGATTTCAGCATACGAATTTTAGGGAGACATAATCATTTAAACCATAGCAATGCACCTCAAGAAAGATCCTGTGTGTGTGTGTGTGTGTGTGTGTGTGTGTGTGTCTTATTCATCCTATTCATCTGTTACTGGCAGAATAATAATGCATTTGTGTATCTTAAAAATACTTCATAACTAATTAGTTGATTTCTCCACAAAGTTGTCAACATAGTCCTATTTATCACATTACCTGAACACATGCCTAAGATCTGACCATTTCAGATCTGTTTTCAAAAAGCCCATACTATTGTATTCAGCTACTACTGCAGTCTCTAGTGATCTCTAAAATATGTCTGGCAAAATTTTAATTTGAATATTAGCTAAAATAACCTTAGAATTCAGATTTATTTTGGCATATCAATAGTTTGATATTTAAATAGACATCATGAATAATGTAGTTTTCTCTAGTTGATTTTTTATTCAGCTGGATACTTTGCAACTAACTTGACTGTTACTATATCCAAAAGTAGAAATTTATGATATAGTTCGATGTACAGTAGAATATTTCTCTCATAAGTCAAATAACACACAGTCTGAACCTTCATTTCTTTTTTGTTCTTTTCTAATTGTTCGCCCCTGGAAAATTCTCCAAACCACTGTTTTACTTAACTCAATATTAAATATTTTATCTCAATATTAAAAATGTTATTCCATTTATAGGCCAATATGGACACTTTTTAATTATCGCATATTACTTTAAAGTAATCCATTTCTAACCTCAACTGAAGTAAAGGAGCATATCAAATAAGATACTATCTATTGCTGTGACAAAAAAAAATATTGAAATATACAATAGTTTAAACAGACATGAGGAATTTTTCTCTCACTTACATAAAGCCTACCATTATTCCTGTTTGGTGGGCAGCTTAGCTCAAGTGGTGATTCAGGAACGCAAGATTCTTCAAATGTGCAGCTCTATCATTTTCCAGACTTGAATTCAGTTTGTAGTGATCATGTACAACAAACCAGTAGGATAAAGAACATGAAAGATTATGCCTGGCAAGTGTTCGTGAGCCAGTATTAAAAATGGCTCACATAACTTCCATTCACATGTAATTGGCTAGAATTCTTGAAATGTAGTATCAAGGAATCTGCACATGTATTACAACCACTATCATTACCTATTATAAGTTACATAAGATATTTGCTTAAGGGAAACAAAATGTTTCCAGGGCAAGATCTTAATCTAACAAGTGAAAATTTAAAATGCATAGGCAATGAAATCAAATCAATAAGATATATGTAGAAGTTATAACTTAAAATTATGGATGCATAAATAAATAAAAACTAATGTTATCCATATGGCGCAGAAGAAAGATTTATATATGTAGCCATCTGTTGCTAAACATTGAAGAGTAAATCTACCTCTGTAGGTAGATTAGATAGAGAAGGATATTTGATTGGTGATCATCATAGTAATAATTCAGGCAAAAGTCATAGCTGGTGGGTGAGATCTGATAATAAAGAAACCATGTGCATCTTACATTTACTCCACACAAGATATTTATTAATTTTAAAGAGAAAATAAAAACCTTGTGATCGAAAAACCTGGCAGACCTCATCTTCACCGACTGATCAAATTAACATCATTAGTAATTAGAGGGATAGGTATTGAGCGTTTTGTGATATAGTATGCTGAGAAGGCAACATCACCTCTATGCAATTCCTGCCAAAAATGCATAATCTTAATTTATTTATAAGGACACTGTACTCGCAGAATTTTAATTTATAGAGGTGACTGAGTGATGACTTAGAGAGGCCGATGCCATTAAAAAAGATTTTTATTACTTACAGTTCTGAAAGAAGGGGCATTTCACACCATACAGGGCCACAGGGAATATATTTTGGTTCAGAGACAGAGGCAGGAACCAGGGGAATGTCCAGGGCAGATCCTTTAATGAGGTTTCCACAGGAAAGGCAAGGCAGAATAAATAATTTAGGATTGGCTGGTTTGAGTAATTGAGTAATTGAGACAACTTTGGGCAATAGGAGTGGTCTCTAGTTGCCTGGCACCTGGCCCTGAATGATTTAGGGCAGTGGAAATAATTAATGACTTGATGTGTGAGTTTGATAGAAGATGATTGGTGGTATGGGTTCAGAATTGGTTAGTTTGCTTGTGAAAGACATGCTCCCAAGCAAGCCCTTTGCTATCTAAGAATTGGCTAGCCTTGAGAAAGGGCAGTCTCTCCCCAGTTAGAGAGGCCACAAATACCAGAGCATCAAGAATACAGAAGATAAGAAAATATAGTTCATACAGTTTGGCCTGTGATGAATACCAATAGATAAATACAGAATCTAAGAAAACACAGTTGGAACAGAAGCATCAGACAAACCCAAATAGAAGTATTTCTACAAAATGAGTAGCTTATATTCTTTAAAAATGTCATCATTAAAGACAAAAGAAGATAGGGAAACTATCCAAGTGAAGGAGACTAGTGTCTATTATGTCTGAAACACAGCAAGAATTCACGTTTATGAAAATGCAGGTCAATTTTATTAGAACTTCAGCTCTTTCATTATACTATTACTACTCAGTTTAGACGTGCTGTTATTCTAGAGGAGAGGCATGGGTATGGCAGGGAGTGGGAATAAATAGGTAAAATGATCTAATAGGGTCTTAGGACAACATACTTTTTTATGAGGAACGTGTGCTTGGTTTTGTTTTTGGAATGTGTTCCAGAGTGAGGGCTTGATGATCCAACTATAAGGCAGATATAAAACAAGGCCAGTAATTTTTATTTCCACTTATTTAAGGCACTAGCATGAAAGAGGAAGGCCTTTTATGGTAGACAGCTTATTGAAAATTACTTGGTTTGTCAGTCCTCTCTTTAGGAGGCATTGTTTGTAATGCTTAAAGCTCCTAAAAGCCGGTAGAATCGATTATATCAGTGGGGAAGCTTGATAGGTCTTAACTCCTGAGGCATGAGGAGTGTAGCTGCAATCATCTCTTGCTATAACTCAAGGTAGGACAATGGAAAATATGACAAGAGTTGGACCGTAGAAGAGAAATTCAGACACCATTGATTTGTTAGGATTAACCTTATTCATGCTCTATGGGCAACTATATCCATTAATGATGGTAAAGCTTCTTTAATCATCAGGTTGTATTTTAATTCCTTCTCGTAGTGTATCTTATATTACCTAAAAAATCTTCATATTTATTTTAACAAATAAATTAAGACATTTTCTAGACAGGATTAATTTTTTTTTTTTTTTTTGGAAATTTCATATCAGATTAATAGCAACCTTTTGGTTAGAATGTTTTAAGAAAAAATAATTTAAATCTGAATGACTCAAGAAAGTCGAAAGTATGAACAAAGATATAATAATGAGATAGTAAAAAAATTAAGAAGCCAGGATAATCATTATTTAATACAGATTAAAGTAAAAAAACTATTAGTAACAATAGATAATTTTATATGTACCATAGGTAAAAATCTATGATTAATATTTCTGATATTTCTGTACAAAGAAATATAATACATTAGCATAAAACAAACTATTTTTTTGTGTAAAAACATGGAAAAACATATATAATAAAACTTTTAAAATACTTTCCAATATATTTGTAGGCTCATAATGAAATTAAACATAACAATGTGTTTGAATATATGTTTCATATATACACATGATAAGAATCTTGCAAATATAAAAATACACATTTGTTGCCAATTTTAATGGCAACTTTTTAAAATTGAACTATGTTTGTCCACAAAGAAAACCTTCATAAGGTCAAAAAGCAGAATTTGCTCAGGCCAAGTTTTACTGCATGAAAACAATACAAACAAAAATGAGCAGCAAAATGCCAAATTAAAAAGAACAAAACAAAATATTTGCTTAAATATGTGGACAAAAAAAATATACACACATCCACAAACATTGTTTGGTTCAACAAAACCTACATTGATTTTCTTTTTTTTTTAATTTTCATGGGTTGATACCATCTCATATAGCTATTAAAAAATACTTTCTCTTAGGAAAAATATTCTACCAAATCCTCAAAGAATATCCACACATCATACCCCAGGAACATAATCCTACAACTAAAAATCAATGACAAATATTTTAAGATGAAAGTTTTAACTAAAAACTAACATTTTTCATGAAATCTTATGTGATAAATTTCATCATTGAAGGTTAGATTAGTAGTAGCAGTAGCAGTAGTTGTAGTGATGGTGGCGGTAGTAGTGAAATTAGAACGTTAAAAAAAGGTTTTATCATAAATCTGACTTTTTTTGAAATTGATAGTTCCGGGTTATTACCATATGATATCTAGGAACAAAATATACTTAAAGCTTTAAAGTCCCCGCAGTGTAATTGTATACAGGGAACATGGCCTGTGATTTATGGAACATCTCTGAAATCAATTAGTATTTAACATGTGTAGGTTAACAATGAAGCAATATTTTCATAGTAAAGAGTCATATATTTGGCATGAATTTGTAGCATGACTTTGGAAACCTCTTGGTTTATATTAAAATATAGTAGAATTGACCTACATCAACAAATATTGTTAATTATGCCATTTAATAATGTTAAACAAATTCAAATATTTATTCTTCATATAAATTTGATACATTTTTTAAATTATATGAGTATTGGAGATAGACATAGTAATATTTTATAAGACTGACATTAAAGTCAATAATATCATTATTGAATGACTTTTGAAAATGAAATCCATTGTCTTAAAGAAAAATTACATGAAGTCATATGTGAAATTCAGTAAGAATTTATTTTATAAATTTAAATACATTAGAGTGAAATCTAAATGTATGATACAATTTACCCAATATTTTAAAAAATCTTACAGGAATTCCCCGCTTTGTTGGTTAACTAGCTATTGAATCAGAAGAAATCTTTAGTTTTCTACAACTTGTTTCATTGTCATTTGCTATCTGCCCACCATCCTTGTGTTTCTTGCAGACTCTGGATTGTCAGAGGCTGATAAATTGGTGCTTTCACTTAAAGCATCTCCTTTGCCCTCTAAATCCCCAATCCATCTGCTACTGTCTGTGATTCCTGACTACAAGGCTTTGTGGGATATTTTGTCAGCACTATTCAGTTAAGCTGAAGAGACAGGTTTGCTACTGAAAATTTGTGAGCATGTAAAAAAATCCATATTTTTAAGCACTTTCTTTTGCTTTCTATTTTTTCTGTCATACCCTTTAATTCCTCTAGCTATATTTGATTGTATGGCTTCTTATTTTAATTAATATTTTAATTATATGGTTTAATGATAGATTTTATTCTCTCAGTAATAAAGCTCAGCAGTGTATCTTAATGATATTATATCATGGTGATGACATTTTGCACAGAGTGAGTGGGTAAACATGAAAATATAAAGGAGTTTTAATCAGCTGGTATGTTTATTTAATCGAAGAATACATGCAGTGATTATTGTGTTATTAGAAAAAGGAAAACATCACAAATAGGACTGTTTAGAAAATTAAAGAAAAATCCTAATACATAAATATTAATCACTTTTAGTAACAACTTAATAAAATCTTGATGGATATTGACATTTATGAACTATGTACTTTACCTTAGTCAAACAAAACTGAAAGAGATAGTTCCAAGATATTGTTTAAAACATTTTATTCTGTTTTGTGTGGAATATTGATTTGTACTGCAATACAAAACATTAGAATATTAAGACATAGCATTGTGTTTGGGAAAGACCTAGACAATGAATTAGGGATAACATATAGCCAGAACTGATTCTTGAGTTAAAATATCCTGACTCTATTCCCAGCTGTCTCTAAAAGATAAAGGTTTCAGTGCTTTCTTGATAGAAGAAAAAGAAAGGCACGGGTTATAAAATTGTATTTTCTTTAGGCACATGTTGTCTGTATATAATTGTCTGTATCCTGAATCTATTGTTTTTCTTACCTTTATCTCCTAGTATAAGAATATTTTCTGAATATTTATGGTCACTTTATAAGATTAATATCTGTTTGTTGACTGTGTGTTTACTATTGACTGCTATATAAACACACAATTTGCTTTGCAGTCAACCTCCTAAGAAACTTTAAATTGTTAGTTTACAGCCACTTAACAAATCAATGAATAAATATCGTTTACTTTAGGAAGGAATTACACTCCATTCAACTTTACTCTAAAAGTATGGCTGTATTCTCTTATTTTCCATAAAAACAAAAAAATTTGCGAATTTAACTACAAATAGCTCTATGATTTTTGTTTGTTTGTTTATTTAATCAGAAATGGCTTCCACAAATTTGTCAAATATCTGAGTTGTCCAGTCTGTTTATTTGAATAGTTATTAAAATACATGAATTTTTTTAAAAAATTGCACAGAAAAGTTTTGAACGGATATACCATCTGATTTAGTCAATAATAGTCAGTCCTAGTTCAAAGTTCCAGATTAATTTCTATGAAACACAATTGCCACTCAAGATATCAATCAGTATTACTTAGCTAGCAAATATGCACTTTGAGACCAAAAAAATACAAGGGAAAATTGTTCATATAAGATGAAAAATTTAGGATCATTTTAGTGTAATTTAAGATTTCTGAAATACCACTCTGTATGTCCAAGATAACTATTACTCTCATGTTATATGTATTTAGTTTCCATTAGATACTAAGTTTCATATACAACTATGTAATGAAGAATTACTTTATAAGGATTTATTTGAATATTCTTCAGAACTACTTAAAGTTTTTTGGAAGAAAACATAGAATCTGAGGAATCCACTTTTGAAATCAACTCATTTCTTAAAAATATCACTAATGGAATTTTAAATCTATGTTATGAAGAATTTTGAACAGAATTGTTTTAAAAATTTAAAACAAATACTTTTTAAAAACAACAATCCTCATGAAGTTTGCTTACTAGAAATTATTATTTTTTATTTCTAACAAATATATTTGTGATGAGCCTTTCAAATAAGTGGTTTTTTTGGTTTGTTTTTTTGTTTTTGTTGTTTTTTTTGTTTTGTTTTGTTTTCTGGCTGGTCTAATATAATTCAAAGCAAATGACTACCATGGGTCTACTACCTGGAGAGTTTTCTGAATCATTGTTGGTCCTCAGAACATCATTTTTGTTCTTTCATGTCTCCACTGAGTATTTTGCCATTATCAATTATACCCTACACACCAAAATACCTCTAACATTTAAACCTCTATAGTAACACAGTGAGATCGCTGCCATTTGTTGCCCTGAAACACTCAGTAATAATTGTTATTTTATTATGTTATAAACTTCAACTGGTTTAGTTGCCCTTGTAAAAATATATCTTGTGATTTCTTTACCCTGAGTCTAAAAAAATAGTAAGTCGCTAATCTGCTTTTTATGTATAAATGAGCTTTGAAGGCACAACTGGATTGGATTAGTTTTTCTTTAGTTCTATCCACTAACATATTTTGAAAGGGTTTTTAAACTTGATCAAGTCACTTATTCCATCTTG
Organism: Eidolon dupreanum; assembly: GCA_028627145.1. Classification (NCBI taxonomy): domain Eukaryota; kingdom Metazoa; phylum Chordata; class Mammalia; order Chiroptera; family Pteropodidae; genus Eidolon; species Eidolon dupreanum. The sequence goes on along the minus strand of CM053511.1, from coordinate 16,489,830 downwards.
CAAATGGTAAATACAGACAAAAATATACATCTAAAGCCACCAACACAGTAAAACAAATACAAATAAAAGAGAAAACAAAAGCCAAAAAAAGAACAAAAACAAAACAAAACTTGCATGTGTCTGACACATAAAGACCCCTTACCAAAAGAAATGTCTAAATTTTTTTGCCTCCTCTCACAATGATGCTTTGAAGGTAAAAACAAAACAAAACAAAACAAAACAAAACAAAACAAAACAAAATAAAAACTTAGGTTAAAAAAGGTGAAAAAATAAAAGAAGGACATTTATATATAGACAGACATGTATATTTGTTAAAAATATTCAGTTATATTAGTATTCAGTTATAAAAATCCAAGTTATCTTCATAATCCTTGCAAAGAATTTTTAAGACATTGATCCTAGAAATATGTAAGTGATATTTCTAATCAACTTATATTTTAAATGTTAAATTAATCACATAATTGTTTTCCTTGACCAATTTATATAGTTAGTTCTGTGTAAGAACATTTAACTTTGTTGAGGTATTGATTTAAATAGCATATTTCTGATATAGCCTCAACAAAACAATACTTGAATTAAATACTATTATTTTTCCAACTTCATAGCTAAAGAAACTGAACCTCTGATATGTGACATAACCAGCCTATCCTCGCACAGAGAGGTAGTAGATGAACCAAGTGCACTCTGGCATAGGCATTGTAATTATCTGCTGGTAATCTCTGAGCTCTTCAGCTTCAATAGGAGCTGGAGCAAATTGGAGTCTATAATAGCTCACTCAGTTCCACTTATATCATCAGAAGTTTGGGTGTGGCTCCAGTAGCTCTCAAGTATCACCCCTGGAATTTCATGTGAGTTAACATTCACTTGAGCAGTAGAAGAAATGAACATTGTGAGGTTGCTGAAACAATTATGAAAAACCTGATATCATAAAAAGAAAGCCCAATGGGTCACTCAGTTGACCTTGCTTGTCCCTTGTAATGTCGATTAAGCAGACAGACTTTCTGGCGCATGTTCAGTTAATCATAGCATGGGTAAAGAATTATAGAAGGTATTCACTGGATCTTGAGACTCTTATCAAGAGTAGAACTTCTCTTCTGATATTTTGTTGGTGAAAGCAAATTATGCAGCAAAGCAATCACTCAAGAGATGAGACATGGATATTGGGGGATATTCATAAAATCTAATGCTACTTCATACTGCCTCCCTTCCTTTATAACTTCTTAAACCTAAAGCCTGCCACCCAGCCAAAGCTTCTGTTGCGGTTTGTTAGCACACATTGACTACCCATATATTCCCTTTTACCGCACACATTGTTTTGCAGTTGGCGTGCATTGCAGTGATATGTGTACAGCTGAATTAATTAAAAGTTATTTTACCTCTTTTTTTCCTCTTCATTATCTGAGTTCCAGTTATTGAGATGATGGCATCAATAGAAAGGTAAAGGATGGAAACCAAAATCACTATATTTAAGAGTCACTCCTCTGTTCTATAGCAGATTTTCTGTGAATAAGAAATAAGGCTTTCTTGTCTGACAACACTGTGATTTTGGATTTATTGATTATCACCATGTAGCCTGGCTTAAGTTAACTAATCCAGCTGCCCTCCACTATGCACTTTTATCACTTAAATTTATCTCAAGAACCAGGAATGGATATATATTTTACTTTGGTACTGATCATATTGTGCTATGAGGACACATAAAGTTCTATTTGTATTTTGACTTATTCTTTTTTTCCTAATGAAGCTGTACAAAAAGTTACTTACAGGGTACAAGACAACTTCATAGCCTAAGTAAACAAACAATAGTAAAATGCCTGAAATTTTTGGCTACCTTCAGTTGTTTAATAATAAAACTTCCCTTGAATTATCAAGTAAAGTTCTTGTTCCACAGAGAAATTAAAACGTAATAAAAATATACTTTTTTATCATACCAAAATTAAGTATAAAATGTGTCTAAGTATGTGTATATAATTTATGTTCTTATTTGTTTTTAATGTTACATCTTATATTTTATTCAGATCACTATTATTTTGCATATTTTGCCAACATAATTTATTTTCAACAAATGTACACACATAGCAAACACACAAATGCTCACATGTTTTTTCTTTCAGAATATGTATCTCAGTCTCTTAACTTTTCTGACCCCAGAAGACAAATGTAGCAGACACCGTTAGTCTTTTACTTAAAATACAAATTAACTGGTTTCTTTTTCCTAACAAAATATCAGTATCATATGGATTCCTTGTGGTAGGACAACCTTACTCCAAGCCTCAGTTATAAATTCTGGTGAGTCCAAGTGAATTGTGCTGCTCAAAATCCTATACTGGAGAATGGTTTGGGAAGGTGTTTGTAATCTAAGTCTGCTAATCAGACATGAGGCAGCATCATCTGAGAGTAATCTGGAAAAATTTCTTCACTCCATTGCGTAACTTGGACATTTTTTCCCATTTATGCACATTGTGTTGGATTTCTGGCATATATCTTCAGTTATCTTGACATCAAACTAATGATAAAGGCAACATTTAGAAAAAGTAAAAATAAGAAAATTAGAGAAAAACTAAAAGAGAACAAGTATGAATTGTGCCTATATCCTGTCATAGCCAAGGATTGATTAGTCAATTAAATGAGGCTAAATCTTAGTTTATTCATTTTAAATGGAGATAATTATAAAGCTAGTTATAGGATTTAAAAAATAAATTTAGTTTCTTATAATATGAGGGAATGAACATACATAGTGCCTGACACATTTGAAACTAAATAATTGTTTAATCATGAAAAGGCCTCTTTGTATTATATTTACTAAATATAATTATAAAAAATAAGTTTTGAAATTATGTCAAATGTTTTATTTTGGAAGAAAATGTACTATTTATTTAAATGTAACACATTAAATACTACCATAATTTTTTTAAAATGAATGATTTGTCAATTTTTTTATTAAAAGTGTCTTCTTTCTGTTATTAAGTGATGAGTAAATGAACGAATACAATTTTTTACCTTGAATACAAAGAAATATCATGATAACTTTATTGTAGAAGAGAAAATAATGTCAGTGATTGTCTGACATTGAGCTCTATTATTAAAATGGTATTTCCATTCCTTTTGTAAGATGCAATTGCATGCATTAAATTTCTAGCAGAAATCTATATTTAAATATAAGCTTCAGATAATCTAAAATAAGAGCAATTACCAGAAGGCATGTTCAGTATATTGTCTACCCTTTTGTCCATGAACTTTTAATGAGATTTCCTTGGGGGCATGGCAGACACATTTTCTAAGTTTGTCAAGAATGCCAGAATAAGTGGATATGCATTTACAACTTACAATCCCTGTGGAGGAAAATAAAATCATAGCCAATTATATCTCCTGGAATTAAGGAAAACGACATTGGCATCGTGAAACCACCTAACTGTAGATAGAATAGTTGTACTCTAATATAATATCTATGCCTCAGTTTATTTCTTTATAAATTAGTTTAATATTTCTCTCATAGAACTGCTAAGATTCAAAACCTTAGCAAGAATTAAGCAAAGTTACTGGAATAATTTAGCTGTTCATTAAGTACTTACCTTGCACTTCTTTCTTGTTAGCTTTATCTTTTGTTGTCTTCCTCACTACATGATAAGAAGAAAGCTCCATTTTCTGAAGGTGAGGCTTGCTATACCCACTCTCCACAAGAACATGCAGAGCTCTACGTTATCATCTTCTTTTGCATCTTGCAAAATTGAGTTCAATGACTCTCACAAAAGAATCTCATGAGCAGCTCGCAAAATAGTCTGATATCAAGTGTTGATTTAGTAGCTGTGAATTTGTATTTTAATAAGTACCCTAGAAAACAACAAAGCAGGAAACACTCCAGCTCATTTTTAGAAAGAAGTCTTGGAATCTTTTCACTATGATCCAAGCCATAGTGTATCAGGGTAGGGAAAAACATTAAGAACATGATAATATCAGAGAAGTCACTGAGTATCTTTCTCCATTTGGGTTATGAGGATAATTATCCAACAGTAGGGGTAGTAGGTCAAGCCTGGGAATTATGGAAATGTTAGATTAAAAGTTCTATGTTGTGCAGGGAAGCTCTACCATCACTTGTTTTAGATTTCCAGCACAACTAGCTGTAATTCCCATACATTTTGTACTAGAATATTTCTACTTATTGGCTCTGATGATCATGTGCTTCAGTTATGTTCGTAAAGTATCATTTCCTTTTCTTTTTCCTTTTCATGCCATTTAGAACTCTATCTTTTCATTCACAAATTGTGTTTCCTTCTTCTTTGCATTGGAATTCTACTCATTTTTTAATATCCAGATAACACATCATGTCTTCTGTGACTCTTTTAAAATATCTCCAGGTAGTTTTAGTTGCTCCCATATTTATATTTTTCTAACATCTCAAGAACTCTTACAAATTTTACTGCACATTTTTGTTGTATTATATTATTTCGGGCATTGACTTTGACCTATGGTGGTTTTATTATGGTTGCACCAGCTAACAAGTGCAATAAATGGCTGTTTAGTGTTACGCGTAGAAGAATGCATTAGCACTATAGAAAATTAATTGATCATGAAAATGACCTTTAAATATTAGCCATAGCTTAACATCTAATAGAAATAATTTGATAATAATGGTTTATTAACAAATTTCTTTAGATTTCCAATGCTCCATGTACATTTTATGAATTCTAGAATGTTTGATATTTTAAATTATTCTTGTGTTGTTTTTTATATCATGACTTATCTTTTTACCTCAAAAACAGACATGCCTTCTATAAAACTTTGACAACTCTTAAAAAATTATAAGTTAATTAAAGTCTTAAGAAATGTACAATATTAAAATATTCTTTATTAAAACTAATTAATGATTATAATTGATTAAATTATGATTTAAACAAAATATTCTATTCAAAATAGAGCATATGAACATTATCTATATTTGTATTAATGACATTTTTTTTTCTCTAAAGCAATGAACTGAACTTGAAATCCAGTCATGAAATCAATAAATGAGCTTAATCTTTTTGGAAATTTACTTTAAAATGTAAAACATATCCAAATTATAAAATTTCAACTACAATATTTCTAAAACTATACATATGAGGCTTCTTCTATATGATTTTACTAAAATTCCTAATTGAATTTTAAAAATCTAAAGATTTTTTGTTCATTGTACATGTTTTAATAGAAATAATATTTCGAACTATTTTAAAATTACATCAAAATAAATTACATAAGTATAGTTTTTCTCTAATCACTTACAATTTTGTAAGAACAAAAGTAAGTATCTTGAAATCTATGTGTAATGTATTTTATTAGGAATAAGAACTCACTATTTATTTAATTAATAATTATGTCATTCAACACATTTAAAGTCAATAAGGCTAAGTTAAAGTCCAAATGATAAAGCCAGTGCACAAAAGTGAAAAGTTTAAGGTTGTTACAAAGTTATTTTCATTAAACAAAAGAGTATATATTCATTTCAAAGGCGTATATCATTAGGTTATAGGTTTTCATATATGAAGTAGATTGCAAAAAAACATGAAAAATTATTTTTTGAATGAATGTACTAGTTTTAGTTTTCTAACAAATGAATATTTGGATTGATTCTACTTTGAATTCAGACTGCAACATGAAGCAGGATATTCAGACTTGAGCCCCACTAATATTTCTTATTTAAAAATTAAATCATGTTTTTAAAAAATACTTGTTATTAATGTTTATTTAGATGAGATGAAGGCCAATATAATGCTGATTTCCTACAGTTAAAATTATAGATAAATAAGAGGGAAGAGATTTTTATTAACCTTTACACAGCAATTTTGTTTATACCAAATGAATAGTAGTTAATATTGCTACAGTATTATTTTATAACAATATGGAGTAGAAACAATATGAACTCTTCTGACCTTAATAAATCAAGAAAAAAAAAACTACACATGAAATGATAGCTTGAAATTAGTATATGAGATATATTTACAAAAAATAAACTACAAAAAATTATTTAAAAATTCAGCATGAGTATTTATGCAGTTTAAAACAAAAAATCATGTTTTTAGACTATGCATTTTATTTTAATATGCATAATATTATTATAGAAAGAATTATTAAAGTTATATGAAGTTTACTGGAATTTGGCAAAGTTTAAGGTGACCATGTTATTTAATAGAAATTCCTCAAAAACTTAAATATTCATAATACATAATTGTATGTGCTCAAGTCATTTGTGGCAGTCTCTACACTTTAATTCCTTATAATAATCACATAGTAAAGCCCTGTAAATTCAGGGTTTCTGGATCAATGCAGAGACTATTCATAAAAAGATTGAACAGATATCTTGATTCAAGTAGACATAGTGACTCCTTACCTGAGTGGCAATTAGGAAACAATTAGAATAAAATTCTCTCTGAGGATAAACACTTTAAAACCATTTATGATAGTAAACTTTACCAATACACATTGTTTAGATCTGTAGCTTATATTGTGGAAATGTATGTTTATATATAGACTATGTGTTGATGAGCATTGAATTAAGGTCTACTGAACTATTAATCCTGATTTTTAGTGATGTTATTTCTTGAAACATCACTCTGTACCAGGATATTGATTTGAACTTCAGCTCTTCCCCTAGTTTGAGTATTCAAAAAAGTAAATGTAATCTAGTTCTCAGCCACAGTCTAGATGAAAACACTGATGTTTATAGCAAACACAAATGCAGAGACCATTATAGAAGAAATTAAAGATTCAAACTAAAGATTTCAGGATATTGACAGTAGGCTACTATCCTGCCAAACAAGGCCTTTATATAAGTCAACTGATAAAATAGATATACTATTATCGACTGAGCATTATCTGTAAATGGCAATGTGTATCCAGTTGAGTAGGAAACAGCTTGAATTTAAACCTTTAAAATAGAAAATACAAGAAGAGGGACATGATAGAGAATCAAACTAGAGGTTTTTTGCTAGAGCTCAGTTTTCAAAAATTCTTGTATTGTATTTGCTGAAACATTATCTTTTACCATGGAATTGCCTTGACAATTTTAATGAAAAATCAGTTGATTATGTATGTATGTGTGAGTTTGTTTGTGACCTCTAGTTTGTACCATGAAGTACAATGTATTTATATACACCCAAACCAGATGAACTTGGTTATTATAACTTTAAAATAAGTCTTGGAATCAGGTAGTATAAATCTTCTAACTCTGTTCTTCCTTCACACAATAGTTTTGATTGTTCTGGGTGCTTTGAATTTCCATGTAAATATAAAACTGACTTGTCAATTTTAACAGCAAGAAAAAGCCTGCTGGATATTTCACTAAGATAAATTGAATTTATAGATTAATTTGGAGATAATTGGCATTTTAGCAATATTGTCTTCCAATACAGGGGCGTGGTACATCTCTTTATTTATTTAGACACCCTTTAGTTTCTCTCATTAATAGGTTACATTTTTTGACATATAGGACTTGGAAATATTTTCATATTTATCTCCACAAATTATTCGTTTATTGGTTTTTGAAATTTCTTCACTTGTTTACTTATATACACTGTAATTAACATATTTTGGTATATAGTCTATGTATTTTGATAAATATATATAGTAACCACCAACACAATTAACACACAAACCAATATTATTGACCTTCAAAATTCCATCAAGCTATCTTTTTGACATTAGCCAATACCCACACACACACACACAAACACACAAACAAATAATAGGATTTGTTTCCTGTCCATATCATTGTGTATTTTCTAGAATCTGATATAATTGAATTATACAATGCATAAGTTTTTTATTCTGTCTTCTTATACTTAGCATAATGCTTTTAGTATTCATTCATGTTGTTGCAATTTAGTTGTTCATTCATTTTCACTGTTGGGTAGTATTCCACCATTTCTATGTCCCATACACTGGATTTCAGTTCTCCAGTTGGTGGATATCTGAATGAATTTAACTTTTGGGTTATTGTGAATAAAGCTAGTACTATTTGCTTATAGGTGTTTATGTGCATTTGTAATCTTTTATTTATCTTTGATAAAGATAAAAAGCTTTCATTAATTCTTTATAAGTATCTAGGAGTAGATTGCTTTGTCACAGGCTAAGTAAAATTTTAAAGTCATAAAAGACTGACAAATTCTTTTTCATAGTGGTGGTAGGTAGTATTTTGCATTTCTACTGGTAAGGTATGAAAGTTCCCATTGCTCCACCTCCTTGTCAGCACTTGTCATAGTCAGTTGTATTGGTTTTTTTAGCCTTTCTCACAGATACACAGTAGTTTCTCATTTCTTTGCTATTTCGTAAGCTTTAATAGAATGTATTAGTGTTGGTCATTCTGTGTAGTCTTTCCTGAGTACCAGGTATTGTATTTTTAATATATAATTTTAAGCTAGACATTATTTCATCAAAATTATCTTGAATTATGAATTTTTAAATTATTTTATTAAGATTTTCTTTTTAGAAAAGAAAATTGTTAATTTTGAGTAGCTTTTAACTGTGTTTATTATTTCGATTCTTTTCATTCTTTTCTTTTATTTCATTTTCTATTTATTTCAAGGAAGTATTTGTTTTGTTGGTTCCATTTTTTACCCCTTCTATTTTTAGTCTTTGTTTCTGAAATAGTCTTTTCCTTTTCATCTAATTTGTTTTCTAAGTTCTATTATATTACTACTGAGTTTTTTTAAATCTTGATTTATGCTTTTTTCTTTTCTTCTAACCTGTATTAATAGTCTTTCATTTTTAAACATTAGAAAATGTGTTTTATATTTTTCAGTGAACATATCTTTCTGACATGTGGTCATTAAACTTTTTTTTCATTAATTTACTTTTTACTCTTTTTTTCCTTGTTACTTTGTGTGAAATTTGAGCATAATCATTTTAATTTGACAATTATATGTGAATAATTTTCTTTCTGAAATATTAAGAGAATTTAATATATTCACATACCTTTAAAGATATAGTCTCATATTTTCTCAGAACTCCTGAAATACTTCCCCATTTTAATTTATTTTTTTTCCTTTTCTTTTTCCCTGTTTAACCTGCATTGTTCATTTTAGTTTCTACTCCCAGAAGCTTTCCATAGTGTTATTTTTCACTTGTCGTGGATCTTATAGTATTCTAGCTCCCTTAGACCCTTCCTTCGAGTCACCCACGTGTGGTACTTGTTCAACAACTTTTCTCAGTGTTAGATTCTGTTTTCAGGTTTTCCTGCTGCAATTCCTAGTGAGTATTTATTATTATTTTGTGAGTTTTCCTATTCTTATCTCAGTCTCTCTGATTTCTTTCAGTTGCTGATACTATGGAGGTCTTTTAAAGTGGCTTTTTCCACATGCCCACTCTTGGATTTTGTTGGGATGTCTTATCACCTAGATTTTTTTTTTGATAAGTAATTTTGGTTCTGCTATCCTTATTGCTCTCTCTGATATTAAGGCAATCTAAAATAAATTCAAATATTTTACTACTGTTGTCAATTTTTTCCGAGTATACATAACATTTAAAATACATCAATTAGTTACAGTTATGTCTATATTATGATGGTTAAATTTTATTATACTTCAAACAACTTAAATAGACAAGAAATAAAATGACAAATTCTGACAAGTTGACTGTATAAAGAAATAAATTTTGAAGATGCATGTGAAAATCTTCAATACATTGGGTTTATGAAATGAACATATGTAAAACAATACTTTTATTATGTCAGTTTGTATAAGATATACATTAAGTATATACTTTCTAGAAAGTTTATGAATTATGCATTGTAAGAATTTTTTTTATTTTCATTACGCTCACAAAAGCTAATAGATTCCAAAGAAAGATATAAATAACCAAAAAATGGAGATTTTTTCTTTTAGAGGAAACTGCATTGCTTTATATTGGGGATGGCTTAATATACGATAAACACATTTTAAAATAATATTGATTTTTTTCTGTCAAGTATTGTTTTATTTAAATAAGTATACATTAATTTTTAAATTAATTCCAACTAGAAGAAAGCAACAGTGCTAAAATGATAAATGGTGATTTACCCTTTGACTAAGATTTAGGGAGATGTCAGGGAATAGTAGATACTACAGTGGAAGCAATGCCATGCCTGAAAAGGAATGAATGACTCTCAACTTCCTCTGATGGTTACTATATAAATAAATACGCTTTATATTGCCAGGTTCTTTTTTTCCACAAGTGAAGTTATAAAACCAGAGTTTTAAATTAATAAATAATCATTGTCATTAATTACTATTTAAAAATTGTTAAAGGAAACAATGAAGGCTGACCACGTACACCTCAAAAAAATGTCTTTTAGCTTCTATTTGGCAAATTTATAAACATGTGGAAACATTTTTTTCTCAACCTCAAAACTTTATTAATATTCACTATTCTGAGGATTTCATGAAACTCTGTGTCAATTTTTGAATTGGGTAGTGAATTCGAATGATGTGAATAATGTCCATAAGCAAAAAGAGGTACTTTTAAAAAGTGAAAAAATTTCACAGGAAAAAAAAGAGAAAATGAAGGACTGCTGAACATAGGTTACATATTTGTTAGCTTCTGAAGGCTTTTTTAAGCTTCTGTCTGAGAGGCTGGCCAAATAGACCTTATATTTATACCATAGATAAAAATAAATACAAAAATGCAATTATAAATACAATTTTTATCAAGCTGTAGTTTATTGCCCTATTTCTAGGGACTACTTGCTGCTGTGGTTGTAAATAAAGCATTTTTATTCAATCAGATTTCAGGCAAAAGATTTCTATTTTGTTGTTGCATGTAAGCTAAAAAAAATGATAAGGGGAAAATGTACAGGGGAGTGTAGTATATGATGGTGGGGGAATACTCTAGTGGTTAGTCAACTAGATTAAAGGGGAAAGAAAACAGGTGATCTATCAAAAACCTCTGTAATAATATGTCATTGCTTTACTCATTAGGGCACTACTACCTCATTACCGAACTATTCACTGAGTCCTGTTTTTCAGCCCTAAGAGTTGGCAGCTTTAGCGAAGTTACAGGGTAAATGTGAACCAAATAGAGAATATAGATGATATTATAGAGTCGGTTAATACGCTGTGATGGTGACTGATATCCTTGAGCATTTAATGAAGGGATGTATCGATAAGAATGAGTTGTCAGAGGATGTATCAAAGTGAAGATTATCCTTAAACTAGTCTTTGAAGTAAGAGATTTCTATTACTAATCAATATGAAAAAAAAATGTTTTAAAAAATGGTAATATGCAAAAATCAGTTGTTTTCCCATAAACTAGCTTGAAGAATTCAAAACTGAAATTAAGTAAATGATTCTATTTACAATAGCACAACAAAAAATAATAAAACATTACAGAAATATCAAAACACTTAGGATGAATTTAAAGTTTTCCTTTAACCTCCACCCATTTCTCTCTATTTTTCTTTCTCCTTTTTCTCTCATTTTAACAAATTTGGAATCATAATTTACATATTCCAAACATTCTGTTTAATTAAGCAACACATATTATAAACATTTTCCTAGGCATGTGAATTAGTAGAAAATGGTAAAGGATGCATTATATTAATCTTTTACATAATTTATTTGAATAGTATTCTAATATTTGCTTATAGATTTTTCCCATTCTTCATCAGTATAAATAACACTATAGTGAACCTCTATGAACAGAAATACTTAACCACATAGCACATTTCCTAAATATATTTCTAGAAGTAAAGTTACTTGGTTAACACATTTTAAAGTTTAAATAATTTTGATACATGCTGCAAAGCATTACTTTAATTTACAAATTGATTTCAGCTCAAATTCCAAAATTAAGGTAAAAAGTAAAAGTAAATTATATTTCTATTTCAATTAATATGTTAGTATTTTGAAGTTAAGTACTCATATCTCTAGGATAAGGAAGTTTCTTGGGAATTCTGTATTAAAAATCCTAGGATATATTCTCATAGCATCATGACTGGAAGTGAAATGAAATGAACTGGAAAGGCTGAATGCAATCTATTTCTGTAACTATCTTTCCAACTGTAATTACCTGGGCAATTTCTGAAGATTCAGTGAAATTTTATACATTGCCAATCATTAATTTTCATGTTTTTAAATAAAATTCTATTATATTAAGTATAACCTTTATAAAGTTCTAAATATATAAACTTAAACATATACAAGGTGTTCAAAAATGCTAGAAAACAAACAACCTAATTAAAAACTTAAAAAAGCATAAATAAGTAAGTGGGACTATATCACACTAAAAAGCTTTTGCACAACAAACTATCAATGAGGTGAAAAGGTAACCTATGGAATAGGAAAAAATATTTACAAATTATATATCTGATAAGGGGTTGCTATCAAAAATATATGAGAAACTTATCTAACTCAATAGTAAAAAAACTTTTGATTAAAAATTGAACACAGTATTTGAATAGTCATTTTTCCAAAGAAGACTTTCAATTGATGAATATGTACATGAAAAGATGCTCGACATCACTAATCTGAGAAATACATATCAAAACCACCAGGAGATTATCTCACACCTGTTAAAATGGCTATGGTCAAAAAGACAAGACATAAGAAATGCTGGCGAGGATGTGGAGAAAAGAGAACCCTAATGCACTGTTGGTAGAAATGGAGATTGGTACAGCCATTATGGAAAGCAATATGGAGAGTCCTCAAAAATTAAGAATAGAACTACCAAATGATCTAGCAATCCCACTGTTGGGTATATAACCAAAGAAGATGAAATCACTACCTCAAAGAGATAGCTACACTCCCATGTTCACTGCAGCGTTATTATTTATAATAGCCAAGACATGAAAACAACCTAAGCATCCACTGACAGATGAATGGATAAAGAAAATGTGATACATATAATCAAATATTAATCAGCCATAAAAAAAAGAAGTCTTACCATTTGCAGCATCATGGAATGGACATTAAGAGCATTATACTCAGTGAAATAAGTCAGAAAAAGAAAGATGAATATTATATGATCTCACTCATATGTGGAAACTGAAAACATCATACTTACACAAAGAGCAATATGGTGGTTACCATGGGTTGAGGGGTGCAGAAAATGAGAAACATTGATCAAAGGATACAAACTTGCAGTTATAAAACAAATAAGCTCTGGAGATCTAACTTACAACATGGTGACTGCAGTTAATAGTACTCTATTGTACACTTGTAAGTTGCTATGAGTGTAGAGCTTTAATGTTCTCACCATAATAGCAACAAAAACAAAATAGTAGTAATGTGAGGTAAATGACGTGTTAACTAACCTTACTGTGGTAAATATTATATATGTGTATATATATATTTCAAAACATCACATTATATACCTTAAACTTCTGTCAATTATATCGCAATAAAGCTAGGAAAAGATTCAAGGAGGTGAACAGACACCCCACTAAATGAGATATACAGATGGCAAATAAACATATGAAAAGATGCTCCACATCATGTAATTAGGAAATTGCAAATTAAATCAATAATGAGATACCACTACATACCTATTAGAATGACTAAAATCCACACATGAACAATATCAATTGCTGGCAAACACGTGGAGCAGCAAAAACTCTTTTTGCTGGTTGGAATGCAAAATGGTATGGCTAACAGAAAAGTTTCATAGTTCCTACACAACTAAACATACTTTTACCATACAACCCAGCAATTATGGTCCTTGGTATTTACTCAAATGAGTCTAAAATTTATGTCCACACAAAACCTGCACGTGGATATTTATGGAAACTTTAACTTGGAAGGTTAATGAAAATAAACTTTGATACATCCAGACAGTGGAATAGTATTCCATCCTAAAAACACATGGAAAAGCATGGAGCAACTTTACTAAAGGAGAAAAGCCAATTTCAACTATATGACATTCTAGAAAAAACAAACTACAGGGAGAGTAAAAATATTGGATACCAGAGTTTGTGAGATGGGGAAGAATGATCAGTCAAAGAATAAATAAGGCTGTAGAGGATTTTTATGGCAGTGAAACTTTTCTATATGACACTCTAATAGTGGATAAATATCATTATACATTTCTCAAAACCCATAGACTGTGTGACACCAAGAATGAGCCTTAATGTAAACATATGTCAATGTAGGTTCATGGATTGTAACAAATGTACCATTCTGGTGAGGGATGTTGCATAGCGTATATGACACCAGGAGGGAGCCTATGCATGTGTAAGAACAGGAGTTATAGAGATCTCTGGACTTTTTTTCAGTTTTGCTGTAAACATAAAACTGTTCTAAACAATAAAGTATATTTAAAAAATAAATCTGTGCTTAATGCAATGTTTGGTATAATTATATTAGTATATATCTTTTTATTCCCTATGACATGCCTTTAAAAAAGTTCATTTTATATTTTTGAATTGGGTAATTTTTTGTGTGTATTTGAAAAGGCATGTGTTTCTTGTAAAGATTAGAATTTATTCACATTTGTAGCTGTTTTCTATTGTATTTTACTTTATGCTCTGATGTCTTCATGGATATATACCTCAAATATGTAAGAAAATATTTTTATTTGTGGCCTTATACATGAAATAAAATTTTCACTCCTTAAAACTATCTTCCATGCTAGTTCATGAAAGTTTTCACAATGAATAATTTATATGTACGATATGAATTTGTTATGGGAATATGTTTTAAATAATTGGGATAGAAGAAAGTCAAGGAAATTTTACTTTATCTTTTACCTTGCTTTTAAAAACCATCCCCCACAGAAACCACAAGCAAATAACTTAATTTTAGTGCCAAATTTAAGAATGAGTGCTAAATATGAAGACATTTGAGGAAGATATTTATATTGGAGCACAATTTTGAAATAGATGAAATCATCTATATAAAAAGGCATGCTGCTGTAGGGTTAAATGCATAATGTCAATTTTCAGATTCTTCTTCAGTATCATGGGATTTTGAGCTATTGGCTTGAAATGTACAACTATTGTCAGAAGGTCCTAAGCTCAGAAGAAAAAAAAAAACAGTCATTTGATGGATGTTTTTTTCAGCTCTTTTCATTTCTAATGCAGATAATTACATGTAATTGTGACAGTCACTGGTGGTGCTTTAGGGTTGGAATCGCCTAAGCACAGCTATACTAGTTTGAGCAGCTTGTTACTGTCATTTTAGAACTTGGCACTGCTTTCAGGTTAAAATTCTCGTTAAAGTATTATTATGAAAGCAGACCAGCAAAGGTTGAACCTTAAACAAAGTAAATTTATTTTATTTGCTGTTGTCATAGGTGTAAGTAAGCATGATAATTAAGAATGTGGGCTTTGTGTCCCATTTGTCTATACTCAAACCATGCTTCCCCACTTTCTAGCTTGGAATCATAAACTAGTCATTTCTTTGCAACTCACTTTCTTCATTCATATGTTAGAGTTGTTACTAGTGTCTTCTTCAAAGAGGTGTTGTAAAATTAAATTAGTTAAGTCCTGTAAAGTCCTTGGCATGTCATTAAGCATAGTAAGTACTCAAAAATTTGTTGTTATTAATAATGCTATTTTACTGCTTGTGTCAAGTAGTTATTAGTAATGTTATTCTTTTGCCACTTATTTTGAGAAATAGTCATCTCTTCTTGAAAGAATGAAAGATATCAAGAAGTTTACTAGCTCTCATTCTCTTTCTAAACAGCTGGCCATTTACAGAAATTCATATCTCCAACACAACTTGAAAGAGGTTTGTTTAATTATTAAATCATGTATTTAAGAACTTTTATTATATGTAAATTTTATCTTTGTTATTTTATACTTATTCAGTAGTAATAAAAACAATATATTGCATGTTAGAAATGTTTACCATGGTTACTAAATTTCTAATATTTTCATTATATGACAAAATATCTATTCAAGATTTATAAAAGTATTCTTATTAATTATTAATTTATCCAATCTGTTAAAATTTCCTCATTGATTAAGGAGAGCTGAGAATATTTTGCTAATTTAAAACACCGTACAAATGCTAGATGCATATTTATATGCCCTAAATGTCTTTTAAAGAGGCAAAGCTACTAAAAATGAAGAGATTATGTCATTTGCACTAGCTTTTAAGCATATCCTGTAGTGAAATATATCATTCTTGCCCAAATGACTACAGATTAACATATTTAAATCATTTACCTCCTGTGACTTAAAGTGAATATTTTAAATTATTGCACTCCCCTGTAGTCTTGTATTTTTCTGATACCCTAAAAAAAAAAAACCCTTACCTCATGTGCCTTATACCTATAAGAAAAATGAGTTTTATAGTTATGAATTCTAGAAAATCATACTAATGCAAATCTGAATATTTGAAATAAAACTTAAGAAATTATAAATAGGTAAGTATAAAATATTTTTCTGTATCTTTTTAAGAACATTAAAATATAATTGACAATTTAAATTAAAAATAAAGAACATATTTTGAGGTTTACTGCAAATGTGGGAGAAAATGTACAATAATACTAGTACAAAGGCAGGAAGAAGGGAAATGGGCATTTACAGTTTTATAAATCTTAAAAAAATAAAGTAGTATGAAAATATTTGAAGGTAAATTATAATAAGTTGATGTGTAATATGTATTTACTTAGATTTTTAACAACTTTATTGAAATATAATTAACATACAAAAGGCTGCACATGTTTAACATTTCATACTGACAGATTGTGAAACCATTATCTAATACATTTCCACATACCCTTTTGTAATCCCTCCCTCCCACCTTTCATGGTCCTGGCCCTCATAATCCATGCTGTCACTACACATTAGCTTTTATTTTCTAGAATTTTATGTAAGTTGAATCATACATTATGTACTCTTTTATATTGCTATTGGTGGCAGTGATTTGGCTTCTTACACTCAGCATAATTATAGTATTTTGAGATTCATACATTTGTTGCAGGTACAAAAGATGCTTTTTACTGCCAAATAGTATTCCATTGCACAGTTGTATCACAGTTTCTCTATTCACCAGATGAGCACTTGGTTAATTTCCAGTTTTTAGATACTATAATAAAGCAGTTATGAACATTCATGTACAAGTTTGTAGGAACATACACCATTATTTTCTCTTGAATAAATACCTAGGAATAGAGTAGCTGAATCATATGGCATGTGTGTGTTTAACATTTTAAGAAACTATCGGTAACCACTAGTCTATTGTCCATGTCCATGAGTCTCTGTCCTGTTTGTTGCTTTCAAGTTTATATCCCATGTATAAGTGATATCATGTGGTTTTCAACTTTTTTCTGTCTTACTTCTCTTAGCATGATTATCTCACTATGGGCGGTGAACACACAATGCAATATATAATATACACGCCTTACTGTTGAATTGTACACTTAAAACTTACTAGATTTCATTAACCAATGTTACCATAATAAAAATAAATAAATTATAATATTAAGTCTTCCAAAAAAAAAAAAAAGAAAGAAAGAAACTCGGATTTTCTAAGTGTGCCATTTTCATCAGAGTATTTTGTGTTTTTTGATGCTCTGGTAAATGACAATTTAAAATTTCAATTTTTAAATGTTAATTGATCTTACATATAAATATAATTGATGTATGTATATTGATGTTATATTCTGCAAATCTGCCTAAACTCAGTTTTATTTGCGTTTTTGTAGCTCCCATTATATTTTCCACTAGAACTGAGTTCCTTAATAGCAACACAATTGACTTTTTGGGCTGTATAATTATTTGCTTTGTGAAGATATCCTGTGATTCTAGCATGTTTAGCAGCATCCTTGACCTCTACACAGTGGATGCCAATAATGTCTCACTAGCTGTGATAATTAAAAATGTCTCCAGATAGTGCCAAGTGGCAACTAGCAATATCACCACTAGTGGAAAACCATTGATATAGTTACTCATGTCATCTTTGAATAAAGGCAGTTTTTTCTGATTCCTTTCTGATCTAGATATCTTTTTGTTTTTCATGTGCTTGCCATATTGCATCAATAAGAACTTTTAGTACAATGTTGAATAGAAGTAATGAGATTGAATATACTTGCTTTATTCTTGATCATGGATATATTCATTCTTTTGCTGTTTGGAATGATGTTAGCTTTAGGTTTTTCATAAATGTCCTTCAGCTTAAGAAGTTTACCTTCTACACCTACAGTGTTGAGAACTTTTATCAGTAATGGATGTTAGAATTTATCAATTTTTTATTCTATCATTTGAGATTATTATATTTATTTTGCTCTTAAAGTTTTCTATTATTGTAGATTAAACTGGTTGATTTTTTTTTAATGTTAAACCAATCTTATGACATAAGATAAACCCTATTTGGTCATAATGCATTGTTCATTTTGTTTATAGCTGGGTTTGATTTGCAAAAATTGTTTAAAATTTTTACATTTATGTTTATAGAGATAATAATCTGTAGATTTCTTTTCTTATAATGTTTTCTTATAATGTAATAAGGTAATACTGACTTCGTATAATAAATTGGGATGTATTTCCTCATTTCAGTTTTTAGGAAAACTCTCTGTGGTATTGTTTCATGTTTAGTAGGATGACCAGCGAAGCCATGTGAGTTTAGAATTTTCTTTGTAGAAAGGCTTATAAGTACAAATTAATTTGTTTGATTGATATAAGACTACTCAGATTATCTATTTCTTCTTGAATGACTGGTAATGTCTGTTTCAAGGAATTTGTCTATTTCACATTTCGTAGAATTACTGGGATAAAGTTATTCATAATATTTTCATGTTATCCTCTATAGGCTGAATACTTGCTCCCCCTCGCCCCCATTCCAAATCATATGTTGAAAGCTAATCCCCAAAGTGATAGTTTTTGGAAGTGGGGCCTTGATGATAATTAGGTCATAAGGACTCTGCCCTTATAAAAGATTAGAGCCCTTAAAAAAGAGATCCCAAGAACTTCCCTCCCCCTTCTGCCATGTGAGGGCACAGAGAAAATATGGCCATCAATGAGCCAAAAAGTACCAGACACCTAATTTGTTAGCAGTTTGATACTGGACTTCCTAGCCTCTATAAATTGTAAATATAAATTTTAGTTTGTCATTTTGTCAGTCCATCATATTTTCTATTACAGTCTGAACTTACTAAGACATTGTGGTTTTAACAACTATATTATCTGTACTAAAGTTACTTCTTTCATTCCTTATATTGATAATTTTTGTGTTCTGACTTCTTTCCTCATTAACCTGGGTATGGGCTTTGAATTTTACTGATTTTCTGAAAGAATGGATTTTGTTGTAATCGATTTTCTCTACTATCTTCTGTTTTCTATATAAGCATTTTTATCTTATATTTTTCATTTGTTTTATTCTATTTTAGGTTAAATTTACTCTTTATTTGTTTCTTAAGTTGTAAGTTGAACTCATTGGTATGAAACTACTTTTATTCTCTAGTACTGGCATTTATAGCTGTAAATGTCCCACTATATCATTCTCTAGTGTCATTCTACAGTTTTTTTTATATTTGTGTTTTTATTTATATTCAATTTAAAATGCTTTTTTTAATATCACATTTACTTTTTTTTAGTAAAAAATTCTCTACTTTCCTTTTTAATATCTTCAATCCATGCATTATTTAAACATTGCTAATTAGTTTCAAATTACTTGAAAATTTTTCTGAGCTCTTTCTGTTATTGATTTCTAATGAAACTTCATTGTGCTCACAGAACATATTTTACATGACTTAAATTCTTTTAAATTTATTTCAAAATGGTTTTATGTCTCAGAATGTGATCTATTTTGGTAAATCCTTGTACGCTTAAAAAAAATGGATATTCTTTTGTTGTTTGATAGTGTTCTGTACATGTCAATTAGGTCAGATTGAATTGTACTCTTATTGAATTATGTATGCCATTTATTGTTTTTTTCTTTTTCTCACTGATCTGTTAATTATTAAGAAAGTAATATTGAAATCCCTAACTCTACTTGTGGGTTTACATTCTTTACTTTTAACCTATATATGATTTTATATTGAATTTTGTTTTTTTTTGGTCTTGCTATTTTATCGTTTGACAATCTGTATATTTTAATTAGTTAGATCATTTATATTTAATGTGATTACTCATATTAGATAAATCTATCTCTTGCTATTTATTTTTTATTCATCCCAACTATGAATAAGAGAGATTAGAAAGCAGCAGAACAGAGATTAGAATTTATGTTGAGCATATTCTAAAACCCATGGGTTTTTTTCCGTATTTTTAATTTAATTTTATTTTTAGTTTCAAGTATACAGTATATCAGTTAGACATGTTTTAGCTACTTTCTAACATAAACATATAGGACTATGAAAGAGACAAGTAGTATTCATTGATTCATTCATTCACTTTACAAATATTTATTGATTGCCATATATTATCTTTGTCCCTCAAGGTGATTACATCTAGTGAGTAGCTGTGACACAGAATCAAAAAGTAATGAATTATGACAGTAGATTCCACCCTTGACTAATTCCATAAAACTATTATTGGTAGGGCTTTAACTTACTATACCATAAATGACACACTCTTTGTCAAAGCCCCCCTGCCCTATTAAAGAATTTACACACAAGATGGATTGAATGGTACTCAACAAAATTTGGGCCCAAGAGGAATGTCTTTTAGTCTTTCAGTTGACTAGATTATAGACTATGTGTACATGACTGTCACTAAGGCTCACACCCCAAATCAGGAGCAAATGTTTATTGATTCCTATTTCCTTCAATGGAAACAAACTTTCTGTAGACTTTAGATTGTTTGTTTCTCTCTCTCTCATTTCACTTTTCAAATTTCTAACTTCTTGTAGCTTTTCCCTCAGACCTTCCCTTTCATTTCCAAATGCCTTAGTTGTATGTAGCTGTATGCCAAAAAAATGAAATTGACTAACCCTTGTTATTTTCAATTCTTATATTAAAAATCTCCTTTTTCTCCTTTCAATGTAAATGACTCTGACTGCCTAGGGGAAAAGTCACTTAGAAGGAAGGAGAGAAAGCACTAAGATAATATTCAAGCTATAAGAAATAGTTCTGGGATTCAGTGAATTGATGTTTAGTTGGTGATACATTTGGTTTGGATTTAGCAGAATCTATCTATCTATCTATCTATCTATCTATCTATCTATCTATCATCTATTATCTGTATCTATATGGCTATCTATAAAACATATGTAACTTATATATAACTTAACTTACTATGTATAAACACTCTCAATTATATTATAATTATATTATAGTTTCTAATTATATATAAATATATATATCTCAATTTCTTCAACATACAGTTAAATTATTGATAACCATTTTTGCGTAGAAATTGCTTCTAGGAATCTCTTCCATTTTGTGGATACACCTATGACTTTGGAAAGTATGTGAGTTTGAGCACTATATGCTGGAGGGATGAGATACAATGGAAGAGAATCAAAATTTGAAATGAACACAAGTAGGAGGCAGTTGGCAGAAAAACTGACAAATCATAATATGGAAGATTTAATTCTCATTGATGCACAGTTAAAATGGAAATTCTCACCCATTAAGAATTGATACTATAGTATATAAAATTATAAACATAGAATTTATTTATTTTTCTTCTTTGATTGACAAAACCTTAAATTAAAATAATCAAAATCTGAGTGTCCATTAGTCACACAAATCAGAGTATGTCTGTATATATATTCTTATACTTTATACATCAAACAATACCAATGCTAAGAGCAAATACTAAGGATAATGTGAGACTGAATTATCTTTCTACTAGCAAATAGCAAGTATGATGTGAGACTGAATTATCTTTCTCTCTAGAAAATTATACAACAAAATATTATAATATGAAAACAGAGTATATAACAATCAAACGTGGGAAAATATTAGAGTAGTTCAAGCAGTTAGTTAATAACATTGTATTGTTTTTCTGTATTTTGTGATATTCTTAGAATTTGTAAATCCTTAGTAACATGTAATTAGTTTTTGTTTTTTTGCTTGTTCTAAATTAATATTCACTTTCATATATAATTTGTTTTTGATATTTTTATGTTCTATATTCTTTAAGAATCTCACAACACTTGATTCCACCTTAATTGTATGGCAAAAACTTACACAAAAGGGTAATTTTAGGAAATGGTATTTGAAAGCTAGTGCAAAGCCAGATTCTGTTGGATTTTTAGACTACAAGAATGAATTGTAATTGTATCCTTACATTACTGAGCTTGTGCTAAAAAAAAAAAGTTGCTCTGATTCCTGTGTGAACGATAGATTAGGGAGAGGCAGCAAGCATAGAATCAGATACTAGATGGAAAGTTGGATATTTATTTTACTATTCAGGCTTAAGATGATGGTGACTTGGTCCAGAATTTCATGATAAGGCTGAGGAGATTTAAATGCCTAGAGAAAGTAGAGAAATAAAGTACTTGCTATAAATATACAAGGAGGATATTTTTGGTTTGTTTGTTTGTTTGTTTGTTTGTTTTTAATACATTAATTTTAGGGGATATCTAGAGGGGAGTGAGTTATATAGATCTCACACATATTTGTCTTGAGCCTCTGGTTAAATGTTTTCTCCATTTACAAATATAAGAAAGAACAAAATTTAAAGGAACATTTATGGCTTGTGTAATGCACATATCAGGATAAATCATCAAAGGAGAAGAGAGGAGATGGCCCAAATGATTCAGAGGCATGTAAGTGCAAAGGTGAAAGTTCACAAGAAGTAAGGTGTAATCACTAGTAACAATTTTTGCTGAGGTTGATGCAAACAGAGAAATATTAATCAAATTTAAAATAAAGTTAATTTGGCAAGTACACATTTGATATTATGGAGGGTTTAGAGCCTTATACTGGATTGAAGTGGGTTGAAGAAGAAATAAGATGTGAGGAGGTGGTCCTCTATAAGAAATGAAATCAAAATTATTAATGGTGAGCAGCAAAATGAGGAAATCTGGAAGGAAATGTGAAGTTTAAAAAGAAGTGGGGTGGGGAGCTATTCTGGGTTATTATGAGAATAGAGAAATTAATTTACCTTGGTAATAACAAATGAAAATATAAAATTTGTTGATGTAAGGGAGAGAAAACTGCCTAAAGTTTAACTATTTGAATCAATTCTGAGATAAGAATTCAAGTGTTTTATTTTGGAGGTGCAGAAACATAGAAGGGCAGTAAGAAATTGAAATTAGAACAGAAGTTGTTATCAAGCCAGCCAGTACCATGAGAAATAGTGTCGAACACATTTGTTATTTCATCCAAAGAAGTTAGTATAAACTTAATTTGAGGACTTCTCCCAGTTTTGAATTCCCAGATCTGATGGGATACAGTAGCCTTCCCTGGAGAAAGTCCTCAGGCAGAGACAGAAATAGTAGCATCTGGAAGTTGTCCAGGACACCAGAATTATTAAGGCCTAGGAGCTATAGTTGGAGCATCTATAGCATCACCTATGTCAAAACATAGATACGAGTTATAAAACTGAATATTATTAACTCTAGGTTAAAGCACACATTTCTACTTAAGAAGGTAAATGTTACAATTTTCATCTAACAAGCTATTTCATTTGAACAATTTTAAATAATTATTGTGATCAAAAAATTGGAAAGTGTCATATATAAATTGTTTCCCTAAATTGAATGTTGGAACAGAATAGATTATAGGATAAAAGCAATGGTTATTCATACAAACATAATAATTTATCATTCATTTTTAATTTAGTTATGGGATTACATGTATAATTTGTTAAATAAATTTTTTGTCTTTTTACCTAGTGCAATTATCTCATATGGGGGTTAAAGATGACTAAACTGAAAGAGCAGGGAAAGCTTTCTTTATTACCATTTAAATTAATTTTAGAAACTTTTGGATAAAATAACTCTACCTATTCTTTAGTCACAAATATTTAAACTGAAGATATATTTAAGTGGAAACTATTTTATAAAGGCTAAAATTTGGGAAAAGAATATGATGATTAAACTCACAGTAAGCTTATAAATGGTTTCACCCAGAGTAAAACAATCAACTAACTCAATTCAGAAATACATAAAAGACAGTGAAAACTACCATTTTAAATATTGATTCCTTCTCCTGTAAAGGTAGTAATGCTACTTTAAGCTCATATCACAGTCCCAGTTGGTGGTTGATGATTCTGACAAACTGTGATGCTTATCTACTTAACAAAGCCCAGAGCTTTCAAGCTGTTATACAACAGTGATTTTCTGATATGCTTGATATGATGATAAGGTTTTATTCTAATAAGGCTATCTTGAAACTCTGACACCCCTGTAGTCTTAGAAGAAAATAATGACATACCCTGGGTCCACTGAGAATCACATTGTTTAAAATACTAAATATCAAAGGCTGTTGGAGAAAATGGAGACTATTGAAATGAGTATAGATTTCTAGGAATCGCTTCCATGCATTTTACCAAAAAAATTTAAAAAATAGATAATAACGAAAAGGGCTTTCTCTTGAAAATAACACATTTTTACATAAATCTTACTCTACTATTCTGATATCCTGTTATGACAGGTAAATAGCTAATATTTGATGCAACACCTATAAGCACCTGAAATTTTGCAAATTTAATTTTACTAATAAACCATATTTTATTATTTAATATTTTAATTAAATACTATTTAATATTTTGACTAAACAATAAATCCTGTCCCTCCCACCAAATTAACATTTATGAAGAAACAAGAGATAGTAGTAGTCCACTGCTTAGAAAAGTATAAGAATATAGAGATTGTCTCCATGATGCACAAGTGAAGGTATGACTGAAAGCTAAGAGTGGATGTGATAAGTTTGAGAATTTAGGGGCTGATCAAAGAAAAGAAATGACCATGAAAAGGCAGTATTGCATAGTAAGTTTTATTGGATAGTCACTTGGACAGGATTGCCTGAGAGATCCAGTGATAGCAAAAGACCTTCCAGATTCAACAGTACAGGGCCATATTCTAGAAATAGAAATGTCAGGGGAACTCCCACAGGACAGGGCATTTGGAGAGGGGACCTATATGTAGAGATATTGTTGCCTAGCAACATCGTGAACATGGGATATATCCTTATTTTTTTAGATCTTTTTGGATTTCTTTTATCAAAATTTTACAAATTTTAGGATAAATTTTCCATTTATATTTTTGCTTGCTTTTTTTATACCAATGTATTTTATTATCTTTGTAAGTAAGTGTAAATGATATTGTGTTTTGAATTTTGGTTTCTACATGTTTATTGTTACTATTTAGAAATTTTATTGATTTTTTTGTATGTTGATCTTATATCTTCACCATTGTTGAACTCACTTATTAATTTAGCAGGAACATTTTTGTAGATTTCTTGGTGTTTTCAATGTAGAAAATCATGTTGTTTGTCAATAAAGTCCTATTCTTTTTTATTATGCATGCCTTTTATTTATTTTTCTTGTTTTATTCAGTGTCATGCTGAATGAAAGCAAACGTCCTTGTTTGGTTCTGGACCTCAGGAGTCCTTAAGGAGAAAGCATTCAATTTCTCATTACTTAGCAATAGGTTTTTTGTAGATACTTTATATCAGGTTGATAAGGGTCCCTTCTAATTTTCGTTCTTCGAGAGTTTTGTTTGTTGGATTTTGTTAAATGCTGTTTTCTAGTCAATTGGTATAATCATATAATTTTTCATCTTTAGCCTGTTGTGGTTGATTACATCAACTGACATTCTGATGTTGAACAAACCTTGCATACTTGGTCTAAATTCCACTTGTCATTGCTAATAAAGTATATTTATACATTGCTGGATTTGATTCGCTAATGTTTTTAAATGAATTTTGCATGGAATTTCATGAGCAATATTGGTATGTAATTTTCTCTTTTTGTACTGGCTCATCTAATTTTGGTATTAGAGTAATAGACTCATAAAATACAGTGGCAGTATTTCTTTTTCTTGATTTTTTTTTAGAAAATATTATGTAAATCTGATGTTAATCCTTCTTTAAATGTCTGGTAAAATTCTACAGCTAATTTCTGGGTCTGGAAGTTTCTTTTGGGGAATCTTTATTTCTAAGGGATAATGTTGGTAAACAAAATATGTATATATTCTTCAAGAGTTCCAAAATGGATATCTGTATTCTTTTGATTTTTATCTTATTTTTTATATTCTGATTTTTGCTTTTTAAAAATTAAAAAATTTTTTGAGAAGTCAGCTGTCTGGGTATAGTTTTCCTCTGAATACAAATTGGCAAATATTTTCATTATTGTATTTTTCCAAATGCTATTTTACCTACTTTCTAAATAGTTATGTTTTTTTGTTCTATAATTAACTACAATTACTGATTAACATTTAATGTACTTGTTAATTATAATATATTTAGTATTCCTATGAAATAATTAAAATAACTTATTAATTACAATATGTTTAGTATAACTAGTCAGTGACCATTGTTTGGGAGGAAAGATTTTAAATCAAGTTAAGAAGTTTCCTTTGATTGTATTCTCTCTTAACTATTCCTTTTTTAAAATTATGAACTCGTGTTAAATACATAAAGTTAGTTTAGTGATTTTTATGTTCAACAATCACACTTAGGTTATTGAGCATCTATATGTAAATTATATTCATATGTAATTATAACATCTGACATTTGTCACTGCACATTTAAGAATTTTATTTGGCGTGACAATTCTTTAAAGAGATCAGAAAGAAAATATTCAATGAAACACAGTTGATGAATGGTAAAAAAGCTGTAAGAAATGTATCATCATATAGTCTTAATTTTACCTTTTAAAAATGTTCATGGGTAAGAATATTTGAGGAGTCTTTATGTGTTTATGTGTGGATGCGTGTATATACACATGTGTGCAAGCCTGCTTGTCATACTAATTCGTTAGCTCAAATGATGAGATTAGTACAGACATTACATATTAACTTATTAAAGATAAGGAGTCAGAATAATTCAGGCAGAAAATTATATGAAAACTTAATTTTAGAATTATATAGTCCAAGTAAGAGATGTGATGGCTAACTCAACTGTTCTTACACATTTAGTATTTTTGATACATTGGTATGATTTTAACATGTGATAACATACCTTTTCACAAAAAGAGTCAGTAATCATATTGATAATTAATATTATATTAAATGTACTTATTTAAAATACGTTAAGCCTTACATCCATAAAGTATAAATACTTTTGGTTGTCAAAATTTTTCACCTTCAACATCGATTTCAACATATACTCATAATTTTCTGTAACTTTGTTGATGAATTTCTTTTTAAGTAGGTCCAGTTAACAATAAAAATTAATGCTTCTGTATGGAGAAATAACCATATGTGTTTTTTAAAGAAGATATACTGCAGTAATAACAATGTAAACATGATAATTAGGATCAAAATATATGATGACAATCAACTAGAAAAAATAATTAGATGGTAAACTCCTTGTTAAAAATAGAATGATATATGCACCCCGATGTTCATTGCAGCCTTATTCATGGTGGCCAGGACATGGAAACAACCAAAGTGTCCCTTGATATATGATTGAATAAAGATGTGGTACATATATACGATGGAATATTACTTAGCCATAAGAAAAACTGGATATCACCATTTTGCACAATATGGATGGAACTTAAGACAATCATGCTAAGTGAAATAAGTCAGACAAAGTTGAGAACAATAAGATTTCACTTATAAGTGAGATATAAAACTGAATGCAACAAACAAACAAGACAAACAAACAAAAACTCATAGATGTAGACAATAGTTTAGTGGTTACCAGAGGGAAAGGAGCAAGTAAGTAATGGAAAAGGGGGTCAAATACATGATGACAGAAGGAGATTTGACTTTGGGTAGTGAAGACATGATGCAATATACAGATGATGTATTATTGAATTGTACATTTGAAACCTATATAATTTTATTAACCAATGTTACCCAATAAACTTAATTAAAAAAAAAATAGAAAGCATTCAAAATATACTACTTCATATTCACTCTGGAAAGAAACAATAAAAAAATGAAATGGTTAACTTAGCACACAAAAATAGATTTCATATAGAAAAAGACAATGAATAATAAGGAATTAAATCACAAATCAGTTAATAATATAGTAGATTTAAGACTGCATTAATTAGTTGAGTTATAAAGAAAAAATAATGAAGTGCCCCAGTTGAAGGGAAACAGTCAAGGAATGAGTGAGATGTCTTGAGGAAAATATATCTGATGATGTTTGAATCAAGAAAAATTTAAGGAAGCTCTAATTGTATATGTACCCAAGATTATATTGATGAGCTCTTTGTTTTTGTGGTGTGTGTGTGTATGTGTGTGTCTTTTAAATAATAAAAATTAACCAGGAAAATTATGAATGACAAATTATAATTGATGTTAAGAATAATGTAAAAACATTATGAGTATTATCAATTGACAAAAGAGTGGAAACAGCACAAATCTATGTAATTGTAGCTAGATTTGAAGTTATACGACAAAAAATACTGTTTTTCTAATGAATTCTTCTGAATTTGCAAAACTGCAAGTTTTAGCTTATGCATTCTGAATGAATGGACACATAGTATTTTTATAATTACATATAAAAATAAAAATGCTATTAGTATTCATTTTTTGGATACTCTTCCTCACTTCTTGTGGATGCACTATGTTAATCTATGAATCTGGAAGAGTCAAATTATTTAAATGTGGAGTCATGGCTTTAGATTTAGTTTTGTTGTTTGTTTGTTTGTTTTTGCCTCATCCGAAACTTGCCTTTTATAGGCAAAGCAGTTGGTTCTCTATGACAACATAGGTATGCCGATTGAAATGTTTACAGTGTTCTGTGTTTAAGATGTAAAAAGATATGCTACATAAGTTCCAATCCAAAATTATTAAAACAAAAAAAAAATAATTACACAAAGCCATTGGATAATGATGAAATAGCATATATTTGTGTCAGGAAAATGAACTAGGTTCTACTGTATTTGACACTATACATTTTACTGTTTCCTTATTTAATACATATTCTGCCTCACTATTTTTAATCACGTATAAATTCCAAAATTTCATTCTTTACTAGAGCTTGAATAACAGAAAAATTGTCATCAATAAATATTGTTTTCAAATATCTTTAAATGTATTTCCTAACTTCCTAAGGATAAAAAATAAAAGGAAACTATATTATACTGAAGAAGCATTCAACTAATGTGTTCTACACATGGGGAATAGTAACAATTATATGCTGGAAAACAATAGGAATAGATATATTGTAAGAGTTCATATATCAAATGACTGGGTTTTTGTAATTCTGATATCATTCATAATAGAATCTTTACAGAACCAAAAATAAATAAATAAATTAATAAAAAGGAAAGAAAGAAAATGCCTAAGTATACTATATTAGACTAATGATATGGAAATATCTTCTGATCATTCAAGTCTATTTGATGAAAGATTTGAACAAGTTATTCAACCTCTTTAAATATATTTTCTCATTTAAAAATCAGTACACTACATATGGTATATTTATATTTAAAAATATAAATGCTATTAAACTTCTTGTTTAATCTGTTTACCTAATGATTCTACTTTTTTATAACAATGCATTTTACTTTCACTTTTCTTCAATGCTCTAAAAATTTTACTATATTGTCATATTTAGATAACTTCCTAGGTGGCATGTATTAAATAAATTATTTTTTTCCCTGAAGGTTAGTATTAACTTGTATTATTGTCCTCAAATACATTACTTTTCTTATTAGGTTTTATCTAACTGCTGTGTAAGTGCTGTTGTAATTTTAAAATTTTTGATTCTTTATGTGTATCTTTCTTTCCTTACATCTTGTATCTTTTTCGATAACTCCGTTCTTCCATTCTTCCCCCTCTCTCTTCTTCTCTCAGTTCTCTTTCTTTCTTTTTCCTTTTCTTTCTTTCTTTCCCTCCTTTCTTTCTCTCTTTCTTCTTCTTTCCTTCCTTCCTTCTTTCCTTCCTTCCTTCCTTCCTTCCTTCCTTCCTTCCTTCCTTCCTTCCTTCCTTCCTTCCTAGGCTTGAAGTAGTTTTTTCACATGCCTATATTTTCTTATAATTTTAACTGCTTAATATTTTCTACTTTAATAATTGTAACTATTTATATTTTTGTTATTCAGTTTTTTTATTTCTTTTACATATCATTTTCTAGTGTTCTTCGTTTCTACTGATGTCTTTTTCCAGAACCTTTTTCTCTCTGTATAGGCTGATGTTTTATAATCACAAATTCTGAAGGATTTTTAGATGAAATTATTTCTAAATTATAAAGTTTATTAGATATGGCTACTTTGCATCCTAGAGTCTTCACTGGAGATAGATTGTTTTCTATTGCTAAATATTTAAACTGAAGCATTGCAAAACAAATTGTAGTTACTATTTAAAATAATATTTATTGCCAGTCCTTATAGAGAAATGCCATTTTTCAAAATTATGAACAAAATTAAGAATTAGGTTATATTATTTTGAAGCTTTTACTGTTTACACTCATGACTAAGTCAAATATTATACATCAAAAAAAGCTGAACTACCAAAATTTTATTAACTTCAACCAAATTTAGAGAAAAACATAATCATTGAAAAAAGTTGTATGCTTTGTACTTCTTCACCTTTCAATTCCAATAATACAGTTAATAAGACACATTAATTTTATTTTCTCTTGCTAGTTCCCTAGGTAACCAATATCTTAGGAAAAATAATTAAAATTATGTGTGGTTGTGATTATTTTTCTAGATTTATATGTCATCATTACTGTTTCTAGGATGACTAAAAGGTTTATAAATATTAAATGCAATTGTTAATAAATAGTTGATTAAAGAAGTGATTGAGTGTGAATATACACACACATATATATATGCATATGTCTGTATATACACACACATGTGTACAATAGTATTATTTTAGCATCTTATAGTAGAATGAAATGAATTTATACTACATAGAAATGAATTTATTTTTATTATTAAAGAGAATGGGATGTGACAGACTAAGAAAGAGTGGTGGACATCAGACGGGAACTCAAAAGAATAGTAAAGTACTTGAGGAAGGGTCATTTCTGACATGGTCTCCAGTGACCTCTTTTGCAGTTGTCATTAAAACAATACAAAACAAAACAACTCGTAAATGCATATAGTGAACTTTCTTCATGCTTTTAATGTATACACATCTGTCTGTTCACATGTGTGATCTCATGTTAGGTTGTCATAGTTTCTTAAAGAAATGCTGTAAATGGAATGGGAGCAGAAACCTCTGAGAGAGAAAGACTACAAGGCTATTACCTCTATTAATTAGATCAACTACTGTCAACATTTGTTGAGACCTTTAGAATTGTGGAATTCAAAGATAAGGACATATATCTAAAATTTAAATTACTTAAAGAATTGGCTGAAATAAATATAAAGGATCATATTAAATAAATCATTCATACAACAAAATTTACCTATTTCTATATATGTGTGTAATGCATTTATACATGATTTTTTTAAATGCCACTTTGCAGTATAACATGAGGTTAAAATAGATGTTGGTTTGTGTAGATTTGTTTTGTTTTATAGTTTGAACTACGCAACCTTGGGAAAGTTATTTGACAGTCTTTAACCTTAGTTTTCTCATCTGTGAAATGTGATTAATAGTTGCATGTCAAAGAATTCTATGAGGATTTAAGTATATAATGCATGGAAGTACATAGAAATTAACTAAAATATACTAAACATCCAACAGATGGCAACTGTTGTCATTACTATACAAGAGATCAAATTAGGTTGCTCTTTTCACTTTTCATTTTCTCATTCAGAATAATGTCACCTCTCTTATACATTATTTTAGAGAATTGAGAAGTCAGAAAGGTTTGTGTTTCTTATATTCAAAAGAAAACGTGAAATATGTGTAGGAAAATTATGAAGATAATTATCTAGGAGAAAATATGCATAATGTATTTATATATTTAGAACATCTATATTGGTTCCAGTGTGATAGAAATCATACTAAATGTTATAGAAGTTATAAAGATAAACACTTTTTGGCTTTGATATTGATGTTTCTCATTAAGGAGGATGCAATTGTTTTATTACTAAAGAAGTACAGTTCATGTTCAGGGAGGAAGAAATTGCTCCTAGCTGAGGAATTGAGTGAGTATAATGGAAGAAGTAACATTTGAATTAGCCTTTAGAAGATGAGTATGATCTTTATAGATGAAGATTACCTAAGATACAATATTCTAGACAGAGAGGAGGTACTAGGTAAAGGTGTCGTATTAGGAATATTTATTCATTTTTTAACTAATAAGTTTTGACAGTCTACTAAATACTAGGCCCTGTGCAGAATGATAGGAATAAAATGTATTATATATAAATATATACATATATATACACACATACATACAAATACGTATATTTGTGTATTTACATACTATGTAGTTGCATAGTGCTGGAGGTACAGTCTAATATATATATAATCAAGTATTGCATCAATAAATGTATATTTTCAACATTGTACTGAAGAATAAAATTCATAATATAATCAATGTGTAAAAGATAAATTCTGACCCAGGCCATCAGGTCTAGGACAGATATTTAAGCGGAGGTCTGAAAGTCAAGTGTTAATCGAGGGGGGGAATATGGAAATGAGTGTTGCATGGGAACAAAGAAGACAGACCATGGTGATTTAGAGGACATAAAGAAAGCCAGGGTATCAGAGGACTGGGAATAAGGAGGGATGTGTTGAAAAGTGACTGGAAAGCTGGAAGAAGTCAAACTACCCGGCATCTTGTAAGCAATGTTAAGGGCCTAATCTTTATGCTAAGGACAGTATGGGTTTGATTGTATCTTTTTCTAAAAATTTTACTCTGACTACAATGGAAAATGAACTAGAAAAAAGAATGCTCAAGGTTAGGCAACCAGTTAGTGATTACTATACTATTCTAAGTGAGAAGAACTAAAGGAAAGTATGTTTGGAAATTACAAATTCAACCTTAATGAAACAAATTGTATCTTGAATAAAGTATAATAATGAGTTAGGACTATAGATTCAAAACCAGAATGTTGAAGGAAAAATACAAACTAAAATTTTGAATGTAAAATGATGGTGATAAAGCCAAAAGATGTTATACAAAATATAAGTAAAAGGGTATTTTGAGAAAAATTATCTTTTTAATTTAATTTTTTTATGCAGGGGGAACAACTGGAAAAGG
Organism: Eidolon dupreanum; assembly: GCA_028627145.1. Lineage (NCBI taxonomy): Eukaryota > Metazoa > Chordata > Mammalia > Chiroptera > Pteropodidae > Eidolon > Eidolon dupreanum. The sequence goes on along the minus strand of CM053511.1, from coordinate 16,456,758 downwards.
AATATTAATTGCAGTGCTGTAGAATCAAGTAGAGTGCTTGAATTTTAATGTAAGGGCACTGGGAGTAAAAAAAAAATTATATAAAACTTAAAGTAAAAAAAACAACCATAGAGGAATAATAAAATATTTGTGGTGCTACAAAACTAATTTAGGTGGGGATTTTATTGTGCTATGTTCTATGTTTTATGTATGGGTGGGCAGTGATCGACAAGACATTGTGAATTCCATATGTGTACATTATGGTGTGCTAGGATACTACAATGTGAGGATACTATAGTATGAGTATTTGCTGAGTTTAAGACATTGTAGTTTTCTATAATGTGTTTTGCATCAAGACTGGATTGACAAAAGGGGAGAACAATCTTAAATGAAATCACCAGATCTGATATGGAAATAGTGCCTATACACGTGAACTTTTGGTTGCTAGGTTCTAATGTCACTTCAGGGCTTTTGAGCAAAGCCATACTTTGTCTTGAATTTTTGTTCTACATATTGAGTAACATGATATTAGTTTCTATGAAGTCAGAAAGGTGTTCAGGCTTAGTTCAATTTCACAATAAAAGAAATAACTAACGATACAGAACTCTGATGCCCCTCTCTCTTCTTTTTTTGTTACTTCCTAATCCATGGTTCTAGCTTTCCCCTACAACCACCATGTTTCTGGAGCTGATACATGCATCAAGAAAATATATATTTTAAATTGACTACTTCAAAATTGGATTAATTCTCATAGCATAATTTGAGTGTGTTTCCTTTTTTATTCTAAGGCATTATAAGGATTAAAAAGGACAGAGAGGGGGAAAGTAGAAAGGAAACTCAACTTTATCTCAATGATAAGAATGTGAGAAAATAAGGAATGGTGAAAGGGACAGGGAACCCTGTCTTATCATGAACATACATACTCTAATGCTATGCAAACTTAATATAAAGTTAAAGAATAAACAGTGGATATAAGATGTTCAATAAAAGAGGCTCAAGTTAATACCAAATAATAATCCAAGGTTATGTGTATTGAAGCTATTCAAAGAAAGGTGACAAGCTTATATTAGACTAAGGAGTGCTGGCCTGAAGTTCTATGCCTTGTATATCTGCACCAAAACATTTTGAGCCTCCTAATGAAGTACTATATTTTGTAGATCTGTTCAATGTATTATAGTCATTATATTCAAATACTGGTTTTACTTGTCTGTTAAACTTAATCCTACATATCTTTATTTACAAAGTAGTTTATAAAATTGGCAGAATATTTGTACATTGAAATATAGCACCCTCCTATATTAACTAATCAAAACTTAAATATTATACTCTCACTGTAATGTTCCCTATATTAACATAATCATGTATTCTATTCTATTTTATTTGAACCTTCATTCTTCTAGAAAATCCAACAAAACATAATTTTATAATATCCTGCTCTATTTCTCTATTTAAACTTCACTATTTCACCTGAAACTTCCTTATAAATCAATTACAATAACAGTAATTTCTTGAAATGATTTTCTGACATTAGATATTTTGGTATCCATCAGAATATTTTAGTCTCAACAAAATTTAGTAACTTGGATTCTGATTTTTTCCTGAAAATTGAAATTTATTTTTTAAAGAATTACTATCACCACATATTTGTAAATATGTCATATATATATACATATATATATATGACATATATATATATATATATGACATATATATATATAGTTTTGGAAATAAAATCATCACATGTATAAACTAAAAGTATAGAAATTAAAAATATATAGTCCCTATTCTGGTTTTCAGAATTAGTTTAGAGTAAAATGTGCTTTACATCTGAAAAAGATTTTCTGATTTATAATTTTTGTCAGAAATTCTTTTCAGTCAGTTTCTGATTATTATGTCTGCCTCTTCCCTCCACCCCCACCATAGTTGTGTTGTTTCATTTATTCTAACAAGAAAGGCAGTGGGATATAATAGAATGAATATGAGATTTGTATTAAGATGCAGATTTTGCTAGCTCTGGCACATATTGTCTTTATGATCATAAGCAAAGCACACATTTTCTGAGATTTATTTAGAAGCAAATAAAAATGCTAAAATATAAATTTTCAAGAAAATCGCATTAGCTAATGTGTATATTTGTTCATTTCCATACATATGTGAAGCATGTTGCTAGGTGTGTGTGTGTGTGTGTGTGTGCGTGTGTGTAAATATGTATGTGTGTGTGTATATACTCTAATGCTATGAAAACTTAATATAAAGTTAAAGAATAAAGCAGTGGATATAGGAGTATATACACACACATATACATACTAAGCAGTATACACACACACACATATTTATCATTTTTCACAAGTAAATTTGATGTTTTTATGGTCCCCTTTGTACGTTTGGACGTTTATACACAAAATGGTTGAGAAAGATGTTCAAAATTTTAGGAAAAAAGACAAATGCAGATGAAGACAAGCATGCAGGAGGGTGATTTGGATGTGCTTTGGGGATTACCATACTTGGAAGGGAAAGGAAATAAATGAGTCTGGGTCAAGGGAATAGTTAGGCTATGATGCAGTCTAGCAAAAAGTCTTCATCTGCAACCACAGAAAACTTTGAAGGCAGAATAGCCCTTCTTTATTGTTCCAAATTAGGGCAAAAGGATCATGTCTTTGTTTGCCTGAATTAACCAGTCATTAGATACAAACTTCCCTGGGAGAAGGGTGTGATGTTGAGTGAGACAAAGGGTGTGATGTTGGAGAGGTCTGACAGTTGAGGGATATCTGCAAGAAGCACTTCCAACAACAGGCAGAATAATTCCTTCAGTCCTGAAGAAGGTTCTGGGTGGCATATCACAGTATAATGAACTATATATTGTTCTTATAAAAAAAGTGAAAGAAAGTTACTTTCTTACCCAACAGCCATTCTCCACCTTTTCCTTTATAAATAAAAGCTCAATTTAGTGGAAATTACTCTAGCAGTTATTTACGTCAGGGAAGATGTTTATATCCTCAGATCCAAAATTCAGAGAAAAAAAATATGATTAATATGAACAGCCTTTTTCCCCTGGGATTCTGGGAGAGAATTAAATTCTAATGCCCTAAGACAATCATTTTATATAATCAACCAGCTTTTCTTCTATGTATCTGCTATGGTGCTGGCTATGAACTGTTCTTGGGAGAACTGAGAACATAATGTTTCAAGTCATTTTCTCTAGGGCTTAATTCTACCCAGTGAATGTGATGGGAAAAGGCTAAACAATTCCATGTGGTCTCATTAACCTTTCCATGGAAGGTATTCTGAAATAATTCTGACAAATGGCAAGGGTCTGGGGGTGGAAGTTTTTCTTGTGTTTAAAAGGTGAGTCGAGAGGGATATTTTTATACTTATATCTAGACATTAGTATATCAAGATAAATTGGCTAAATATTGTATGGCCATCTAGTGACCATGAATGAAAATGAAAAAATGCTGAGCATGCCAGAGTGAAAAGACTGAGAGAAAATAGATCCTTGAGGACTTCACTTAGTTTAGGAATTGACTAATCCTCAGGCCTGCTTATTAACACCCATTGACATGCATAAGGCAAAAAAAAATTTTCTCCATTACTTAAACACATTTAGTTTTTTTCCTGTATTTGCAGTTAAAAACATCTTTATTTTCACAATAAGTAATGACTTAAGTATTTATGACTAACCCCAAAGCCTGTTCACTTTCCATTATACCTTCTAAGTGCACTTAATGCCAAAATATATATGACAATGTTTTGCAAAACAAAACATATTTTTAAAAAGCAAACAGATGTGTTATTCATTCTAAAGTTTCTATTGCTATGGATATACAGAAGCTGGATAAGATTTTTGGAGCCCTTAAACATAATCCTCAATGCATGGATCTGGGTACATTACTTAGCCAGCAGATGCTTTCGCTTAGAATATTTTCCCATTACCCCTCAGACTCTAGCTGTCCTTTGCTACTTGTGCCCCAGCTGCCTTCCTCTTTTTAAGGAGTAGATGTCATGTGTGCTGTTTTTTTCAAGGATAGGATAAAAATCAGGGGTTTAGAAAAAGTAAATGACAGGGAAATGGGTTATTGCTTGTTATAGTTCAGATTTAAGCACATTGAGAACTCTATTGAGAACTCTATTCAATAGACATACTTCTCACATACTACTATAATTTTGAATGGAAATTAAGAAAATGAACTAGTTTATATTGGAGATAAATTGTGATAAAATTTTATGGATTTTGAAGTATAAGTTTACTATCTTGTCCAAGCCCTTGTGTGCCTTTGAGGCTTATTGTTCTGATTTACTGAATAAAAGCTGTGGATTTCATGATTTCTAAGACCTTTCCAAATCCAAATTCTTTCAATTCTCTGTTGAATGAAAATACTATTGACATAATGCTCTAATTTTTGAATATATTATATCTCTTTAAAATATAGACTAGATTTTTTGTTTTTTGAAAAGAAAAAAACAATTAACAGGCCGATTTGTAAGCCTCTCACACCGTATTAGCAAGAACACCTCAAAATACTTTTGAGAATCTTTGAAAAAATTCCTTGTAACTGCATCTTAATTAAAATATTTTTATATTTTAATAAAAAGAATTTTATAGATAGATCATACGGTCATGATTTTAGGAAAATAATTTAGTTACGATAGCTCATGTATATTAGTAACCTCATTTAAATTAAAATATAAAAAGGAAGGAAAAAATCTTAGGTACAATGCTAACTAGAATTTATTTCATTTCTTGAGAAATTAATAGTTAAAACATGAATAAATTTATAAAGAATTATAAGAGCAATTATATATGTATAGCTGTGTGTTGTATTTGATAAACTCTACTGTTTCTCAAAATTTTAGGATTACCATTATTGAATATTGCATTGATTCAGGAGGTCTTTTGTCATATCTTTTTTATTATTAACCTATAACATAAGGCTATGTTAATACTCACTATATAATTTATAATTATTTTCTGTTTGGAAATAATGAAATAAACAAATGGGAGCCATTAAATAAAACACTCTAATAAGAATTTTTTCTAAGATTTGTGTGCCCACAAATAAAGGTAAAATTGTATGTAAAAATAAACTGTATATAACCTCAAAATACAAAACAAACAATTCTAATTAAGTTTTTTATGCTGGATTATATTTAATATTTCTACTCACAGAACGGTAGTTTGATACTTAAACTCACCTTAAACATGTAATGAAATAATGATCATTTATAATCACTGCCAATCAATTATCCTCTAAGAACTGGATCAAAATTGGTACTTACTCATAGATATGCCTGTCCTTTTGAAGCAACTGCATTTATGATGAGCACTTTATTCATCTACTCCCTAAAAAAAGGAATAGGGGAAAGGCAGTCTCATGTACACACTCTACAGACCTCAGCACCGCCAGGCCAAATAAGAATGGATGTTGAGCTTGGAACACCTTTTAAAAGAGCCCACATAGCCTGTGTCAGTTTTATCACCTTGTATGGGAATATGTTTCCTTGTTTTATGGCCAGCAACTATTCCTTTGTTCGGCTTAAGCATTTGTGTCAATGGCCTTCAGTCAGGTCCCCAGTTTTCAACATTTCAGACTTCATGGGAGGGTGTGTGTGTCCTGCTGCAACAGGAAATGGGGTGTGCATAGGTCAGTTGTTCTGGGTTTGCTGCTGGGGGCACCCACTAGCCATGAGAATACCAACATAAACTATTAGAGCTGATCTTGCTCTATCTTTTCTTGCTCTGTGAGTAAAAGCACTTTATATACAGTGCTTGACTATGTGTGTTTTTCTTTGCAACTGTGATACCAAGATGCAGTGGGCAGAAGTGTATGGACTTTTCTTTTTGATGGCTGGTATTACGATTTTTTCTAGTTTTCATGTAACTGAAGTTCTCCCCTAATACTGGTGATTAATCCATGGTGTTCTGCTCAACATAGAAAAAGAAAAGAAATAAATTTAATACTATAAGAACATAAAGCACTGTGATAAATATAAATGTTATACAATATTATTTCTAGTTCAAGCTTAGCTATAAGGTCAAATTAGCTTGCTAAAATAATATTAAAAGCAAGTCTCAAAATAATCAAATACTTTCTAGTAACACACTCCATGCCGAACAGAGCACAGTAATATTTAAAATTATGCAAAAAACCCCCACCACTCCAAATGGAAAATTTTAATGTGTACTATTTGTTGAAAATCATAAGATATTTAAAGAAACAGGAAATTTGACCTATAACTAACAATAATTCAGTCAATAGAAACAGGTAGGAGAATACATGAACATGATGACTAAAAACAGGGAAGATGTATCTAAAAATCTCATGATGAAATCAAATTTCTAGAGATAAAAAATATATCATCTAAGCATCTAAGATAAAAAAAAAAGTATATAAGATAAACAGCAAGTTAGTTACTATAAAAGAAAACAATCGTACTTGAGAACATAGCACTAGAAACTATCCAAATAAAACACAAACAAAAAGGCAAATAGAACAATACACAAAGTAGCAATAAATTATGGGGCTATTTCCATGCAGTCTAAAATACATATAGTTTGCATTCAGGAAGATGGGTGCAAATAATTATTATAAAATAATGACCAAGAATTTGCAAATTTGGTTAAACTCTTAACTTCAAGTATTAAAAAATCTTAATAACCCCAAGAAAAGAAATATGAATGAAACTGCATCTAGGCACTAGATAATAGATAATCCAGATGCTGAAATGCAGTGAAAAAGAGACAATATTAAAAGCAGGTAAAGAAAAACAGGCAAATTACACGCAGAGGACCAAACTTGACAGCAAACATGTCTTCAGAAATAATGGAAAAAAAAAGTGGAGTAAAATACCTAAATATTGACAGATAGGGTTGCCATGGAGCAAAATTGTCAACCAAAAATTACTACATACCTAGCAAAAATATCTTTAAAATATTAAGGTGAAATAAATAACTTTTCAGACATAAAAATGATGACAGAATTTAACACGAATATATGAATGCCATAAGAAATTTAAAAGTAAGCCTCCAGACAGAAATAAAAGAATACTAGATAGAAAATTTATTTCTACATGAAAGAATGAAGTATACAACAAATAGTAATTGGGTAGATAAATATAAAAGCAATCTTAATTCTCTTTAAACTATGACAAAAAAATCAAGCAAGTATAATAAAATAATAAGGGGTTTATAATGTGTCAAAGTAATATATATGACAAACAACACAACACAAAGATTGAAATAGGAAAGATAGGATCATTATGTTCTCAAAATATATGTATATAATTGCAGTATTTGAAAGTAAAATATCATTATATCTATAATATCAAGTAGAAAATAAATCACGATACAATTATAAACCAGCTTGCGTTGCATAAAGTTCACCATTTGAAATCAACCTTTAATTTCAAGAAAAAAGAGGAAACATTCCTAATATGTAAGTTTTGGAAATTTATAATAAATACATGCAATCTACACATTTTCCTACAATTTTATTTTTATTAGACTTTACTTATAGAGAAATTTTAAGTTCACAGCAAAATTGAATGAAAGGTACAGAGGTTTCACATATACTTCCTGTCTCCACACATATATGCCCTCCCTGTATCAGAATCTTCCATTAGACTGTCACACTTGTTAATGTTAGTGACTACAAGGGCACATTAACATCCATGGTCCATCATGTACATTAGGATTCACGCTGTGTTGTATATTCTTTGGGTTTAGACAATTATGTAATAACATATATCTACCATAATCATATCATACAGAGTAGTTTCACTGCCCTAAAAATACTCTGTGTTTTGCCTATTCATTCCCCCTTCCCCAAGCCCTGACAAACACCTCTGATCTTTTCATTTTCTCCTTAGTTTGCCTTTTCAAGAAGGTCGTATAGTTGGAATTATATAGTATGTAGCCTTTTCCAGATTGATTTCTTTCATTTAGCAATATACTTTCTGGTTTCTTATTGTCAGCACTGAATTAATATTCCACTGTCTGGATATACCACAGTTTACTTCTCCATTTACCTGCTGAAGGACATCTTGGCTGCTACCAAGTTTTGGCATTTATGAATAAAGCTGCTATAAACATTTATTCCTGGTGGCAGGTTTTCATGTGAACATAAGTTTTGAACTTCTTTGGATAAATACCAAGGGGCGTGATTGCTGGATCACATGCTAAGAGTATGATTAGTTTCATTAGAAACTGCCAAAACGTCTTCCAAAGTGGTTTTACCATTTTTCATTGAAAAGAGCAATAAATAAGAGGTCCCATTGCTCCATATCTTCACCATTATTTTCTGTTGACAGTGTTCTGGATTTTGGCCATTCCACTAGGTGTGTAGTGGTATCTCGTTTTAATATGCATTTTCTTGATGACATTTGATGTGGAGCGGAACATCTTTTCATTTGTTTATCTGCCATCTGTATATCTTCTTTGGTGAGGTGTTTTTATTATTATGTAATATTCCTCTTTATCCCTGTTAACACTCCTTGCTCTGAAGTCTGCTCCATCGGAAATGAATATAGCTACTCTCTTTTGGTTAGTGTTAGTGTTATATCTTTCTCCATCCATTATACTGTTACTCTATGTGTGTCGTCTTAGACATAGTGACACATAATGAGTTTCTTGTAAACAATGTAGTCGAGTATTTTTTTATTCATTCTAAAAATATCTGTTTTAATTACTGTATTTAGAACTATATCGGTGATTACTAATGTAGTTGCATGGATTAATATCTACAATATTTTTTACTGTTTTCTATTTTTTGTTTTTGTTCTTTGTTCCTATATTTCTTGTCCACTCTTTTTTTCCTTTTAGTGGTTTTAGTTAAGGATTTTATATTATTTCATTTTCTTTCTTTTCTTAGCGTATAAATTACACTTTTTTTTCTTTATTTTTTGTAGTGGTGGCTCTACAGCTTACAGTATATATTTGCAACAAATCCACATTCACTTTCAAATAACAAGATCCAAGTCCACTTTTAAATAACATAAATAGCTTCTCAGACAGTGCAAGTACCTCATAATAGCAAAACAATCGAAATTCCTCCCTCCTTTCCTTTGTGTAATTGTTATCATTGATTTCACTTATAGATAAGTGTATATACAATACACACATATATACACAGTTGCATACATAGTTGCTATTATTATTTGAACCAGCTGTTATCTGTTAGATCAATTAAGATTAAAATATAAGTTTTTATTTTACCATCACATATTCCTTCTCTGGTGTTATTCCATTCATTAGTCAAATTTTATTTTCTAACATATATCATTTTCTATCTTTCTAAATAACTTCTTTTAACATTTCTTGCAAGTGAGATCTATTGACAAAAATTTCCTCAATTTTTGTTTGTCTGAAAGTCTTTATTTCTCCTTCAATTTTACAATTTGGTGGGCCTTTTCTCTCAACACTTTAGATATTTCCCTCCACTCTCTTCTATCTGTACGGTTTCTGAGAAACATAATTTATCTTTATAATATAATTCTTATCTTTACTCTTGTATAGAATGTGTTTTTTCCTCTGGCTTCTTTCAGGATTTTCTTTAGTTTTGATTTTCTGTAGTTGCAAAATGATATGCCTAGGTGTAGTGTTCTTGCTGTTGTTTTTGTTATTTTGTTAAGCATTTATCCTGCTTGATGTTCTCTGAGCTCCTGGATCTGAAGACCATTGTCTGACATTAATATGGGGAAATTCTCTCACCACTAGAAGAAATGATAATTATGTGACATTACAGAGGTGTTAGCTAATTCTACAATGGCAATCATATTGCAACATAAATGTATCAAAGCAATATATTGCTTATGCAATGTTATCAATTATCTCAATTTTTAAAATGTGGAAAAAATGAGGAAATTGTTGGTCATTATTGTTTCAAATATCTCTGTTCCTTTTGCTCTTTGTACCATTCATTACCCATGTGTTTCACCTTCCATATTTGTCCTACAATTCTTAGATAGTCTTTTCTTTTTCTCTAGTCTTTGTTCTCTTTCTTTTTCAGTTTTAGATGTTCTTATTTAGATATCTTCAGGCTCAAAGATTCTTCCTTTAGGCGTGTTCAATCTACTAGAAAGCCCATCAAAGGCATTCTGAATTTCTGTTAGTGCTTTTTATCTCTAGCATTTCTTTTTACTTTTTCCTTAGAATTTTCATCCCTCTCCTTGTATTGCTCATGTGTTTTCTATGCTGTTTACTTTCTATTAGATCCCTTAGCGTACGAATTATAGTCTGATGATTCCAACATCCTTGCCATATCTAAATCTGGTTCTGATGCTTGTTCTCTGTCTTCTTAATCTTTTTTTTTTTTTTTTTTTTGTCTTTTAGTATGCCTTGTAATTTGTCTTTTGATGACCAGGCCTAGAGTACCAGGTAAAAGGAACTGCTGTAAAGAGGCTGTTTATATTGTGATGTGTTGAGAGAAGGCATTCCAGAGTTCTGTGGTTAGATTTTAGTCTTCAGAGCCTGTGCCTTTGGACTGTGATTTCACTTATGTATCTCAGGCTCCCTTCCCTTAGGTAGAATAAGAGGGCTAGAGTGGACTGGAGTGCATATGTCTCTTCCTCCATATGGAAGCCTAGAGCCAACTGAAGTGAATATTTCCCTTCTCCCAAGTCTCTTAGGTTCTGATAAAACCCCAGAAGTTTAGGCTCTGCTTAAAGAGTTTGTCCTGAGGGCGGGCATCCTTAAGAAGAATGGAGAGCTCAGAAGTATTTAGAAAGGGTTTCTTTCTCCCTCCTCTTGCTGAAAGCATGAGGGGATTTATCTTAGATATTCACTGTAAGGGCCAGGAGGTAAAATTCACAAAAGCATGGATTCCCCATATGACTGGTTCCCCTAGAGTTTTCAACTCTCAGATTTGTCCACACTGAGTCTCCAGCAGTTCATCAACTATGTTTAAGGTTTCCTTACCCCAACACAGATCTTCACATAGGTTTCAGCTCATGGAAAGTTGTAATTATCTGTATTTGCCTGTCTGTATCTCTAATTTGGGGAGCAACAGTTTGCCTTGTGTCTTCATTTCTCTTATAGACCTAAGAAATGATGTTGATTTTTCAGTTTGTTCAACTTTTTATGTATTGTTAATATAGAATAATTACTTGCAAGCTTCTTACATGCCAGCTCAGAAACAGTAAAATTTTATTTCTTAAATAAGTAAATGTATGTGATAAGCTCTCACCTTGTTCTAAAAGGCCTATGATTGAAAGCTATCGTATTGACAACTCCTATTTCTTACTTTTCGTCTTCCTAAAAATTGGAGTAAATATATTTTAGCTATTTGGTGTTGTATAAATAAATCTTATTATCATGTTTAAATATTAATTTCCTAACATATAGACAATACAAAAAATATACTAGCAGTCAGTCTTGAAAGTTAGACTCTGGGTCCTTCGTATAACTCCCCTAATGTATACTTCCTCACCTAAATAGTAACGTCTTATTAAGGTTTATTATACACATTGATCTTCTAAGGATCTATTACATTTTATTCATCATCACCCTTCATCCAAAGGTAAATTTATTTATCATGATGAATATCAGAAATTCCAAGAAGCTGTATGAAAGCTAGCAAATAGAGGCTTAAACTCACTGTTTGGTACCAAAACAGCAGATGAGTGAAATAATAAATACGTTTTAATATGAAGTAGATGAAAGAAATATAAAGTTAATGAAGAAAGGGTAGGGAAAGATTATTCCTGGCCTAGGAAATTGAGTACAAAAGAATGAATTAAGGGAACACTAGACCAGGAATAAAAACATATTTGCTTGAGACTTCTCAGAATTTTCAAAGCATTGCAGAAAATGAATAAAAGGATATTTTTAATTTGCAATTGAGTAGAGTTTACTGTAAATACATTGCTAAGCAACCAACAAATTTTGAGTGACAAATATTTTCAGGCTCTGACAACTAACTGACAAGTGAAACAAAGTAAACAGGGCTCCAAGTGACAACAACAGACAACAGTTATCTCAACTTTGACAATATATACAATCAAATCACTCAGTTTAAGTATAGCTATGGCAGTGTTTACTCTGTTCTTTTTTGAGACATCTAATAATAAAAACGTGACTGATCACATTTCAATCTACCCTGTATTTATTAGAAGAGAACTGTTTCTGAATAAATACAAAATTCCTTAGAACTCCCTAGATTCAAATGTGAAAGCAAGTTTGAGAAGCACTAAAGAGGGTTGAGTTTTTTATCTCATTATCCAAGGCACTATCGTCATGATTCTGTTTTTATTTTCATTTTTTGTTTTCACTTTTTTTTTTTGACTTCCCATTTGGATTTTTGTTAAGAAGAAAGCAGATATTTCTTGCTTAGAGAATAAACTTCTTCTGACGAGGTATTATGATATGTTGTTCAGAAATACAAATTTTAGAGTTATAAAGTACTGAATTTAATCCATTACTTTTTGTTTATTAGTTTTGTTATTTTAGATAAGGAACCCTCCTGGAATATATTTATTTCAGGTGATACATGTAAGATAGAAAATAATAAACTGAGTTATTTTAGCCACTAATTATATAGTAGTAGTTGAGATTTCTTTGTTATGTTGCTATCAGAGGTGAAAGTTATAGGGATTATGAGGATGTGGAATGATACTACTCATGACATTTGCGGCAGGTGGTGTTTTGGTGGCTATAGTCATTACTAAGTTGTGCTTAAAGTGAGGTTCCAGAGACAGGAAACATAATGTGAGCCAGTTGTTCTAAAAGTGAATTACCTGTAGGTCCCTGAGATGTGTTATATCAATTTTATCAATCAAAAAATAAATGTGTAGTAAATAATTTGGTTGGCTTCTGTCTCTAATTCCAAGGAAGTAACCTGTAATAATTAATTTTATGTGTTAATTTGGCTGGACCAAGCTACTCAGATATTTGGTCAAACATTCTAGATGTTCCTGCGAAGGTATGTTTTAGATGAGTTAAAAGTTAAATCAGTAGACACTGAGTAAATCAGTTTTCCATCCATAATGTAGGTGGGTCTCATCTAATTGTTGATGGCCTTAACAGAACAAAGACTGACCTCATCAGAGCAAGAAGGAATTCTGCCAACAGATTGCCTTTGGACTCAGTCAACCATTCTTCTCAGAGTCTGCACTGCAGCTTGCTGTCTTACCCTGTAGATTTTGGACATGCACCTTCATAATTGTGTGAGTCAATTCCTTAATATAAATATAGCTCCAATTATGTAGCTAGATGATTGATTGATGATAGATGATAGATAGATAGATAGATAGATAGATGATAAATGGATAGATGCTAGATAGGTCTATACATAAATATCTATATGTAATCTCATACATAAACATACATATATTTGTTTAAATACATATAAAATCCTGTTCTCTTTTTCTGGAGGTTTCTCACAAATACATGTAACACTTTCTCATTTATAACTCCAACAAAAATATCAAATGCATAAACCATCTTAATGAGGTAATAATCAAGACATAAACAATAAATTGTAAGACTCCATTGAGACCTGGAATAGATGTTTCAATAGATGGAAGAATGTACCATGTCTCAGAATGAAATGTAACTTTATTCAAGATAGTTTCAAATATTGTAACTTTAATAAAAATTTAAAATTTTTGTGGAAAATAAAGCATTCAGAAAAATGCTCATTTTATAATGAAGAGAATACTGAAGGTACTGTCTTTAGTAAATATGTAAAATGTGTTTTGAAAATATTGAAATATTGAAATGAATCTTTAGTTTTATAATTAATTGATGAATAGAAAGTACCCATATAGAAGCTGTTGTATAATTAATATTAAATAAAAAATAGTTAATACTTATATAACTTACTTAAAAATGCTCCACATAGTGTTGTAAACCCTCATATGATGTTATGACGACTATCTGTGCACAACAAGCCTATAAGGGAGGTGTAATTATCATCACTATTTACCGATGTGAAAACTGAAGCAGAAAATAGCTAAGTAAATTTCCTTTGGTTCTACTATTTATTAATGATCTCTCCAAACTTTGAACCAAAAGAAAAGAAAGGAACAAGACGACAGTGGGTAAAACTTATCAAGCGGTTTTCTTTTGTTTCTTTTTTTTGCGGGGCGGGGGGGAGGATGCATCCTTGGGTGGTCCTGAATTGAAGTGTTTTTAATAGCAAGTGTGTTTATTGTACTAGAACTCAAGAGGTTTATAAACACGTTACATGTCCAGTCTGGCTGTGATCTAGGCTTGCAGCTAGGGATAGGACTCTGGATTTAGAAAATAACATTAATGTAGAAGGTAGCTTGCACCTAACATATGTAAGTACGATTTGGCTTATTATATCATGCATGTGTGGCAAGATGCCACTATTCTCTGACATATATAAAGCCCATGCGGGCCCCTGGGGAACAGAAGAAGAGCAGAAGCAGAAATGTGCTCCCCACAATAGAACTGCACGCCCCGCAACAGAAGCCCGTGCTCTCCGCAATAAAGTTGATTCCTGCCAGTTCATTCTCATGTTGACTCCTCGTGTGTTCTTTCAACTGGGTGTCTCACTCTTCCCTTCTTGATCAGCTCTGCGCTGACATCCAGAAACAAACTGATATACTTAAAAGCCTAAACACACTCATTTAGAACTGTGTATGTTGCAATAGGGGTCAATAGTCCATATGGACTAAATTGATACTTATCAATACCTCAAATCAAAAATAAAAGGCAAATAAAAACAAATTATATAAAAATATTAGCAAAGCAGATGAAAGTAATAACTGTATTAATAATAAAAATCTAATTAAATAACTCAAATCAATTATGAAAATATAGTTTAAATGGGTTTAAAATAGAATAGAAATACAATTGTGTTTATATGAAACTATAAAGGTAACAAATTGTCAGCTAAGATGCTCAAAAATGTGAAATCCTAGTAAGGTGTGTAATCAATTATATTAGCCAATGTCCATTTTTTGCTTTCGATAATGTATAATAGTTACATAACATGTTACCATTGGGGTAAGGAGGATAATGGATACACAAGAGTATTTTTGTAACTTTTTGAGAGTCTATAATTATTTAAAAATAAAAAGTTGAAAGTAATGAAAATGTCCAAATGCCTCTACAGGTTTTTCTACATTTCTACTAATAAAGTCGATTTAGTTCAATATAAATATATCTTGTCATATTACTCTGAATATTTGATTATCTACCTTGCTTAAGATAATAGCATCAGGCAATGAAGAATAAATCCTTCCATGGTTCAATTGTTTTTTAAGTGTAAATAGTTATAGTATTTCTTTTGTGTGATTTTTTATACATTGGAAAAGACTTAAAACGTGTGTGCTTATGGGTGGAAGAATCCATTACAAACGTGTATTACCAGAATAATAATGTTTTAAAACATATAGGCAAAGGACTTAATTGCAGGATTGTTTTTCATAGTAAAAAGATAGAACCCTCTCCCATTAAATTTCTAACGTTAAGGTTTTATTTAAGATATTGATGGAACTGTCATGTAATGAAAATTATGAAATCAGTAATGGAAATTTCAATATTCATTCATTGACATGAAGATTACTCATGAAAACTTAAGTAGAAAATACTTGCAATGAAACTGTAAACAATATGATTTGATAGACAATATGATTTGTTATAACTAGGAGTCTTAGTTGTAAGTATATATTCAATTACAAGAATAATATCAACATGATAAATGCAATTTTTTTCCATGACATAAAATAAATGATATTCATCCTCAATTGTGCTTTCTTATTTGCAATTTCTAAACTCTTTACAATGAATGTATATTTGATTTAACAGCAGAATATAAAATTACAAATTTATTTTAGTATCAATGAAGGAATGAATAAAAGTAATTACATTTTGTTCTATATTTTAAATTATATGAAGGTATAGGTTAAAATTAACCAAATACTAAAGGAAACTATCCAGCAAAACCTTAGTTTAACCAAGTAAAAAACAAAAAAGGAAGAAAGAAAGGGAAAAGAAAAGAAGGAAGAAAAAAAGAGTTTTTGATATAATTGTTATAATAAATAGCAAAACAAATTCAATTAGAAAATTGTTGACAGGATATCATGTTCTCTCTAGAGTTGCATAATATTAGACCTAGGATTGCCATATTGTCATGTGACTTAAGATATATACAGATTAACTTCTCATTGTATCTTTCTGTTTAAAGGCAACTTTAGTTGAACACTCTATTAAAAAGGAGAATTGTTGTGTCATATTGTATTTACTAATATATTAATATTGGATACCATTTATATTTTTCTTTAGTGAATTAAAATTATTTTAATAAGCTGAAACATATTTTAAAAATTTAGTAAAACATTTTTAATAACGAGAACATATATTCATTTAGAAAAGTATGAAACATTAACCATCAAACATTTTATTTAGTATCCTAGAAACACTTTCTAATGTAGTATGTCTTTAGTGAAATTATTGAAGAATGTAAAAACATATCTCTGTAATTGAAAATGTAACCTAATATGGAAAATATGGCTTTTAAAATGAAGTCTTCTCCATATGCCCTTCACAAGGCTGCATTGCATTTTTATTTGTCTTTTATGTCAGTCTGCTCAACTTCAAGCTGTCACTATCACAGCTGCATATGTGTTTTAGTGGATCTAGTAGAAAGCAGCATGTAAAAAGCAGCATAAATTTAAAGGACAGGAATACTAAAACTAAATGTTGAATTATGTTTAAACCGTTTCCTGTGTGACAGTTATGTAGCACTTTTTCCACAGTCAAAGAACTTTATGATTATTCCAAATATTTAGTTCTTCTCCATGAGGCCCAAAGATTGAATGTACTTCACCTTAAACTACTCTCAAGGTAACTGAAGTATAGAATAGATAGAAGAATGGTATAAGATCATTTCATGAGTGTAAGAGTAGAGGACTGTTTAATAAGATTAAAGAAAAATATATTGACAAAGAAATGAAAAGGGTCTTGGTTATGGTATTCCACATAGAATGCCATAAACGGGGAATACATCATTGACAACCTAAAAGAATTTTAGTTATAAGTAGATTAATCATTTATGTATATAGTTTGTTTGTTTTTTTTTTTTTCCTTTTGACTAACTATGTATGAGGCCTAAACGAAAAATGTCTCCATGGAAAAATGGATACCTTCCATTAAGGGTGTCCCTGAGAATTCAGAAAGGCATCATTTGAACTGATTTAAGATTCATCTCAGCTGGCAATTTTAAAGCATGTAATTTTCCTCTGCTATGGAATCTGACCATAAAATCTTTGATGTATGCACTGAATGCATTTCAGGGATGTCCCCTAAATATGGTTATTTCCAATAACTGACTATGTCATAGCACCTCTATCACAGTGATTAATGATAAAATGAGGCATTATCTCTTTGCAAAGATATCCCCTTTTGTTTTATCTACAGTGCTAAATTGGGTTAAAAACTGACAAGTTTTGACTACAAATTGAACCATTAGCAAAAAGAGCTAACCAAGAGATAAGAACAAAGTTGCTGACCTGTATTTCTTTCTCCATGATTCCAGAGTCTTAAAGTCAATCTTGTAGACTCTCCACTTGAGCTGTGTGAAAGATTGGAGAGTACGCCCTTAATCAGAGCTCCACAAACAACACAGCTTTAACACCAAAATCACATCTATACAGTTGTCATAAACTCAGTGCCCTCAGCCACCACATCAAGCCATGCTATTAAAACAAACAAAAACTTCTGTTCTGTTGTGAAATAATTATAAATTCACAGAAACTTGCAATGAAATGTACAAAGAGACTCCTTTATCCTTCACGTAGCCTCCCCCAGTGTTAAATTCTGCATGCCTACCATACTAAACCAAAATTGGCTAGGTATTATCTAAAGAGATTATTAGATTTCACCAGTTATATGTGCACTCATTTGTGTATGTCTGTGTTCATGTGTCTATATGTGTGCACAGCTTTATGCAACATTATTACAGCACATGTATAGCTTCATGGAACCACCATCCTGATCAAGATACTTAACTGTCCCATCATCGTAAGATGCTCTACACTTTCTAAGTAGCTAATATATCTGAAGTACTCTATTAAGTTTTTATGTATTTCATTTAATCCACAAATCACCACATGCGGTTAATTATATTTTCCATTTTTATTGATAGGGAAACAAGTCTCAGGAAAATGATGAAATCATGAAACTAGAAATGAACAGTTAAAAAAGGTTCAACTGAAGCTTTTTATTAACCTCGAAGCTTGTGCAAAGTATTTCTGTAGAAGTTCACACTCAAGTAGGAGGCACTTCCATTTAAAAAAAAAAAGACTTTTTTTTTTTTTAAGTGACCATAGGGAGTGAGGAGAACTATGTGGAGAACAACTATTTTGATCTCCTTGATTCCTAATATCAAAAACTGAAATCCTTTCATTGCTTTTCAAGCTTATCTCCTTATTTCAATCACTTGCAAAGTTAGAGGGTAGAGAAGAGAGAGGAAAAGAATATACACACACACACATACATGATAAATGTTATATATATACACATACACACATATATACACAAGTATATAAATGTATATATACATATGAATGTTCACACATATATTCATATACATATACATGCATACATATATATTATATGTTCATGCAATAGATAAATATTTGTTCAAAGCTCTATTTTCCTCCAAAGAGCAAGACTGAAAGGCTATCACTCATGTTTACATATCTAAGAAAAACAGCAGAACAGATATTGACATATAGTTAAGTAAATTGAGTAATTTGAAAGTTTATTTCACCAAGTTTGAGTTAAATGTTTTCTATTATTTGTTATATATACAGTTTATTTTTTCCCATCGATAGTTTGCTTACAAGGAGCAGATAAGTGTCTAAATCACTCATTCAGTTGCATAGCAATATACTCACAGTGAATCTTAATAAATAACAATTCCTTAATACATTCTTGTTTTAATTCTGCTCTTCCCATTGGCCTCTGAAATATTTTCTGAAATATATTTAGAATTCTAGGAGGAGCTTCAGATAAATATGCTAGTCTTAATCTTTCTTTTATTCACTCTCTTAGTCACTAATGCCCCAGGACCAGGACTTTTTTTTTTGTACTTTTCCTACAGAAAACTTATGTTTCTTCTATTTAATTCTTAGTAAACTTATTCTTTAGGTTTTAATTCACAGATTTTTTCATCTGTAATTTATATGCCAAATAATAAGTCAAATAAATTGTTTTTAGTTTGCTCACTCTTTTTCTTTCAGTCTTTCCTATGTGTAATGTAAAAGATGGAGCCCACTACAACTCATTTAGTGAGGGATTCTCACACATGTGTGAGATCTTGAACAACTAACATGTTGACAAATATCCATTACATGCCAATATTGTGATCCCATCATACCCAGAGATCTTTCTTCTCTCAACTGATTGAAACAGTTTTCTAATTCATCATAATGCAAGTATTTTGCATACAAAAATAAAATCAAGACAAACCACAACAAAACACCATTTTCTCCTAAAAGGGACATAGCCAGGTATTATTGGTCAGTGTGACTGACTCTGTAAGAATACCTGTTTGATACTCATTTGACCTCTTGATGTCTCATGATCCTATCTCATTTTGTGCATTTTAAAGACTGAATTGCAAAGTTTACTACAGCCAATATACATTGGTAAAGCAAAGTATTCTTCGAATGCAGTTTAATTACATTTATGAAGGAAGAAAATAAGATGAAGGCTACAATCTTCATTTCTGCAATGATGAATGAGTTTGTATATAACATTTGTGATTATTTTTCCCTATTCAATTTAGATGTTTTTATCTTCAACTTCTACCTCATTACTTGAGCTTCTTTTCTCCATAATTAAGCCAAATCATTATTTCTGATAGATCTGATCCCTTGATGTCCCTGTAAAGCCTTCCTTTCACTCTTAATAGTAGACTTGGGAAATAAAAATAGGTGCACTATAATAGATTCTGCTGGTACGTTGGTTAGCTCCTGTTAACTTGCCAGTGCATCTGTCTTAGATAACAAATATTATGGGAAATGGCTTAAAACATGTGATGGTCTCAGGAGAATTGCCCTATGTTAATGAAAGTCTTCTTGTGAGAAATAACTTAGAGATTACCTTTCCCAGAAGACTGACTGATTGACCGACTGATATGTAAATTCAATAGCCTAGCTCTCTTCATTCAGAGTAAGACAACTCTGTAATATGATGCATATTACACCAAGTTTCTCCTAAATCAGGTCAAGGCCCTAAGGTACCTAAGAACACATTCATGTAAAGGTTCCCCTAGTCTCTATTCTGTTTTCCTTAAGACAACTCTCTTACTCAGTTATATGTGTTTAAATCCCTGTCTCAGACTTTGTTTCTAGTTAAACATAAGATGTGTCCCAAAGCATAAGTTGTATTCCATTATGTCTTATCTTATTTACACTTTTCCTTTTGGTTTACTTTATATTTTACTCTCTTTTTGAGTTTAGAATTTAATTTACTTTTTATTATTTTATTTCTAATAAAAATTATACTTTTTTACCTAATTGGACATATAATGGTTTCATAATATTTTTTAAAGTTTTACATTGGTTTTCTATCCCCTTTAGATCTGATCCCTTGATGTCCCTGTAAAGCCTTCCTTTCACTCTTAATAGTAGACTTGGGAAATAAAAATAGGTGCACTATAATAGATTCTGCTGGTACCCTGGTTAGCTCAAAGAATTATCATATATATTTTTAAATTTCACCAAATTTAAGACTTTATGTCTTTATTGGTAGTGTTAATTTCTAGTTTTATTATTTTGTGATAAATTACTCTTACTATATGAGACTCATGCATACTTTAATTTATTACTTTGTGTGACTGTTTACTATGCCCTTTAAAAGATATATTTGTTAATATTGGAGTGTTATAATAAATATCCATAAAATTTACCTTATTGATTATGTGATTTAGGCATTGTATATACTTTCTTATTTTATCGACTAGATGTGTTATAGACTGACATGGATGTATAAATATCTTCTATTATTAATGTATAACACAATTTTTCTTTCTGAATCTATTTCAGTTTCTGCTTTGTAGAAGTTGTTGCTATGTTAATTTGGTGAATATTCAAAACTGTTACATTTCCATTGCAAATTGTGACAATGCGGAATGCTTTATAACTTAAAATGTATTTTGTCTAATATCACAGTAGTATTTTGTCTTCCTTATTTTTTTTCTCATTGACTTACATACTTTTGCTCCTCTCTTTATTTTTAGCTTTTCTGATTAATTTTTAGGTATGTCTCACAAACAACAGAGTCTATTTTACATTGTGAGCAAATTTGAAAATATTTATCTTATAATAGAATATTTAAGTTACTTTTCATTTATTGGTCACAACACTGCAACCATCACATGATTTTGTAATGTTTACTATATGTGATATACTACATTTATTCTATTTCTTTTTCTCATCACTCTCCCCTTAATACTTTATTGTGTGAAATGTTACATTTAGTAATATTTATATTTTTGTTTTAATAGGTACCTTTTAACTAATATAATTTAGAATGCTTTTTATTTGTTTTTAAAAATATATTTATTACTTTTTTTAGTTTTAAGTTATATTATTTGGTCCCACATAGTATATATACACAGTGATCATTCATGGAATTTGTGCTACTTTCCCTTTCTCATCCTTTTAACCATGACTTAGTTGCATTATTTACACTTAGTCCAAAAATATACTTTTATATAAATAAAAATAACATATATATTATGATTATACCCTATTCTCTTCTACATTTTATTTTATTTTATTTTATTTTATTTTTATTATTTTTTTAATGCCTACAGTACCTGATATTCCTAAATGGTCTCCCATCCAAGTACTAACCAGGCCCAACCCTGAACAATTTAGTTTTAGATTTACATCAATCATCTGTTATGTTCACAATTAATTTTTTTTTTCTGATTTTTCTAGATATGTTTTTTGGATGAAGTTCATTCTCTAGTAGATTTTAGAAAAAAAGATTTGTGAGTATAGTAATCTATGAACACTTAATTTCTTACTATAACATTGACACAAAAAGAGCATCTTAGTTGGATATAAAATCTTTGACACTTTATTTTCCTCCTCGAGTTTGTTGAAAATGTTCTTTTGTTTTATTATTTATGTATTTTCCAGAATTCTGAAGCAACCTGCTTTTTTTTCCATTGCAAGTTAACTTTTATTTCTGTTTAAAAGCCCTAGATATTATCAAATATTTTTTTAAATTTAATAATTTTGCTAGTATATTGTGTTAAGTGACTATTTGAGTCAGGTCATTTCTTGGTCAAAATATTTGCATTTTAAGTTTTTTCTTACACTTTATTGGGATATTGTTGACCCATAACATATGTAAGTTTAAGGAGTACAACATGACGATTTGATAGACATAATACTGTGAAATGATTACCACAATAAGATTAGTTAACACTCCAATCCCCCACATAATTACCTTTTGTGTGTGTGTTTGGGGATGATAATATTTTAAATCTATTCTTTTAACAACTTTCAAGTATATAAACAGTTCTGTTAATTATAGTCACCATGCTGTACATTAGAACCCCAGAATTATTCATTTTATAGCTGGAAGTCTATACCCTTTGATCAATGTCACCCCATGTTCTCCATCCCCCTGCCCCTGGTAACCACTCTCTATTTCTATGACTTTGGCTTTTTTATATTCCACATATAAGCAAGAACAAATAGTATTTGTCTTTCTCTATTTCACCTACTTCACTTAGCATAATGTCCTCAAGATCCATCAGTGTTGTCACAAAAGAAATATTTCCTTTTTTATGGCTTAATAATATTCCATTACATATAAAAAATGTATACCACAATTTTTATCCAGTTATTCATCAGATTGTTTCCATACCCTGACTATTGTAAATAATTCTGTCGTGAACATGGGGGTGCAGATACCTCTTTGAGATAGTGATTTTATTTCCTTCAGATATATACCCAGAAGAGAAATTGGTAGAGGTTGAGGAGGTAGAAGACAGGAGTAGCAGGAGGAGGAGTGTGCTTAGGCCAAGGCCTTAATTGGAGTTTCCCTGAAAAAGGCAAGACAGGGAAGAGTAAACAATTTAGGACTGGCTAGTTTGAGTAATTTCAGCAGGTTTTGGGTGATAGCAGTAATAGTTTCCTTGTACCTGGCCCTGGGATGATTAAGACAGAAAAATATTATCTCCTGGGATGCACTGCCCATGTAGAGGAGATATGGCTCTGGATTGGTTAGTTTGTATATCAGGTGTGTGCTCCATACTGGACCCTTTGCTATTTCTAAGATTGGCCACTTCAGGGAGAGGCATTCTCTCCTGAGTCAGAAAGGTTTTTTAAAATGTCTACACATCACAATATAGATAAAATTTTACATATATATATTTGGGTATATATACATATCTTTATCTGTATCTATACACACACACACGCATACACATACACAATACAAACACTATAAGAACTTGGTATTTTATATTCACTAAGATATAAAGCCATTTCAAATTTATTGATGGAGAAATTAAATGATAGTCATATTTTTAAAGGATCAGCCTATCTGGCTGAGAATAGGAAGCTAAGTGTGAAAGCACAGAGCCTTTTGAGAGGTTATTGCCATGATCAGTAAAATGAGTGAAGGCTCAAAGTGCTGGTATAGTGAATAATGGTGAGAACTAGCATAATTTGTTCACGCTTTGGATGTGGTATGTGAGCTAAAAAGAGACCTGAAGAGTGTCTAAATTTTGGCCTGAATACCTAGTAAGATACATTTATCTTTTACTTAGATGGAAAAAAAAAATGGAAAAAAAAAAAAAAAGCTCAGGAGAATATATCAAGATTTCAGTAGTCCAAGAGGTATGAAAGAAGCATTTGTATATATAAGTTCAGCTTTCAAGTAAGAGATTCAGACTGCGAATATATGTTTGGAATGTACACAATAGGCATTCCAAACCATAAACTTGGAAGAGACGACTAGAAAGACATTGTATCAAGTGACAAGATGAAAGTTTGGGGAGTGATCCCTGAGGTACTCTGTAATTCTGTTTTCTGCCACAAAGAAAAAAAATAATTAAAAAAAGATAAAAAGACAGGGGGAAAAAAAAGCTAAGGAGTGGTCACTGAGAGTGAAATCAAATAAAGTGTTTTAACTAGAGGAAAATAAAAAAGAAATGCATGAGAAAGAAACTATATCAAATGTACCAAATAAATAAAATATGGTAAGGCCTAGGACTAACCATAGAATTTTACAACATAAAAGATATTGGTGTTTTATTCAAGAGTAATTTTCATGAAATATCACAAGTAAAACTTTCCTGGAGAACTGAAAGAAAAGAATTAGACTTAGTGCGTTTAGGTATTTCTTTTGAGGAAACTTGATTTTTCAAAGGGAATAAAGAAACAGGAAATGTAGGGTCAAAAGATATTTTTAATTTTAGTTTTGTTTTGTTTAAAATGGAACAAATTTTGTTGTGTTTGTTTACAGGTTAGAATAAAATGAGAGGAAAATATTATGTAGGAGACAGAGTAGACAAATGCTGAAATGTAAAAGTGAAAAGGTTAACCTAATATAGAAGAACATAATAACAGAAAGTGGAGTATATGAGTAAAGATTCATATAACAGCATAGATGTTGGATTTAGAGTTTATGGAAATATATTCTAATTGTTTCTTTTTTCTCAGTATATAGGAAGCAAAGTTATTAACTAAAGATGATGTGTTAGTGACATTATTATTGATTTGTATAGAGAGGATGTGATAATAAATGACTGTCTAAGGGAATAAGTCTTAAGAGCTAGAAGAACTAATAGTCATTTGAATTAGGTAGTCATGATTTTAAAATAGGATCAGTCGACACGACTATTTGATTGTCTATGATCACATACAGTTACTCTGGAATAGGCTCATATTTAGGAAAAAATGGGATTTAACCAAAATTTCAGTTTTTTTCCAAATAAGCAAAATAAACTGAAAATGGAAAAATAATCTTAAAAGTCTGTGTAGAAGGAATCAAGTATATTAATGGACCATGGAATCTATGCTGGATAAACAGACAAATGAAAGCACAGGAAAATGAGGTTCGAAGGATAGTAGTGAGTAGCAACAGATTGTAATATCTGTAGAGATTAAAAATTATTTGTGCTAGCATTATAAAGAATAAGCAGGAAAATAAGTAATTTTAACTGATACTAGTAATTATAGGTTTGACATTTTTTAAAAATGACAAAATAAATGTATGTGACCAAGGGAGTAAATACCTGAGGCATGATAGATAATAGAATTATAGAGACGAGGCCAAGACCTGGTAAGACCAGAATATTTGAAAAATAATCTATCTACATTTCAAAATATCTAGGAATTTGTAAATAGGAAGCATTGGGAAGAATTATAGCAAGATGAGCTAACATCTTTATGAGATGAAAATGATGATAGGAGAAAGGTTTATAACTGCCGGAGCCAGTCGGGCAGAGTAGAACAGTCCTGAGTGGGGGAGCGAGGGTTAGGAAAAAAAGACAGAGAAGAGAGAAAGATCTCGGGAGGGCATACAGTCAAAGCTGCAGCCTCGAGTTTATTTAGCATGGTATACTTATACAGCTTGAGTACATGACAAACTGCTCGTAACAAAGTAACAAACTGCTCAAAACAAAACCACAAGTATCCAGAAACAATAGCTGCGATTAACATGAATTAACATAAGGCCAAGAGAAAAACTCCTCCCTTGGATTTTCAGGAACTGATGCTTATCCTCCCTTCAGGGTTTCAGGAACTGATATTTCCTTACAAAGGGCTCCCAACATCTCCGGCTCCCAACATATAACTGACTGCAATTAGATGGGTGGTCGTTCAAATACTACAAAAGAGAGAGATTTAAGAACAGTAGCTATTATAAAGAACAGAGGGAGAACAGTCTTAAAAAGGAAAAGGGGGAATTTAAAATTCTATTATCATTGGGGTACGATAGAGAATAAAATATTAAAGCAGTGTTTTCAGTGAAACATTGTCCTAGAACTGATACAGGCTTTGGTAAGAGTAAGAAAGTTATGACTGATTTTGAAATTCTTAGGGCATATTGAAAATTTATTATTAAATGGGTAGTTGGGAAGAGATGAAAATTGATCTTGTCCTTATAAATATTAACTTTGTCATTGTCACTTCTTAGAGCTTGTGTGTTTGTATATGTAATTGTTAAATGATTCTCAAAAATTTATTGACCGAAGAGGTCTAATGAAAATACTTCTAAATAAAACTTTGGTAAAACAGTGAAATACACACATATAAAAATTGGAAAGTATTTCCATGTACTTTACATTTGTGGTAGAGCTAAAATTTTCACAGTTACTAAAATGTGAAAAAAAAATAAAAATAAAACTTATTTGTACTATAGAGTTAATCTCATCGCTCTTTCACAATGATCATGGAAGATACTTGATTTTACCATTAAAATACATGTATCGATGTTCTATTCCCAGGTGAATTAGAATAAATAGCTTCAGACTATTGTTCTTACTGTGGACAATTAAAGAGTTAATGTACTTGAATTCACAAAAAGCTTCCAAAGGCAGGAGAACAGCAAAGTATACTCTAAAAAGAGAAGTTAAAAGAGGCAGTATTTGCAGTGAACTCCCAGGAGGCATGTGCTCATCTTACAGCCAAGTAGGAGGCTGACAATGTGGATCTTACACCTATGAAAGTTTCCTGCTGAAAGAAAGGTATATTGGTAAAACTTGATAGGCCTCAAGAGTCAAACCGATTTTGCTCCAGGACAATGGTCAATTCCAAATCTCTGCATGGATAACTAAATATCAAAAGACAATGAAGTAACTTTAATAATACCAGCCATTCCAAAGAAAATTAAATCTGAAAAAAATGCAAAAATAATTGTTTATAGATATAGATCAATTACACAAGTATAATGTGAGGGACTATGACTCTTGAGAGCAGGAAAATAGATTATAGAAAGTTTTACATTCAAACCAGCTTTTTCTCTGAGAGCATTTAAGAATTCAGAGTCTACAGTCTCAGCAAGAAGTAGACTTCACCTGGACTAGAATCCTAACAGGAGGCAGAGTTGGAATTTGTGTTTTCAATGTCATGGGAACTTAAGGGACAAATATCTCAGAAAGGAGGAATCACAAAAGACCTACCCTACACTAAATACCTGAACATTTATGTCACTGCCCTCAAATTTCTAAGCTACAAATGCACAGAACTGTTAAAAAAAGAGAGAGAGAGAGAGAGAGAAAATAGCAGCAGAATATTAAAGAACTTTAGCAGAGAATTCACAACTGTGTGATACTGGGATAACAGCGATTGGAATTTAAGGTTTATCAAGGTAGAGGAGCCCAGTAAGCACCCCAGGCTTTCAGATAGATACCATAAGGGCCTGGAGTAAGCTAAATGGAAATACAACAGCAGAAACAAAATCTAAAATTATTAACGTTTACTCTATTAGTTAAGATTTTAAAAATAAACTTTTAGTATAAAAACAATATTTTATGAACCTTTTAAAAATTATAATATATCCAAACAAAAATAAAAGGCAAAGACATTAACAAAATGGCAGAATTGGCAACTCCAAACTGCTGTTCTTCCATAGAACCATTAAAAAACAAGCAGAAACTATTAGAACCAACCTTGTTAGAACTCCATAAAAGGTCAAAGTTTTATAACACCAAGCAATAACTAAATTTTTTTAAAGCAATTTAAAAATGTTCCTGCAATTCAAGAAAATCTCTGTCAAAATACTATCTGAATAAAAGCTAAAGGAGCAGAGACTTCAGTGACCCCACAAGAAAAAGAATATGTCTCTGAAAAAATAATTCGGAAAATGAATATATCTTTGAAAAAATAATTCGGAAAAGTAACTAAACAAACATATGATTGCAGCCTTCAACAACCAAGAACAGCGAACCATGGGGAAGGGGAAGAATCTGATTTTATATTTATTATAATATTCAAATATTTAGTTTTCAACAAAAAAATTACAAGAAATGCAAAATACATGAAGGTATGACCCATTTATAGAAACAGTATAAATGAACAGAAACTATCCTCTAGAAAACACAGGCATTAGATTTACTAAACAAAGCCTAAGTTATTTACTTTAATTATGTTCAAAGAGCTAAAAGAAACTATGTACAAAGTACTAAAGAAAACCAGAAAAATAATCTAGAAAAAAATTAAATGAATAAAGTATAAATTATAATAAAGGAACAAAAGGAATATCTGTAGTTGAATAGTAAAATAAATGAGAAAAAAATAATTAGAGGGTCTCTATGATTTTTCTCAAAGTCCTCCAAAAATTGAAGAAGGGGGAACACTTTCTAACTCATTCTCCTGATATCAAAGCCAAATAGGCATCAAACACACAAAAAAATTCAGACCAATAATCACGAATTTAGATGCAAAAATCTTCCACAAAATACTAGCAATCGAATCTGACAACACATTAATAGGATTCTATACCAAATGGGATGTCAAAGGAATGCAAGAGTTGTTTATTTACTATAAAAAATAAGTGCATGTAATATGCCACATTAATAGAATGAAAGGAAAAATGGCATATTTATTGACACATAAAAAACATTTTATAAAATCTAACATCCTTTCATAATAAAAATTCAGAATACTAAGAATAGGAGGAAAATTTGTACACATGATTAGGAACATTCATGAAAAACCAATAGCATCATAAACAGTTATGAAAGACTGAAAGCATATTCTCAAACATTAGGAATAATACAAGGATGCCTGCTTTGAGCACTGCTGTTCAAAATTATATGGGAATTGCTAGCCAGTGCAATTAGATAGAAAAAAGATATTAAATACAGCCAAATTGGAAAGGAAGAGGTAAAACTACCTATACTTATAGATGACAAGATTATATATTTACATATATTTTTGTCTGCTAGAATATATATATTTATATACAATATAATACAACAAAGATACATATTATAATTGCTAATGATAGGGTCGATGTTTATATATTTCCTGCTTTTTGAATATGTGATTTTATATTTTCTATTAGTTCTAGAAAATCCTTGGCTGGTGGGAGCAAATACTGTTTTGCTATTGTTATCTTCCTTCCTCTCCTTGTGCTCTAATTACCTATATTTAGACATACACTATTGTTACATAAGCTTGTTTTCTGTATGTTTTTTTTTCCTCTTGTGAAATATATATATATAATTTAAGAACACTATTAAGGAATACATATTTTTTTTCTGTGTTGATATCTTTACCCATCATTTCTTGCATACAAATATACTAACTGGTTAGCTCATTAATTAATTCGCCCATTCATTCAACACATATTTATCAGAACTCGTTTATGAGCCATGTATTACATATCTCTTACCTGTCCTCATAAATAAGTTTTGTTAAATGAAACAAATAAAACTGTAAATGAGATACAAAAGATTTTATGTTCTAGCGCTTGCCTGCACCTTCAAGACAGGTTTCTATTCATGCCCTTTACTCAGTTTGAAAGAAGACTTCTCATTTTTCAATATACCTTTGAAACTGCTAAGAGATTTAGGTAGAAGTATGAATTTTACCAAAGATGTTGTATCAAGAAAAAGAACAATCTCATTACACACTAAAATTTAAATATATATAATTTTCTCATTTTAGTTTTTCACCCCCAAAGTCTCTTCCTTGCTAGAACTCAAATCTCTCCCCATTTCTCATCTTGTATATTCTTTTATCTATTAATTAAAGAAAATTCTCTCACTCTGTGAATGCCACTTACAAAAAAAAAGTCTTTGGTACAGAACAAAGAGGGATAATTATTTCTGATGCATGGATAATCAAAATATTAACCTAATGAAAATAATTTATTATTTTTTATTTCCTTTGTGAAGAGCAAAATGGAGAACTAAGTTTTTCTTTTGTTAAGAAAATGAAATATCTTTTGTACTATTATTATTATGACAACTCAGCAAACCTTATTTCTCTTATCACATACAATTTATTTTTTTCATTCTTGTTATTCTATTCATACCACACTTTCTTATCTGAATCACCAAAGTCTAGTCTATCTCTGGGTGTTAGATAATAGCCTGCTAGTTTGGTTGTACTTCACAGAAAACTAGGTGGAATATGTATACATACATCCATATGCACCTAATATAAATATTAACGGGTGTGTGTGTACATATATAGAGATATATACATATATAGTATATATATACATGTATGTTTGTATATGTTTTCCAGTTTTCTATGGATTATAACCAAACTTCTAGCTAATAATGTACTGAAATAAGTTTTATCACTGTAATTGCACACACACATAAACCCACATATGCATACATGCTTTAAAAAATACTCATTTTTATATAAATATGTTACATAAGTATATTGATAAATTATTATATAAATATATTGATAGATCAAGGAAAGGAAAAGTGTCAATTTCTCTCCTTTTTGTCTTTGATTTATTTCCTTTCATGAATTCTTGTTAAAGAATATTTCTCAAACCAAAATTCATTATAATTTTCTTCTTCCTTGATAGAATCATATATCCTCTGATAAAAAATCTTAATATAATGAGTTTTTTTCTTAAATATGTTTAAAATGAATGATTCCTATAAAAATACTAGGTAAACAAACTTTTTCATGGCTGATTAACTAACTGTTCTTAAATTTGATGTGGATAAGTAAATATGGAGTATATCAACAGATTATATGAAAAACTATGAAAAAAAAAAGATAGCATAAA
Organism: Eidolon dupreanum; assembly: GCA_028627145.1. Taxonomy (NCBI): domain Eukaryota; kingdom Metazoa; phylum Chordata; class Mammalia; order Chiroptera; family Pteropodidae; genus Eidolon; species Eidolon dupreanum. The sequence goes on along the minus strand of CM053511.1, from coordinate 16,426,076 downwards.
GAGATCTTGCCCTAATGGATAGTGAAATTATTACAAAATGCTTAAATATATTAAAATATATTAAATATATTACAAAACAATTAAACTAAATACTGCTAATGGCAACTGGGTAACCATCTGTCTGTGTTAATGGAATAGTTTACACATAATTTTTATCCTTCTTTACATACTATTAATGTTTAAATGTATACATACACATAGAACTATAATATTTACACATTTTTACATATTGTTTATATGATTTTATGTCCATATATTATTTGGTATTTAAGTATTATTTTGTAGTTTGGAGATTTTATTTAGGGTAAAGATTACACAGATAGTAACAAATTTGACATACATACAAAGAAAAAAAACATAAATACAGCCCAAAGTACATGCCACATTAGGAAAAACATTGACAGTGTATATAGAAAACACTTTATCTTTTTAATATAATAAACATTCTTACTAAACAGTAAGAAGAATTATAAAAGTGGACTGGGAAAACAAAATGGACAAAAATACATGGGCATGTGGTTTACTGAAATTTCTAAAATGCCTTAAAAATTATTAAAATATCCTTAAACCGTCTCATGTTAAAATTCCAAAACAACTCTCTGTATAGAAATCATTTGCCAGATTAGAATTAAATAACGTGGGCGATAGTTTAGGGAATATTGCCCATGGTTGTATAATTTGATGATATACTGTGTGAAAAGTTGTCAAATACTTATTCATATTTAAACATATTTTAATTTTTTACTCACTGATTCTAGTTCTAGGAAATTAACCTACAATATTCCAGAATACTGAGAGTTTATACATAAAAATATGCAAAGCAGCTTTTTTTCAATACCTGATATTTGAAACAAGATAAAGTACATTAATGAGGGACAGGATAAATATGTGTTCATATAATGAAAAGATTCACAGCTATTACATAGAAGGGGAGATCTATACATGCTAATATGGAAAACACATCTTATTTTTAATGAATTGTAGCAACATATGAATCTAGTTCCAATCAATGATGTATAGGTGTATACAGGATTTTAGCATTAAATTACATGAGTAGACCCCAAGAAAAAGTGTAAAATAACAAAGCCACATTGCTGTTTGCAGAATGGGAAATGTCTGAGAACCCTCTACCTGGATCCTTGATTTTATTCATCATTTTAAAAATAAAAATCATATTCTTGTGATTGAGAAACAGAATATTGGTGCTGAATTCACACCTGAGGAAGTTTATCCATGGAGACAAGACAGAAGAAAATGCTCTGAGCTTTCCTGGAGAAGGAATAATTGTTTTTAATTTTTTCTGCTCCCCCAACTCCACCACCCTGCTCCATGGGCAAAATGTATACCACACAGGAGAAAGAAATGAGATGAAGATGTACTGAATCTTAAGGTCAAATATGTCCACCTAAGAATCAGGAGCAATTCCAGCAGCAGAAAGCAAAGAAGGAATGCTGACTGTTAGGCATGAGTCATAAGCAACTACTAGCAATAGTGTTAACTGGGGTAAAGGTAACTTCAGTTGGAGAGTAATCTCATCTGGAATCTCGAGTGGTTCCATGAAAAGCTCAATGGTAAACATCTGCCAGACCTAGAAAGTAAATGATCAGCCTATGAAGAAAGGAAGTGATGCATTAAAATCTGAGCACTCTTCTAAACCTCCCACTCAATGCCTGGAGGTATAGAAGTGAGTGGTGACATGAATGTGAAGGCCTAGGACATTACTGTATGCTCTTATAGACTTCATAAACACTGTATGCTTTGATTACACTAAATTTATAAAAGAAGACAAGATTGAATCAAGCACAAGGCAAAATGATGCAATCAAGGAATGTAGTAAATAAGAGATGGGTATAAGGCTGCTGCCAGTATAACAACATACTATTTTACAGCAAACATTTTTTATAGGTAGAGAGTAAACTCTAAAATAACAATAAAAAGTATAGAATAGTAAATATATAAACCAGCAACATCGTGGTTTATTATCATTATCAAGTAATATGTACTGTACATAATTGTATGTGATATATTTTTATACAGCTGTCAGCGCAGTAGGTTTGTTTACCCCAATATCACCACAAATGTGAATAATATGTTGCGCTATGACATTACGATAGTTACTATGTCACTAGGCGATAGGAATTTTTCAACTCCATCATAAACTATAGAACCATCATCATGTATGGAATCCATTATTGACCAAAATGTCATCATGAGTGTCATAACTGTAAACATACTGTGGGAATGAAGGAGAAATAGCAAGTTACACTTCCCTCATTATGACTTCTACCCTGAAGCAGGCTCACACTGGGGAAGGTGATGAAATATTAAATTTTAAATTTAATATTTAATTTTAATAATTAAACTTAACATTTAAATTTAATATTTAAATATTAAAATGATATGAATATGTTTGGGGTTTGATTCAAATCCTATACACGTTTAATTAAAACCTAGAAAATAACATGAAATTTGAAAGTAAGTACAAATTTGAAATTTATAATAAAAATTAACCAATTGTTGTTGGATATCTTGGACTGGGCATTCTAATCAATGATTTCATTTCTCTTTGTGACTAAACTTTTATAACAGAAAGTGGAAACATATCTATTTCCTAAAAGTGCACATAAAATTAATGAGATTTGCCTAAATTTTCAAACAAGGTTATATACTTAAACCCACTTAATAATGAGCAATACAAATGGCTTATTCAGCATACATACATATAATGTGTATCTGTATGTGCTTACATATATACTATTCCTAATGGAATGATAATACATGATTAAATATATTTACTTGTGAAAACTAGAATTTGAGTTAGAGGACAACAGTCTTATTTTCTTCTTAATATCTGATTTATTAAAAATTCTAATTATTTCTATCAATTATTTCCACATATTAGCTCAACAAAACTTAATAAATAAAAAGAAAATTATCATTTATTGATAACCCAATATGTTATAGTCTTTTAGCTTTTATCCATCTCATGTGTAATATCCACATTTAATTTAGAGCTATCCTGTCAAAATGTACAGGAATACCTCATTTTATTGTACTTTGATTCATTGCACATCACAGATGTTGCATTTTTCACAAATTAAAGGCAAGACTCTCCACCAGCAAAAAGATTAGGACTCACTTTATTGTGATACTCACTTTATTGTGGTAGTCTTGAACTGAACTCTGTATCTTTGAAGTATGCCTGCATATATATAACCTCACTGAAGATAACAACAACAACAAATAAATTCATCACTAACAAATAAAACAAATATTAAAAATTAAAATATGCATATATTTTGGGTTTAATTCAAATCCTATGTACTTTTAATTAAAACCTATTGACTTTTTAGAAAATAAAATAACATGAAATTTGAAAATAAGTACAAATTTGAAATTTGTCCTCTATAATAAAAGATAATTTAAATAAAAATTATTTTCTGGAAAACTGAAGGTGTCTTATTTTGTAGATGTGAAATATAATTTATGTACATGAAACAATGTGAGACCATTCCAATTTTACACTTACACTTAAAAATTTAGAAATAAAAGGCAACATAACTGTAACATCTTAACTGTAACATCTTAGTTATTATCCAATCTATTAATTTTCCTCTTCTTTAACCACTTAATTTTTTCAACTGTCCTAATTGTACAATTTTCCTAGATTCATATATTTTTTAAGAATTTCGAAAATTTAAATGTGTCTATATCTCTACTTAGTTGCTCGATATTGTTACTTTAAGAAGACAACTTAGTAGATTTGATCATTAGGCATGATGAGTTGTCCTTTTAGAATGGATATTTAGGAGCAGAAAGGAAGAGTAATGATCTTTACTGCTTTCAGTCACTCAATACTATATCAAAAGCAACAAGGAACTGCTGAAACATTATTTTTGTTAAAAAGTGCATTTGTGAATCTTCAACCTTTTGTAATAATTGATGGTATTTAAGAATATGCATTGAAATTTTTTAACTACATTGTTTTATTACGATATATCCCCAGGCAAATATGCAGTAAAAGGTTGATAACTGATTCTAAGACATCTTACTTTAAAACTGTAATAGCTTGTAAAATATTGTGTTAAAACAAGATGACTGAATAATCGTAAAATATTTGGTCTAAAAATAATTCCATTGTGAGTGGTTACTTGCAGTTAAAGAAGTCAATCATTAGTTATATTTTGGGTCAAAACTGTATCCAAATACAATTTATTTATTATGAACTCAATTTATTATGAACTCAATTTATTATAAACTCAAAAGTATATTCTATTAAAAAGTCATAAATTAAAGATTTTTTTCCTGGTACATCTTTTTAAGGTAACATTTACAAATGTCTTTTATAAGTGTGAAGTTTGAATAATAATACACTAGAGTAATAAATACAAATTGATAAGAATTCAATTGCCCATAGGCATGAAAATTTTACCTGTCTTATTCCATGAATATTATCAAATTGAGACAAATTATAATTAAGCTTAATGAGTTGCTTGGTGAGGGAGTAAATGAATTCTGCATATAATGTAAATTAATATTCATACAGCCACTGAGTATTTTCTCAGTAGTGATGTCCTATCTCAACTAAAGAGGAAATTAAGCACCTATTTTTTTTTAGTCTACTGAGAAAAAAGATCTTAAAAAACAAAATTAAGATATGTTACTAACATTCTCATATTTGAGAATATAGAACCAAATTTAATTATTTTATTTCTTAATGTGATAAGAACATTTAATATGAGACTATTCTTTTAACAAATTTTAAGTACAAAATACATTGTTAACTGTAGGCACACTGTTGTACAGCAGATCTCTAGACCTTATTCATCTTGTCTCATCTTGTATAATTAAAACTTTATATCTTTTAACAACACTCCTTTTTTACCCTCCCCCAACTCTTGACATCCACCATTCTAGTCTCTGTTTCTATAAATTTGACTATTTTAGATATTTATATAAATTGATACTTTCAATTGATTTTTGACAAGGGTGTTAAAAATATAATGAGGAAAGAACAGTCTCTTCAACAACTAGTGTTGAGAAAACTGGTTACCCACAAGCAAAAGAATGAAGGTTGACCCTTATCTTACACTGTATACAAAAATCGACTCAAAATTGATTAAATATTTAAACAAGATTTGAAACTGAAAACCCTTAAAAGAAAACATGGGAAAAGCTTTATGACTTTAGACTTGGAAATGATTTGTTTGGATATGACATCAAAAGTACAAGTAACAAAAGCAAAATTATACAAGTAAGACTACATCAAACTAAAAAGCTTCTGCATGGTAAAGGAAGCAATCAACATAATGAGAAGTCACCCTACAGAATGGGAGAAAATATTTGCAAACCATATATCTCATAAAGGATTGATATCCAAAACATGTAAGCAACTCCTACAACTCAATAGCATAAAAACGAATAACCCTATTAAAAAAATGAGCAAGGGACTTGAATAGACATTTCTCCAAAGAAGACATACAGATGGCCAAAACCTAAGATGATACTTGAAAAGATGGTCAACAACACTTATCAGGGAAATGCAAATCAAAACCACATTGAGATAACACCTCACAAATGTAAGAATGGCTATTATAAATAATAATAATAATAATAATAATAATAATAATAACTGTTGACAAGGATGCATAGAAGTTGGAATCTTTGGACAATTGGGTGGGAATCTAAAATGGTATAGCCACTATAGAAAACAATATCGTGGTGCCTCAAAAGAATAAAAATAGAAATTACCACATGATATAGCAATCCCATTGCTGAGTATATATCCAAAAGAAATTAAGTCAGAACCTTGAAAAGATATCTGTACTGTCATGGTCATTGCAGCATAATTCATAATAACCAAGATATGGAAACAACCTAAATGTCTATCTACAATAAATGGATAAAATATGGCATGTACATTCAATGGAATATTATTTACCTTTAAAAAAGAATGACACATACCATTTATAAAAATATGGATGAATCTGGAGGGCATTATGCTAAATGAAATAAACCAGTCATAGAAGAGCCAAAATTATTTAAAAGAATTACTTTTGTCCATAGAGGTAAGGAAGATATTTAACACTTAAACATAGAAAGTAAAATCTGAATAGTTTCTTAAATATTGGCAAAATGTTATCAGAGTCATATTCTCCTTGTATGTATTGTTTCTAGGGCCCCTACAGTCACAAAGGTAATATGTATGTATTAGGAGCACACAGAGAGAAAACATTCACAGTTAATTTCCATCAGAAAATGCAGTCGAAATTGTTTTGCATAGAATGGGAGAAAAAGAAACCAAAAACTTTTAAGAATTTGTAATATTATAAAATACACTCTTTTTCATTTTGCTTTTGTTTGTCTTGGTGGCAAATTGAGAAATATATGTATATATATATTACTTGTATAATATATATATACATATATATGTGTGTGTGTGTGTATGTATGTGTGTGTATATGTATATATATGTATGTGTGTATGTATGTATATAATGAAAAAGGGTTAAAAAGTCATTCTGTAATTCTGAAAGTGAGACACTCTCAAGAAAAGAAAGGCAGCTGAACCTGTCATATCTTTTGTAGAAATGTTTATGACAGACTTCCTGATAAATAAATACTTTTCGTAGGAGGAGAGTCTCTATGCGTAGAGTTCTTTCAACAGAATGGACCTGGTTGTCTGGAATTACTTAATATAAAAAACCTGGAATTTAAGAACTTATGCAGCATAAAGCTCTGCAAAATATCATGAAGTTATACAAATAACTGAGTTTAAAATGCTGGTTTCCTAGATCTAAATGGCTCTATTGTAAATAAGGTAACTACACATCTTACTCAGGAACCCCATGTGTTAACTGAAGTCAGAGTAGCTCCATGGGAGAAAAAAGAAACTGTGGAGCTATGTTGGGAGTCCTGGAGTTGTCTTTTTTATTTGTGCCACACAATTTCTGTAGCTGAGACAAGAATCCCCTCCATTGACATAGATGTTGAAAATTAACATTAGAATTCTTTCCTTGAGGTTTAATATTAAGTAGTTTGGTCAGAATCTGTTTTGATGTTACAATGGAAAATTCAAAAAGTTTAGTTGATGTATCTAAATTTTCTTTATCTTCTATTTTCAGAGCTGTCTTTCTATATTGCAGTTGATGGAGCAAATCTGACTTCCTGAGATAGTTACTCAGAAAGATATCACTGCTGAATCATGCTTAATAAGGCCATGGCTAAAAAAACAGGTATGCTATCTTCACATCACAGTAGAAGGAATATGAAATCCTATTTAAACATTTTTAAAATGTTTTTTTTTTTTGTAATTTTTCATGATAAGTGACTTTCGAAACTTTAAAAATAGACGACAGATTAAATGTTTGAAAAAAGATGTCAGTTAACAACTTTTTGTTAAAGGTTTTAAATGAAGCAATCCAAGGTAAGCATTTTAGTTGAATGATTGCAATTAATTACATAATTTTATTAGAAAGGGCTTATTACTTAAATCCAGAGTAGAATTTGGTTTTCTATCTTTTATTGTTTGTTATTTTAGTGAAGGCAAATTCTGAAAAAAAAGATGATGTAAAATTTTTCAGATCACAATAATATCAAAGAAAGAAAAGCACACATTTTAAAATATTTATTTCATATAATTTTTAATCAATGTGTTCTAAAAATGTTGAGATTATATAAAGATCTGTGCAATGTTCCATGATCTAAATGGCTCCTCTGTAAGTAAAATGACTACACATCTCATTTAGATTCAATTTAAACTTTCCTAATTATTTCACAGTAACAGTATATCTTTCACATAAACCATAACATTGTCCAGAGGCCATTTATTAAAGTCTTGATACTGATTATTTAAAGTTGGTAATTGACATGCAAATGGTAAACCAGGTGGTGCCCTGGTTTTACTTGCTGCATTTTATTAGCAATACAGTCTTTACTTGCTGAATATTATTAGTTTTAATCTGATGGTAGGCAAATGCCCCTGCCTTAACTGCCAGCCTTCCAAGATGTCCATGTCCAAATCACTGAAAGCTGTGAATATGTTACTTTACTTACCAAAAAGTGTCTTTAAGATGCTATTGTGGTTATAGATCTTGAAATAGGGAGAGTATATTAGATTATCTAGGTGAGCCTAATCTAGTGTGAGAAGTTTCAGGGTCCCCAACTCTATGTAAAATCACTCATTGATACTGGTAATCACAGTACACACTCCATAAACTTGAACACTTGTGGAGTACTTGTGAAAAATCAGGAGAATGCTATCTTGTTGCATATTTATGTAAATACACCATATGAAAAACATTTGTCTTATCATAAGCTCTCTGACTCCTATTCAGTAAAAATATTCTAGTGGGGGAGTCTGAAAGTACAGAGACTAACATGATTGATTAAAACTGGTAACAAAGGAATATCTTCTGGAAGAAAGAACTAGAATTTGAACAAGCAAGAAATATGGCAAACAGTGAGGAGTGGGTTTGAAAGACAGCTTAGAGGATGTGGGAGATGGAAGGAAGAGAGATTTGGAAATGTTTTTGTGTTGAGGCCATGAGATATTTAGCGATGAAAAATTCTACTGATCTAAGTTTTTTCTTAGCTTATGAATATAATCCTTTTTTTGACATTTTAAATAGAAGATTTAAATTAACTTTTAATTATGCTTGAGTGTAGGGACACATTTTAAATTTGATCTGTGCTAAGTCAGGAAACAGCTTAGTTTTGTCCCACCTTCATATAATATAGAATAGATAGCCTTCACCTCTTCAGGAATCAGATTCTAAAAGACGAAAGAAATTTTATACTGTCTAATTGGGTTCTATGTAATGCTTATTTGTATCAATTTTTTTCTCTTCCCTTAAGGATAAACTATGTAACAGTGCTCAAAGCAATTAAATTTGAAAAGGATTAGGCAAGAAAAAGGCAGATCAAAGGTAAAAGACATTTGAGAAATTCCATCTTTATAAATCAAAATAAATACTCAATTTTTCAAAACTTCTCCATTTCTCTTAAAAAAGAATAGAACATAATTTGCCTAGGGTAGTCCAAGGTTTTTTTTTTAACACATCTATAATGGGCAGGTTCCTAGGTAAAATTAATGCAAAGACTGTGTCTAATTCTTGTTTCTATATCATCAACACTACCATTCATCCACCTCTAATCTCTGCTAATGTCTTTACTATAGTCACTGAAAATTTTCTTCTATTGAATTTAACTGAATGAATCTGAAGGCATTCACCTTGACATCTTTTTGCAGGAAAATGGAAGGTTGCCTTATCTGAAACATTTTATTGCATAAAATGCTTTACATGATTCTCAGCCTTTAACCAAGAATTATAAATAGACAGGGGGAAGACATAGTGCTCTGTAAATCTGGCTTGCATAGGAAAATGCCATGATAGTGCATTTTAGGGAATAAACAGAGGAAGACTTTTGTTAGCCTTCTTGCTTGTCACTCAATTAGGGGAGTAAGCATAAGGGTTATGAAAAAGATATAGGCTGATCCTTTCACTTGCACTATGCCTGACAGAGTTAGCAGAGTCGTCACTGTTATTGCTGTTCATGCTGTTATTATTATTAATTATCATATACTACTTTTTTTGTTGTTTCAGCAAAAATACCATATCTAGGATACTGCTATTCCAAAGCAATCATCTCTTTACATTAGATGATTATATAATCTATATATTTATCCTTACTATGCAAAAAAGTGAGGCTTGCTTATCGCTGGAATTTTTTTTTCTAGACTTAATCGGCTTTGATGTTTCTCTAAGGAGTATATCAATTTCAGATGATTTTAGAAACATAGCTTCATGTAAATTAGTCCAGATATAAGTCTTCAAGCTAGGTAGAGAAAAAAATATAAAGTAAATTAGTATACTGTCCTCAAAAGGACATTTAAATTGCTTGTATGGAATAGTAAATGGTACAATGGAATTTTATCTATGGACCACTAATATATGTACCAGATATTTTTACATGCAACATCTCATTTAATCTTTCTGACAATACTATGTACATTTGTTTTCATTTTTACATATAAGGTTATTGATCTTAACTATATTAGGCAGCACATCCAGTGTTTTAGTGAATTCCGACTATTGTAACAAAGTGCATAGACTGAGTGACCTATAAACAACAGAAATTTATTTCTCATCGTTAATGGAGACTGAAAGTTTGAGATCAGCATGTCAGCATGGTTGAGTTCAGGTGAGAGCTCTGTTCCACGTTGCAGACTGCCAACTTTTTGTTGTATCCTCACATGGAAGAAAGAGTGAGGGAGCTCTCCACAGTCTTATCTAATAGGGCACTAATATCATTCATCAGGGCTCAGCCCATATTACCTAATCGCCTACCAAAGGCCCCACCTCCTAAAGCCAGTGCACTGGGAAGTTAGGATTCCAACATATATTTGGGGGAGACATAAACATTCAGTCTACCATACCAAAGTTTCAGCTAGAACAGAGCAACATAAGTTTAATTCAGATTGTGTCTGATTTTAAATATTATGCCTTCTATATTTTTACCATACTCTCTTATTTTTGAAAATAAATTCTGGAGAGAATAAGGGCTTACCAATGGTGAGTAGTGGGAATATAAAGGAAAATACAGATTTCTGGTTCATATTTCAAAGTAAAGTTATATTAGTGACCAAAGACAAATAATGACTAAGAGGGAGGAGGAGTTGTCATTCCTAAGATTTTTGAGCCTCAGTATTTGGGAGAGTGATGATCATATTTTTAAGTAACTCTTTGAAGACTTTCTATTTTAACATATTGTTTAGAGGAATTCAACTGAAACTGTTCTGTACAGTAGTATGGCATAGTTGTTACAATTAATTAACCAACATTGACAGATTATTATTAACTAAAATTCTTATTCCTTTTCAGATTTTTAGCTTTTACCAGTTTTCATTTGTATCTAGGAAGGCACAAATATATTTAGTTATCAGGTCTCCATAAGCTCCTCTTGGCAGCAACAGTTTCTTAGACTTTCCTTATGTTGATGACCTTGGCAGTTTAAAGGTATAATGTCCAGATATTTGTACATTATTCCTGCACTGAGATTTGCCTAATGTTTTTCTAATGATTTGACTAAACTTATGTATTCTTAGAAATAAGAACACAAATGTAAAATGTAATCGTATAATATCTTACAAAAAAACACACTCTCAGTATGACTTATCACAATATGTTAACCTTTATTATCTGGCTGAGGTATTATTTTTAAAAAGTCACTTTTTTTTCTTTTTCTTTTCGTACTGCATATTTTAAATGAAGTCATTATGCACAGCCCACTCTTAAAGTATAGAAACTTATCCTTAACATTCTTGAGGGTGAAGTATTTACAGAAATTATTTGGAATTCTACTGCATGGGAATCTTGTCTCTTTACTGTCATTTATTAACTTATTTGAACCTTTATATCACTATGGACTCATTTATTTCATACTTTGGATTATAATTGAATATCATCTATCTATCTATCTATCATCTATCTATCTATCTATCTATCTATCTATCTATCTATCTATCTATATCATCAATCATCTATCTGTCATCTGTCTATCTATCTATCTATCTATCTATCTATCTATCTATCTATCTATCTATCTAATCTAGCTGTCATCTATCTCAAATTATTCTAGTTATGGACATTGGGAGACCTTTCAGTTGGTTCCTGTGTTCCTTTGATTCCCCCATCACTGTGCGTGTGTGTGTGTGTGTGTGTGTGTGTGTGTGTGTGTGTGTGTGTTAGCACTCCCTTACTCTTAAGGACTCCAAAATGTTCCAGGCTTATCTTGATTATTTTCTGTCCCGGTACAGAAACAACCACTTCTCCAAGTCTCAGTTCCTTTTACTGGAGAATGGTATTAAGAACTAATATCTGAGTGCTAGGTGTGTTTAGTATTGGAGAGTCATTATTTCTGGGTCCTATCTGCTGATAAATCAAGGACATATATATGTATATATTAACCCATGTATATAAACAATTATCAATAAATCTTTATATATGTGATCATCTGTATCTGTATTAAGGTAAAAATGAGTTCATACTGATGTTTCTAGCTCTAGTATCATATAGATTATCCTGGTCTCCAACTTTGACTAATCTGTAACCCCTAACTCTAAAAGTTGGATGTCTGGCTCCCTCCATTCACCATCTATTTATTTAATTCTTAATTTTTAGTATATATGTTAGAAGTAACAGAATATTAACCCATGTTACCATGGAAACCAACTTTATCAACTGAAGGACAATACTTATATGCAGTTCTAACTGGCTTGAGTCTTACAGACTCTACTATTTCCAAAGTTACTAAGGTCAGCACAATTTTTTGCCACTTCCTGTTCAGTGAGGTTATTTGTAAGATTATAGTATAATTAAGTCTTCTTTTCACTTTTATACTTCATGCTGAGATCTTCTGACCTTTTAAATTACTGTTTTAGTTGCATATATTAAGGTTCTCTTTTTTTGTGTTGTGAAATCTATAGCTTTTCATAAAAGCATAGTGTCACATATCCATTATATAGTAACAGAACATTTCTGCCACCCTAAAAAAATGTTCTTTGCTTTATCAGTTTATCTTAACTGCTTCCAAAATTCCTGAAACCACTAATCTATTTTGCTGCCTTTTATAAATGTCATAGTAAATGAAATCAAGTAGTATGTACAGTGTGGAGTGCTTTTAAATTTTTTTTTTAACTTAGTAATATGCATTTAAGATTCATCAATGTATTTTGGAGGCTTGTTGGGTCATTATTTATATTGCCAAAAAATATTCCAATGTATAGATGTACCATGACTGTTTATTCACTCTCCTACATAAGGATATTTTGGTTGCTTCCAGTTTTGACAATTGTGAATAAAGCTTTTAAAATCACCTGCATGCAAGTTCATTCATGGCCATAAGTTTTCAAATTTAAGAGTATGATTACTAGATCATATGTTAAGATTCTGTTTAATTTTATAACAAACTGTCAACCTGTCTTCCAAAGTGGCTGTGCCATTTTGGACATACACCAGCTTGAATGACTTCCTTTTCTCTGCATAATTGCCAGCAATTTGTACTGGGAGGTTTTTTTTTCTTCTTTTTTCATGTCATAGGTGTGTAATAGCATTCCATTTTTGTTGTCATTTGAAGTTCTCTAATGATAATAGATATTGAACATTTTTCCATATACTTATCTGCCATCTAGATATATTTTCAGCCAAGTTGTGTGCTCAGATCTTATATTTAAAGGGTTCATTTACTTTTTTATTGCTTGGTTTTAAGATTATTTGTATGTTTTACACATCTGATTTATCAAATATTTGTTTTACCAATATTTTGTCCCAGTTTGTGGATTATCTTTTCATTCTCTTAACAATTTCTTTCATAGAGCAGATTTAATTTTAATTTTAATAAAGTACAACTTACCAATTTTTTGTTGAAATAAATTAAATTAATTAGTGTATTTATAGCTCAGATTGTTCTTTTTAAAATTTCTTTATAAATATTTTATTTTTAATCATAGTTGACATACAATATCATATGTTTCATGTGTACAACATAGTGATTAGACATTTATATAACTTATGAAGTGATCACCTTGACAAATTTAGTACCCATCTAACACCATACATAGTTATTATATTATTGACTATATTTCTTATATTATACTCTACATCCCATGACTATTTTATAACTACTGATTTATACTTCTTAACCCTGTTTCTTTTTTCACTCATCCCCCCAACTTCTCTCCCATCTGACAACTATCAAAATATTCTATGAACTTGTTTCTGTTTTGTTTGCTTATTTTCTTCTTTAGGTTCCACATATAAGTAAATCATATGACATTTGTCTTTCTCTGTCTGACTTACTTTACTCAGCATAAAACCCTCTAGGTCTATCCATGTTGCTGCAAATGACAAGATTTTATTCTTTCTTAGGCTGAGGAATATTCTATTGTATGTATGTACCACCACTTCTTTATCCATTCATCCATTGATAGAAACCCATGTTGAGTTCATATCTTGGTTATTGTAAATAATAATGCAATAAACATATGGATACACATGCCCTTTCGACGTAGTCTTTTATATTAATGTGGATAAATACCCAGAACTGGGACTACTAGCTACTTCTTTGTCTCTTGTTATAGCTTTTGTTTTAATGTCTATTTTGTCTGGTGTAAGTGTTAATAATCTAGCTGTTTTGTTTTCTTTTGTTTCCATTTTTGTGAAATATCTTTTACCATCCCTTTACTTTCATTCTGTGTGTGTCCATTGATCTGAAGTTAGTCTCTTGGAGGCAGCATATGTAAAGGCTTTTTTCTTATTCATTCAGCCACCCTAAGTCTTTTAACTTGAGCAGTTAATCCATTTACATTTAAAGTAATTATTGATAGATATGTAGTTATTGCCACTTTTTATTTATAATTTTGATATTTTTTCTTTTTAAAGAAGCCTCTTTAACATCTCTTATAATACTGGTTTGGTGGTAATGAACTCCTTTAGCTTTTCCTTGTCTGGTAAACTATTTGTCCTTCAGTTCTAAATGATAGTTTTGCCAGGTAGAGTAATCTTGGTTATAGTTCCCTACTTTTTATCACTTTAAATATTCTGCACCAGTCTCTACTGGCACACAAAGTTTCTGTTGAAAAATCAGTTGACAGTCTTATGAGAGTTTCTGTGTAGGTAACTAACTGCATTTCTCTTGTTGCTTTTAAGATTCTCTCGTTGTCTTTAATTATTGGCATTTTTATTATGATGTTTCTTGGTGTGGGCTCAAGGGATTCGTCTTGTTTGGCACTTTTTGTGCTTTCTGGACTTGTATGTCTATTTTCTTTGCCAGATTAGGAAATTTTTTTTGCCATTTCTTTAAATAGGATTTTAATTCCTTGCTTTCTCTCTTCTCCATCTAGTACCCCAATGATACGATTGCAGTATGCTTAGTGTTGTCCCAGTAGCCCCTTAAACTATCCTCGATTTTTTTGGATTCTTCATTCTTTTTACTGTTCTGATTAGGTGTTTTCTGCTACCTTATCTTCCAAATTGCTGATTCAGCACTCTACTTCATCTAATCTACTGTCAAATTCCTCTTATATATTCTTTATTTCAATTACTGTAGTCTTCACTTCTGATTGGTTCTTTTTATATGTTTTCTATCTTCATTTTTAAGTTTTCTATCTCTTTGTTGAAGTTCTCACTGAGATCATTGAGCATACTTACAACCATTGTTTTGAACTCAGCATCTAGTAGATTGCTTGTCTCCATTTTGTTTAGCTTTTTTTCTGGAGCTTTGTTCTGTTCTTTCATTTGAGACATGTTTATCTCCTCATTTTCTTGCCTCCTTGTTTTTGTTTTTATATATTAGGTAGAACTGCTGTGTCTCTCAATCTGAATAAAGTGGAGTTATATTGTAAGTGTCCTGTGGGGCCCAGTGGCCCAGTGTCCCTTGTTACCTTAGCTGAGTGCTTCAGGTGTGTCCTTCATGTAGGTCATGTGTGCACTCCTGATATAGTTGAGGCTTGGTTCCTGTTTTCATGTCAGTGGGAAGGATTGACCCTCAGCTAATTAGTTGTGAGGACTGGCTATGACTACAATGGAGTAGCTATTACGCAAGGGTTGAACCTACAAAGCGGGATTTGCTCTACTGAGGCTCTGGTGCCTGCCCAGTCTGCCCTTTGGGTGTGTCATTTGTGGAGGTGGTTGAGTGGTACTTTGATGTGGTCTGAAGCTAGGCATCAGATATGTTGGTTTGGGGGCCTCTTGAGAGGGGCTCAGGTGCAGACTAAGGTTAACCACTACCTGTGCCCTGCCCCAGGCCACTTGATTTGAGCTACAAAGTGATCTGAAGATGGTTGCCTCTTGTGCTGGGCTTGGAGATGCCTAGGAGAGTGTAAGCTGTGAACTGAGGTCAGTTCCCACTGGTGTCAGGCTTGGGCTACTTAGCAAAAGGTATGGGCAGAAGACCATATGCTGCTTGTTTGGGGTTTGTGAACTTTTGAGAGATTTTAAGAAAGTCCATAGCATAAACCAAAACAAGCCATTTATATGGAAAAGCCACTGGAAGCTACTTGGTTGGGACCTCAAGTTGGGAAGGGTGGGGTGACCAGTGTTAGCTAGGTTGATGGTCCCCTGCTTGCACACCCTGGGTGAGGGGAGGGCTCAACAAGAGAAAATGGCTTCTGCCAACACTTCTGTCTGGGAGAAAGCTGCCCTTCCAGCTTTTACTATGAAGGCCAGACAATTCAATTTCTCCTTATATGTCTCTGGTACCTTTGAAACTATTGCCCTTGCACTGGAGGTCAGAGCAAGTGTGTTCATCAGATAGTAAGTCTATGCATGGTCTCTTAAAGAGGAGCTAGTCACTTCTAGTAACTCCCAGATGGCTTCAAAGAATGAGCTTTTGGTTTTGTTGATATTCTTTATTGTCTTTCTGTTTTCAACTTCATTAATTTCATTGATTTTTATTTATTTTCTTATGTTTGGTTTAACCTTAAATTGCTCTTTTTTTTTACTAGCTTTCTAAGATCAAAATTTAAATTATTAATTTTAGACCTTTATTCTTTTTTAAAATATATGCATTTAATGCTAATATTTTCTCTCTATGCAATGCTTTTGCTGTATCTCATAAATTTTGCTATCTTTCAATTAGTTTAAAATATATACACATATTTTTTAAATTCTCTCAAGACTTCTTTTTCAACCCATTGCTATTTTAGATTGAGACATTTCTGCTAGTCTATCTTCAATATTATTGATGCTTTTCTTTGGTCACGATTAATCTACTGATGAGACCAAAATACTCATACTTTATTTCTGTTACAGTGTTTTTATTTCTATTATTTTTTTAAACTCTTTCTTAGGGGCTCTGTTTCCCAGTTTACAATATCCATCTGTTCATGCATATTTTCTATCTTTTTTCCCTATTAGTGCTCTTAATATATTATTTACAGTTATATTAAATTCTTTGTCTAATAATTCTAATATTTGTGCTCAATACGTGATTCTGTTATTATGTTCATGTTGTCCTTTTAGATTGTGTTTTTTTATTACTTTTTGACATGTCTTTTAATTTTTTTTTTTGAAAGTTGTAGAACAGTATCTGGCAATAGGAACTGATAAGTAGGTTTCAGTGGGAGACTAGGAATAGGCTGTGTTTAACGTTTGCAGTAGTTTAACTAGAATAGCCTTTAAATTCCTCTGATTCATTTGTTTTTGTCTGCTCTCTGAGCTTGGGGCTTCCCTATGTAATTCACTGTTATTATACTGAAGCCCTATTGGAGTAGAGGTAAAGTGAGGGGAAGGAATTATTTTCTGTAATCTTATCTTTTATCTCAGTCATTCAATGGGTCTATGATCTTCACAGATGTCTCTCCATTTGATAAAGCTTTTTATTTGTTTTCCTCTCAGATGATACAGAAAGTCTAGAATGAGCTATTGCTGAAGAAAAGTCCTACCTCAAAATGTGTCAGCCTCTGGTAAGGTCATTTTCACTAGAGAGCCAGGCTTTGTTGTAGACAACACTGTGGGTATTTTTAAAGAGATGATTATATTTACCTCCTTGTTCCAGATCCATGAAGGGATCTTTCTTTTATCTTCACTCTGAGTACCTGGTAGGGTTCCTAGAGGTTAAACCCACAAAAGTGTAGCACCTTTTCCCTAAGACTACTGTGAGGAGTTTCTTACTCCCATTTTAGTTTACTTAGGCTCAAGAAATTCATCAAAATATCCTTTAGATGTTCCTACCAGTTTAAGACTCTAGTGGCTTCTACTCTGGGTAATAAGATCTTGGCTCTCCACATGCTGAGATGATTGTGTGCCTTGCAATCTCCATTTCCTAATGGATCTGAGAAAAGTGTTGAATTTCAGTTTGTTCAGTTTTTTCTAGTGTAAGATTATGGATGACAACTTTGAAGTTCTTTATATGTCTGAGCTGAAATTGGAATAGTATACTTAATTTTTATTTTGTTAAGCTTGTTTAAATCATAATCTGGTCTATTTTATTAATTTTAATGTTATAAAAGTATGTAAATCAGTCATAGTCTTTGTTTTTATTCATATTCTTATAGTTAAATAGATAATGATATTGAACTTCAAATGATGATGAACTTCAACTATATTAATATTAAAAAGGTAGCCTATATATTTTTTAAATTAAAATTAAAATATGTTGATAAGCACTTTAAAATATAAGATCAAAACATATTCTTGTCTACCAATGACTATAAAATAAAACAGAATAAATATTTACTCTCTTTTAGATTGTATGACAGAAACATATTAATCTTTGTTTCTATAGCAACTTGGTGTATTCATAAGCATTCTTAATAAAATAAAGTTTATCTAATATTGTAAATGTTACATCTAGTATTTTTAAGTTTTTCCAAATTTTATAAGATTGTCAAATAATATGGGCTCAAATGTCAGTGCTTTGATTTTCAATGCTAATTTAGGTGAATTTAAAGTGTCATAAGGTTTTAGTAAATTTAGTATATTAGTTGCAAGAATGTGATGGAGAACCATCTATGATCTTTTTCTTTAAGGAGCTTGTTAAATCTACATAAACTTAATATTTATTTTATTTCCGTTCTTCATGAAACATGATTATGATTTGATGTTTTAAATGCATTATTTCTCTTTAAAAGGAAACAGTACTTGAAAATTTTGAACTGTTTTCTATCAATGTTTTTACATTACAAAGGAGATAATAATTTCCCCTTACAGTGTTGCTGTCATTATTTGAAATAAAACATATTAAGCATTCAATGGCATGGCTGAATAATGATAGGATTAAGAAATAGCCAATATAGTTTCAGGTCTTACATTTAAGTCTTTAATCTATTTTGAGGTTTGTCTATGATATAAGTTAAAGACCTAATTTTATTTTTTCGTGTGTGTATATCCAGTTTTCTCAATACCACTTTTTGAAGAAACTATCCTGTCTCCATTGTGCATTCTTGACACCTTTGACAAGGATTAGTTGATCTTACATGCATGAGTCTATTTCTGGGTGCTTCATACTGTGGTCTATGTGTCTGTTTTTATGCTGGTACGATGCTGTTTTGATTACTGTAGATTTACTATATAATATGAAATCAGAAAGTGTGCTCCCTTTAGTTTGTTTATCTTGCTCAAGGTTGCTTTAGCTATTTAGGATCTTTTGTGGTTCTGTACAAATTTTACAATTATTTTTTCTATTTCTGTAAAAAATGCCATTAGAACCTTGTTGGGAATTGCATTGAATCTATAAATTGGTTTTAGTAGAGTGAACATTTAAACAGTATTAATTCTTTCAATCTATGAGCATGTGCTATCTTTCTATATATTTGTGTCTTCTTCAATTTCTTTCATCAGTGTTTTATATTTTGGGAAAAGATCTGAACTTGATCTTTAGGACTATCATTTGTGTTAGACAGAACAATGTCCCCAAAAGTTGTCCATGTCCTAATCATCAGAACCTGTGAATACACTAGCTTACATTTCAAAAGATACTTTGTAGATATAATTAAAGTTAAGAACCTTGAGAAGGTGAGATTATTCTGTATTATGCAGGGGAACCCCATGTAGATCATCTGAGTCATCAAAATATGAGATGCTTTCTTAAGTGTTAGAATGAAAGAAGGCTTAGAGTGTTATGATATTGCTGTTTATGCAGAAGGCCACAAGCCAAAGAAAGAGGGTGACCTCCTTAGGTCAAGGAAAGTGGATAGTCACTAGAAGCTGAGAAAGACAAAGAAACTAATCATATCTAGAGCCTCTAGAAAGGAATGCAGTCAGGCTTTTACCTTAATTTTAGCCCACTGAGCCTCATATTGGATTTCTGGCCTATAGAATTGTAAGATAATAAATGTGTGTTATATTAAGTCATTAAGTATGTGGTAATTTGTTACAGTAGTGTTAAAAAATTAATACATCATTTATTAGGTCATATCATAAACATGTCAATTAACTTTGTAATTTGTTAAATAAGGATAACTTTTTATGTCATAGGGTTATTAAGTTAATTAAGAGTATTAAGACTTTACACATAATGAATTATTAGTGGTTGAACTTAGCACTTGATACATAATTAATAAATTAGTATCACTTATAATTAATGGAGTAAAATTTCAGTTAAATGCTGAAAATAGATATTGAGTTGTCTTTGACAGTCTCTTTTTAAGGAAAAAAATAAAAACTCATGGCAATCCAGTACCTCTCTATTAGCTACAACCCACTTAAAGAGCTTTATATTAATTTTTTCAAAATTAATAACCCAACACATCATGCACTATAGTATTTGTACTTTTAAAAGAGGAAGAATGTTAAATTAATATTTGTTGTACATTAACTGTGAATATTCCAAGAACTGAACAGATTATGATACCTTGGAATGCATAATTCATTATATTTGTAATAAAGGTTCTTGTCTATCTGCTTTTTAATGTTGAAATTAATATAAATATATTAAAGTGAAAAAAATAGAGTCACACTGGAAAATAATAAGATTTCAATACATTTTAGTTTGTTTTATCAAAGCAGGAAGAGTTATTATTATTCAGATTTCACATAATATGTTTTCTGTTCATTAGTAACTCAATACTATAACATTTTATTTTAATATTCTTATATTAATTTTATTTTGTTCTTATATTTTTAATAAAATTTTAAGAATTTATTTTATGTTGTATTGCCTAAATTTGTCATTTAAAATGAGCACTTAATCAATATAAAAAATAATATAAATATGGAAATAGTTGAAGAATTGCACTTTTATACAAAGCATAGGATGAATATAAACTTTTATCTTTAAACAGGATAAATCTGAAAAATGAACATGATTAATTGCTTGAGATTTTAAGCAATATTTTGGAATGGACCATAATTTTAGCAAGTGCAAATTTTAGTTAAATGTCATTTGCACTAATAGAGCTACCTGCATTTTAATTATTTCAATAACAGTAATTAAATATGTCTTACTTCTCTGCCAATGTATTGTTCTCAGATGGAGTTTCTTTCCAGATAAGCCCTCTGAGATGTTCGTTCACATGTACTTTACAGTATGAAGTATTCAAATGAGTACTGGTATTATAAATACATATTTTTTTTATTTGAATGTTTTATTTGGTTAGTTATTTAAAAGAGATTTTTGTTAAGTATCATGGAAAGCAGATTTGCAAATTGTCTCACTTGATATGTTAAAAGAGGTACTGAAAAGTGTCCCATAGGTACAAAATAAATATAACCCTGTATGTTAACTTCCAAATCTGTTTGTAGAAATCCTGTCAAATCATTTCATTATATAATGTTAAGAGTTTATATTTTTACCGCATAGAATGTAGTCTATATATTTATATAATCATATTCAAAATTTTTACATTGATGTATTTTTATATTTGCATTTTTAATAATTTAATTGTTTACAATTGCAACTGTAATTTTGTATTTGTAGAAATATCAAAATATATCAAAGATGTAATTTTTTTTTATTATTAACATATTGAAGTGTGTGTGTAGAGGAAGAGCAGCCCTGATTTTGTGTTTAAGAGTTCGATTCTGCAATACAGAGTACCAATTGTGCTATGTGTAAGTTTACATTGTTTAAGAATCTAGTTTTCTATACACTCATATCTTGATTTGCTTTTATAATTTGAAACAATGTAGCCATTAGAGTACTTGTAGAATTGGGTCAAAATATTTATTGCTCATTCATCTAGTAATGTGATATTTCAGCCAGTTTATTATAAGAAATAATGAAATATGGGTTCGAAAATTATATGAACTCAAATGACATAATATAAAAGTCATATTTAAAGGTGTGCTTTTCTATTATATATCTATATCTATATTTACTTATATTTCTCTTACTATTTCTCATATATAAGATTACTTTCTGATTTGATTCTATTACAAATAATTGTATAAAAAAAGACAAATAGAAAAGGACGGTAGTAGAAAACAACAGTGAAACATACCAGAAAAACAATATATAAGAAAATTGTCAGATGAATCGAATGCTTGTTATTTGCAATTTAAAATATTACTGTCAGAAAGTATTATTCAAAGAAGAACAAATGCAGAATATCCTGTGTCTGTTGTTTAAAGGAATTACAAAAGATTTATTAGATTTTAAAAATTATGATGTATTTGCATCCAAGTTAAACATATAATACTATTGAATTATATTAATCATAGTATAGAAAAATTTCAGTGACCAGCATATACCAAGGAGAATGTGAAAAATGTTAGAAAATATTAACAATTGTATTCAATTGAAAAACAACATAAAAAAATCACAACCAGCACAAAGCATGAAGCAAAAGTCTTCTCAAAGTGTTCTTTTATTAATCCATCAAGGAACAATAATTTAAATAAATTTAATTTGAGTAGGGCCATAAAAATTGGATACATCTACATTTATTTTCTCAATCATCTATAACTTGATTTTCAAAAGCAAAACAATAAAATTACATATAAATGTTATATATATAATATATATATGTATCTTTATGTGTAATGTTAATAAGGAATGCCAAATTTACTTTAGAATTCTCTTGTTATTTTACCAAAAGAAAAAAGAATATATTTTGGCATTTATCATTTTATTAATGTTCAAAATACAATGGTGTGACTTCCAATTCAAATGGAATAGCAGGCAAGGTCTTAGTGTTTAAAAACTCTCACAAAGGAAGCCAAAAGTACCCATACATGGAAATTGTATAGAACAATATATCAAAATAAAGCCTAATAATATGAAGTGGCAACATTGAGTAAAGCCTGCCAGTGAAAAATTATCTTAATAATTAATGTATTCTTCCAAAATTTGTTCCTGTGTCTGAAATAGAAGTCACTTACAGGTGCCTGAAATCAGTTTTGCAAACGTGAACATTAGAAGTCATCAGAAATACTGGAGTAATAAGAAAAAAAATTTAAAATGAATAAAGGGTGGAATAAAATCCAAATTAGATCCAAAAGTGGCAATAAAACTATAATGATAAGTTATGAAATCATTGCAGGTGATCTTATAAAATAATAATTTTAACTATATATTAATTAAATTTATTAATTAAAGAAATAATAATAGAATATGGGCTGAATAAAAGATTGTTCCTAAATGAAAATTGAATTAATGAATTGGTAAATAAATTTTATTCAATTTCATCAATTGTGAGAGTGGGATACAGAATTGAAATAATAAGACTTCAGAAATGATGGCTAATGCACAAGTTATGATACAGATCTAAGAAAATTTTAGGAGAGTTTGGACAATGTTGGATAAAAAAAACTAAAATATATAATAGCTCCAAACTTTCAAGTTGTATACCTTAATAGAAAATATTAAGAAGAAAGACCAGAATCCTCAAAATGTTTCCAGGAAATACACACACACACACACACACACACACACACACACACACACACACACTTAAGTGAATAAAACACACAAAAACACTAAAAATAGAGGGACTACCCTAATTTCAAAAACAATAATAAAATAATTACTATAACAAATCACACCCATAAAGCTTAATCCTCTTGCCTTACTTTATTTTTTCCCACTTGTTATCAGCTGCCATTCTGTTATGTATTTCTTTATTTTCTGCTGTCCCCAATGCAACATAGTCTATGAATGCACAGGGGCCTTCTGTGGTTCAGTGCTGTATCCTAATAATGAGACAACTGTGAGTCTAGACATTTTGGGAAATGAATAAACATAATTAAATATTTTTAAATTAAAAAGAAATTAATTTATAAAATTGATCAAAAGTTTAGGTTGATATAATTTCAGTGCAGATAGATCAGTAGTGTTCTTATTCACTGAAGCAGCGAATTAATAATATGACAGAAATCTAACAAAAAAACTACAGAAAGCAATGACTCTTGATCAAAATTTCCTATAATAAATGAATATATACTTCAGCACCAACAACTTACAAATGTCGTATACAGTATAAAATAAACAGAGAGCAGTGAAACAGAAGATAAAGTATAGAAAAGAATTACAAAATTAATTGAGTGTAAAATGTGACATCTTAAAGCAGTAGAGAAGAAATAGCATTGGGAATATGTCATTTTATTATACAATTTAATAAAATATATTCAGCTTTGACACTGTTGGCATTTTGGAGTAAACAAGTAATATTTGTAGAAATAATGAAAATCATTCGAGTTTAAGATAATTAAATTGTTTTTTACACGTATGACACAGGAAAGACATTACTATACAAAGATATGCATATATGTGTATATACATACAAAGTGTGTTTACTTTGTTTATAGCATATACTCTAAAGCTCAGAGGTTAAGAGCTCAGCTTTTAAAACAAAATTTACCAAATCTGACAGTCAACTTGGCCATTTAATAGTTATGTGACTTGTCCTAATTACCTATCTTTCTAGAACCTCAGTATTCTTACATACAAGAAAAATTAGATCACTTACATTGCAAGGTTTTGTAAAGATTAAAGTTTTATTTATTTTCAGCAGTTAGAGTACCTGTAATACAATATGCCCTATTTAAAATGTTAATGATGTAAATGTTAATCATTTTTGTGGTTATTAGTAAAATAAGGAGAAAAATATAGACATTCAACACATGCCAACTGATTAATGTATGTTTTGGATTCTTTGGAAACATAAATTACAATTAAAAAATAGTAGTCTAAATTACCTGATATTCCAAAGGAAAGGTAGTACACTGTTTTGGCCGGTTGTACTGGCAATGATTGAAAAACGAATAAACAACAAATACAAATAAAACATTACTAACTAGATAATCTTTCTTTGACACTACTTTGTTCCCTTTGGGGCTTGGTTAGCTAGCTATTTTTAAATTTGAGGTGGATAAGTAAGAATTTAAACATATGAACAGATATTATGGAAAATTTTGAAACAAAAGAGAACATAAGGATGTCTTTTCTTACTAGATAGTAAAGTATATTACAAAATGTTTAAATGTTTTAAAAATTAATTAAACTCAACATTGTTAATTCTGACTCGCTAACCATCTGGAGAATATAACTTGTGTCATTATGTCATTATGTAACATTTTACACAAAAAATTATTTATCACCATTGAGTACTTTCAGAATTTCTATTTTCATGCACATGTATATTCATATAATTTTATATTTACATATATTATTTGTCATTAAAACATTATTTTGGAATGTACAGTGACCTATGGTAGAGATTAAATCCAGTGTCATAAAATTGACAACACATGCAACAACATAAAATAAGAACAAACAAGGTAAATATGTCAAAAGCACATACTCTATTGGGAGAATGTAATCAATGCACATAACAGACATTATGTATAAATAAAATAAAAATTCTTACCAATAAGTCAATTTAAAGACCTTGTGAAAACAATAAAATGGAAATAATATATGGACATTCAGATAATAGAAAACTAAATATATTTAGACACTTAATGAGAATATATATAATCTTACTCATAAGTGAGAAAATTCAAATGAACAATTTGTGTATATAAATCATTTATCAGCTTGGAGGGGCTACTGAATTTAATGATACACAATATAAGTGGTAGTGTAGGGACATTCAGCACTCATATATTGTAATGATTGTATAACTTGTTGATAGATAATGTGAAAGGATATTTAAAAATAAGTGTAAGCATTTTAACTGCACTTATATTTATGACCCACTGATTCTACTCCTAGGAAATTATTTTATGAATATAATAAAGCTCTGAGTTTTTATATAGAAAATACTCAAATTAGTATATGTGTATGGTTTTTAATAAAAACTAAAATTTAAATATATTAAATTATCATTATAAGAGAACAAAACAAGAGATATTAATAGGGATAAAATGTTATTTTATTATAGAAGGTCGATTTACCCAAAAGATATAAAATTAGAAATTTATGGTAAGCTAACAAATTCATTTCAAAGTGCATTATAAATGTGAGAACTAGGAGAAATAGAAATACCTACAATTATAATTGGAGATTTCAACACTCACTTTTTTGTAATAGAAAGTACAAGATAGAAAATACATATTAATAAAGAAATTATCTACAATGCTATAAAAAAGAACTAATTGATAATTACAGAATGTTTCACTTAATACACCTTCAGGGGCATATAAAACATATACCAGAATTATGTTGAGAAATAAAACAAATCTTAAAACATTTTCAAAATTTGAAAGCTTACAAAGTATCATCATCTTTGACCACAATTAAAATATATTTAAAATCACTAACAGACAGGTATGCAGGAAATTGTCAAATATTTTAAATTTAAATAAGATGACTCTAAATATTTTGTTTCCAAAAGAAAGTCACAAGTGAAATTATAGAACATTTTTGAATAGAACAAAAATAAAATACAACCTACCAAAGTTGGTGGGATGTAACTACAGTGGTAGTCATAGGGAAATGTATAACAGTAAGCACTTATACTAAAAAAGAAACACCCTAAGTATTAATCTAAGTTTTTACATTAAGAAACAAAAAACAGAAGATCAATTAACCGCACCTCATCCACCAAAAACAATAGCAATAAGAAGGTAATAAAGTAGAGTAGAAATTAATAAAATTTAAAACAGAAACAATAGTAAAGGAAATCAATAAGGTTAAAAGTTGACTCTCCAAAAAGACCGATAAAATTAATAAACCTAGCAAGAATGAGAGAGAGAGAGAGAGAGAGAGAGAGAGAGAGAGAGAGAGAGAAAGAGAGAGAGAGAGAATTTAGATAAAAAATGAGGGAGGAGACATCACGGCCACCACTAACACTGTAAAGATTAAAATATAATACAGGAATATTATGAACCACTTTATATCTATAAATTTGAATATTATGATGTTATAAGCAATTTTTAAACGAAAGCATTCCCAAAATAAGATATATAATCTGAATTAGCTATTTAAAAACTATCCAACAAAGAAAATTCCAAATTCTAATGGATTAACTAGTGAATTCTACCAAGCATTTAAGGAACATATGCTACTCATTCACAAAACTTTCAGGAAATAGAAGATAAGAGAACACTTTCTAACTCATTTTATGAGAGCAGCATGTCCCTGATACCAAAACCAGTGTGAAATTTTACAAAAAAAGAGAATTACAGACCAATATTTGCCATGAAGACAGATACATAAATCACCAACAAAATTTTATCACATAGAATTCAGCAACACATAAAATGAATATCATTATCCAGGTTTATCTTGAGAGTTAAAAATTGGTTCTACATTTTAAAATCAATCAAAGTAATTCATCATAAAACATACTAAAAATCTTGTAAATATATGCAGAAAAATAATTTCACAAAATTCAAAATTCAATCATTATTAAAACCCCCAGCAATGTAAAAATAGAAGAACCCTTCTCCACTTGTCAAAGGGTATATAAGAATCCTTTTAGCTAATATCACACTTAATGGCAAATTTTAAAATTATTTAATAAGAAAACAACAAAACGACAAAAAAGGCGAAAGACTTGGCAACAAGCAGTGCACTTATTGACAAACAATGGCATGATTGTCTATGGTGAAAATCTGAAAGACTTGACAAGAAAACTTGAAGAACTATTCGGTGATTATAGCAAGTTTGCAGAGTACAAGGTTAATGCACAAAACTCAAGTGTTTGCCTATAAACTAACAATGAACAAGTGGAATTTAAAATTAAAAACTCTAAACCATTTACATTACTACCAAGAGAATAAATACTTAGATATAAATCTAACAAAATATGTACAAATTTCAAAACTTTAAGGAACAAAATTAAAGAACTAAATAAATGGGGAGATAGTTCATGTTCATGAATAGGAAGACTCAGTATTGTCAAGATGTGAGTTCTTTCTAAATTGATTTATGGATTCAATGCAATCTCAATCAAAATCCTAGGAAAATATTTTATGGATATCAATAAACTGATTGGAAAGTGTATAAGAAGACAAAGACTCACAATAGCAAACACAGTATTGAACAAGAATAACAAGGTTGGAGGACTAATGCTCTCTTGCCTCAAGACTTACTAAAAAGGTGCAGTAATTAAGACAGAATTATATTAGTGAAAGAATAGACAAATAAATCAATGAAACTGAATAGAGATCCCAGAAAGAGACCTCTATAAATACACTGAACCGATCTTTGACAAAGGAAAAAGGAAACACCATGGAGCATAGGTAGTCTCTCAGCAAATGGTATCAGAACAACTGACCTCCGCATGCAAAAAAAAAAAAAAATAAAAGAATATAAAAAGGATAGACCTTATAACTTTCACAAAAATAAACTCAAAATGGATCATAGACCCAATTCTAAAATGCAAAACTATAAAATTCCTAAGAGATAACATAGGAGAAAACCTAGGTGACCTTGGGTGTGGTGAAGCCTTTTTAGATACAACAAAGGCATAATCCATAAAAAAAAAAAAAAAAAAACAATTGATAAACTGAACTTAAAAATAAAAACTTCTGCTCTATGAAGACAAACCACTGAATAGAAAAAAATATTTGAAAAAGCCATATGATAAAAGATTATTATCCAAAATGGACAAAGAACTAATAAAACGCAATAGTAAGAACACAATCTCATTAAAAAATCTCGTGAAATACCTTAACAGACACAACCAAAGAAGATATACAGATAGCAAATAGTATATAAAAAAGTGCTCCATATCATATGCTATCTGAGAAATAGAAATTAAAATAATAATGAGATACAACTACACACCTATTAAAATGACCAAAATCCGCAACACTGACAACAGCAAATGCTGGCTAGGATGTAAAGCAACAGGAACTCTCATTTAATGCTGGTGGGAATGCAAAATGTATACCCACTTTAGAAGATAGTTTGGTGGTTTCTTAAAATATTAAATATACTCTTACCATATAATCCTGCAATTAGACTCTTGATATAGTTACCCAAAGGAGTTGAAAACTTACGTTCATACAAAAACCTGCATATAAATATTCGTAGTCACTTTATTCACAATTGCTAAAACTTAGAAGCATCCAAGATGTCCTCAGCAGGTGAAAAGTAAATGGTAGTACATCCAGACAATTAAATATTATTCACTGCTTTTTTTTTTTTTTTTTTAAGAAGCTACCAGGTTATGAAAAGACATGGATCACTTTATTGCTAAGTGAAAGAAGCCAATTTAAAAAGACTACACATTGTACAATTCCAACTGTGTGACATTCTGGAAAAGGCAAAACAATAGAGACAGGAAAAAGATAAGTGATTGCCAGGGATAAAGGAGGGAGGAGTGATGACTAGGCACAACACAGATTTTTAGGACAATAAAAATACTCCGTATGATATTATAATGTTAGATATATGTCATTATGCACTTTTTCAAACCCTAGAATGGACCGCACCAAAAATGGACTCTAAGGTAAACTATAGACTTTAGGTGATTATGATTAGTTAATGTAGATTCATCAATGGTAGCTAATGTATCACTCTCGTGGGGAATGTCGATCATGGATAAGGCTATACATGTTTGGGAGTAGGTGCTGTATGGGAATTCTCTGTATACCTCTCTCAGTTCTCTGTATCCCTCTCTCAAAACTTCTCTAAAAAGTAAAGTCTTAAAAAATAACTAAAATTAATCACATTTACTTGTAAACGAAAAAGCTCTAAATCATTTTAACGATAAAACAGGAGAAAATTGTCAGAATCTAGGACTTGGTGAAGAGTAAGTAGACGTAACATAAAATACTTGATACATAAAAGAAAAAAATGATAAATTGGATTTCATCAAAATTGAAATTTCTGCGAATAATTTTCTTAATAGAGTGGAAAGACTAGATATGAACTTGGGGAAACTATTGGCAAACCACATGTCTGATAAAGGACTTAAATATAGAATATAATCTCAAAACCTAATGGTGAAAAATAACAAATTAGAACATGAGCAAAATTTTGAAAATCAATGACGTTTCAGTGAAGAGGCAAATAATCACTTAAAAAGCTGTTTAACATTACTAGCCATTATTAGGCAAATTCAAATAAAAAACCACAATAAATTATCAACACACACTTATTAAAGAAGTTAAAATATTTTAAAATAGTTATTGCAAATTCTGGTGAGAATAAGAATAAGCTCTCATACTTTTGTGGTCTGAATATAAAATGGCGCAGCCACTATGAAAAGTAGTTTGGCAGTTTCCTAAAACACTAAATACTACACTTTCCACATAGCTCACCAGTTATACTCCTTGGTATTTATCCTCGAGGAACAAAAATTTACATCCACATACATACACAAAATGTATAAAATTGTTTATAGAAGCATTATTTGTAATAGCCAAATGTGGTTTGGAAATAACCCAAATATGTGAATAAACAAATGTGGCACATTTATGCAATAAAAAAGTACTAACTACTGATACACACAGAATTTCTGATGGGCATTGTGCTGAGAGAAGAAGTCAATATGAAAGGTCACATACTCTACGATTTTATTTATATAGCATCCTCAAAATAACAAAAATGTGGACAGAAAACTGATTAGTTTAGGAGTTAGGGGTCGTGGTGTGGGAGCGTGGGTGGGTTTAAATATAAAGGTATCCCAAGGGTATTCTTAGTGATGAGGGTTCAGTTCTTATCCTGATTGTCGTGTTGATTTCACAAATCGTACATGTGATTAATTAAATGATGTAAAATCATACACAAACGCTTACCCATATAAATTTCCTGGTGTCGATCTTGTATTATAATTTGACAAGGTGTATCCACTGGGGAAAAGTTCTTGCAGGTGGAAAAAATGTTAGATTTTTATTGATGAACCGTGGTATCCAAATAATTATTCAAGCCAGGATTTGAGTATTTCCTGCCAAACTCGTTTAAACAAATATTCTGAAAAAAAAAAAAAAAATCATTAGAAACAATTTTTTTCTTTTATCTTGCCACTTTGATTTTTTTTTTCAGATCTTTGTAACATGAGTTTTCTTGTATTAAGAGTTACTGTGGGCTCAATTATATATTTTGATTTTTCAGTTTTTCTCTCATTTTCATTGTTAATAACATTACATTTATTTCAAAATCACACATATATTATAAATTGAATAAGGAAGATATCAAGCAACAAATTTGAAGACATAAAGGTCTTCCACATTTTTTAATCCTTAAACATAATGAGGAAGTAGATTTCATTAGAGCACTTTTGATGCAGTCCCCTACAAATAAGATAGAGATATCAAAAAAGCAACCTCATTCCCTGTGGAGTTTGAATCTATTTCCAAACACTGTTTTAACAGAAAGTAAAAATAATAATGTCATCAGGTTAGTAATTTCTGCTTGTTGTCAAAAGATGAGCTGCTGTATTAATCCCCATTACTGTAGATTTTTATAAAAAGACCAACTTATTTTTATATCTCTGTGCTCTTCTGGACGTTATTGATCATAAATTCTATAATGATGGAACAGTAGATATAATTATTTTATAGTAAGATATCAATAATGATATCATTAGTGTCTAACATTCACCAGCATGTCATTTACAATCACGTTTTTGTTGCATTAGAATAATGACCTTTCAGGTGGATAACTATTGGATGAAAATTTGTAGTGTTACAAATATTCTATTTTCCAATTCTTTTTTCATTATTTCTTCATTTTCACTTTTTAAAAAGTGAAAATATGATATATAGT
The DNA here is from genome assembly GCA_028627145.1 of Eidolon dupreanum. NCBI lineage: Eukaryota > Metazoa > Chordata > Mammalia > Chiroptera > Pteropodidae > Eidolon > Eidolon dupreanum. Next base: position 16,394,475 of record CM053511.1, on the reverse strand, counting down.
TGTTTACCTTAGCTTGATAACTATATTGTATTATTACCTTTTATATTGGAGAAAGTTTTAAAGTCCAACTATATTTTTACATTCTTTCAGAAATGAATTGAATATCACAACACAGTAGGGAGATATTTATTCCTCAGTGATTAAAGGATTTCTTATATGTTTGTGATTTAGCTACCACACAGTACCCTCTGATGCTCATGCTAGCCTTGCTTTCTAACTACTTACATCCGTTGAAAGGCAAAAGCCAGGTTATCTGGAATTTTAAATTGAAATGTGAACAGAAAATCAATTGAGATAGAGGAAATATTTCACTCCTTACATATGTTTGTTTCTCTTTTTTCTGTTTCCCTATCTTTGCCTTTCAAATCTTCACAGTGTTCTAATTATGAGTAACCATGTTGTTACCATGAGTGACTAAATGGAAAAAAAAAATGTTTACTAGAATTGATATTAGGAGCACAGAGATTTGCTTGCTTTCGGCCGTTACTGTTTTCATGTAATTGAATGAAAACAAATTCAGCTTTGATGTATGGCATAGGTCCACATATTTAACACCTCATAATTATAATACTGAGTCATGTTATAGCTCATTATTTATTTTTTCCCATTTGGAATGACAAAGAAGACTCTCAAGACTCTTTTGTTATCTACTACACATAATACATATTTCATTTTACTTGCTGATGACATAAAGTGCTCCCTAGGGTACTTGTTCTTTTGAAAAAGAGCTCAATATCTACTATGAGACTACACAAAATTTTAATTTACTAAAATATATAAAAGAATGCAGGGCTTCAATTTGATTCTATAGGGGAAACAAATTCTAACCTGCAAGCTGACAAAGAAATTCTTACTAACTCAGATAGCATCCTTAAAGATAATGTATTTTTGTCTCTTTTTTTATTTTATTTTTCTGCCAACCCCCAATATATTCAAGTAAATGTCATATGTATATGACAAATAAAGTATATAATGAAATGAAAAATATGGAATTCCATTCAGTTTTTAATTTTTTCACAACTTTTTTATCTCTAAGGAACAGAGATTCACCATATCATTATTGCAAAGCCAATTTTTTCATTTTTACATGTTAAATAGAATATAGGTAACATTTAAAACACTTTATTAAACATTAATAATTATTATTTGTTCAGCACATATCCCAGTACTGTTGAAAAAAATGCTAAGGTGGGAAAGTTACATAATAGCTTTTGTCTCGCATCTCTTGGGGATATTAAAGAGGAATTTCCTGCTCCTTTCCTCAATAGCAGAACTCTACTTTGTATCAGTTTAGGATTTTGAGAGTCAGTGAGTGTCCAGTCTCTCCACAGGGGCTGAAAGCTTGCACTTTTACTCCTCCTTGTAGAGTGAATTGCACACCCCTAAAATTATATTATAATTGACGCTCTAAGCCCCGAAGTGATGGTATTTGGAGATGGGGTCCTTGGGAGGTGATTAGGTTTTTCAGTGAGGTCATGAGAGTGGGTTCTTCAAAATGAGATTTAATGCCCTTATAGAAAGAGACCCCGGAAAACTTGAGCTCTTTCTCTTTTCCACACTCGTGCACTGGAAGGGCCACGTGAGCACACAACAAGAAGGCAGTTGTCTGAAAGCCAGGAAGAAAATCTCACCAGAACTCAATCATGCTGGCATCTTAATATCAGACTTCCAGACTCTAGAACTGTGAGAAAATAAATTTCTGTTTTTTAAGCCACTCAAAACGTGGGATTTTTGTTATGGCAACCTGAGCTGACTAATATACTCCGTAAACAAATCCTATACCTGTTAGCAATCATCCCTTATTTTTCTGTCCTCAAAGCACTAATCTACTTTTTCTCTTTGAATTTGCTTGGTTTGGATATTTCATATAAATAGAAGTATATAATACATGTGCTTTTGTTCACTTTCTTTCACTTAGTATATTTTCAAGGTACATCCAAGTTGTGGCATGTATCATTACATTCAATGGCTGAAGAATATGCTCTTTGTTAATCCATTCATCACTTTATGAACATGTGGATGATTTCTAACTTTTGGCTATAATGAATAACATTACTATGAATATTTATGTACAAGTTTCTTCATGAATACATGTTTTCAGTTTCACTAGGATATACTTGGGTTTGGAATTGCTGGTTAACTCTAACATTTTTAGGAACCATTAAACTGTCTTCCACAATAGTTATATCATTCTCCATTGCCACCAGCAATGTGTGAGGGTAACAAATTCTGCACATCCTTGTCAATGTTTGTTACTGCCCATCTTTTTTATATAGCCATTCTAGTGGATATGAAGTGGAATCTCACTGTGGTTTTTATCTGTATTTCCCTGATGACTAATGACATTAATGTGCTTAGTGACCACTTGCATATTTTCTTGAGAGAAATATTTGTTCAAATTTTTTGCCTTTTTGTGTTTGAGTTGTTTTTGTATACTGTGAATACTAGACACTTATCAGATACATGAATTGTAAAGAATTCATCTCATTCTCTTTTTTAGTATTGTTTTTATGTAAATATTACATATATATAATACATATATGTTTTTTATATATACATATATATGCATTATATATATGTGTGTATGTGTATATCTGTGTATGTGTGTGTGTGTGTGTGTGTGTGTATAGTGTTATAACCCCCTCTGTGTTTAATTTTGGCTTTATCAAATAATGTGTTTTAATAAGTTAAAAGAAAAAACAGTCACTTATACTTACTCATAGATTTACTTTTTTCTCTTAATCTTTATGTTTATCCCAATTACCATTTAGTGTCATATTCCCTCAAACTAACTTCTTTTAGCTTTTCTTGTAGCAAAAGTTTGCTGATAACAATGTTTCCATTTTATCTCATTATATCTTTATCTTGCCTTATTTTGCCTTCACTTATGTTAGATAAATTTGCTGCATATTGAATTCTTATTTAAGAGGTTTTTTTTTTGTTTTTTTGTTTTTGTTTTTTTGTTTTTGTTTTTACTGCAGAAAATGGAGTATTTTGTTCTAATGTCTCCTGCCCTCCACCAAATCTTATTGATTTTCTCCTTTGTATATCATGTTTTTCTCTTGTTGCTTTCAAGATTTTTTTTTCTTAGCTTTCACATTGTACACATTACTCTGATGTGTCTATAAGTATGTATCTTTGTGTTTATCTTGCTTGGGATGTGTTGAGTTCTTAGGTCTGTAAAGGAATGATTTTTACTAATTATGTACAGTTCTCTTTCTCTACACATTTCTCTCTCTCTTCTCTCATTCTGAGAAACCAAGCACACAGAGTTGCACCACATCATATGGTCCCACTGCACTCTAATGTTCCGTGTGTTTTCCTTATTTTTTTTCTTTTGGCTCTTCAGATTGGATAATTTCTATAATTATTTGTTTTTATTCACTAATTCTTTTCACATCTCCAATTCTATACTAATATCTACCAAAATTTTTATTTTGGCAATCATAATTTTTAATTGTAGAAATCCCTGTTTTTTATAATTTTTATTTCTCAATAGAGATTATTTATTCATTTATTCACAAATACAATATTATCTTTCCATTATTTGAACATATCATATTTTATTTCTTTTAACTTGTTTATAATAGCTGCTTTGAAATCTTTGTCTGCTAAAGCCAACATGTGGCTCCACTTACTAGTTCTTTTCTACCCTTTTTCTTATTTTGGGTTGGTCACACTTGTCCTTTGTATGTCTAGTAGTTTTTTATTGAAAACTAGATAATGTAATATGTTGTGGAGATTGGATTCTCTTATGCTCTTCCAAAGATTATAACGATTTTATATAACTGGAAGTTGTATGGATTCAAACTACAGTGTGTGGCTTCTTGCAATCTCTGATCTGTTTTTAACTTTTCCACGGCTGCTTTTTAACCTGGCCTTCTCTGAGTTACACCCCTCTCTGGAAAAATGTCAATCAACCAAGAATTACAGCAGAGGATATTTACCCTTTCTTTAGATTCCTAGTTTCTGACCATTCTCCAGTCTCCGGCTGTTCTGCTAGCTTTGTACTCTGTGTCCTAACCCTTCAAGTCTTCTGGCACCAGAGCTATGCATAATCATGGCATGCACTTACGTAAAAAAAAAAAAAAAGTGTGTGTGTGTGTGTGTGTGTGTGTGTATAAGTTCGCATATCTAATTCTATGTTTTAAAGTAGATTTCTCTCTGGCTTCTGCCTCCTTTTTTTGCCATTAATTTTCAAATGATTTCTCACACCAGAACTCTAAATTCTGGACACTTTTGAGCACTAACACTGAAGTTATCACACTGTTGTTTTCCATAGCAATAGCTTTGGAATTTGAGCAGCATCTTCTACCCAGAAAAACCACAAATTTATAATTCCTCTAGTCCCTTTCAGTTGCAGTTTTTGGGATTAACTTTTCTCTGTCCTGCTTCTTTCTGCATTTGGATATTTTCCAGTTGTCTTTAAATATGTTTAATTAATGTCCCTCAGATTTTTTTTATAGTAAGTTCTTTAGACATCTCTACTCTTGGGGAGATGAAAAGAGGGAGATGGATATATTTATTATGTAATGTAACAGTCTCCCAGATAATTTTGCCAGCCATTTACTATGCAGAGGTCTTTGATAGTCTACATATTTTTAAAAGTCATAGTTCTGATTAGGATATCCATGAGCACAAACACTAGTCTAGGGGCCATGATCATACTCAGCAGCTACAATATTTTCAGTGGGGCTTAGGACATAGGATCAAGGCAAAGAATTTACATGTAAAGCAGGACACAAAGCATAAAGAATTGTAAATTTTATCTTGGACCACAGGAGATGCTAATCTCTGGTGAGCACTGAAGTTGACTAGAGAATAAAATTATCTCTCTAACAGAGGTATAGTATGTCTCTGGAGAATGGTCAGATGAATAGCCAACCTCATTAGGAGTATAAACATGCCTTAAATTAACTCATATTCATTATGTCTCACAATATTGTCACTATTACTCAATTTCGACATTCATATAGAACAGCATTGCCATTTGTTTAATTTCTAAATTATGTCTCCATCAATATACTTCCCTTAAAGTTTTCCCTGACCCAATATTGGATTATCATATTTATGATAGGATGATTCCATATAATTCCTATCTATCCTTTATATTAAGGTCAAATAGCAACCATAGTCACACACAAATCTGTTAACACCTTTCACAGGGATAAATTTCTCTCTCAACCTGCACAATATTCATAAATTATAATACTCATTTGATATATTGACTATATAAAATTGCTTTCCTGTTATCTTTTAAATATAAAATCTTTTTTATACTAAAGTAGATCACATAATCTTTGACGGCAAAGATTATTTTTTATATGTCTTTAAATATCTCCAAGTTATCTTGAAAAGTTCCATAATCAGAAACATTTGGGAATTCTTTTCTACTCTGTTGGAAAAGTAGGACACACAGAAGGCCTCTTTATCAGACACCACCCAGGTACCACTCTCTCAGAAGCACTTTTTAATCCAACAAACATTGTGACAACTGTTTATTTGCAGTTTTTAATCAGCTATTAGGTGATGTTAACTTTCCTGGTATATGGCATAAGGTAGTCAGTAAGGAGAGCCCTCATTCTTTTGATGTTGTACAAAACTTAATGACAATCCACCATATTTGTGAAATCAGCCTAATTAGACCTAGTGGGAAAAAAGTAGCAAGTTTCTTAAATGCTCTAGTGACGTATATACATGTCAGATTATGAAGAGTAAATCCTACAGAGATTCAGAGGCCTGTTATGCTGGCAAAGTTTGAAGGAATTTTATGGTCTGGGATGTTCTGAGACATAGTCAGAAAAAGGATAAGTTCCATTTGAATTCCCTAGTCATACATAAGTAACAGGGAACAAAGGAATAGCGGCCCAGACCAGAGAACACTCAAAGAATAGCCTGTTGGTAGTTAGAGAATTAATCCTGCATCCCAGAGACAAAGGAAAGGAGGGTGATAGTTTTAGCTGGCTTAATCCTGCTACAGACACCTGCGTAGAAGGTATTACCCTAATTTGCCTACAATTTAAGCTTCATTATACTATGTTTATGCCTGGAAGCTCTTGGATCTAATTATAACAGACTGGGTTAGCACATGCATTAAACAGAGAGTTTTATAGCAGCCAAGTGTCAGTCAAAGTGACCTCACTTGCCAATCACCTAGGAATGCCTTTGGAACCACCTATCGTAGCCCAGATATAATGCCAACTTTCCCACTTCTGAGTCCTTTTTTGCCCTTTTGTGGTCTTTTTTTGTGGCTTTCTTGTGGCTTTTTTGTGGTCCCCTTGTGTTGGTTATTGTGGTTACAGTTCTTTGCTGGGACCTATGCCTCTTTAGGCATGCTTTATCTTTCTAAAACATACTTTTAATGAAATTGTTCTAAATCTCACTGAGTTGGAATTCTTCACTGTGTCAGTGAGGAAGAACCCAGGAAAAATACTAACTACACTTCTGCGCCTTCGTTATCCCTTTCTTCTCCCTGCCACTGTAGCGACATCAAACTCTAATCAGGCCAACAGTAACACTATCACTGACAGAGTTAGCATGCTCGGTATTACTTGGCAGGGCGGGGCAGGGTAGGGAGGGTTTTGTGGATTAAGTAAGCTTTTACCATACTTAGAAATACTGCTTCTACAAATTTACTGATTACTCAGGATACAGTCAAAATTTGATTGCAACTCAAATTTTTTTCTGTAATTCAGTCTATCATTTAAGAAGTCTTGCCACTTAGACCATATAACACCAAAGATCTAGGGATACTAGAAGCATTTATATGGGTAAAGATGATGCAAGGTATATCTTTAGCAAGAAGACCTGTATATAAACAAAACCCACGCTGAGGAATATTTGCATTTAAAAATAACTCCTGATGTGCCAGTGGGCATCATTAGAAATTGAACAATTTAACAGGAAAACTAGGTGACAATATGACAAGAGCTGTTCAAAAAGATGTGTGTTTTCAAATATATCAACTCAGTTTAGGCAAGCACAGCAGTTTACCACTTACTGATGGCTTGGTTCATCTGGGATCATGTTCAGCAAGTTCAAAGGAAACAAGTGAATCTATTATATTCATGCCTTTCCTCTGAATACCTCACTTTCATTTTCTCTGGAAATATTCTTCCTAATAAACTGTTGAAAGAAAACCTCAAGTCCTGTTTATATATAGTTCAACACGATTTGTTCATGCTTGCTGTATGTTCATCAAGAAGGCCTTAACTTTCCCTTCAGCTCGACTAAACTTTAGTGCAGTTCTCTTCTTTACTCTACTCCTTTGACCCCCCTTTTCTTAAGCCTTTACTTTAGAAAACCTGAGACTGCAAATTCTGTTTCTGTACTTTTGAGATTTAAATCTTCTCTCAGTCTCTTGCCAATATTACAGCCCAGAAATGTTTTCCTCAAGGCCCTGGTGGTCATCCTTTTAAAATGTAACCATCTAAGAAGATAGTGCCCACTCTCAGTGGGAGGGATGAGCCTAACTTTCAAAAGAGACAGTCAGTAATCACAGTTGGCCTAATCACACTGACCAGCCTCACCTCTAATGCCTTTTAGTACTTTTTATTAGCTCACCCAGCATTTAATTTAATGCTTTTGTTACCTAGTTGGGTTCAATCTCTTTCCTATTGTAAGTCTTAAATAAGATCTTCCTTGCCTGTTTGACAACATCTGTTGTAATTTTTCTTTAACAATATAGATGACTATAGTAGTAAAGCTTGACAAAAGGATGGCAATAGAGAACACTGGTGATGGAGAAGAGATGCAAATTGATTTAGTTGTCCACTTTGTATGGAGAGAAAAGTGGCCTGAAGTATACCTGTGCCAAATGGAACACTGACCAATGGTTTGGCTGCTTGATCAGGTTCCTGAAAAAAATAATAATGAAATATTGAGATAAAGAGATCTGAGAAAGAGACATGTTGATGGACATATTCAAATGAGCACAAAGCATATGGATTTGTTGAATCATGTTAATGGACACTAGAAAACATCCATAACAATAATGACACTCAAAAACCCAATAAGGTTAAGTTAGTTTGTATATGCCAGGTTTGTCTTTTCCCTTGGTCATCCCAATATTATTAAAACAGGCCCTTGAGTGGAATAGCTATACTGGCAGGGAAAGAGGCTGTGTGAACCCAGGAGAATGTACTTCTTATCAAGGCTGACCTAGCTATTGTCTCCAATAAATGCCAAACCTGCCAGCCACAGAGACTGACGTTAACTAACTCTCTCTCTCTCTCTCTCTCTCTCTCTCTCTCTCTCTCTCTCTCTCTCCTTTTCCCTGAATAATAAGCAATCTCAGAGGCAGCAGAAAACAGTAGTCAGGACTTGACTAACAGTCATGCAGTCTGGACCTCTGGCAGGCAAAAATAACATCTTGACCTAAGTTTACATTTCAGTTCCTGAGCCCTAAGGCAGACAACAACCTAGCTGCTTTCCCATGAGACTGGACAGAAGGACACCGCAAAAGACCTCAGAACTGTCTTTAAGACCTGAAGAAATGATCCATTACTTTTACCTCGCCTCCAACCAATCAGCTCCCACATGATCTCGATCCCCTAACTTACAATGTCTTATGATTTCTCCCTATATAATCTGTAACCTACAAGCCATTGGGGAATTCAGGCTTTTGAGCATTAGCTTCCCATTCTCTTGGAATGCACCGTTCATAACAAAATAGCTAGTATTTCTCCACCCCAATTTTCAGTGTTAGTGTTAGGCTCTTCTAGTGCCAGGTGGATAAACTCTTTCTGTTTATAACTAGGGGTGATTCAGGACAGCAGAGTGAACCACATTCTCCCCACGTGGTAAGAGAGCTTCAGTAGTCTAGGTCCAGAATAATCTCTTGAGAATTCGGCAGTTTTATTTATTTTTCCTTCTCCTTGCTCCAGTGAGTCTTCATATGTTCACTGAGAGCTAATAGAATTTGCTGTCTTTCCTTATGGGCTTAATTTTTTATTCTTCAGTGTAGAATATACCAGGCAGGATCCTGTACCTTTCTTATAGCACTGCCATTCCTTCCCCTCATCCATTCCTGTACCAGCCAAAGCTTTCTCTGGACTCTTCCTGCATCCTGTCTTTCTCATGAGAACTCAGTGAGATCTACAGAACAGACTTCAAATGCATTTCAAATTCCCCTGTGTCTGTTGCTCCCATAGGTTCTACATTCCCGTGATATATAACAATAAGCCTTCAGCAATTCAGTAAACATTTAAGCAATTTCTTCTTCCTTGCCTAACTAGAGGTCTTGTCTTCTTCCTGCTGTTAGAGGTTTGAATTGCTCATTTGAAGCACTGTCTTCCCTTAGCTTTTAGGCTATTTGATTGTAATATGAATGCTTAGATTCAGAAAAGTTATTATTTTGTAAATTACCCAGTCATTTCTATTGGTAAGGGTGGGAGTGATATTCCTTTTAGCTTCTACATGCTAGACAGAAAATAGAAGTGTTTGTCTCTAGCATTTCTTGTGATGAAAATCCAGAAATATAATCTCTTTGCTTTTCCTGGTTTTTAATTCCTTTATTTCATTTTCATTTTATTTATTTATTTTTTAAATTTATTTTTATTATAGTGACATTGGTTAACGAAATCCAGTTTCAGGTGTACAATTCAACAGTAAGTCATATATATTGCATTGTGTGTTCACTGCCCATAGTTAAATTTCTTTCTGTCAACACATATTTGACCTCTTTTACTCCATGTACCTCCTCCCTCCGCCATGCCCCCCACCCTGGTAACCACTAGTCTATTGTCCATGTCCATGAGTCTCTATTTGTTTGTCCTGTTTGTTTGTTGCTTTTAGGTTTATATCCCACATATAAGTGATATCATGTGGCTTTCAACTTTTTCATTTGGCTTATTTTGCTTAGCATGATTATCTCAAGGTCCATCCATATTGTCACAAATGGCAATATTTCATCTCTTCTTATGGTTGAGCAATATTCATTGTATATATGTACCACTTCAGTTGCTTCCATGTCCTGGCCACCATGAATAATGCTGCTATGAATATCGGTGTGCAAATATCTTTTCAGATATATGTTTTCAAGTCTTTGGGGTAAATACCCAGTAGAGGGATTGCTGAATCATATGGTAGATCAATTCTTAGTTTTTTGAGGAAATTCCATGCTGTTTTCCATAGTGGTTGTACCAATTTGCAGTCTTACTGGGGTTCCTTTTTCTCCACACCCTCTCCAGCATTTGATATTACTTATCCTGTTGATTATAACTATTCTAACAGGTGTGAGATGGTATCTCATTGTGGTTTTGATTTGTATTTTCCTAATAGCTAGCGATGTTGAGCATCTTTTCATATATTTGCTGATCACTTGTATGTCTTCTTGGGAGAAGTGTCTGTTCAGGTCTTCTGCCCATTTTTTGATTGGATTGTTTGTTTTTTTGTTGTTATTGAGTCGTACGAGTTCTTTGTGTATTTTGGATATTAGGCCCTTATTGGAGGTGTTGCTGGCAAATATATTTTCTCATTTGGATGGTTGTCTCTTTACCTTGGTGACTGTTTATTTGGCTGTGCAGAAGCTTTTTAGTTTGTTGTAATCTCATTCATTTATTACTGCTTTTACTTCCCTTGCCTTTGAGGTCAAATTCATAAAATCTTTAAGTCCAAGGTCCTAGAGTTTAGTTCCTATGTTTTCTTCTATGCATTTTATTGTTTCAGGTCTTATATTCAGGTCCTTAATCCATTTTGAGTTAATTTTGGTGTATGGTGATAGACAACAGTCTAGTTTCATTCTTTTGCAGACAGCTTTCCCGTTTTCTCAGCACCATATATTGAAGAGACTTCCCTTTCTCCACTGTATGTTTTTTGGCTCTTTTGTCAAAAATTATTTGCCCATATGAACATGGGTTTATTTCTGGATTCTTGCTTCTGTTGCACTGGTTCATGTGAACGTTTTTCCGCTAATACCATGCCGTTTTGATTATTGTTGCTTTGTAGTATAATTTGAAATTGGGCAGAGTGATGCCTCCAGACTTGTTCTTTTTTCTCAGGTTGGCTTTGGCAGTTTGAGGTCTTTTGTTTTTCCATACAAATCTGATGGTGTTTTGGTCTATTTCTTTAAAAAAATAACGATGGGATTTGTATGGGGATTGCATTAAATCTGTATAATGCTTTAGGTAATAAAGTCATTTTAACTATGTTTCACTTATCTTTTAGAAGCAAATATTAACTGTATATTTAAAACCTTGGTTGACAATTCTTTCTTTTCTTTTAGCACATTAAAGATGTTTCTCCACTGCTCTTTTAATTGTATATTTTCTTATTAGAAGCCTGAGGTCATTCTTTTTCATTGTCCCTTTTTATGCATTCTGTCTTTTTTGTACTGGTGCTTTAATGATTTTTCTTTATCACTGTCTTTTATCAATTTTGTTATGATTTTGTGTATTTTCTTTGAGTCTGTTTTGAGTTTGATAAGCTACTTGTTCTTTTCTTCAAACTTGAAAACTGTTTAGTTATTATTTCTTCATATATATATATATATATATATATATATATATTTATAAAATCTATGTTCTAGAACTATAATAGCATTTATGTTAGTTGGCTTGATCCCTAGGATCATTGAAAGTTTGTTCAAATTGTTAGTTCTTTTTTTTTTTAACTTTCTCTGTGATTCAGTTTAGCTAATTTCTATTGCTGTCTTCAAGTTTTGCAATATTTCCTCCTGCAACCCCTCATGAGATCGTAATCTCCTTCAGTAAATTCAGTCTTCTAATTTGCCATTTCTAGTAGTTCCACCTGTTTCTTTTTCTTCTCTCCTTATATCCATGTTTATTTCTATTTTATTATTGAACATATTTATAATAACTCCTTTAAGATCTTTGTATAGTGATATAATCTGTCATTTTAAAAGCTGTTTTAAATAACTCATAAAATTCTCCTGAACTATGAGTCAAATTTACTGCTCCTTTAAGAATTTAGTAACATAATTAGATGCCAAACATTGTGATTGTTAAATTGTTGATGTTTGGGTTTGTTTTTCTAACTTTAAAATAATATCAAGTTACTTGCAGATTAGATCAATCCTTTAAAAGCTTATTTGTAAGTTTTGGTAGAGAGGGCTATCGAAGTCTTTACTTGGGTTAATTTAGCCTTACTACTAAAGCACAATTCTTCCTCGTTCACCTCCATTAGCATCAACTGTTCAACAAATTCTTGATTCTGACTGTAAGAACTCAAACTTCTCCCATCCTATGTATGCTCTGAGAATCATTCATTACTTGCAGCTACTTTTTGTTTGTTTGTTTGTTTGTTTTTCCTGGACTAATGGCATTTACTTTCTGCATGATCAAAATATTATGAATGCAAAGAATCCAGAAAAATATACTGTAGTTTTATAGCTGTTATGCTGTATATCTCCCACATGTCAGGAATTATGCTCATAATTTCCAGCAACTTCCAACTTTTCAAACTCCAATCTCTTGTTTTCTTAGCACTGAGATATTCTCTATTTAGGTTTCTTCTTGGACTAGAAAATGTCCCCAGGCAGAAAGCTGGAGAAATATTAATATTAAGCTAATTTCTTCACTTTGTTTCAAAGACCACAGCCATGTGCTGCCTGTTGTTCAGTAACTGAAAGCAGCTGCTGTGTAACATATTTGGTCCAGTTTTCTAGTTTTCATGCTGTATGGCAAATCTGATCTCATTTACTTTATCATGGCCTAAAGTGGACATCCTCATAAGGTTTGATTTATTAACTATCTAAACTTTTAAAGCATGAATAATTTTAATTGAATCACTTTCATTTATTGAATTTGGCTGTCCTGTTGGTCTGTTCTAAGCTATTTCACCATTCCCAAAGCGAAGTCACAAAACGTGTTCTTAACAAAGGTATCTAATTGATTGATTTCCTTTTCAACACTCAACTTGTATAAAGCTATAAAGTTAAAAAATATAGTCAAAAATCTGAGATAGGAAAAATTTTCACGAATCTTAGATTATATAATTATAGATTATATAATGTATTAGATAAAATATAGAAACAAATTCTTAATAAGACTGTAATTGCATAGTGGGTTAAATAGACAAAATTTATGTCTATTAAGAACCCCAGAGGTGATATTTGGAAATAGGATCTCTGTAAATGTAATTAACTTAAGATGAGGTCATAGTGGATTAAAATGGGGCCTAAATCTAAGGACTGGTGTCCTTAAAAGAAGAGGAGGAGACACACAGACACAAAAAAGAAGGTCATGTAAGAATGAAAGCAGAGATTGAATTTATGCTGTTACAAGTCTAGATTCTCCAAGGTTTGCCAGAAGATGCCAAAAGCTAGGATGGAGCAGGAAAGAATTCTTTTCTAGACCCTTTAGGAAAAGTGCAACCCTTCGACACCTTAGTTTCAGACTTTTGGCTTCAAGAAGTATGAGAGAATAAACTACTTTTGTTGTAAACTACCAAGTTTGTGCACATTTGTTACAGCAGTCCTAAGAAACTAATGCAAATAAAAAAACATACACTGAGGATACAAGAATTATTATTATACTAACTTTATAGTTAATGAAATTGAGATAAAGAAAGTTTTAAATAATTTTCCCAAGATCAATTGGTAAGAAAGTTTAACAAAGAGACAAAGACAGATGACAATGCTACTCTTATTTTAATTTCTTTGCACTATGTCCAAAAATTAAAATTACAATTATCATTTATTATCAGATTAAACAGGTATATATCTCAAACTATAAAATTATCTTCAACAAAATCTGTTGGAACTAACATGGCTTGTGTTATTTTATGACAAATTTTACTTAACCTCTTTTTATAAGTCAGGGATAGAATATAATTAGTCTAAATTAGTAGTCATAAACAGGAAAGGGGGGAGAAGGAGAGATTTTGATTGGTGAAAAATAATAAGCTTTCGAAAATTATATGATATCCTTTGCTTTTTAATACATTCTCCCTTGAGTGTTTGTCTTCAAAACATATTTACTTTTTGTACTGTTTTTGTTATTCAGTCAAGCAAATGGAATGTTATTCTAGATAAGGATAATAGTGGACTAACTTTGAATTTGACGAACTCCTAAAGGTTTTTAACTAATAAATGAATTTTTTCAATTACATTTATTTTGACGGTGTTTTTTTACAATATTTGCTGCAATAATTGCTTGCATTTGAAATTTCAAAGCAAAACCTCTACCATATTGACTAAAGATATTACGTAGTTTTGTTGTCATGATTCATTCTTCAATTTTTCCTCTAAAATTATGAATAATAGTTTCTCATAGTCTGATTTAGAGAAGTTTTAATATTTCAAATGTTTTCAATCTAATAAAATCAGTTACAAATTCACTATTCAATTTATCATTTATTCTTTTTCAGAGAAGACAAAATTTATTAAACCTTAGCAGGGAGACCAATATTGAAGGAAAATGTAAAATGCATCTTTTATCTGAATATTAAACATTTTATAGCTTATGATTTTTTATGGCAGCATTTATGAGCCAGGCTGGCTATTTTTTTTTTTTTTCTATTTCTTAAGCGAGCATATGTAAAAATAATTTTAAAATTTTTTTTAAATTTCAACTTAGAATCTGATTTATATTCCCATGGAGTCAGAGGATTTTGGAGATTCATTAGTTGACTTCCTATTAGAGTGAGCTTTCCATGATTCCCACTGACTTTTCCAAAACACACATTTCTTTTGTCATGTTTCTGCTGTCTGCCAAAACCCTAGCTGAAATGTCAGCTTAAAGAATATGTTCTACCAAAAGTATGTGATAGATTCATGTAGCAAGAAATTTAGAAAACTACTAAAACTAAACATTGTTTAATGTCATTTTTGTATTTTTATTATAACTGGCAGTTTTGTGGCATTTAATGACTTATTTCTTGTTAAGTAAAACAAAAACAATATTTTAAGCAAAATGCATTTATAATTTTTCTAATAGGAAAAAAAATTGTCAATGTCTTGAGAGTGCATGGAAATATCTTAAAATTAGTAATCTCATGATTTAACAGTCGAATGAAAATATATGCTAGTGTATAGCAATCATTAATTTATGTATTTATGTGTTATATTAACTTTTTTAGATAAATATGAAGGTACTTTTAGAAAATTTTCACATAATAATATTATCTTTTCATCTATTAAGATTACTATTTTCTTGACCAAAATGTAATATAATGAATAATTCCACTATATATTTCTATGCATTTGATAACTTTTTCATATAATACAATTAAGATATATTCAGACATGAAAATTGTCATTATTATAATGTATGACCTCACTGAAAATAATTTTTCTCCTGTTATATTTTTCCTTCATTGTTATATATTTCCAGTTGTTATATCCTTATTTGCTAATAGGCTCTAACCAAGAAACCCATGATATTTGTGTCTAAACAAAACCATAGAGGCTTCTTTCTCAAATTAAACTTTTGAGATGAGTGGTTAAAATTGTTGGAATGGCTCTGCTCTCCATGATTATTCAAGGATGTTAGCTCCTTCCAAATTATTATTCCACCTTCCACTGGAGTCTTGTCCATATTTACTTTTTCAAAGATGATACCTGGCATGTTGAAGAGTCAGATCTCAGGAAAGGAGAGACAAATTCCATGGGGAAAATTTTGCTTAATTAATTGAGGTGCAATTGCTACATAACTCTTATGTTTATTTTCCATTTGTGTGTACATAGGCACGTGATCAGATGTAATAATTAAAAAGATGGAAATATATCTTATATCTAGATAATCATAGATGTAGGTTAAACTCTCTTACTATAGAAGAAAGGGAGACTCAATTTAAATCAACATTTGAACAATTAATTATAACATTTTCCAGAATTTAATTTATGTTTAATTAATTTGTTTTATACTACGTAGTATAAATTATTTTAACACACATTATATTAAATATAGGTAATTTCAATTAATTGATGCAAATTTATTTTGCCAAGAAGTCAAACAATGCACCTTTAAAAACTGACTATGAAGAGATAATCAAAACATTATATTTTATTTGCGTATCAATGAGCATAGAACTATAAAGTTGAAAGTCAAGGTTTTATTTTTTTTTTTGGTATATTAAGTTTAAATATCTCTGCCTCGTATTTTTTGGGAAGAGATATTTTCTGACACTTCCCTATAGTAGTGGAATTTAACTTTTTTTTATATATCAGTTTCTGATATACAGTACCATGGCTAGCTATCTATTTAATTTGTGAAGTCATTCCCCCAATTACTCTAGCACCCATGTGGCACTACACATGACCATTAAATAATTTTTATTAAATCCTCTATACTGTACTCTACATTTCCATGACAGTTTTATAACTACTAATTTGTACTTCTTTATCCCTTTACTTTTTTAACCAAGCCCTCCAACTCTCTACCCTCTGGCCATCACCAATTTGTTTACTGTATCTGTGAGTCTGTTTTCACTTAGTTTGTTTCTTTTGTTCCTTGATCCTGCATATAAGTGAAATCATATGGTATTTATTTTTGTCCGACTTATTTCACTCAGCATAATACCCTCTAGGTCCATCCATGCCATTGCAAATGGTAAGATTTTATTTTTTAATACCTGAGTAATATTTCATTATATATACACGTACTGCATCTTTATCTAATTGTTTACTGATGGGCACTTAGGTTCCTTCCTCAGCTTGGCTATTGTTTATAGCACGGATGTGAACATAGGCATGCATAAATCTTTATGAACTCGTATTTTGGTTTTCTTTGGTTAAATACCCAGAAATGCAATTGCTAGGTAATAAGGTAGTTCTATTTTCAATTTTTTAAAGAACCTCCAAACTGTTTTCCATAGTGGCTATACCAGTTTATAATCCCCTCAAAAGTGATGAGAGTTCTATTTCTCCACATTCTCACCAGCATTTGTTGTTTTTTGATTTATTGATGATAGCCAATCTGACAGGTGTAAGGTGATATCTCATTGTGGTTTTAATTTGCATTTCTCTGATAATTAATGACCTTGAGCATCTTTTTACTGGTTATTTATATGTCTTCTTTAGAGAAATACCTCTTCAGGTCTTCTGCCCATGTTTTAATTGGATTTTTTGGGGGGATTAGGGTGTTCTTATTAAGTTGTATGGGTTCTTTATAAAATTTCGATATTAACCCCTTGTCAGATGTATCATAGGCAAATATCTTCTTCTGTTTAGTAGGTTGCTTTTTTGTTTTATTAATGGTCTCCTTTGATGTGCAAAAAAGTTTTTAGTTTGATGTAGTCCTATTTGTTTATTTTTTCTTTTGTTTCCCTTGTCTAAAGAAATATAACAAGAAAAAAATACTAATAAAAATATCAGAGAGTTTACTGCCTAAATTTTCTTCTAGAAGTTTTATGGTGTCAGGTCTGACATTTAAGTCTTTAATCCATTTTGAATTTATTCTTGTATGTGGTGTAAGAAAGTGTCCACTTTCTTTTTTTTTTTTTTTTTTTGGCACATATCTGTCCAGTTTTCCCAACATTATTCGTTGAGAGACTGTCTTTACTCCATTGTATATTCATGCCTCTTTTGTCATGGAGTAAATGACCATATAGGCATAGATTTATTTCTGGGCTCTCTATTCTGTTTCATTGATCTGTGTGTCTGTCTTTACGCCAGTCTGTTTTGATTACTACAGCCATATAGTATAATTTGATATAAGATAGTGTGATACTTTCAACTTTATTCTTTCTCAAAATTCCCGTGGCTATTCAGGATCTTTTATGGTTCCATATAAATTTTTGGATTATTTATTCTAATTTTCTGAAAAAATGCCATTGGTATTTTGATTGAGATTATATTGAATCTATAGATTTCCTTGGGTAGTATGGACATTTTAATGATGTCAATTCTTCCTGCCCATTAGCATTATATATACTTCCATTTATTTGTATCTTCTTCAAATTTTTTCAATGACATAACTTTCTGAGAGCAGGTCTTTTATTTCCTTGGTTAATTTGATTCTTAGATATTTTAATATTTTGATTAAATTGTAAATGTGATTGTTTTCTTAATTTCTCTTTCTGATAGTTCATCATTGGTATATAAAAATGCAACCAACTTCTGAATATTAATTTTGCATCCTGCTACTTTCCAAATTCATTTATCAGTTCTAACAGTTTTTGGTGGAGTCTTTAGGGTTCTCTCTCTATATATAGTATCATGCCATTTGCAAACAATGAGTTTTTCTCTTCTTTCCCAATTTCGATGGCTTTTATTTCTCTTTCTGTCTGATTGCTGTGGCTAGCACTTCCAATACTGTGTTGAATAGAAGTAGTGAGAGTGGGCATCCTTGTCTTTTCTTGATCTTAAAGAAAATATTTTTAACCTTTCTCCATTGAGTATGAGGTTAGCTATAGGTTTGTCATATATGGCCATGGCATATCATCAAGAGGGGTAAAGGCTCCCTAGTTCTTTTCATGAGGACGTCATTACCCCGATTCCAAAACCAGACAAAGGCATTACAAAAAAAGGAAACTATAGACCAATATTCCTGATGAACATTGATGCAAAAATCCTCAATAAAATCTTAGCAGACCAAAGTCAGCAATACATTAAAAATATCATACACCATGATCAAGTTAGATTTACTCCTGAGATGCAAGGTTGGTTTCATATCTGTAATACAATTAATGTGACATACCACATTAACAAATTGAAAGGTAAAGGTCATATGATCATATCAATAGATGCAGAAGAAGCATTCAACAAAACTCATTATCCATTTATGATAAAAGCTCTCAACAAAGTGGAAATAGAGAGAACATACCTCAACATAATAAAGGCCATGTATGACAGACTTACAGTTAACATTATACTCAATGGGGAAAAGCTAAAAGCTTCCTGTTAAAATCTCAGATCGCAGCAAGGCCAGCTGATCTCAGTTCTGCTGCCTATCTTAGTTCTGTGGACACCCATGAAATACTATAGCTTAGGGCGCAGCTTGTGACAAGCCACCAAAAGTCTCTCCTAGGATGCACAGGCCACGTGCAGGCAACATGAGCTGAGGGATGTTGTTCGCTGTAAAAATCATGGCCCAGGGAAAGCACAATGTGTGGCTGGCTCCCTGGCAATAGGCCCACCATTGGAAATTTGTGGATAGGGTGGTGCAGGGTTCTAGGGAGACAAGGGCGGAGCAAGCCGATTCCATCAGACCAATGTAAATTGCTGATAGTACTTAGTCTGTGGGCCCACGCAAAAGTCACAGATCACAGCAAGGCCAGCCAACATCTGGCCCACAGACCCCAGCAATCCATCCAAAAGACACTGCAGTTTGGGCTGGCACGAGTGGCTCACCACCAGATGTCTTCCTCTGTAATGTGCAGGCTGTGTGTGGGCAGTGTGAGCTGAGGGCTGCTGCCTACCCATCAATGCATGCCCAGAGAAGTCCCACCTGGGATGGGCAGGGCTAGCTGCTCTCATCAGGCCAGTGTAGCTTCAGAATTGGCCATGGTGGGGAGAGTGCAACACAGGCAAGATGGCGCCCATCTACAAACTGTTCTGGAGGGGCCCCAACAAGGAAGCAATGGCGGCTGTCCCTCCAGCCCTTGCTCTGGTGTCACACAACTCAATCACTCCCCATATGTCTCCTGTGCCTCCCGAGCCACTGACTCTTGGTTGGAGCCCAGCGTGAATGCCTGTAAGTGACTGTGTCTGTGTGAGGGCCCTTTAAGGGCTGTCTGGCTTTTCAGATTCCTTCTGTCTTACCCAGAGAGCCAGAAGCACCACCGGTTTTTATAGTTAGATTTTTGTAGGAACTCTTCTTCCTGGGACTGGAACTCTGGGCTGGGGAGCCCCTGTCTGAAGCTAAGGCTCTTCATTCCTTCAGGCAGGACTCTGCAGCTTTGCTCTCCTTGTGCTCAACTGCCACTTGTGAGTGTAAGACTAGCCCACTTTGCGTCTCCATGCCTTCTACCAGTCTCAATGTGTTTTTTTTCTTTGTAGCCTCAAATGTATGTATTATGATCAGCTAGATTTCAGGTGGATCGCCAAGTTGTTTGTGTTATAAGGAGGTGAACCCTGCTTTTACCTAGCCCACCAGCTTGACTGGAATGACTTTTTAACTTTTTTTATTAACATAAAATCTTAGGCACAAGCTGATTTCCTTTTATGCTCATAGGACTTAAAGTGTTTGCTTCTGTCCCTCCCTCAGCAGGGACATTCAAAGAATACTTACATTCGAGGAATCACAGTTTTATATTTGAATAAAGTGTTTACCAGGCTCCAGTTTCTATATCTTTCTTTTAAACATTAACATTCACCAAGGCCTCTCTCAACACAGTATAAGCTCCCCCATATCATCAAGGCAAACACAATTCTATCTCACAAAAGATAAGTATAGTGACTATCATGGTAGTAGAATTACCTTTTAATCTATTATGGCACTAAATTTCGGAAAGGGAAAGAAGAAAATGAAAGATATTTGCTTTGGGAATATTTGATTACTTATTTTACAATTCTACTAAAACAATAAAATAAAACAAGCATTTTATTTAAACATTTCTAATTTTATTTTAAAATGAGTTTAATCGATTACCTATCATCTACACTTTAATATCTATAACCATTAAGTAATAATTTATAATTTTAAGATTTTGAGAATGACTAATGCTTGTATTTGTTCCTATCAGAAAGCTTTAGAATATTTCAGATTGGCAGAATTTTTTTCCTTCTCTTTTTCCTTCCTAGTATAGAAAGCTTTGTCCCTAAGTTGCTGTAGGTCACATGCTACAACTCCATATTAGAATGTGCATGTTGTCAATGCCTTATGGATAAAAATGATATGTCTATTTCTAAATTCCTGCAATGTCTTCTAGTCTTCTAGTGT
>CM053511.1:16239111-16373192 GCA_028627145.1 Eidolon dupreanum | reverse complement strand
ATGTATTGACTAAGAGCATGTACTTCCGTATAATAAAAACTTTCTAATGAAAATATCTAGAAAACATTTTATATTTCAGTTTCCTCATCTATAAAATTATTTATAGTGACAAACTATAATTATGTATGTGACAAACTATCTCATAAGGTTGTTTAAGAATTAAGGTTAAAAAGAAGAATTAAAGTAAGGTTCCATGAAGAACATCCACCTTGCTACTAAAAGCTACTAGACAATTTATTGATATAAACATATTTATAGCATATCTTCGAAAATAATTCACACAATATTCTGCCTGAAATTAATGACTTTTTTATTTTGTACATAATTTTTATAATCATATGTGCTTTTAAGAAAAAGGAGTCAAAAATTTAGATTTGATAGAACATTTAAGCTATAAATTGGATAAACAGTCTCGTTACCAATTTAGATCGTCCAGGCCCTTACTCTGGGGATCCAATCCCCTGGAATGACCCTCTGTCCTTCTAACAGTCCTGTCTCCATTCAGTGGTGCCAGGGAAAATGAAACTGAGGCTTCCTTTTGTTTTCAGTGCAAGCTTTAATTCATTGGCAAAGAATGGAGAAATCTGGAGTTAAGCTCACAAATCAACTTATTATCATAGAGAACTCTGAGGGGGAGGGGGAATATTGTGAAGGCAACATAATGAGGGGGAGGCATATGCATTGTTTCGGGGCAACGGGATGGTCCTTTCCAGGAATTGGGGGAGCACCCCTTTTCTTCCCTTATATGGTCCCAGTAGGCTCTGTCATGGCACCAGTGGGTGTCAGTTAGCATGCTAACGTATTATAATCAGGGTAAAATGAGGTTCAGGGTCTCCTAGAGGTTAGACTTAGCACCATCTTGGTTTCGGCTGGCTATGGTCATTTTTTGTTATTCTAGTCTTCTACCTCTTTTGGTGGTTTCCCTGTAACAGAAATGGAAAGATAAGTACACAAGGTTTTAACAGCCCTGGTGACAGTCTCTCTAAATAATGCCTCTTGTTCTCCACCTGAAACTTCTACTTGTAATAATGCTGGAATATATACCTGAATGTTGACTTAATGCTCCTTTCTATTGTAGGCATAGCTATGATTATCCTTCTTGATATTTGGTATCTTCAGAACAGCTTAGTTTGTCCTCTTTATTAAACAGAAAGTTCATGATTTTTCTTCTCTTCTAGAATTTACCAAGAGAAATAACACTGAAGTTATCCATCAACATATTAAATAAATAAATTGCAACAACAGCAAAAATCCTCTGAATTACAAAGTATTTATTGCTTATGTAAAGTTTACTACATGTCCTGATTACTCTGCAGAATAGCTGTCCTTCGACTAATGGCTTCTTGTACACCTAAATATCAACAACTGCTTCCACAATCATCAGCGCAGGGGAATCCAGAGTCTTGCACAAAAAAATTAAATCTTTTCATACAGAAGTGACAAACATCACTTACTATCCCATATCTGTGGCCAACATGGTCAACATGGGCACAGGGCTGAGGGCAGAAAAGTACAATCTCTCTCCCTGTGCTGAAAATGGAGAAATGAAATTATTAGTGAGTAGTACTGATATATATTCTTCTAGAATACACATTTTTTTTTTTTTTTTTTTGCTATTAAATTCAGGTGCAAGTGATTCATGAGGAAAATTTGAGTTAAGTTTGATATGTCTAGGTGATTTATAAAAAGAGAAAATGGGGTATTTAAATATATATATACAGCTAAACTTAGTTTTTTCTATGTTTCTGCTATTTAAATGGGGACCCATAGTTATCATTGGTTTTGTTTTTTGTTTTGCTTGGTTTTACTTTAGATAAATGTGCCAAATCTATTAATACATTTTATACAATAAAATGTAGTACTGTGAGAGTGGTTGTGGGATAGAAGCATTCTTATAATTTTGATTACAATACACAGTGAATTTCACAAGTTTTATTTCCAGTATGGTTCTATGAAGTGATCTTGGAGTAGGTTTTCAGGTAAGTACACATCTCTTGTAATATTCTGTGGTTATTAAAGCCATCCTGAATTTCCCTCATAGTAGGAAAATTTTATCCTCTTCTACTTAATAGCTATAGAAAAGAGTCTGGGCTGTTTGTTTCAAACCTTCTGTATAACTCTGTGGTAGAGGTGTTAGCCATATCAAGAACAACTAAATCCGATTTAGCCAGGTGTACCTTAATATGACCAGAATCTGTGAAAATGTCATTTATTTAAAAGTTATTCCTTAAGGTAGCTTATGGATGGAGTTTCTAAATCTTTTCAGACTTACTTTGCAGTAGAGAAAGCTATGTGAAATGTTCTGAAAATTAAGATAAAATATTACCAAAGGTATAGGAATACTAATAGCATTTAATCTAATAATTTTATTTTCTCATTCATTTGTTAAAAAAATTACTATGTGCCTATTAATTGGCAAATACTCTACCAGAGTCTGGGGATACATAAGGGAACAAATATACACAATCCTGATATCAGAAGTGCTTACGGGGACATGTTCTAGCAGTCTATTTAATAATGTATCGAGGGTATAGTTTTGTAATTCTGTGAAGTTTAGGCGAATTTATATTGCAGCCAATAAAACTAATTATCTATATTTGCAGAACAGTGTTTATGAGGTACTATCTCATTACCTCCAAAACATAGATAGTTAAACCTATAGTAAGGGACAAAAAAAGGATATTAATGTTAAAGAATTAACCTAATATGTAGGCATAGGCTTCCAAATAATAAGATAATGGCTCATGGGAATACACCACTTTTTGGGGTTTCTGCAGCATGTGTTACTCTACATATAACGTATTTACATATGATCTTGAGAATTTCCTTATTTTTTAATAATATAAAAGGTAGATTTAAATATTATTTCCAGTGTAAGCCATAACCATTTGATAAACTGAATTACAAATTAATCATCTATTCTACAAGAATATAGTAATATTGTTTCTCTAGTTTATATTTATATATAATTGTTTTTATTTATGCCTTAACTCAATAACTTTCTACTCAAAATAGACATCACTGATATGCTCTTTCTCTTCTTGACTAACCATATTTCTTTTCATCAAAATAAATGAGTTTACTTGAGAATAATATATTTTAGCACCTTTGGCAGATCATTAAAATTAAAAAATATATATTTAAAAGCACTTTTCATCTTACAGAGGAATTTTGAGCTGGCAATTTCTAAGGAATTTACAATTAATATTTCATGTTCAAAAAGTGAAACGATACATTTTTCTTTCTTTTTTTTTTCTCAGATATTGGGTCAGTGGTTTGATAATAGTGGATGAGAGGATAAAGATAAAATTGTGATTCAATTCAATTATTTATTTCCTTATAAAATAGAAGAATATCTTTTTTCATATTTATACCAAATGATAAATATAATAAGGTATTTATTAAATTAATGGAATACTGGATTATAAAATGTTAAAACAGTCTTTAATGAACTTTCTGTTGACGTACTACATCTTTTCAAAACCATACAGCAGCTGATCTGCTGGCTGATCTTGTTGCTGAGGGCCTCAGGAACAGTTCCCTCAGCTCCCATTAGCTCATCTTTATCTCAGAGTCTGCTTCCTGGGTCACCTGACCTGTGAAAATCAACATCGGCAAACACATCTATAACTCACACTCCTCTGTAGGTATATTGTCTTCACTGTATAAGACCCCCAATTTCTGTTCCCAATCAATGAACCACCCACAAGTAACAACTTTTATGATTATTTTCATGATTGATTAGGATTTGTAGTTTTAGAATTTTATGTAGATGGAAACTTATAGAATGTACTGTTCTATGTCAGCTTCTTTCACTCAGCATACATGTGTGATTCGTTCATGCTGTTGAGTGTATCAGTTCCATGTCACTTTATAATTCTAATTAGTGCTCCATTGTATGAATATTATATATATATATAAAATATTATATATATATAATATTATATATATATATATATATATATTACCTGTTAATAGATTTTTTTGTTGCTTCCAGTTTGAGGATTTTATGAATAAATCTGCTATTAAAAAGCCATGTAGAATTTATTGATATACATTTTTATTTCTCTTAGGTTAAAAACCTAGGATAAAATTGTTAAAACAAGTCACAGGTTTTTCTCACATTAAAGGAGAAGGTATTTTACAAGGCTTTGTGCTGATTAGAAGTTACTATAGGGTGTGTCTGCCCCCATACATCATGGAATTCTTAGGTGATAGTATTGTTTCGTTTTGTATTCAGTACCTTAACCATGTTGTTCCATTGGCCTGTATTCCCCTTTTTAAAGGAAAGCCAATCATCCTTCATATAATTGTTCTCCTGTATGTAATTTGTTCATTTGTTTTTTCTGATTGCTTTCAAAATTTTCTATAATTTTTCAGAACTTGACTATAATGTATCTGCTTGGAATTTTCTTTGTTTTACCTTGATTAGGATTCATTGAACTTTGATCAGCAATAGTATGGTTCTTACCGTATTTTGGAAATTTAAAGACATTAATCTTCAAATTTTTTCCCTGCTTCATTGTCTCTCATCTTTTACTAGACTCCAATAGTATACATGCTGCTGCTTAAAACTGTACTACAGGAAATTGAGGATCTGGTCATTTTTAAAACTACTTTTTTCTTTACCTTTCAGGTTTCAAAATTTCTAGTGGTCTATCTTGAATTAAAATATATGGTTACTTTTTTCTGCAATCTACAATAAGTTGTTAGGCCACTCCATTTTTATGTTTTACCTCTCAATTGTAGAATGTCAGTTTCTTCTTTTGCTTTACATTTATTTCACAGTTGTGATTAACTCACACATTTATTCAGAGGGGCTATATTTTTTATTAAATTCTTCAATATATTTAAAATAAGTGCTTTAAATTCTTTATATGTAAATTTCGACCTCAGGTATTTTTTTTACCCATTCATTTCTTTTTCTCTTGACTATTGGTCACATTTTTCTGTTTCTTCACAATTATACCAAATTTTGATTGTGTACTGGATGCTTGATTGGATTAGACTAAATTCTTTCAGCTTCCTAGTGTATATTTTCAGTCCCTAAAATTCCCTAGACTCCCATACTTCTATATAATTCAGGGTCATTTAATGACATAAAGGGAGTTTACATACAGATTTTAGAGCCTCTTTCTGAAACTTCCTTTTTTCAGAGTGTTTATTCCCTACTTTACAGTTGCCCTCTTGTGTTACCTTTGTCCTCCAATTCCTCAAGATGGTAAGATACATTTTCCTATTTAACTTTCAGACATCTTGCATAGCTCCTGGAGAGTGGCTTCAGAGAAAAATCTGCATACACGATCATCTCATCCAATGCACCCCACTTGTTTAAGGATCATTTCTTCCTCAATTTCTGCCCTTTTCCTGTCTCAAAGTACCTTTATATATATATATATATATACACACACACACATACATACATATAATATTCTCAGGTATATACAAATATAGTTTCCATATATATTTTTTCACATATATATTTAATTCAGAGATTATAGGTGTTACCTATGGGGAAGTTAGTTTAATACTAGTTCATTCATTGTTACCAGAAAATGAATTGCTTCTTCTTTATTTTTAAAAAAATATAGACAAAAATAGTACTAAAGAACTTAGAAAATTAGAAGGGATTTTATAACAGAATTAAATGGAAAAGATGGTGGAAATGCATGCCTCTTTATGTAAGGAAAGGCTCTCATTTCTCTTTTAATTATTCATTACTCTAGTCAGTTATTTACTCAGTAAGAAGATATAGATGGAGGAGAAAGAGCAGGAAGAGAAGAAAGTTATAAAACAGTCTCCAGGAATGCCTCTGTTATTTAACATATTAGCCTATTTCATGATTTTTAATTCTGTCAGTTTCTGGAAATATAGGAAATAAGACAGAATAAATGCCTATAGAAAAAATATTGTCTCATAAATAAAAAGAAATAAAATGGTATCTAATGCTGAACACATTAATATTTCCCATATAGCATACAGTGTGGAAAATTAATGTGAAAGATTCATTTTTATAAAGTGAATGGTGCTCACTAAGTCAGCATCATAGATGAGATAGTACAGGATTTATATCGTATATCATTAGGTATTTTTTTTAAGAGAGAGAATGTGATGAGGAAAATATAGATTGAAGAATAAGCATGCAAGTAATTTAAAAGATTCTGAAAATATGCATAATATTTAGTGAACAGTAATTTCTCATTTTAGAAATATAAGGACAACCAGGTTGGGGAGAGGCTACAGTGATTTCTAGGGACCAGATCAGGGAGTGTTTGTGTGCCCAACTAATTGTTTGAAATTTATCTATTAAGCAATAGTAGTCATTGTAGAATTTCAAACAGGTAAATGTCATGATCACATTTATTCTTTAGAATGATTCTGGTATGGTTTGGAGGACAAATGGAAAGGTTGTAAATTTAGAGACAGAAATGTCAGTAAAGATGCATTTCTAAAAAACCCAATAAGAGATGATAATGATGACTTGAATCAAGGAAGTATCAATGAGATATGGAGGATAAAATTATTCCAGAAGTTGTTAAGAAGATAGTTAGAGCATTGAATTGAGAATAGTATAATAGTAGTTAGCTTCCTGGGGTGAGATAAAGGAGACAGTCAAAGCTAATAGCCATAGCTCTGGTTTTAGTGATTAAAGAGATACATCAAGAATCCAAATATTTTCTCTCTCTCTCCTGTCATCCCTTCCTGCCTCTATCTCTATCTCTTTCTCTCTCTCATTTAAACTGCATGAGAGAGATTTGGTAATCAATTCTAGTTGTGAGGATTTCTCATGTAATTTGGATATCTTAAAATTTTAAATATCTTTAGTGGTCATTTAAATATAAGATAAAAACAAATTGTCATATTTTTACATAAATGTCCAGAAATAGGTTTACAATGTCATCAGGAAAGATATTACAGACAATTTCTCCTTCTGGCAAATGTTTTCCTGTCCTCATTTGAAACATATACACTATTGAGTCCTGCAGGACTGTAAGTAGACATAAATTCATGAGATGTCAGCATAGATATTGCTTATTAGCAAGAAAAAATGCAGAGAGAGGGTTAAATTCAGCAGTCTGGTATGAAAAATAAAAACATTCTAAGGGTATTGTTGAAACAAATAAATCATTTTTATGATGTCATTAACTACTAAATCTATGAGGCTAGAATAAAAGATTTCAGAATAATAAAAGAGATGAAATGTATTGTTTAGGATCTTCCAAATTCTGTAGAATTGACTATAAATTGTTGAAAGCTCAGAGGTATTGGTTACAATCTTGACAGAAATAATGAGACATAATGCACAAGAGAAATCAGTGGGAGAGTCGTTACAAACCCACCCTCACTCTTAAGAGAGGTGAAGGTTTCACCTTCAATATGCAATATCTGCCTAGTTTGCAATACATTATTTTGTTTTAAACATATATTTGTCATATCTTTCTAAAACACATATGTTTACTTTGAGACTGTGGGATGGAAATGGGGGAGAAGAGAGAAAGACTATGCCCCAAAACAGAATATTTTCAGTAATAATATACCTAGGAAGCTTGGATGCTTTTAGTCACACTAGAATAGAAAGTTTAGAAATATATTTTTATAATATATATTTGATAATATATATTATCTCTATGAGATAGAGAGCAACAGAATATAGTTTATAGTTGCAGATACTTCTCTCTCCCACTCTTCATACTTGCCTGATACTCTTTCTTCAAATGACTAAGAATAGCCCCAAAATACATAACCAAAACTAATGCTCAATCAGTACATTTTATGGTATATAACGTGCATTTCAATAAGGAAGAACCAATAAAATGAATATTCAGTTCACAAAGAAATTAGGCTTTTCTTGGAGTAGAGGTTATTTCCTCAAAAGTTGAAAAACTATTGTATTTAATCAATTGTTGAGGAAGAAGTTTAATTTTTTCCTCTGATAAACTGATTAAATCATTTAAATTTTCCAATATGGTTCTCTAAATATTTCAGAAAATATTTCAAAATCCCAAGGATTTTTCTGGGCTAAGAATCGAGAAAAATGGCTTAAGTTAAAAGTAATTGATATAAAAAGCATATAGGAACACTCCTGGCACATCAGAGGCACAAAGTAGGTATATGAGAAATTATTGTTTTAAGTAATAAAAATAATTGTGTTTTGAAAGCATGAGTTCTTAAATATATAGCAAATGCTCAATATAATACTAAGTGAAAACAGTATTTGTCTAATCAGTTTTACAATTTTAAAAAGAAATATTTTTAGAGAAATCTTTTTAAGCAAAGATCTATTTATCAAAATATGTTTAATATTCTTTTGGCCTGTCTGATTTGTTTCAATATTGATTTATGAAAAGTTTCAAAAATGCAGAAAAATTGACACAATTGTACAATGAAAATACATACATATCAGTATTTTTAAAATATGTATAATGTATTCATAAAAATTTAGAAAGTATTCTCTCACATCTAGTGCTAATATTAAATAAATTGATTCAGCATCCATACTTTATAGATGATTTTTCTCCTTGGGCTTCTCACAGGGAAACTACCCTAAAACAGCTAATTTTTGGAATAGAGTTTGTATTTAGCCACTGTTCATAGACATCTATTGACCGAATATTTAAATGTCTCCATTTTAAAAAATAAATACAATATACTAAGACCATGAATTAGCTAATAAGGTGCAAGTTTACATACTGGCAATTAGTTGCTTTTGATAGACAGCAGTGACAGTGGCAGGGGAGTGTTAGATCCCATTGCTACTCTAGAGTAACCTGGTGTCAGCTGGGGCAACAGGGCAACAATGCACAAAGCATTGACGCCAGCATTTTTCCTGCAGGCTGAGTCATAAGCTTTGTGCTCAAGCCATGTCGGGAGTTTAGACACTCAGTTTCACTCCAACTAAAATGAAATTCCTGATGCCAGTGTATTAATAATGTTAATTTAATGTAAAATTTGTTGAAAATATTTGAAGTAGTATCTTTTATCAAATTACTGTTCAAACAGAGCATCTTCAAGCTAATCACACAATTTCTAAAGTTCAGCATATATTTTGGAAACTGCAATAATGTTTTAGTAAGTGATCTATACTATAGCATGGATTATTTCTTAAGATATTTTATCATATATGATAGAAATAATATAATATAATTTTATATTTCTGATTAATAAATTGATTAATATATTAACTTATTTTTATACTGACAAATGTTTTCATTATAGCTCTAACAAAAGTAAGCAAAATTTGATGCTAAATATGTATTTTAAAAGTAAATATCACTGATTATTTACTGTGATATGTTTAAAAAATAATTTTGCTACTTGCTTATCCAACCTCATAATTTATCACAATTTATAATTTTAAAAAAGACATATTTTTCCTTACCATCACAAATATATCAGGTACCGTTGCCTTTATTTCATTGGAAGAAAAAATTTCTCTCAATCTGCATACAGAAGAGCTAACAAATGAACACTATTAGGAAAAAAAAGGGCAAAAATAAATATTGTTAGGAATGAAAAATTCAAAATAATGTTAGATATCCCAAAGGACTGGTCAATTATAGAAATTTATCATGAAAATTACTTGCTTATTTCTAGCATTTCACACAGTATTTTTCATAATAAGATAGGTAGAAAGACTCAATAATTTATTCATCAAATAATTACAGAATGCCTTTCATAATAAAAAAAGTAAATACTAACACTAGGTGATAAACAGAAGGACAAAGCCTACCTTATGGAAATTAATAGGTTTACAAATGAGAAAGAGGCATGTATGTCAGTGATAATGGAATATGTGATAACAATGGCAAAAGAAGTGAGCAGAGAATGGTGCAGCCCCAAAGGAAATAGCAAATCATTCTCCCAGAGGGATTCAAAAAAGATGTTAGAGGTTCATATTTAAACAAGTATTGAACATTGATTACAAGCATGCATTGTAGGAAATAAATAAAGGGCCTCTTGACTGATGAAGTAGCATGAGGAAATTACAGAGGTGAGCAATGGTATAGTATGATTTGCTTAGTATACGAGAGGTTGAGAGTAGTTATGTGATTGTTTTATTAATTAAAACTTGATAAGCAAACCAGTGATTTTCTTGCTATCTTTGCAAATTAATGTATTAGAAAATTATTTGTAACAGTAATACTCTTTTTGATCATTTTATACTCACTGGAAAATTTTGACTCAGAATTTCATGAAATGTATTACTTATGATGCAAATAATTATTCCTGTTTAAAAAACAACTTAGGTACTTTTTAGTAAAAGTGCCTCAAATTCAAACAAATGTAACACTCTTTTTAAAGACAGTATCCATCAAACCATCCTTTGAATTTGAAGCATTATTCCTAGGAGAGAGCAGAATAATCTACTAGAAGGGAAAGGTACTTAATAATCTTATAAACTATTAAGCTTAAGGGAAAAACATAAGAATTTACCCACAGAGAAAACCTTGTTTGTTAATGTTTTTATTCATTCAAGATTGGACACTCAGATTCTATATTTTCTAGTGATATGATTTGATTCAACATCCAAAAAAATGACACAAAACAACATGAGGTATCTTTCTGTTGTGAATTTACCTACACTTAAATTTGATTGATTATTTAAAGATCACTAAATTTTAAATTCTTTATCCCCTTAAATACTTAAAATGACCTCATGGGTTGAATATGCCTTTATCTTATACAAGAAGAAATTGATTTTCAAAAGGGTTGAGTGTAAGGTTGAAGGTTACATGTGGGGAGGGATGCATTGAATCCCGGAATTCTAAATCCATGTTCAATATTATTATTATTATTTTTTAATACAACATTGCCTTTTCAATGTCCCAGGGGCTTTGCTCACCTCTGTGCCATACTCCCACTCCACAATATGGTGTCTAACCTAGATTTTCCCTCCAATTAATAATTCATAGGCTTTGTCTTACTATACTTTGATCAATTCAGAGCCTATTTATGTCTTCTTCACATGCAATCTAATTTTTACATATATTGTAAAGGGATCTAATGGACTAAACAGCAAGATACTAAGGATTAATAGCTAAATATCACAAATGAACATATAAATATCCCAGTAATACTTATATGTCAGAGATCATTGAAGTAAATATCTACATAACTTTGATCATCATAATAAGCATTTACGTCCAAAATTGAGTGTCTGTCTTGTTTAGCAGATATAAAGGTCTCTAGGTCTTATCGTGGTTACTTTGTTTTTTCCCATTTCTCTGAGACCGTAACCATTACCATAAGCAGAAAATTATTCATAAATATTGAATCCAATAATTTATCTGTATTATAGTGGTTTATATATTGCCAATGAGACTGTGAGACCAGGTCCTAGTGTCTGTAGTTTTTATAACTCTTTAAGCTAATCTGCACAATTTCTGTTACATGATCTGTTCTCTCAGACCTGTAACCAGAATTTCTGGATTTGAGGACCAGAAGGTGTAAAATAAATAACAAACATTAAAATCCATCCCATATATTCCATTGCCCTGGTATTTACTAACAGAAAATGTAAGGTTTATGGAGTAGAGATGTTTAGGCATCTTGGATACTTTTGAAGTATTGACATTTATTATGCAGACTCTCTTCCTTCAAATAATAATAAACACTATTTCTTTTTAAATATCTCATTCTAATTTAATAAGTGATATTCTTTTTTATTCGAAGAATGAATGTCTTTACTCTTAATAGAATTTCTTCTTATTACTCTTTTTAAAAATTTTTTAAATTATTGTGCTATGTGAACCATTTATTATTTGGCCAGGCGACACTTTTTTTTTTCCTGTTCTGCTTACTCGGGTGTTTGGACATGTTTCTGTTCAGTGAATCTATGACCTAAGGCATTGTGTTTGTATATATGTACTAGTGATCTTGTGCTTTATAATAAACCTGCAGGATTTTAAACACTGATGCATAAAACGATAACACTCATTTTTATTGTAAATGATTTCCATAACAAAAATAATCAAGTATAAAACCAAAATAAATGATAACATCTAAAATACAATTTTTTTCCTAAAACTCTTTGGGAAGAAACTTAAGTTTTGATAAACTTGTGACCAAATGCTCACATTAGTCTTTTCTGAATTAATTTTGAGGATTCTTGAAATATATCACCTCTATAGAGCTTTTCTCATACAGAAAAGATATGAACCAAAATTCTCCTCATACTAGGGATAATATCTTTATTCAAAGCTGTGCTCTATATCCCTCAAAAAATAACATGATAAAGTATTTCCAGTGATTGAGGACATCGATATGTGTTTTACACAGTCACATACACTCAGTTCTATATTTTATCTTTCAAGAATACAACAAATTATGTGACAGAATCAACAGTTTTTCAATTATCCTTTACTTCAATAATTGAATGTCTACCTATTACAAACAAATATGAGGATAATTATACATTGATTATTAGAATCTTAATGATTAAGAGATACTATGTTACTGGGAGTATGAGTTTCAGAAAATAACACTTATTTTATTCTAAAGTGTCTTTATTAAAACTAAGAGAAGAGAAAGTCTCCCATGATTTGACAGTGACTGAATAAAATAGTGAATTGTCAAGGAAATCTAATTGCATATAATATGACGTTGGATGACACAGACTCACTATACTTGGGAGTTTTGTTCTCATAAAGAAATTATCTGGAAAACTAATGAAATAAAGTCATTACTTTTTTAAGTTTTATTTTTAGTTTTAATTAAATTTATTGGAGTGACATTGGTTAATAAAACTATATAGGTTTCAAGTATACAATTCAATAATGTATCATATATATATTACATTTTGTGTTCACCACCTAAAGTTCATTTTCCTGCTGTCACTATGTATTTAACCCTCTTTATCCTTATCTACCTCCCTCTCTTTTCCTCTGAACTGTTGTATGTGTTTGTATTTGTCTTGTTCATGTGTTGCTTTCAGTTTTATATCTCACATATGAGTGAAATCATATGGTCCTCAACTTTTTCTGTATGACTTATTTCACTTAGCATGATGATCTTAAGATCCATCCATTTTTCAAATAGTGGTATTTCATCTTATGGCTAATATTCCCTTGTATATGTGTACCACCTCTTCTTTATCCAGTCATCTATCAAAGGACACTTTGGTTGTTTCTATGTCTTGACCGCTGTGAGTAATGCCACTGTGAACATCAGGGTTCATATATCTTTATGGATAAATGTTCTCACATTTTGAGGCTAAATACCCAGAAGAGGGATTGCTAGATCATATGGTAATTCTATTCCTAATTTATTTGAGGAACTTCCATACCATTGTCCATAGTAGCTGTACCAATTTACATTCCCACCAGCAGTGTCAGTAATCTTTATTATACATCATTCAAGAAAGGGTCAGTTAATATGATAAATTTGTTCTAATAATGCTTATGCAGACTATTTAAAAGTTATGTCTTTTACCAGAAGTAATAGTTTCCACAAAAGTAAGGGTTCCTTAATTCAATTATGAAAATCACATTTATCTAAATCAGTTCAATTTGTGGGAGAAAGAGGTTAAAATTTCTCAGTTATTTTTCTTTGTTGACACAATATATTATTATTCCTAAAAAAATTTTTATTTCATTTTCTAAATGACCTTGCATTTTAATTTAATACTCTGGCACTAGAGTATAGCACTAGAACAATTGCATATCAAATTTCATTTCTTATTTAAAAATATATCATTACAAATTTAAATAAAGTACATTTATATTATAGTTATACTATAATTTGTAATGATTCTCACAAATATATTGTATTTGGAACCCATGACAATGAATTGCCATTTAAATTATAAAGGAGAGAGAGAAAAGTCTGTTAGCAAAAGTCATCAACTTCTAGTCTGGTATGGAAGAGAAGGCAGGGGAGATGGCAGAAGAGACTGTTGCAAAATTTAGCAGTTCCATGACAGAAATACCCTCTTAAATTATCATTTAAGATTATTATGCTGAGTATCATCCATTTTATTAATGATTTAAATCAGATCTTCTCAATATACTTTTTATGATAATAGATATTTTCTATATCCCACAGCTCAATACAATAATCACTAGCCACTTGAGACTTTGAAATGTGGCTAGTAGGACAAATGAGTCTTTTGACCATATGTTATATCTAAACTTATAGAGGTTTTTTTTTTTTTTTTTTTTTTTTTTTTTTGTATTCTACTCTCTAACTCTGTACTATTTATCTACTTATATATCTGAGTTAGTCTCGAAGACAATATGAAGTACATTACAAAGTTTGGTTCTATACCTTGTGTAGCATTGTAGTATTACTACATGGTAAAAACATATGAAAATATTTGGAATACAGAATTAGCTTTTGATGTATCATTAGTGACTTTCTTCTTATAGATCATGTTATGCAAGCACAGAATTGGAATTTTGTTTCTCCTTTCTTGCCTAGGACTCTATAATCTTTTGGAGCTCTTAAATAACCTTTAATCCCATTTGACAGCACATTTACATTCCAGTGACTAGATTCTTCCTGTGTTATACAGCCACTGACTGATACTCTATATTGAATAAAAATACTTAGAGGAAACACAGTCTTACCTATAAGAAATGTTGCTGTCTTCTCTTCTTGTTAGATTATATCGTTTGTTTCTATTAAAATTGCTACAGTAGTAGTATATATTATAATGCTCAAGTTCTATCTGAAGAGTCCTACTTTTAATGTTTGTTTGTTTGTTTTTCCTGCCAATATAATTTCTTATCCCAGCTTCCTATTTCTTTCTGCAGATCCATGTGCTGAAATTTTACATGGCCAAAACAGAATCCATGCTTCCCACCACTTCTATAATTTTCAATAGCTTAAAAGATTAGTTGAAATCGAGCCAGTATATTCAGGTTTCCATTTTTAAAAATTAAAATTTATGAGAAATAACAATTTAATTTCATAAATATACTATTAACTGAATTAGAATTAATATGATCCTTCTGCATGGAAGTTAAACCTTCTATCAAAAATCTCTAGAGGAAAGGTGAAAAAAATCTAAAGTAACAGAATTCCTAAAAATAATAATAATAATGAAAGAAAAACCCTACTTGTTGGAATCTATGGAATAAATTTAAAGCAATTGTTACCTTTGTGACGATCTGAAATTTGTGGTTGGCCCAGTGGCGTGGAGGTGTCCTCGTTTTTTTCTGCCAATGCAATAAATTACAGATCAGTGAGATTTAAGAAAAGTAAGATTTATTGAAAGTACCTTTCAAGAAAGAAATGAGCTATGCCAAAAAAGGCTACAGCCTCATGAAACTCAGGGTGTTTTATGATGGGCTTCTTAATGTGCGTTAACAGGGGTGGTGCTAGATAATTGGCATGTGAGGTCATTTTGATTGACATTTGGCTGTTATATAACCCTTTGTCTACTGCTAATGCAGTTACCCAGAATCCAGTCTGTTATAAATAAATTTATGAACTTTTGGGCATATTCATGATATAATGATGGTATAATGAGGCTAAGGTTACAGGAAGGTTAGCATAGAACTAACTGCACAAGCACTGTGGCTGAACCAAATCAGCAGTTATTTTCTGGCTTTTTACTCCTTTGTGCCTCAGGATGTAAGGATAATTTCTAACCATAAAATGGGTGTTCCAGGGAGATCCTAAGTAAGGTTTTAGGTGGGGCCTTCATTCCCCAGTGGCTCATGTCTACTTAACTATCTAACATGATGACCATAAGAAAATGCATAGTTATAAATACTATTATTAAAAAAAAAAAATTAAATGTCCTGGTCAAAAAAAGTAGAAAAAGAATATCAAAGTAAGCCAAAAAGAATTCATAAGGAAAAAAATGATAAAGATAAAAGCAGAAATTGGTGAGATAAAGTATAGGAGAAAATTAGTCACAATTAATAAAAATAATTCTGTTTTTTGTAAACAATTGTTTCTGAAAAATAGAAAACACAACTGTTCAAAAATAAATATTATCAAGTGGGAAATAACCATTGAAAGAATAAATAAATTATTCATTTGCAGACCTCCATATAAACAAATGTAAAAAATTTGATGAAATAGATCATTTCTTAGCAACAACAAAAACATAAACAAAAACCATAGAAAACAATAGAAAATTTAAATAGCCCAGTTTCCATAGTTTAACCCATTTCTCCTCTGTCTCGAGAATACTTGCAGATTAACCTTACCCCCAAAGTTTGCCACAAAATATCTCTCATTTATTATTATTTTTGCATCCCTCTGGTATATCAATAGTCTTTGGAAACAAATGACATCATTCTATTTGTAGCATTCTGTTTTTAGTAATGATATTTTCATTTACAAAATATAGTAATTCTTGATCACTGAAAATGTCAAATCCTAGAAAATGTAGCGTTCCTACACGTGATGTTAACATTGTTCTTGAACAGTTGTTAGCCAAAGATTCATTTGATGAATCTGATTTATGTATACATTTCTGTTATATTAGGATTAGTTCTGTTTAGAAATAACTCTAAGAACAGTTTTTACATTTTATTTCATACTGAAAACCAGATTTGTTTCAGCCTCAAAGAGCATGTTTATGTAGAATTAAATTAATACTGGCAGCGAGCTACACTTTTTTCCTAAATGAGAAATGGATTAAATAATGAACTCACCCACAAAAGTCACCAGGCCTAGATCATTCACAGAGGAATTCTACACATGCCTATTTCAAAAACAGATGGTTTCAATGCTCCACAAATTGTTTCACAGATTGAAAATGAAGGAAAATGTTCTCGATTTTTTATAAAGCCTTATAGAATTAAATCATGAAAACTATAATGATAGTATAAAAAATTCTGACCAATATTATTTATGAATATCAATGCAGACAGTAAATAAAATTTAGTAAATAGAATGCAACACCCCAGTAAGACAGTGATACATCATGGTCAAAATAGATTTATTCCAGGAACAAGTTTACTTCAAAATTAAGACATCTCTTAATACAATATGTAATAGTAATACTTAGAAAAGATTTTTAAAAATACAGAAACAATAATACTTTTTTAACATGATAAAATATTTATACCTTAATTCTACTGCCAGCATGGGGAGACAGTAATCATTTCCACCAAGATAGTAACATGACAAGAATGCCAGTCTCTACTGTTTACCATTGTGCTAGAGTTAATACCCAGTGCAGTTCAATAAGGAAATCAATTAGCATCATAAGAATTGGCAAAGAAGAAGTGAAAGTTCCTCAAATTGCAAAGAACTTGATAAAATATCTATAAAACACAGAGCATAATTAATAAAACTAATTCAAAGTCCTCATAAAGGTGGCTGGACATAAAATTATTACCAAAATCAATAGCTTTTACATAAAAAAAAAAATTAAAATACATATAATTTTTAAGAGCATCAAATAAATACTTAGAGATAATATTAGCAAGATATATTCAGAATTTGAATCAGGAAAAATTTAAACCACTTCAGAAAGTTATAAAACTGGACTTTAAAAAATGGAAAATTATCATTATTCATTGATAGGACACCTCAACACTGTAATTCAGTCATTTCTCTCTAAGTGAATATATAATTTAATGAAATCTCAGTTAAGTTATCAACAGATTTTTTCATTTATGGAGTTTGACAACTTGATATTGAAACATATGGAAAAACAGATATGTAAGAATAGGCATGAAACACAGAAATAGAATAACTGTAGCTACTATAAAATAAAGCAGTCTTTAATGCCTCTATAATTTAAACAATGTGGCACAGGATGAAGAATAAACAATCAGATTATGAACGTATTGGAAATGGAATGGAAAACTGAGATAGAGCCAAATATACACTGAAATTTTGTATATGAAAATTATAGCAATTCACAGGGGCAAAAATGAACTTTTAAAATAAATAACACTGGAAATCTGGGTAGCCATTTCAAAAAAACTAAGGCAAAAAGATACATTTGGTTTTATTCCTCAGACCAAACACAAGAATCCACTATTAATGGAACAGAAATCTAAATGTAAAAATCAAAATTACATAAGCTTTGTGAAGGTAAAAAACCCAGACACAATACAAGATTGAAAAATCTGATTGTGTGATTTTTTTAAAAAACTAAGTATGACAAATATATTTACTTTCATGTAAGAAAAAAGTGAACTTGA
Organism: Eidolon dupreanum; assembly: GCA_028627145.1. Classification (NCBI taxonomy): domain Eukaryota; kingdom Metazoa; phylum Chordata; class Mammalia; order Chiroptera; family Pteropodidae; genus Eidolon; species Eidolon dupreanum. The sequence continues at coordinate 16,355,079 of CM053511.1, read as the reverse complement.
GAAACTGCATATTACTGCTTATTTTTGCAAAAAGAAATTTGGAAGATAAACTAGATATTAGGGATATTATTAACTAATATAAAATGAGTAAAAGCAGAGTGGAAAGAATGGAGAAATGTGAAGAGAGTAGAAGAAATGAGGGCAGAGTGAATTTGGTAATGGTAATTCTTGCAATCATGATAGTTTTTCACATACCCAAAAAACAAATAGCTAATTAAAATCAACCACAGTGCAGGAAATTCAATACAGAACACAAACAGTAACAAATGAATCAAAAATGTTTAAAAATGAATAATCTTATCACACCAAATTTGGCAGTAAAGAATAGAACTCACCTCATATTGATATACAGTATTTTGATTTTAAAATCTAGTGCAAAAAGAGCTATACAAATATACTTTAGTTAGCAAATTTCCTCTTGGTGGTGTGGGTTAACAAATTTAAAACTATATTTTGTGTATTCTATGATTGAATGAAACAGCACATAGTGAACCTTGTGGCATTGAATTCAATCAGAGGTATTAGTATGAACATGTGGTTTGAAATAAATATACCGATAGGTATGGAAATAGGCATAGGTGTATGTATATATAAATATATTTCTTGTTCTGTCCACAGAAAGGGCATAGAAGTCATTATACTTCCAAAGTAATTACCACACCTAATGCTCAGATTTTATTTCTAAATACCATTCTCCAATTAAAGAAATTAAGTCTCCCTGGAAGAGTGACTCATAGGCTAGGTAACAAAAATAAAAGATGAGCCTGGAACAGCTGTGAGGACATAAAGTGCTCAAAAAAATGGGTCCACATTGAAAGGACAAAAGAGCCAATTTGAATTAATTTGCAGTGGCTAAATTTGTGACAAATACAGCAACAAAATAAGGTTATTAATGGATTATAACCTATGGAATAAATAAATATTCTCAAATGGAATAAATAAATATTCTCAAGTTTATAATAATATAATTAGGGGAGAAGACATAAGTCATTCTAACAGAATTCCAATTCAAAGACAGAAATAAAGATGCCAAAAATAAAAAATAAAAAAAAAAAAAACACCACTAACAACAACAAAAAAACACTATTAGGCATACACCATAATAAAAATAGTTAAAGCAAAGATTATTCATAAATACTATAATTAGTGGATGAAAGAATGATGACAATAGAATATTTATAAGCCTCAAATTATCCTTCCACAAGATAATTATTAGATTGTAGTTGGGAAACCTGGCAGACAGCACCTTAACCAAGAGATGAATATTAACATCACCAATAAAGAATCACGTAATCCCTGATGTGATGCACTAAGTCATAACATCACTCCTCTGATGTTCTTGCACCAAATTTAATAGCTTTAATTTTAACATGAAAAATACTAGACTAACTCCAGTTGAAGGATATTCTACAAAATAATTGGTCAGTATGCTTTGATAATAAGAAGATAATAAAAGACTGCAGAACTCTCTCAGATAGAGAGATTAAGGAAACTTGGACATTAATGTGGTGTGGATCCTGGACCAGAAAGACACTAGATTATTGAAATTTGAACAAAATCTTTAGGGTATTTAATAGTATCTTATTAATGTTAACTTCTTCACTTTGGAATGCTAAAATGGTTATGAAATACGTTAACATTTGGGTAAAGCATACACAAGAACTTTGTATAATTATTTCAACTTTTTTTAAAGTCATAAATTATTCCAAAATTAAAAGGTTAAAACAATTAAAAATGTACTTATTACCCTTATGTTGTTCTCTTTTTATATATCTCACCCTTTCTTTTATAATTTAATTTAAAGATATTTTTAATAAAAGTTAAATTAGATCTTCTAGCTCACTTGAAGTCAAATTATATGAATTAGATTTATTGTTGGTACATGAGAACATTCTTTTCAAATATATGAATTTGTTTATTTTAAAATGTTAAGTGCTATAAATAGATATAGCTAAATAACTCCAGTGATGAATACCTAGTTTTTATGCTATATTAAATTATATAAAAATAACTCTTTCTAAATTAGAGATAATACAAATGTGTGACTTCCGTTTTTTACACTTATTTTCTAAAACGTAGTGGAGTAAGAAAGCTCCCATTTCAAGGGGGCTGTGTGTCCTGGTTCTGTTTCTTTTGGAAGTATTGCCATTATTCTCATAACACAGTATAGAAACTTGTAATAATTGCTTACTTTTTTTCAATACAGTAGTGGCATTCAGAATTTGTGTTTATTTGCAACAGTAGCAAAAATAACCAAAAAAAAAAAAAAACAAACTATGTGCTGATGGATTACTATGTTCCATACTATGTGATAAATGCATTGCATATAATATTCTCTTATTCCTTGATAGAGTCCAATAAAGAATTATTGTATTATTTGCTTTTCAAATTTGGCTTCTAAATTTATACATATATGTGTATTTTATGTATGTGTTATATATGTGTATATATATATATATATATATATACATGTATATACATATAATTATTTTCAAAAAATTCTAAATTCACTAAGAAAATAAATAATAAAAACAGGCAAGATATTTTAACAGATATTTTACTCTAAAATATTCAGGTGATAAATAAGCACTTGAAAATGGCTGAGTATTTTAATTAAAAGAAAAATGCGAACTAAAACCACAGGGAGATACCATTACACAGCCATACAATGTCTAAAATTTTAAAAGGCTAACCAGTGGTGAGGATGTAGAGAAATAACTCTCATACACTTTTGGAGAGAATGTAAAATTGTACAACGACCTTGGAAAACAATATGGCAGTATCTTAGAAATTGAAAGTCCTACTACTTAATTCAACGATTCCATTACTAATTATCCAACATATGTTCACACAAATATTTAACACATGAATGTGCACACTAACTGTACTTATGATATCTCAAGCTGGAAATAATTTTAAAAATTTACTAACAGATGAGTAGAGAAATACATTATGGAAATTGACACATCAGGAAAAATGAATGGAATATTGATACATGCAATGATATAGATGAATCACAAAATAATTATGCTGTGTTAGAAGCCAAATGAAAAAAGATTCTATACTGTGCAATCTCTTTTATATAAAATTTTACAAAATGCAAACTAATCTATGGTGATCAGTAGTGTAGAGGATCAATGGTTATCTGGAGCAGGGGCAGGAAGAGGGTTGATGGAAGACTCTAAGGAGAACAAGGAAATTTCAGCGAGTGGTGGGAATGCTGATTATCCTGACTGTGGTGATGGTTTCATGATGTACATATGTGTCAAAACATCAAATTATGCACTTCAAAATTTCAGTTTATTGCATGCCATTTATACCTTAATAAAGCTGTTTTAAAAATGAAGCGCCTTTTAAAATCTACTACCACATAATCATCATCTGCATAAAATCATTGCTCTATGATGTATAGAAGCAAAAGATATGTATATTAAGAAGGAGGTATGATAGAATTAATTTTAAATGTACCTATTATCTTCTATTTTTATGATAGAATTAGGAATTAATTTTGGGAGCTTATTTTGGATTTTTTGTTTGCCTGGTTTGGGATTATTGTTGTTGTTTTTAAGTTCAAATTAATAATGATTTGAAGAAAATAGTTGTTTTTTTTTTTTGCTATTCATTCCCTTCAGAAACATATATCTTCATGTTAGGTATTTCTCATTTTTACACTCAGTAGTCAGTGATAATTTTACATTATCTCTGATAATACGTTAAAATATTTGAATTATTTCATCCATCATTGATGTTTTCAAGGGATTTTTTTTATTAACCATTTATTTCATGTTTTCACACTACATCTTAAAGGTGCCTTTGCAGAACATTTCCTTTTTGTCATTTTTTTTTAAATGCAGATTTGAAACCCACTTCTATTGAGTATGATTTATCCCTTTGGAAATACTTGGCTACAGTAATGACTCTGTACATTACTTTTAAACCCAGTATCATATGTAGCATACAAACTACAATGTTTTGATGAGAAAAAAGTATGATGCTGGGGTCCAAGACAAGATTGGGAATTAAGGTTAGGGGTTACAAAGGAAATTTGCTCAGAGGACAATGATCAAGAAAGAAACTGTAATTAGAAGCCAGAACAGACTGTGCATAGGTAACAGAAGGTTCAAACTCTTCAGTCTATGATGAGGTCAGAATTTAAATAAATTGAGAGAGAAAGAGAGAGAGAGAAATTGAGGGAGGAAGAGAGGGAGAAAATGTCATAGATAATTTTGAAACAAATCTCAACATGTTCAATAATACATGCCTTTTATCTTTAATTTTCAGAATTGAAATTTCAGTATTAATGAAATTGGATAATTGAAGAAGTATTTGAGTCAAAACATGCCTTTGGTGGGAAAATTATTTTCATTTAATATACTTTGTGGTTCTATCTAACTTATATTCGGTATCTCAAAATCTCCATAAACTACTTAATAGGTAGGAAATCACAAGACCATTATTATTAAAGTATTCTCAATATAAGCAGTTCATTTTCTGTTTATTAAAATTTAGTAATGCCTTACTAATGTTATGATTATTTTGTATATAGATTAGTATCTGTAAAAAGAACAACACAGGAGGTGAAGTTTGACAAGAAATTATGATTAGATATTTTTGTCTACCAGGATAATAAGAAGTTTGAAATCTTGGATAGTTTTTCAAAACAAAAACAAGACAGAATGAAAAATTATTTTTGTTATATTTTATAGAAATTGATAAGCTGATTATAAGATTTATATAGTAATGCTAAAGACTTAGAATAGCTAAAGGAAACTCAAAAAAGTAGACAAAAGTAGAGAATATATACACAACTTCAAACTAAAAGTTAGAAGCAAGAAACTAGAGTAATAAAAAAGATGTGGTTTGACACGCAATTCAACAAAGAGATAATTAGAATATGTTATACTGCTCATAAATCAATAACATTTAAACATTATTTTTTTAATATGAAAAATATTTAAATGAGAAAATTTATGACTTTCAGGTAAGCAAAGATTCCTAGGGGTACATAAAAGGTAATAAAAATAAAAAAATATTGATACATTAGACTTTATCAATTTGGAAATTTCTATTAATCAAAATTAATTAAGAAAATGATTAGAAAAGCCACAAATTGAGAGATAATACATAACATTTGTCTCAGAATAAATATAAAAAGAACTTATATGACTCAGTATTAAAAAGTTAAATAATTTGAAGAGACACTTTACAACAGATGACATATGAATAACAAATAGTGCATGAAAAAGATTTTCAACATAGTTAGACATCAGAAAAATATAAATTACTCTCATAAAGGTATAAAAATCATTCCTAGCTGAATGACTGAAATTTAAAAGACCAAAAAATACCAAATGTGACCAAGAATATAGAACAACCATAACTTTCATATATTGTTAGTATGAGTGAAAAATAATATAAACAAAAAAAACAATTTCTTTTAAAAGTAAACATATATTTAGGCTATAACCTAACCATTCCATTACTGTGTATTTACTTAAGAGACAAAAAAATATATGTCTTCAAAAAGACTTGGATAGATGTCCATGACAGAAATTTGGAATGGTTCAGGTATCCATTCATAGGACACTGGATAAACAGCAAATCTTATGTCCATATGATGGAATATTACTCAGTAATGAAAAGGAATGGAATGCTGATATATCCCAAACATGTATAAATCTCAAAAACATTATACTATGGGAAATAAACTTTATACATAATGAATAAACAGATTGCTTCATTTATATGATGTTTTAGAATAGGCACAGCTGTTTATATCCAAAAATTAGAACTGTAGGTGCCTTGTTATGGTGTGAGTAAGAATTACTGGGAAGGCACATAAGTAACATTCCTGATTCATGTGGTGTTCTATGAGTGTTAACCGTAAAATTATTTAAATTCTGCTTATAATGAAATATTGAAAAGAAATATAGTACCAATAGAAGCAAGGTGGTAGCTTCCTGCCTCTGTACTCAAGCAAAAATAGGAAAACAACCAATTATATGAATCACTGTAATCTACAGTTTCTCAGTCACCAGGTGTCACTAATATGGAGTTGCTGAGAACTCGATATCCAATACCTTAAAGGAAGACTATGAAGGTACACTGGTTTCATTATTTATTTAATTAATTTAAACATTATATACTGATTACCTGTCATGCCCTAGGCATTTTTTAAACAGCTAAAAAATCTCTTTTTTTGTGGTCTTTAAATTCTAGTGGGAAGAGATAAATATTACACAAAACAAACAACAGAGTAGGTTAGATCCTGATAATGATAAGAAGAAAAATAAGGTAGGGGAAGGGGATGAATCCTGGGGTCCAAAAATAGGTGTGGAATTGTGTTTTACTTATTTGTTTCTAAAGAAGCCCTCTATGGCAATGTTAATTGGAATAAAGTTTTGAAAGAGGTGAAAAAGTCATTAGCATTATTGGTATAGAGAATAGATAGAGAATATCTTGAGTTCATAACATAGTCAGTTTGCAAAAAAAGCAAGGCCATGAGACTGAAGCACAGTGATCTAGGAGAAGAATAAGAAGGGGAAACATCAGAGAAAGGGGTCAGACAGAGGCCAGGCCTGTGTAGGCCATAGCAAGGACTGTGGTTTTTGTTTGAAGTGATATGAAAAGCTGTTAGATGGTTTTAAGCACAGATATGGCATGATCCAACTTATGTTTGAACTAGATTACTCTAGCTAGTAGGAGATAATTTAAGATATTAACGTAAAATCTAGGCAAGAAACAGGGCAGTCTTGATTGGTACAATTGAAACCCCTAAAATAGAACCGATTTAATTTAAATTATTTTTTCTTTAATTCTGATAGTATTTACTATCTATGTGTATTATCAAAGTACCATATATTTTAATTAAATAATAGAAATAAATATAATATAATTATTGAAAGAATTAAAATAGATAATTTGCCAATAGTCTCCTTATCTTTCTCCAGTTGCTAAAAGGCATTTATCATCAGGTAGCTACTAATCAACTTAGGCAAGCACACTGTTTGTTCCATAAGATGTAGTTTTTTGTGTTTCATTGATTTAAATTTATTTCCTTTCTGCCTGAAAAACTTCCTTTGTCATTTCTTAGAATGCAGGTCTGCTGGAGATAAATTCACTCATATTTTGTTTATCTAAAAATATCTTCAGTTTGCCTTCATTTTTGAAGGATGTCACACTTCAATTACTACTCTAGACCAGCCCTAACAAAACTTTTTAAAAGCCTCAAAAGAATCAAGCTGACTCACAGGTAATTTAACTGCCTTCCAGGACAAAACTCAATATTCTATAAAAGATGGATCACATAGTACTGATTCTCAAAAATATAGAGTCTTTAATATTCAGCATATAATAATAAATTAGTGGACAAGTGAATGGCAGGAAAATGACTTATACCAGAAAAAAAATGCAAAAATAGCCAAGAAATTAGAATTAGCAGACAAGTATTTTAAAACAGTACTAGGATTATGTTTAAGGATTTAAAGGGGAAAATATGAGTAGATAGAGATATCAGTAGGAAGTTCTAAATCATCAAAAATGAAATTCTAAACTGAATGATACAGTGTCTGAAGGACAGTTTAACATCAGATTGGATATACAAAAGAAAGGACCAGGAAACAAGCATAACAGGCAATAGAAACTATTCAAATCTATTGAGCTACTAACCAACAACAGTTTCAGGGAGATTGACACAGATAACAACTTGCCTAAATTAGGTAGAAAGGAAGTCCCATCAAGGAATGGGAAAAAGAAGGGACAGATTTACTTTTAAGAAAAATAATAATTATTTAAAAAAATTTTTTTTTATCTTGTAGAAAACCTAAAATTACATATTCTGGAAGTTTAGTGAACTACAAATGAGATCGATATAAAGAAATTCAGTTATATATGTAGCAAAGAAAATATTAAAATATTGGAGCTCTATATCAGCAATCTACACTAAAAAATAGTAATATTGTTTTACTAAAGGATTTATGGGAAAAATTATATTATCACTTTAAATTATATCACTTAAAAATACTAAGTAAAAGAGAAAAAGAAAGATTGGAAAAGAGATGACAGATTGGCAAAAGTTGATTATTGGCAAAGCTGAATGATGAGTATGAGTATTTATTATACTATATTTTCTACTTTTGAATATTTTGAAATTCTTTTATAAATGTTTTTATTTAATTCAAATGAATTGAAGGTTTAAATATTTGAAATTAAACCATGAAACAACTGTAAATTTAAATCAACTCATCTAAGGAAAAGAATTGAAGATTTTTTTTGTAAATAATTAATGAAACATGTTCTTTCTATACCTGCATTGTCAATAATAAAATAGCATAAAGAAATAAATTTTAAAGCAATAATCACAAAAACTTAATTAAATTAAATAATATCATAAATTTCACCTCTTTTCCTACGGTGCTTCTGTATGGAACACAGGATGTAGACATTTCACTTAGGATCAATTTTATCTTGACAAACTGGAAAAAGTATTTTCTCTTTACACCACATTCGGGGGCTAACTAATCTAAGAAGAGCTTCTCAGAACAGCTAGGATAGACCAATAATCTTATTCAAAAGGGGAAATTGATTGAATAAACAGTCACAGAGAAAAATAATAACAAACGATTTATAAATTTTCTTTATGTCCTTTATTAGTTTGTTCTCTCAGACAATTGGACTAAAAGGTTAACTGCTCCAGTTTTCAATATATTGCTATGTATTTCTAGAAGCAAAATTTTAAAGTTTTTATGAGAGTACTTAAAATGATGAGAAGGGGAAATCCATGAGTATTCAAGGACAGCTTTTATGAAAATTCTGTGCCTGCTTTGACAAATCTATCCGAGACATGTTTACATTTCCATAAATGACATGTTAGTGAGCTTGTGGAGGAGAAATTACATAGCTCTGGCTTACATATTGTTTTTAGAAATTACTAGTGTTCACTACAAGAAACTGATCATTGTGAACACAAGATTTTCTTAGTTCAGTTCACAATTGATGAATTTACAAATGATGGCATTGTCAAAGAGTGGTATGATAGAAAGGAAAGTGTATCACTGAACTCTTTTTAATACCGATAATGCATATCAATACAAGTAGTATTCTATATAAACGAGAGGGCCTGTTAGGAACAAGCAGCCTTAAGAAATATCCCCAATTCCCTACTGCCTTCCATCTTGTTTGCCCATCTTGCCCAAATAGAATTTCAGTGATTCTGTAGAGGTGGATCTCAGATCTGTGATCCTACAAAGAATAAATGCTTATCACTTCTCTATGTAGCACAAACTTAAAGGAGGAGGACAGGTCCAAGGCAACTGCAATTCACAAAGCAGCCTAAGCATAGTTCTAAATACAGAAATTTTTTTTAGAGTCACATAACATCAAACAAATCAACTATCTTTCAAAAATAATTTTTTATTGATTATTTGCTCTGGGCCAGACACCAATTATGTTTGTGGGCTTTACCAGCCTAAGAGGAAACAAAAGAATGGTTATGTTTGCATGAGCTCACTGAAACATTTGAAAATAGTTTCCATACAGTGGTACAGTGTTCAAAAAGAGAATTGTATCCCCAGTGATGTCTTCAAACCCCAGAAATCTCCTGATTTGGGAATTTGTCACAATAGCAGATGAGTCGTCTTTCTATACCTGACCCACTAAAGATATTCTAAAAAAGAGGAAGCATGACAGCCAGCTGCTCTTTAACCAGGGCAGTTGAATTGAGCTCAATATAGATTTATTTTCCAGCAAACATCATGTTTCCAGAGATGCTACAGAAGCAAAAACATATTGGTGATGTACATCTTTGTAGAAATGTATCCACATTCTATACTTTTGAAATACTCCAGAAAATGGCCCTCTAAAGCTGAATTTTGATAGAGAATTCTTGTTTATTTTGGGAGAAGAGTTTTCCAGAGGCAACTCAAATTCCTTGATGGATATTTGGGATACAAAGAAATCTCTGAAGATATATTTACTTTTCTAGGCTAGGTATACAATGTCAGTATTAGTTTTAAATCCTAGCCAGTTATGTAAAACCTGGATATTTCTCATTTGTTTTTAGCTATATTTTTTTCTCTCCCAGCTTATATTATTTTGAGTTAGAAATTGATTTACTTGCAAGGCCAGGTCAAATATTGTATTTTATTAAATAATGTTCAGAGACATTTACAACCCTAAGTTTTTGAACTGTTAAACAATTTCTCAAATTCATCTGTTATATAAGATGTTGTTTAATAAAGCATTGAAATGCTAAGTAATATTTTTGATAAAATATTAACTAAAATCCTTTAATTCATTTTCTTTAAATAGACAAAGACTTATTTCAAGTTCTCTCTTTAAAAAATTTGAATATATAGAAATTTCCTATGAGTTTATTATATTACTTCATAATTAATGTAAATATAATTATAAGATACTACATACATATGGGAAAAGTAACAGGGATAAAAGAAAATCTCATCAATAATTTTTATATGCAAATTAAAATTTATTTTTTTGAATTAAATGAGATGAAGCAAAAACCTGCATATAAATTTTCAGAGCTATTCAGGAATAATCTGAAAAATGGAAAACAAGAAAGTTTTAATTAAAAATTTAGTAAGTGGTAGATGAAGAGCTCAAAATTATAGTTGACTGACAACTTTTTTTAGGAATTTATAGTCTCTGTAAGGAGTAGAAGAAAAGATAAATCAAATGAATGGTAAAAAAGAGCAATGTTAAATGAGAAAATAGAGGTTATGGAGAAATCATTAAATATATTTTTGCTAGTTTTATTTTTATTAATCTTATGTTTGGTAAACATGAGAATGATAAGATGAAAAATTTATGCAAAAAGATAGGAAATTTATAATAAAATATTTTAATTTTATACTATTTTTATTTTTTTTTTAAAGCTGGATTTGTTCTAAGGGACAAGTCCTAGGGACTTTTATCCTAGAACAGAGTCATAAGACTGAGATATTGCTTGTTCTCTAGGGAAGAATCTATTTACAAACAATTTAAAATTGCTAGTGCAGTTTGTATGACTATGAACCATAAAGATTGCAAATGAGTAAATATGGAAGGAATTATCTCATTTAAATAGAAACCCCAAAGTGTAATTTACAATAAAAATTGAGCTGTCATGCATGGTTTGGAAATGCGTAGAACATCTGTTTTTATAATGCCTACAAAGCATTATTGTATACATGAGGAAAGATCAAGAGTCAATGACTTATTTAGCCTGCACTGTCTTTTCTTGCACATGGACAGTGTACTGCAGCCCACTGTGCTTAGTTACGACCACCCATCAAGAATTTCTAGGCAACATTTACAAGCTCATCCAAATGAGTTGGGCATCCCTATTTTGAAACATTGTTACAAGATATTTTTATTTTCCTCTTTGGTCTCTCTATAAAAAGAGTCAAAAGGTTGTGTTCTTACTGGGACATGAAGATATAATTTACCCATAAGCTTAAGTAGAAGCAGATTTATAAGTGTATTATTTAAATTAAGTATAATAATCAGGGTCTTGGTAGGAAATAACGTCATACTAAAAAGGGGTGATAATAGAGTTTAAGGGGGTTTACAAATGTGGCTAGTACTACTTTTTGTAGAAACTACAAAAAGATAATAAAGAACTCTGAGTTGAGCAACAGTGAGAAGCTGTTATTACATTTGGAATTGAAGAGGCATGCAGAGGGGATGTTAGAATTAAGCAAGAACTGTTCCTGTAGAAAATGATCACTGGATGATATTTGTAAACTTTGGTAAAGAAACTGAGACACTAGTCTGTAGGAACAATAGTAATAAATAATCCAGCCTCTCTTCCCATTATTTTATCTTCTGCCACCTCTTTTTGCTGCTTGAATATAACAAGACAGAGAACATGTGATTTTCAGGTAATACTAATATAGAAATTTTCAAATGTTAAGGACACAAAGTGGAGAATAGACCTAGAGAAATAAAGGGATACCCATCTGTCTCACAGAATTCATTCTTGAGCTTTGTCCAGATGAAAAACTTTTTTTTTTCTAAATCTCAGAGTTTTATCAGCTACTATACCATTTTGCAGTGATGCCAAGCCAAATATACTCCTGTTATGAGTTGAATTATGTTCCCTTCCCTCCCTCAAATATATTGATCTTAACACCTCATATCTGTGAATGTGACTTTGTTTAGAAATAGGGTCTTTAAAGATACAATCAAGTTAAAATGAGGCTCTCAGATTCCTAATTCAAAATGACTCAATTTATTATAAGAGGAATATGTGGACATAGACATATATAGAGAAAGCCATGTAAAGACACAGACACAGAAAGATGGTCATATGAAACCTACTGAGGAGATACAATTAAAAAAAAAAATCTTTCACCAACCCAGAAATCCTCTCTATAAAGGTAGTAGAGAAGTTATTTAACATTTTTATTATTGAATGAGCATTACACTGGGATGTGATATGCAAAGCAAATAATCTGCTCAGAGATTGCAACTACATAAAGAAATCATACTCTTATTTGGTCAAGAAGATACAACCCATTACATATATTTTCCCAAGATAAACTATAACTAGTCCTCATGTAAGAGGACTTTACACTACCATTTGTCACACATAGTTCATACTAATTTCACCTAGTAATTGAGGTGACCTTCTATCAACTAACTGGTTTTATCCAGAGTAAGAACAGACTACCTTCTTTCATGTTTACATTTCAAAGAGATGGCCTCCATTTCTTTGAGAAAGGCATTTCTGGATCATAAAGCTGAGAAAAGGTCCATCTAGTTTTCAAAGTGATCTGTTTAAATTTAAAGAGGAGAAAATACTTACGATTTTAAGTTTTCTAAAGTAAATGCTCTAAGAAAAAATGGGGAGAGGAATCTCCTCCTTCATTTTCAACGGGGAGAATTATGCCTCTTATTTTAAACATTTATTTGTCCTTATGAAACGGGCAGATTGAAGTTATGCTGCCACAAACCAAGGATCCCCTGGAGATACCATAAACTGGAAAAGAAAAGAAAGTATTCTCCCTAAAGGCTTTGAAGGGAGTATGGTCCTGAAAATGTATTATGTTCAGAGTTCTAGCCTCCAAAACTGTGAGAGGGTAGATTTACATTCTTTTCAGCCATCCAGTCTATGGTACTTTGTGATAGTAGCCCTCAGAAATTAATGTAATTCCTACCCAAAACTTAAAATGTTAAATGAACAGGACAAACAGAGATTCAAGGATATGGACAATGGAATAGTTACCGGGGGGAGGAGACAGGGGATTTAAATCATTTCTTCAATTAAAAAAATATAACAAAACCAAACTTAAAATGTTAACAACAAATAGTGCCTTCATATAAGTTAGCAAGAAAAAGTGTGAGTGTTTAAGAGGAGGAAAAAAAAAAACCCTAAGGCAGAACTACTTTAGTCTAATCTTCTGTTAGTCACAGGAAGTTACACTGATAATCATAGTTTTCTACATGAACTACCCATTTCCTACTCCTGTACTTTCTGCTAAGAACATGACACATCAGGGATGTTTACCAAGAGGTGTGACTCTAATTTTAAGACTCTCAAAATTCAACTCCTTAGTGTTTTTAAGCATTTTCCCAAAGACCAATAATATTAGCAATGGGAATAATAGGATTTGTTGGTCTCAAGACTTCCTTGTCACCATTATATTATAATTACCCAAATTCTATAAGTCATTTTGTCTAGTAGATTGGAGTAAGTCATTTTGTCTAGTAGAGTCAGTAGAGCCTAAAATATTCGTGTAGTCGACCCATATTTTAATTCAGCTGATGTATTCCCTGATATAAGTACTCTGAAGGTGCTGACACCTCAAAACCTACCAAACCCAGTGCCATGGACATGTGAAACAAAAATTCTCCAAATAAATAATTAGGTATAATAATAAAACAGACCACTAGCATTCCATCTGTTTCCCAGATCTATGATTTCTTATTATGTGGGAAACAGCACCATTTTACTCTTTTCTCTAGCAATGTGCTTCTGAGAGAAGGAACACTTGAGCAATTCTATGGCATGAAAACATTGCTGCATTTCTTATAGTTTAAATAAGTTTCTTTATCTTAGACAATGTTGTGTGCCATGCCATGATGATTAATCAAGCACCCTTAAGTCTATAAATTATACTATTAACTGCTTCAAGACATATATAATGCAATACAAATAACCAAGGAGAAAACATCATTATAGATATTAAAAATAATACAAGATGGAATAACACATTTTGAAGGAAATTTGTAATATTTGACATTTACATAAACAGTATGAAATTTTTGAAAAGTATAACTTAGCAAAACAGAAGAATAAAATAGAAATCATGCAATTCCTTTATTATAGGAATTAAACTCAAAATATGAAAACCTTACCACAAAAAATATATCTAGGCATAAATGACTTCAACAGTAAAACTTTAAAGAATAATTAACACAAATATTATGAAAACTCATTCATAAAAGAGAATAATGAGAAAACTTCCCAACTCATTTAAATACCTTGAGTATAAATCAGACCAGGATACTACAGGGCAATAAAATAAGAAGCCAATGACTCTCATGATAATAAGTGCAAAATATTAGCTAATTTAAGTTATCTATATTGATATAATATATGATTATGTCATGAGAAGTTTTAATATTTTCATGACTTCAAAATTTATTACTTTAATCAGTATAACATCTAATTAAATGAGGAAATAAAATTTAATGCAGAAATTGCATTTGATAACTTTCAAAATATTCACATGATAAATGCTGTTCATACTTAAATTATAAAACATACCTATATAAATCCTAGGGCAAATATTGTATTCAATGATAAAATATTATAATTTGCTTTGCTATCAAAGGCAAGATGAAAATACCTACTGCCTCCATATCTACTTAACTGAATACTACAAGTTTTAACCAGTGTAGTAAGGCAAGAAAAAGATATAATATGATTAGAGAATCAAATAGAATACCTAAATTTGGAGAAAATGTCAAAATCAAGTTTTTAATAATATAAGAAATAGAAATTTCATGTAGTGTAAATGAGTACATAAATTAGTATCAGCACTTTAGAAAACTCTAGTATTGTCTATCAACACTGATTATAAGTATACTCTACTATATGACAAAGAAATTCCACTTAGTAATATAGCCTACAGATGAGTAAGCTTATTCCAAAAAAAATATACAATATAAACAAAATATATGCAGCATAGCATTATTTATAATAGTTTCAAAATGAGGGGAACCTCATGTATCAATCAAGAGTAGATTTAATAACTACCTCATGGAATATTGATATAATTGTATAACAATAAAAGAATGAAAAAGAAACTACTGCTACAGGCGTCTACACAGATAAATTAACAAATAATGTATGAAGTAAGTCAGACACAACATAGGATATGCTGTATAATTCTTTACACATGCAACCTTTTAAATGGCAAAAATTAATTATGTCAGAAGTCAGAATAATATTTATCTTTCATGGGATTAATGTCTAGGAGGAAACACATATGAGGCTCTTGGGATTCAGATAATGTTTTCTATCTTGATATTTAGAGATTTCGTCAATGTGTTCGTATTGTAAAAATTCACTTACAATGTACTAATGGCATGTGTTGTTTACAATATATTTACTATATTTCAACTTTAAAAAGTGTTCTGTAGAATTTTAGATAAAATATGGTTTTATAAAAACCTTGAAGAAATTTAACTAATTATATTTAAACTATGGTTCTAGCACTTGAGACATTGTAAAATAATATTTAAAATGTTTAACATACCCATACAAATAAGCAATACTTTTTATATACAATCAACTATGTGCTAAAAAGTTCTCATTAAAAATGAATTTTTCAGATATTCTGTTTATGGTGGCAGTAAATAAATGCTTCAATATCTTAACTCAAGTGCAATTTAAATAATATCTAAAGATATAGAAAACTTTTATTTATGTGCGATTTTTTTAACTTCATATTTTAGTTTAGCACTATTAGTAATGCAATTATGACAGCTAAGCAAGTGTAATAATAAACAAAAATTAACTTCATGAAATTTATCTCAGTTTAAATAGCAATATGATCAAAATATAATTATCTTTACATTTGAAAATGAATACTAAAAACAAAATTTTATGAGCAAACCTCAATCCAGAAATGTTGATGCGTTTCAAAAAATTTTACCTACATTAAAGCAAATCACTCATTTTACTTGAATTTTTTATTTGAATTATTTAAATTGTGTGACAACTCAAAAAAAGTGAAAATAACTTCAGAAGTATATAACATGAAAAATTGCTAATCAAAAGCTAAAAAATAAAAATAAAAAAAAAATAAGATAAAGGGTTAAAGTTAAGCCTGTGATGGTTTCTTCTGGAGTTTCAGATGGAATAATCTGTCCTCTTACCTTCTTCAGCCTCTAGAGGTCACTTGCATTCGTTGGCTCATGGCCACATTCTTCATTTTCAAAGCCAGCAATGGCTGGTTGAGTCTTTTCTCACACTGCTTACTTTTGTAAACAAATCTTTCTCTGCTTCTCTTTTATAAGGGTATTCATGTTTCATTGGGCCTACCTGGGTAATCCAAGATAATCTCTCTAATTCAAGATTCCTAATTTAATTACATCTAAATCCTTTTCACCATAACATATCCACACGTTTTAGGGATTGGGATGTGGATAGTTTTAAAGGGCCATTTTTCAGCCTTCCACATTTCCTGTTTTTCGTTTTCAACTCTATTTTTTTCAATTACAGTTGACGTTCAATATTACATTAGTTTCCAGTGTACAGCATAGTAGTTAGACATTCATATAACTTATGAAGTGATCCTTCATAAGTCTTTTACCCTTCTGATACTATATGTGGTTAACACAATATTATTGACTATATTTACTATGCTGTACTTTACATCTCTGTGATTTGTATTTTGTAACTACAAATTGGTACTCCTTAATCCTTTCATCTTTTTCACTCAGCCCCCAACCCCCTCCTAGCTGACAACCATTAGTTTGTTCTCTGTATCTATGAGTCTGTTTCTGTTTTTTGTTCATTTATTTGTTTTTTTTTAGATTCCACATATAAGTGAAATCATATGGTGTTTGTCTTTTTCTGACTTATTCATTTAACGTAATATCCTCTAGGTTCATCCATGTTGTTGCAAATGGTAAGATTTCACTCTTTTTTAATGGACAAGTAATATTTTATTGTATATGTGTACCACTTCTTTAACCATTTGTCTAGTGGCGGACACTTAGGTTGCTTTCATATTTTGGCTATTGTAACTAATGCTGCTATTAACATAAGAATGCTTATCTTTTTTAATAAGTGTTTTGGATTTCCTCAGATAAATACTCAGAAGTGGGTTTGCTGAATCGTACAGTAGTTCTATTTTTAACATTTTGTGGAATATCCATAGAGTTTTCCATAGTGACTACACCAATTTGTAATCGCATCAACAGTGTATGAGGGTTCCCTTTTCTCCACATCCTTGCCAGCACTTGTTGTTTGTTGATTTTTTTGGATGACAGCCATTCTGACAGGTGCGAGGTGATATCTCATTGTGGTTTTAATTTGCATTTCTCTGATGATTAGCGACATTGAGCACCTTTTCACATGTCTATTGGTCATCTGTGTGTCCTCTTTGGAGACATGTCTAGTCAGGTCCTCTACCTGGTATAAAAAAGTGGTCTTGTTTCAGTTTTTTTGCACATTATCTATTTTTCCCAACATCATTTATTGAAGAGACTGACTTTACCTCATTGTATATTCCTGCCTCCTTTGTCATAGGTTAATTAACCATATAGATGTGGGTTTATTTTTGGGCTCTCCATTCTGTTCCATTAATCTATGTGTCCTTTTTTTGTGCTTGTACCATGCTATTTTGATTACTATAGCTTTGTAGTATAGTTTGATATCAGGTAGTCTGATACCTCCAGCTTCTTTTGTTTTTTCCCTCAAGATTGCTTTGGTTATTTGGGGTCCTTCGTTCCATATTTCCCATTTCATTTACTTAGCCCATTTAAAATCAGAGGCTCATTTTTAATATATAATTTTTAAAATAGAATGTATGATAGAAGAGTGGAGATTTGAAAGAATAGTAAAACCTAATGGAAACTGAAGGCCATAGTTTTTATTTTCTGGGAAGGAAGAAATATAGAAAGAAGAAAGGAATGCAGTTACTTTCAGATAAAAGACTAAGTACTACTTCAGCTCTTTAGGAACATGGAAGAATATTTTTTGATATGAAGCCAGGTTTAAAGGAAACCTTAACTGTAGCCCATGGGGCAATTCAGGCCTATGAAATCATCAAATTATGGCAACTTTTACAGACTATGTACAAACTAATAAAAGTGTGTGTATTTAGAAAAGAAACAAAAGTGATAGTATTTATTGTAGGTTTTGACAGTGAAGATATGATCAGCCAAAATTTTTAAATCAAAATGCACCTCCAGGTTTCAAATGTGATGATGAAATAATAATTACTAATTTTGTCGTGCTCAAAGGTGAGATGTATTGTTTAACCACAGCATATGCTCATTTCCAAATTGGATTTTTTAAAGTATTGAGTTTTGAGAATTCTTTATGTATTATAAATCCTAGTTCATTGTTAGATACATGGTTCACAAATATTTTCCTCCAGTCTATACCTTGTCTTTTTACCTATTTAATAAGGTCTTTCACAGAGGAAAAGTTTTTCAATTTGATGAGGCCCAATTTCCAAGTTTCTATTAATGAATAATGCTTCTGGTATCAACTCTAAGAACTTGTCATCTCCTGCTAAATTCCAGTAATTTTTTTTTCCATATATTTTTGAGAAGTTGGTTTACATAGTCCTATTTGAAGGAAGATTAAAGTTATTTCAAAGTCATTATAGCTCCTTGTTTTTAACTGCTGTGAACTTGGCATGGGAAAATCTGCTAACTTAATCAGGTATTTGTATTTGTTTCCTATTGTTCCTGTAACAATTTATCATAAACTTGGTAGCTTCAAACAACACAAATTTATTACTTACAGTTCTGGAAGTCAGAAGTCCAAAACGGGTCTCATTTGGTTAAAATCAAGTATTTGTGTTCCTTTCTAGAGGGTCTACAGAACATTCTGTTTTCTTGTCTATTCCAACATCTTGAGGCTGCTCCTGTTTAGTTCATGGTCCTAGTTCATCTTTAAAGCAAACAGTGGTTGGTCAAGTTATCTTTCATATCACATGACTGTGACATTTACTCTCCTGTGACCCTTTTACTTATAAAGTGAGTACTCCCCCAGCTCTAGATACAAGTGATTGTCAACCTTAATTCCCCCTCACCATTGCCTATAACATATTCACAGGTTTCAGGGATTAGCCCATGGGCATCTTTAAAGGGAACCATTATTCTACCTGCCACATTCTCTATAAATATCAACAAAACTGATCAGCAGAATACAGTGATATGAACTAATCTCTTGTCTTTGTATAGGTATAGACACTACAAAGAAAGATTATAATATAGTTCCAATTTTGAAAACGTTATCTGACTTCTTTTTCTATGTTTTTGAAATAAGCATTATTGTCACCAATGTGAAATCTGGCGTTGCTCCAGCAACATGTGGGAGGACCGTGATGTTGTATGTTGTCGCTTGGTTCTTCTCTGCTGACGCAGCAAAGAATTACAGGTTGGTGAGATTTAGAAAAAGTAAGATTCATTGAAAGTACATTTTAAAAGGAGAGGGCAACAATAACGAAGGCTGCAGCCCTGTGGAATTTGAGAGATGAAGAGATAAGGCAGAGTATGCCCCAAGGGAGGAGCAGGTTTTGAGCAACGAGGGCTGTAACAGCAGAAGAGGGAAAGTCTACTTGTATTTGGGCCATGATGTAAGGTCCCAGGTGATTTGTATGTGAAGTTACCTTGACTGTCAGCGGGTTGCTATATCACACTTTGCCTGCTGTGCATGTGCTTACCCAGAATTCAGTCTGTTATAATTAGATTCATGAACTTCCAGGCATAGTCATGATATTATAATGATGGTATAATGAGGTTGTGGGCAGCTTAGGGTAGTACTTCTTGCGCACCTGTCTGTGGCTAGTTTAGCTAGCAGATTTTTTGGCCTTTGTGCCCTAGGATTTGGGGTAATTTATAACCCTAAAAGGGAGGTGTTTCTGGGAGGTCCTTAAGGAAGGTCTTCAAGTGAGGTTTCTATGGTTACAGAGCTGGGCTTTCACTTCTATCACTTATGCCTGACTACCTACCTAATATTATGACTTGATAGCGTTAGTTTTGGTTGCTGTAAAGAGATACACTCAGGAATTTGCTTCCAGGACTACCTTTAGTTAAAATTAATAAAAAGAAAACTTCAGGTTCTTTCTTTTGTCCCCTACTACAGAACAGGGTCTGAATGAGAAGTGACAAAGAAACTGAGGTGCAAAAACAGATTTCTAGTGTTAGAACTCTTTTCCCAGAAGCTTATAACCTGGAATATAAAATCAGTATTGAAAAAAAATAAAAATAAAAAATAAAATAAATCAGTATTGAACAAAGACCACAAAGAATTATAAATAAGAAAAAAAATGTGTTAAAACTATTTTTTAAAAACAATCATAGTGACCATAGGTGGACATTTGCCTTAGGCCAAATTACTAAATATCCAAACTCTTCTGGTTGAACAAGATTTTAGACTACAACACAACAACCTCTCAGTAGTGTTAGCCAGGTCTAATATTACTTCCTAGAATAATACATTTTAAAGGAATCTTTTTTCTTAGGTTAGAATGGAAATGTCTCATTACATGTAAACTGTAGTTGCTTTATTTTGCATATACTGTGAAGCTAGAAATATGGAAAACATAAGTAATTAGCCATATATCTTTCAAAATGTTTAGAAGAAAATGATAAGCTTGACCTCAGTTGATATTTTAAATTCTACATCAATATTCTAGCTTCAAAGATGAGGTATATTCCATTTCAATTTTTTCATGTTTTATAAGACAATAGATAATTTTACTTCATAAATACTACAATCTAATTGGATTTTAAAATTTTAGCCTAATTTTAAGTGTAAATATTTAGAATAATCCTATTGTTTTGGTTTTGTTACATATCATAATAACAAAACTATGATAAAAATTAAATTTGTTTTAGATTAAAATTATTTTTTGTACATTTTCAATTCAAGCTTACTATATATTTCTTCAAGAAATATTTATTATCTATTATATTCCAGGAATTGTTTTATTAATACATAGTGGATATAGCAAAGACAAAATAGAAAACTTCTCTCTAAAATCTTAAATTCTAATGAGAGAAAGAGAAAATCCACACATAACTAGGTAATTCTATTATATGAGATTATAAAATAAAGAAATTTAAAGCCTTGTAAAAATATGGACTGAAAAGAGAGATCTATCTTGGTGGTTAAGGAAGTTATCTCAGATATAATCTTTTTTACTACTTTATTGACTGGCAATAGTCACAGACAGTATGCTATTTAAAGTATCAAATAAAAATAATCCTTATCAACCTTACTTAGGCAATGAAAATTCAGAGGGTCACTGTTATTTCCGACAAATGTATATTTTTACCTGAAGATCCAGTAATATCAATGAGATAGTGAAGGGTGTAAATCAAGAGCAACTGTTGTAGAGGTCATTGAAGGCATAGAAAGAGATAGCTGTATTAAATCTGTATTTTAGATTATTGTGTTCACTCGAAAATTTTCTCTTCAGTGATCGTCAGTTCTGGTATGAATATGTAGAAGACAGATTACATAGAATGTTAGGCATGTAACACCTTCATGAAAGTTAAAAGAATCCAGTTATGACAGAAAGACTATGTACAGTCTCAAATAGCTGAAGGTACAATTGACTATATTTTACAAATACAAAAAATTATTTCATATACAAAGAAAAATACAAATAATGTGCAAAAGCCATATTCACCCAATTTCTTAAATATTAATACAGTTTTAGTTCCTAATGTATAGATAATTTTAAATTTGAAAATCTAATTTATTTTTCACCCACAAAGTGTTTTTTTTTTTAAGGGAGCCATTTTATTACTGAAATCTTTATGGAATCAGTATAATTAATTTTATATTAAATTATAAACAGACTATCTGAAAAACAAGGATATAGAAATCATATATACATACTTTTGAAATATTTGTTTGATATTTAACTTAATAACATTTCAAAAAATAAAAATACAGTGATTTAGCTACTTCTGACTCCAGTTGGCTGTACTGGGTATAGCAGAGATGCTGCTTCTGCTCACCCTAAACAAACAGCATTCCTCATATCTTAAGTTGAACAAAGATAAAGTTAACAAAAGTAAAGAAAACCTAAAACAATTCTCACTGTTCTTGTGCAGAAATGTTTTTTTTTGTGTGTGTGTGGGGATTTCTAATCATGCCACAGTCCATCTCTGTCTCTTCATAGTATCTCTCTGTATAATTAATATAGGGCCCAATGTGCTGGACATTGAGAATTCGAAAAGTAATAGGAAATTCTTATTTTATATGAACTGCTACTAAACTAACAATGAGTTAGCAAATAGTTTTAATTTTGTTTGCTTGGCTTGACCTATTGTTAGTGGGTGCTTGGAGCTCTCAATGAAAAAGTATATTTAAATTTCACACACAGTAGAAAAGATTTCTTTTCAAACTTGTAATGTCAACCATGGCTAAAGAATGGGTGAGTATTTATACATTTGTTGCATATTGTATTTGCTGAACCTAATCTATATACTATCTGCAATTACTTACAAAATGGCTATGTGAATTAAAATTTCAAGATTATTAGGAACTAACCATAAAAAGGTAAGAAAAGGGAAGAAATTGGTTTCACTGAGTCAGACAATTATATTTAAGAAGAGTTAAGGAATAGAGAAGAGTGATGATTTGAAAAGAGAGAGACAGTTTTCATTCATCATAATTAATAACTGCCTGCAGTCTAAAATGTATTCTACAGGTGAAAGTAATTTTATGGTTGTTCTTAATAAAAATATCCAACAAATTTCTTAGAGGTTTTACTCATACCTAAGTAAATTCTTTATAATGATTCAGTTTCATCATATAATTAGGATGGGATTTAACATTAACATCCCCAAATCATATAATTAATTACCTGCAGCTTCAGTTACAATTACTAATTGATACAAAGCCTCTAGCTTGACTCCTAGAGGTAATCAATTTTACAATAGTTGTGAACAAGTCAGTAGATCACATTAGCCCACTAGTTCATGTGTACTGAGTAATTAGACAACAATTTGTTTTACTAAACAGCTCAGGAAAACGGTGCTAGGAAATTGGGTAGGTAAAATTTCTCTCAGATTTCTTAATTTGGTGGTAAACTCTTCCAATAATCTTAAATATATTCTGTTCTTTAAGTCCCTCTCTATTTCTTCTCTTGCCCACTTTCCTGTGAATACAAGGTAGTAGATCCTACCAAATGGGTTCATATATTTTACAATTTCTTTCATGTCATCAGTGCTAACTATAGTTTATAGTAATTTCATCTGTGGTATAAATGAATTAATAATATATGAAGACAGAAATAAAATAGATTGCTCTACATTCTAGGATTTCCAATAATATGTTTGAGCTTTAAATATGGTGAATAAACAGGATTTTTTGTTTGTTTGTTTTATAGCTTTTAAGCTCCTGGATTGGAATATGAGATTTTGAATTTAGGAGCACACAGTTGCTCTGGGTATGTTGCTTAAAATGAAGATGTCTGAATTCTTCTCAGAACATCTAATTCAGAGACCTGTGGCCCATGGAGCACAATTTTAGGAACACTATCTTTGAGAACAAGAAAGATATTGTTTTAGGTACCAGAAATCTGTGGCCGTTAGATAACTTAAAAAACTAAAAAGACAAAATTGATCTGACTTGTACAAACTGTAGGTTTTTTCTTATGAAGCCAAATCATCACATCAGAGAGAGAAAGGTGAAGTAGCTACTTCAGCCTGTCTAAAAGATAAATGTTTTGAATCAAAACTTATATAAATTCTTAGCCCTTTATAATGTATCTTTAAAAATGTTCTGTCCTCTGTTTTAATAACTGAACTACCAACATAAAATGACTAAGGCTGGGAAAGAAAAATTCTTAAACAGTAATATATGGAAAATGTTGGCCTTTATTCAGAAATTCAAGCACTATTTTAAGTGTTGGCTCACTCAAGCGATGTAAAAGTGGATGTCTACATAGTAGCTTGAAACTGGATACTCTGCCCCATATCACATGCTCAGATAAATAGTAATAGCATGCACAAATAGAAACTACCATACACATCACATATATGTAATTGTAAAATCATTCTGTTTAAAGAAACATGTAGATAAGGGTCACTTTGGAGACTAGTAATTCCATAAATCTGATTTCTAAAATGGAAGCCAGAACCACAGACACAATTAAAATTCAAGGCCTTCCTAAATGTATCTGCTCACAACTTGATTCATGTTACAAATCCTGTGTGTATTTAATAAATGTCCATTATTTCTATATTAGCTTGAAATATCCCATTTATTGTAAAAAAATATACACACATATACATATATATTTATATACATAAATGTATATGTAACAATTTATAGAAATGTTATAAACATTTCAATATTATATATATATCACAATAGTACTATATTTATGTAATATATAACAATATATTACATAAGTTATTTAAATATTACAATAATGCTGGAAGTATATGTGTCTGTGTGTATGTGAGAACAAAGTATTTCATTTAGAACTTATTTGGATACAATTGACAAATTTGCCTATAAATAATAATAAATTCATTAACTTATGTAAACAAAAAACCAGAACTACAGTTAAATTCAAGCACAGCTGTATTGTGTTAAAACAAGTACAAAAAGACTTGGATTCACTGTATCTGTTAACTTGGCTTTCTTTATCTCAGTGTATTTGCTTTATTTTCAGGACTCTGCAGAGGTTTAATAGTTATAGATGCTGTTTTCAGTATTCCAGTTTCAAATGTAGCAAGAGTTGTTACTACTGACTACTCTAGCACTGAGTATGGGATCTGAATTGCTTAGCTTACTTAGTTTGTTCCATGAACCTAGCCTTGATCCCTTACTGTGGACAGGAGAATGTCATTAGGATAAAAAAAAAATGTCTTCTAAGTCAATGATATTCTAGGATTTTCAAGGATAATTACTAGATTTTTGACTAGTTTAACTGAATGAATGATGTCTTTTAAAAATATAGGAACTTTCAAGAGAAAAAAGTTCAAGAGTGTTACCATAATATCCATTATAGCCACTTTGAGTTTGAGTTTGATATTATCAAGTAGATACACTGAGTAAAATGTTGGCTAAATGGATCTGGAGTGCTGAAGATATTTATAGGCGGAAAACAAATTTAAAATCATCAGCATAAATGTTATTTGGAATTCAGATTAAAACTCTAGGACCTGAACATTTAGAAGAATGTTGGAAAAGGACTAAGCAAAGAAGGCAAAGGAATAAAGATGGGGGTGTAATTCCATAGGTGCTGATGTTTACCTGCTTCCTCCCCATCTGGACACATGGTAGGAATCACTTCCTGGTCCCTAATGTTGAGTTGGGCAGGGCGACTGGTTCTGCCAATGCAGTCTTGTGGTCATTTGTGAACTATAGCATTTTTCTGATATGTGAAACTATTCAAGGTCCTCTCACTCTCTCATCACAAAAAGCAACTTCATGATGGTAGCTGCTCACTCTGGACTCTTAAGTAATTCCAATGAGTACAATTTCTCTTCTCACCACTAATTTGAATAAGGAATAAAAGTGTGCTGATATTTAAAAATGTATAACCTAGACTATCCTGGCTGAAACATGTTGTGCCTCAGCTACAGATTAAAAGGAGCATGAAAAACAATCTACAATAGCAAATTGAAAATCATAACATATCCATGGGATTATTTATCAAAAGTGAAATGTTGGAATTATATATATTGTAATATATATAATTAAGCTGGGGAGATTTAACTATTTTATATGGGTTTTTGTTTGTTTAATATTCTAGGTGTTTGTTAATAATTGTGGGAGTTATTAGAGAAAAAACATACTACTAATAGAAAGCAATCTATAACCTTATATTTGTTACTTATGTTGTGATCAATCAGGAAATTGCTTCTCATATGGGTAACATCAAATTGAATAATCATAGTAAACCTTTTACAAACACTGCTTTGAATAATCTGAAAAGATGCTCTGCAATTAGCCTAAATGACCACTGGATGTCAGTATTATGTTATTTACCATTGATCACTGTCTAGGTTTTGGTTAGTGATTTCCTGTAGCTATTTCATAATTTACAAATCTATCTTTTCAAATAAAAAATTCAAAGAAATGTCATGTTATATTTAAAATAATTTATATTTATATAATCCATAATTTAAGGTCCATTTACCTACCAAGATCTATTTTTCTAATTTCTGAGAGTGATTTTTTTTTTACAAATGGACATTGTGTTTTATTTCATTTAGTTAGAACCATGAGAAGTTGTTCCAGAAAAATCACAACCCTGAACAGCAAAGATCTCATGATACTTACCCCAAATGGGAGTGATTTATATAATTTTTATTGTGATATACATAACATAAAATTTATCATTTTAACCATTTTAACTGCACAATTCAGTGATATTGAGTACATTAACATTGTTGTATAACCATGACCACTGTCCATTTCCAGAATTGTTTCTCTTTTTTTTTAATTTAACATTTTTTTTTATTAGTTTCAAGTATATAGTACATTGGTTAGACATTTATATAGTTTATGAAGTGATCCCCCAATTACTGTAATTTTAAAGGTTTATTTTGAAAATAAAGGTTTGTTTTTCACTTTGTTTAATATGATGATTTAAATTTTTTATATTACCAGTGGAGTCAGTGAGAACATTTCTAAAATTTAAACTGTATGTTTTCTTGTTATTTATGTTACAATTACCAAATCAAGATTATACTAAAATTGATAAACTAATTGCTGAGTATAGTTTGACATTTTAGAATTAGTGAAAACTAATGGCAGTGACCTTAAAAATATTTATTATTTTGTTTCATGAAAGAGCCTGTAGACTTTTAGGAATTGATAATGAGTTTTTAAGTATAGTAGGCAGTCAATGCTGAATTGATTTCTTTATGAAATCAATAGGGTGAAAAACAATGATATTAAAAAATAAAATTAAAATATTGAGTTAAATAAATTAAGTTAGAATTCTGGATTTTAAGCCAGAGCTATTTGTAATCTATCATATTATCCTTACTGGTAATAAAAAGCTATATTCTTTCTGGTTTTATTTAAAGTTTTATTCTCAGAAATTTTGAGTGGATTAGATTACCACATGATATCGAAGTAGACATGAGTTTTTCATATTACTACCTATTGGTGACTCAAGTTTGCTATAATCAGTTTTTTAAATTAGAGAAAATTGTGCTTAATAACTTTTCTGATACACTGCTGATAAATTGTTTTATCCATAAATCCTCTTTCCTTCATATTTATTCAGAATATTTTACTGATTTTTAACACCTACTTAAGAAAATGAATAAACATACATATTAGCACAATTCAATACAAGGATATTACTCATTTATTTAATGGCATTAAAGAAACTATTAATAAACTTGCAGATTCAATATACTTTTAGATATATTTCTAATGTACTAACTCAAATTTTTACTTTGAATCACTCATGTATAAATGCTACTCTGTTAAGTAATTTGATTAATATCACTTGTGAAAATGCTCAGTATTTTATGTTTATTTTAATTTTTATATGCCAATTAAAGTTTTAATAATAAAGTTAACTATATCTATAGCTTTATCTGTATCTGTGCTATATATCTGTATCTATCTATATTATCTCTACTTATCCATTTATATAATTTTTTCCCTTCTATGGCCAAATTCACATTGTGTATGGGAAGCAACTTCGTGTAGGAACTATGTACAAAAGCATGGCCTGGGTAGGATTCTCTTAACTCAGATAAACAGAACATATAGAGAGTTCACATATGGTATCAACTGAAGTGGTATAAAATTACATTTAAAGTAACATACAATTTAATTATTTATATTTCATATTTCTTTGTAGAGAAGATTCTTCATTTCTACTTGAGCAATCAAATAAACTTAATTAGAAAGACAGTTTAATGTAAATATGGGGAGTATTAAATAAATAAAAATTTAAAAATGATACATTTTTAGAACATAAAACAACTGCAAAATTTTTTAAATCAAACTATTTTTTTCTTCTTTTATGAAATCACGGGGTTTGTTTGTTTTTTTCTCTAACTCTCTGTAATGCTCTTTATTTTTATGTATTCTTTGGAGTAAAGTTTCTCCTTTTAATCATGGCTTCTGTGGAGAATTTGTGCTTGCCTGGTACCAATATGGTCTTAAATCAGTGACTTTAATTACAAGTGTGTTCATTATCTAATTAATGAAATGCGTTGAATATTAAGTCTAAATTCCTAGAAGAGAGAATCTGATTGATCTATCTTGGGTCAGGTGGAATCCTTCATACAATAATATATTACTAGCATTTCAAACTCATATTATTTAAGGTTTCTTCTTCCAAAGTTATCCTATTGTGAATGCGCTATTATTTCCCCATTCTCACAAATGATAAAACAAATGCTTAGGGTGTCCAATAAATTTTTTAAATAGAAGTGAGAAGTCAATCAGTTTTATGCCTTTAAAAATTCAGATGATTTAACTCCCTCTATTTTCCTTAACCAACATCAAACAATATTTTGTTCACTTACAATGTAGGTCCATCTGTAAAGAAATACTGTTAATCTAACTTCCATTTTCAATTGTATGTTAGAGCTTTATTTATGATTAAACAGTGATACAAAGACATTCAGAGTTTGTTACTTTATCAGGAGCTTATTATGACCCAAATAACTTGTTAATTATTTGCATACATCGTCTAATGTAATTCTTATAGAACTTAAGCAAAGTAGATATGTATCTTTATTTTACAGATGAAAAATTTGAACATTAAATAAGTTAAAAGATTTGGGCAAGGTCAGATAGCTTGAATACGCAGGAGACAGGTTTTGAAGTTAAAGTGAAAATTAAAAAAAAAAACTATTCCATAGATATGCTACAGTCAGAACTTTACGATATTCTTATTCAATTCATATCCCTGGACTTAAGTCCCCTGAAGCCAAAAACATAATGTAATCTTTATAATTTGGAAATTTAATAAGAACATATTTTACTTAAAAATTAATGTAGCATATCTTTTCCTGAAATGAGTTTGCCAAAATCAAGTTTAATGATATAGCTATCCACAAAACTTGCCTCACTTTAGATATCAGCCACAATTTCAGGGGTTCCCTGGGTTACCCTCACATCAGACCAACAGGCTATAAATTTGGAACTTCTCACAATTATCTTCAGATTCCATGATTTGCTAGAAAGGTGCATAGAACTCACTGCAAGTGCCATGCTCACCATTGCAGTTGTATTACTACAAGAAGATTAAAGTGATAACTAGCCAAAAGAGGAGACTAATAGGCAAAATTTGGAAGGGTTCTTATCTTCAGAGAAGCATCCCTTTTGGTACCAATGCATGATAATACTTAAAGATGCTAGCCAATCAGAGAAACTCAAGTGAGCTCTATGTCCAAAGTTTTTATTGAGTTTCATTATATAGGCATGATTGGATAACCATTAGCCATGTGACTCAATCTGTAGCTGGAGGTCATTAGGCTCAAAGCCTGAACCATCTTATCATATGGTGTTTCTGGCATGGCTGATACTTGTTAGTATAACTAGTGCCATCATGAGTCACCTCATTAGCATAATTAGGGGTCCGCCATGAATAACAAAGGCACTCTTATTACTGGGAAATAACAATTTAGAGGTATTTTAGGGTTCTCTAGAGAAATAGAACCAATAAGAAAAGCAATAAGATCTCTCTTTCTCTCTCGCTGTATATATACACACACGCATATATATATATACATATATATATTATTTATTTATTTATTTGGTTGTTTGTTTGTTTGTATTAAAGAATTAACTCATGCAATTGTGGACACTTAGCAAGTCCAAAATCTATGGCAGCAGGCTGTAGAACCAGGAAGAGTTACAATTTGAGTCCACAGGCAGTGTGCTAGCAGAATTCTCTTTTCTTCCAGAAGTCTCAATCTTTTTCTATTAAAGCCTTAAACTTAATGAATGAGACTAACCCACATTATGAAATGTAGTGTTTTACTCAAAGTCCATGAAATTAAATGTTAATCTTATCAAGAAAACACCTTTACAGAAACACTTAGAGTAATGTTTGGCCAAATATCTGGATACCATGGCACAGCCAAGTTGATACATAAAATTAATCATCACAAGAAGTTACCTCCTTGGAACAAGAAGTAGAAGCTAACCAAATTCTTTTTTATATACTTCTTTTTTGATTGATAAAAATTAAACAATGCTCAGTTGTTCACTTTTCTTTTTCCTCTTGAAAATTTTAAGCCCACTATTAATGAGATGGTTTGCTTTTCTTTTGCTAACCCATTCTCCTTCCTGGGGCTTGGCGCATATCCAAGATAAAAAAGCAAAGAGACACCTATTGATGTGACTCAATTCAGAGAACGGAGAAAAGAGAAATAATTGTCAGTGTGCTGTGAGGTCTCCCAAAAAGAGCTGCTACTCTTTCCCACTGTCAGCCTCTATCCTGCACACTTGAAGACTGTAATGTGTTGGAACAGAATGATTGAGAACTTCAGGTACAGGCTGAGGAGAAAGAGCAGGACCCTGGGGTGGTAAACTGATGGGCTATAGACAAAGACAGAGCTTTAGGGAAGTAAAATTGAAAGACAAAATCCAATGTCACAGTTTATTTTCTCAAAAAGAAGTAGATTTTGAGAGATGGTCCCAGATTCTATACCTAAGTATCCAAGTATCCATGGCTATTAAGGAGCCGTGGAAGTGTTGAATATCTAGAGAAGCCATTCTTTTCCTCCATTTCTTGTTAGACTCTCAATAGTGTCTATAAAAAGTTGTTCAATAATTGATGACCTTCTCTCTTTAACATATAATAGCCTAATATGGCATTTTTTAAACCAATTTATTTACTTTGTTATTTAAATTGTGGGAAATCTAGCCTTAAAGTATATCAAAACTAACTACTAAGTCAAGCAAAGTGATAAATTGGCTGGGCCATGGCCAGATGTCATCTGTAAGTAGAGAGCAAGACATAAATATGTTTCTAAATGTTGTCATCATTCTATTCAAATGCATTGTATGTGATTAGAAGTCATTTGAGAAAAATGAGATTCAAGGCAATAGTAAAACACTTGTTCACTTTTCTAGTTAAATAATAGGCATTTTCTGGCATACTTTTCTTTTATACTGGGAAAATTCCTATATTTTAAACAAGATTGAAACCAGTTCATTTTAGTTATCTTATTAAATCAGTAAGCTTAATACATGTTTTATACAATTACTAGTATCATTTAAGTCATAAAATAAATCATCAAGCAATTTAATAATCATATTATCAAAATAGTCAAAGAAGAATAGAGAGTGATTGGGGACTAACCATGTGAAAATGGGAAAGAGATGTTTAAAGTGCTTTGTAATTCTAGATGCCATCTTAATTTTTTCATTACCTTTTTCTCACTATTTTATCTTTCCTCCTCATTTTTCTTCATTTTTTTTTAGAAAAAAATTATTTCATGAACCCTCATGTATTCACAATCCAGTTTTAACAATTATCAGCGCTCATTCTTTTTCATGTTTGCCTCCTACTTTTTTTTCTTTCATTTTTATTTTCTAAGGGTTCAGTCACAAGCATCAAAATCAGAATTTAATATTATTGTCCTATGGAGTGGCAGAGATTAATGCACCAATCAAAAAAGGGGGTTCAGACTAGTGTGTGACAGGTCTAATCTCATGTCCATAGCGCCTTGGACATCTTTACAAAATTTCCCTTGGTAGCTACTATAGATTCCTTCTAGCAAGTGAAGGTGCTGATATAAAAACTACATTTCTAAAACTATCTTGCAAGTCTGAGAATATAATTTAGATTCCTTCTCTTAATATTTTGATTCAGAACCAAATTACATGGAGAGAGAGAGAGTAAACACAAGATGTCCTTTTTATGGACATAGTCATAAACAAGATGCCTGATTCTGGAACTAGTGATAGTAGCATTTCTTTTCTTGGCTTCTTGATTCCGATGCTTATGTGGTTTGGGTGGCAGTACAGCCCTGGTAGATTAGGAAGTTCTGTATTCATGAGAGACCCAGGATACTTCTATTCTTCTTCGTCTCATCCTGTTCCTAGATAAAAGGGGGGGGGGGTGGTATTAGTAAGGGGAAAAAAAAAAGAAACAAAATACATGGAGGCATTAGCAGTCTCTTTTGATGATATATTTATATTAACCACACACATACACAAATACATGCATGCACACGCACAGGCACACCAATAGGTAGATTTATATATTGGAAGAGGAAAACATCTTAGCAGTTTCCATGATCCAAATCTATATACTACAAAGAACAAACACAGTGTTTCATAAGATAGTGAATTTTTCTTGTTTTTTAATGTCCTCTACTCTCTTAATGATCCTCTAGGTTCATTATATTCTGCTATGCTAAATAAACAGATATTTTTTTCTGTTCCCTATTAAAAATGGAGATAGTAGAATGTTGATTTGCTTACAAACAAAATTCTGAAGTGACTATGACTTTGAGTAAGCAAATGCTAAATATAATTACTATTCCATAACTGAAATTGATTCAATATATACTTAGCTAGGGAAAGTAACATTTTTTTTCTGTTTCTTCTCTACCAAATGAAATTACAATGCTTTTTAACAATTACTTTCTATGCTCAAATGTTCTCAATTTTCAAAAGGGAAACCAAGACATATTATATTTATCTCTAAAGGGGTTTATTGATCCAATTGTAAACAATAAAATTAGATTAGATAACTAGGAAGTTGGGGAAAAACAGAATTCAACATGATCTCAATATGTAAAATTTGGCTCAATAAGTAAAATTTGGCTTGGAAACAGAAATTAGAGCTTGAGAAAAATAAACATATATATCATGACCAAATGAATAATATAAATAGCAAGATTTAAATGTTGTCAAACTACTGAGAATTGCTATTTAAATGACATTGTATTAACACTCATAGAAAATAGTTATGAGATGTTCTTTTTATTTAAAGATCTCACAGTTTTAGCTTAGGTTTATGAGTAGTTGTAAAGTGTAATAATTAAAGCAATAAATAAAAAAATAAAGGATATACTGTAAAATTGTATATGATTGGCTTATTGTCTTAAAGATAAAATAAAATCTCTGGAGTAGACAAGAACATTTATCATCTGGCCACTATTTTCCCAGGTCTCTCTCTCACCACTCTCCATGTTCTATACCCTGTGTGTTTTAAGCATGATTCCTTAAATAAATCAGAAAGTTAACTAGTAGTTCTTGCTTTTTCTGCTTCAAATAAACTGCATTCCTTTCAACCACCTGATTAACTCATTCTGTCTTTTAAGACTCAGCAGTGTTTGTAAATCTTTTAGGAGTCCTTTCCGGAAAGCCTTTAAGTCTTTTCCTGACTTCCTCACAGTCAGGGGTTAGGGGCATTTTCTCTGTTTGCCTTGACTGGTGATTTCCTCTATCATAGCATTTGCATAGCATTATAATCCTTGACCTATATTTATTAAATACATTAGAAAAACAAAATATGAAATAGTGTTTTATACTTAAATTATCTCCTCCCTCACCCCCACTTCTGTGAAACAGGCAGACTTTCTTGTGCTGAATTGCCCCTGGCATAGGTTATAATTCTTCCCTAAAGAAGAAGCTGGCTGAATGTACTTTACTTCTTGGCTTATTGTTTTGTTTTGTTTTTCTAAAACCTGTAATTTTTTTTTTTTTCTAATTGAGATTCTTGTAGGGGGCAAAGGTAAAGGTGTGGAGACCAAGGGAGGGAAATTTTTGAAAACTAGAAGGAGACCAAAAGTCATCAATATGAGTAGAAGCACTCTTGGGAAGTAGCCTCCTCTCTGAGGAGGTGACTATGAGGCATGCCTAAGGAGGGTGAATCTCAGGCATAAGACCTTCTGGCATGCCCAAGTTTATTCTACTCCATCTTGGTTTGAGGCAGAAGCGCCTATGGACCTGGGAGAGCCATGAGAATTGGCACAACCGGAACGAGAGTATTCACATAATCGGTGAGATGTCTGCTATCTATCATCTCCTTTCACTAACTTTGTAGAAAGTGTGAAAATGAATAAAGGAAAATCTCATTCAAAGTAGAGTCCTGAAGCCCTGAAGGGGGAGTTTTCATGCATGTACCACCCCAACCTGTTGCAGCATACTTTACAAATTTGGTCAGAAAGAAGCTCACCTTATTATTCCAGGAGGAAGGAAGATTTTCTCTTTACCCAATAATAGCCGATACCACCCTGAACTCTCAGTCTCCTCCAATGGACTTCTACGCATAACCACCCACTCCAACTTTCTCTCTTTTCTCTGTAACATAATGCTCCCCTCTTTTTTTCTGCAGACTCACCTGTGGTTTGCCATAGGTTGTATGTCTAGAATTACATTTCCTCTACTATTTCTGAATAAACTCATTTTTGCTACTAAAATAACTGGCTATTTTATTTTTAAGGTTGACAAAAGAAGTATGAAACATGATTATGATAGAATCTCCTGTCTTAGCTGAGTCTTAGGATCGCCTTTTATTTGTTATACCTTTATAGAATATATTTAAAAAGCAAAAGTATTAATGAGAATCAACTTACATTTATACAAAATAATTGAATTCATTTTAGCTCACTTTATCTTAGATATTATCTATGATATTTATTGCCTGTGTCCTTATCTATGTTATGAAATCCTTGAGGCTGGCATCCTGTTTTATCTTTATCTTCAGTAACCATCATAATGCCTGACTCATGGTGCGTGTTGTTTCAAGTGAAGAAAATATGTGTCATATATAATACGTATTGATACTTCATCCTGTACTTCAATGCCCTTATTCACAGGCTACATAACTTGGAATTTTTTATAAAAGTACAAGAAAAGGAGGGGTGTTTCTAGGGGCTCAAAGACTCATTTGGCCTATGATTCTGTGGGCAGAGAGTAGGGGCCCATTTCTGGTGTATCTATGATCAGGAGCAAAGATCTTTGTGAGTGAATTGTTTATGAAGTTGCATAAGACAAATACCCGTGCCTCAGTAAATATGCTGCATTGTATAAATGCTCTTACAGCCATCGCTATTGATACATTATGTATGATTGCTGTTGAGGGGTTGACCATAACACTAAATTAGGGAATCCAAACTGACCCAGAGAGAAACTGATGAGTCAATTGCAGCAGGGAAAATAAATATAAAAAACAACAATGCAACAACGAAAGCAGCATCACAAACATGTATTTTCTGTGATATTTTGGGGAAGGGTTATTTTCCTCATTTGAGCTGGGCAAATGAATTTTTTCCCTGAACTACTCCAATATTCCACGTGGATAGCATGGGACCTAGCCAGATGATACTGTGATAGTCTTTCTCCTGAGATGATGGGCAAGCTTTAGTGGCACTGGATCCAATTTCTGTTCTGAGGTTCTTGTCAAGTTTACCATTCTAGCTAATTCATCTATTAATAAACTAATGCCTTTGTAAATAAAAATGGAATCTTGTATTCTCCTTTATTTAACTTGTGTATTGTGACTTTTTAATATAATTTAACTGTCGTGTTCATAAAATGTGTAGGTAGCCACTCACTATGTGAAAGCATTACAGAAGGGAAAATTACAATGTTTTTTAAAGGATTTTTTGCAATTAAATATCTCTTTATAAGAATTAATTGCAGATTGGGAAGTAAATCTTTAAATTTTCAACACTTTAAGATTAGTTTGCAAAGTAAAGTTGCTTTTAATGGAGCTTTCCAGTCTAAATGAACATTTTTCACATTATATCAATGCGAAACCAAAAAATCTAAACAATTTTTTTTGGCGGGAGGACATTGGTGAAATGTGCAGCAGAATAGTGATCCAGGGAACAGTTATAGCCAAGAAGAATACATATTCTTGCTAAAAACAAAGAATTAGATCTCATAGTGATTTATATTTTACCTACTTTAAACTCAAATAACTAATAAAAAGCTACTCACCTAACATTTTTTAAGGCTAAAATCTTAATGCTTACAACTAAACAAATGTGGACTGTTTTATGTAGGTATATTGGATTACAGGAGAAAAACATTATATAAATTTGCTAAGCATAATCATAAAATATGTTTGTTTGTTTGTTTGTTTGTTTGTTTGTAAACCAGAGGAAAATACTCTATTTACTCAACAAAGTAGCAGTCTAAGAGACAAACATGAAAGATTGTGTGGGGGTCCAGAGTACAGACTTCCATTTACATAAAAAAGTCTTGCAAAATTAAATTCCCTCTGAAATGCACAAGACTTTGAGATAAAATAATATTTTGCTAAATATAAAGAAGTTCGAAGTTCAAAACTCCTTTAACTGTTCTAAATTTTTTATCAAGTCTAAATATATAAGGGAAATTATCTTTTTGTTTTTATTAGAGTACCTTTAGATTTTCTTATATTAGAACACAAAAAATATAGAATAGATACAATACTTCAACTGAAAGCAAGAGATATAACACACAGTTTCAAAAAGGTATTTCACAATCCTAACATGACAAAGAGCCTAGCCCAAAAGTTTAAACATCAGCATGGTGTAACCTTTTCATGAAGACCAAAAAGGTTACAAGCTCAGAGTTCTCTTTTTAAAAGAA
Source organism: Eidolon dupreanum (assembly GCA_028627145.1). Taxonomy (NCBI): domain Eukaryota; kingdom Metazoa; phylum Chordata; class Mammalia; order Chiroptera; family Pteropodidae; genus Eidolon; species Eidolon dupreanum. The sequence goes on along the minus strand of CM053511.1, from coordinate 16,318,334 downwards.
TTTCTTGGTAGAACTGATTTTCTAACTTCTGATTGCTTTCTCTTCACTCCTACATTCCTTGGCTTATCTCATAGATATGCCTGAAGTACATTTTAAGAAATTCAGTAGCTATAAGACACCCTCAATCTCTTAAAAATGGAGATCAACTTCTGATCTAAAAATGGTGTTACAGTAAAACAGTTCATTTTTTTCTCATTGAATGTGAATTTAGAGAAAAATATAAGAATATTGTAAATCTAGAAAAATTAAATTGGTTCTAAATCTCTACTTTCCATATTTATGTTTTATTAACCATATCTGTGAGAATAAACATAAATTAAAATCATCTAGTCATTTATGTGTTCACTAATTCAGTCATCAAACATTGAGCCTCACTATGTGACAAGATTTCTGAATTAGACATCCATAAGGCAAAACATCTTTCAAAAAGGAACTTGTAATCTGGTGAAGAGCAATAAGTCAAGGAAGCCATGTGTATATCTATTCATCATATATGTTTATAAATGACAAGAAATCATGGCACAGAAGAATAGAAGGCAATCTTTAAGCTAACAGATCCTGAAACCGTCTTCTCATACTTGGCTACATATGTTCTAGCTTTTTGGCTTCTCCTAATTGAAAGAATCATTGATTATAGAGGAGATTTTTTACTTAGATAAATTTTCTGTTGGCCATTTTGCCACAGAACTGAACTTGCCAGTCACTCTCAGTAGGTGTTGGTTTCATTAAAGGAAGCTATGAGGGTGCTGTCTGTCCATTAAATCTCACATAAAATGATTTTCAAATCTTCATTTCCCTAAGTCTGTTAAGAAAGTATCCAGGACCAGTTTAATAAGTTATAAATTATTTGGGATTTGAGCAAAACTTATTTAAAACTATATTAAATTTAAGATAATTGACTCAGTTAAGCCGGCCATTGACATGCTTTAGCCTTTTAATAGAGGGTGATTTTTAGCATATTTTACAAACTCTGGCATTATTAAGAGATTAAAATACTTTCCAATAGAAGTGTTCACATTTTTCCTGAAACACCAACTTTATTTTAGCATAAAATTTTATTCAGAGCAATAAATAAAATGCCTTTTTCGCTACTAAATTTGAACCCAATTAAGCAGATACAGAAGTCACAGTAATTGACATTAAAATGGTAATCTTATTGTTAAAAAATAATAGGCAGTTAATCATTTAGCTTATATTAAATCATGATGGAGTAACAAAGGACTCATAAATTTTATGGCTTACTCCAACAAGAAGGGTTATTTCTTGACTATATTATATTTCCACTGTGGGCTGACTATGACTCTGCTCCATGTCCTCTTCATTTGGGAGTCTAATATATAAGAGTAGCCCCTGAGTCCCTTCACTCATCTTATGGTGGAGAAAAAAAGACTGGTGGCAGAATCATACTTTGTCTTAAAGCTTCTGCTTAGAAATGGTTCATGCCACTTCACACATTTAATGGTCTAACGCAGAGTTTTTCAAACTCAGCATTACTAACTTTTGAGATGAAATAATTCTTTGTTTTTTGGGGGGAGTTGTCTTGTGTGTTATAGTTTAGTAACATCTTTGTTCCTTACCCACTAGATACCAGTAACATCCTCCAAGTTGTAAAAATAAAAATGTCTTCAGATATTACCAAATATTCCCTGGGGACAAAACAGTTTCTAGTTGACAATTACAAGTCAAAAGGAATTCACATAGCCAACCCAGGTGATTATTAGTATGATATACCATAGGGAGGTCTTATAGAGAAAGACATATTAGGGAGTGTTCAAAAGGAAAAAAGCCTTACAGGAGGATAATACATATTTTTACAATAATATAATCTACCACAAGTATACAAAGAACACACATACATACACACACCACAAATATAGTAAATATTTGAGCTTCCTGTGGGCATGGTGGCTCAAAAGAGAGATATCAATCGAGCCATTCTGCTCACAACTTCATGTGTTCCAATCATTTGCTGATCATCCTAAAATCAGTGGAGGGTAAGTTAAATTTTTTTTCCCATGGAAAATTCTATTTTGAAAAACATCACAAAGTATATTAATTCGATTAACTATAAGGTTATTTTGAACCTCAGACCAAAAAAATCCAAATTTTTATCTACTTATATTATCCAAAGTTATACAACTATATTAACTAGTAAAATGCAGACACTCCAAAAACAAAATGTCAACTATAATGAGATGTTCTCAGTTTGAATTTCCACCTTAGCATTGTCAGGGACAAAGTAATTATTGACCAAATATCAAAGTACTAAAGGAACTTTAGGTACTTTTAGGTCCCTGAGGTAAGTTAAGTTCAAAATTCTTGATTAAATCAAAGTCTAAAATAATTATTTCAATGTAAGTCAAAATATAAAGAATCTGATTATAAAATTATTGAAGTCTGAAAACATATTTTTCCCTCTATACTCATTCAAATCCTGAGACATGGTGAATATCTGATGGATTTAGGTTTTTTTCAAGGATTATAACCTATATAGTATATCAGAAAAGAATTAAAGTCTCTTTGACTCTTAGTGTTATACTCATCCACAGATATTTCTTCAGTCTATCAAAAAACCGTAATGAATGAATAAGAAAGAATAGGTAGATATCCAAGTGATTTAGTGTCATTATTTCTTACAACAAAATTGTTTCTGGAAAAATTATATTCTTAATAACCCAGGGCTCAGCATTGCCAAAGGACCTGGCAGTCTTAAATGTCTTCTAGTTAAACAGAGTCTATGGGGAAAATCATTTGGCTTCGGCTTTACCAGGATGCTTGTCAGTCTGTGCCAGTTGTTTGGAGACCACAACCTTGGAATGTATATTTAAATGTGAGAAAGTGCCCATAAAGAGTGTATTTATGCCAAATCTCATCTGATCTCGGAAGCTAAGCAGGGTCAGACCTTAGTACTTGGATGGGAGACAACCTTGGAAGACCAGGTGCTGTAGGCGTAAAAAATAAATAAAAAATAAGGGATTGTAAACTGACAAGGTTCTTGCAATCTGTGAGGTCAACCAAAGATTGTCTCACCTAAAAAATAAGAAAAAAAAAGTATTTTTATATTTATGACACACTGTTGACCATATCCTGTGCTCACTTTGGCAGCACGTATACATTATTGACCATATCCAGAAGAAAATTCACCTAGGAACAGGTGAATTTTTTTGAGGCACTTCTGACTTTGAGAAATGTAGGCCTTAGTTTAAATACTTTCTCTTTAAACATTTGAAAATTATTTATTTCTAAGTCCTTTATTTTGGTTACCCTAGTGCTTTACTGAGAGGAAGGGAGTCAAGCCACAACATTCCTTACTATAAAATAAAAGTCACTAAGGCTGTGTTGTTAAACTCTAGTAACATAATTTCACAAAAGTGTCCTCATGCATAAGTACAATATAATTCCCTACAAATTCTGCATGAATTGTGCCTAAGTTTCACCAAACTTTAAAGACACATAACTGATCACTTCCTAATATCATTCTGTGTCTCTGCCTATGGATTCATAAATAAATGCAACAGAATCTAAGATTAAAACAAAAACAATGAAAATTTTTCTTATCTGTGTTGAGCCTTTATTAATAGAGGATCAAAGACTTCAGGAAGTGAAATAAAAATATTTTTTATTATACTGACAAAGTCTAGACTTCTATACATAGCCATAGATTTTAATAATAAAGTGGCTTGTTTATATTGTACCCCTGAATAAGCATACCCAGTAGGCACAGAAATTACTAAAATCTAAAAGGTCTCTGTGATGGAAACTCATCCTACTAAATCTAATACACGGCTTAGGAAGGATGAGAATAGGTCCCCTGTGGCCATGGGCAGATACTATAAAATGAAGGAAGGAGAGGCTGGGCTAAACATAATCAGACAATAAAACACAGAAGAATATATTTATGATATGTTTTAATAACTTCATGGCTTTTAGATTTTCCCCTTTAGTTTAATATAGGTTATTTATGTTTCAAGTACTGTTTCTAATTTCTTTCTTGTAATATCTAAGAAAAAAGGATTTGTTAGAAGATGCTGTACATAACTTTTTATTTTAATCAGCAGTGATTTTTAAGGATTATTTAAAAAGTAGATAATAGTTTATCTCTTTGAAGATACAATGTAATATCAGCTACATTAAAAAATGCCACACTTTCTTATAACAATGATTTTAGGAAGTAAATTGTTATTATAAATGACCACTGATTTATTAATTCAACAAGTATTTATTTGGCATTTACCATATGTGTGGTGCTGTTCTAGGTATGCCAGGTTCTTGGTTTACTGAAACCTAAGGCTCATGCAGAGAGACAATAAAGATTATTCAGGAAATACAGCCAAGATTTATTTTTACTCACTGTTGAAAGAATGATCATCTTTGGTAGTGAAAAGATATTTTTATGAGATAAAGAGTAAATTTAATTTCAACTTGAGATTATAAGATTATTGATAAATGAAATACTATAGAAAGGAAAAAAAAAACCTAAAAGCAAGAGGAGTTTGAATATCAATACAATAATTTCTGTAATGGATATTGGGGGCTCCAGTCCTAAAGATTGAAGCTTAGAGGTTTATAGCCCTAACTAAAAGTCCACTATATTTGAAGGAACATTAAGTCTTAAATTTTGTTCATAATTCTGTTCTCTATATTTTAAAATAAAAGACAGAACCTTCCTTGCATTCTCTTATATGTATCTCTATGTTATTTTAAGTTGAGCTTATAGATCTTATTTCTTAAATAAGTAGCAAGTATTTTAGCAAAAGAATTGGGAGAATTTGACTTCTATTTTAAAATTCAAAATAATTTAGGGAAATAATTACATAATAATGATTTGATTCACTATCATCTGTTCTTTATATGTTAACATAATTTTAATTCAAGGGTTTTTTTTATCATATTTGGTATATTTCAGTCCATTCAAGTATTATTTTTGATGTTCAGATGTGTACATTAAACAATAACATTTCATTTCTGTCCTGTGTAACAGGCTGTTGTTTTGTCTTACTGGTACTGCTACTTCAGATATTAAATTAGCCCTGTTACCCTTGGAAGTATATGGTACTTAGAGACCACAGTCTGAGAACTAAGGGTACTTGTCAATCCTGTATTAGTTATTGTTTCCATACATCAGTAACAAAGATCAGAAATAGATTTTTCTTTTAAATGGATTTTTTTTTTCTAAAGAAAATGCATCTTTAGTTGATACTCTATTTTCCAATTTTAATTTTGGAAGACTGTGTTTTTACTTCTTTTATTATATTTTATTTTTTAATGCTTATTCTGGATTCTAACAGTCATAATTTAGGGGGATTTACACTATATGCTTAAGTGTGAAAGTGATAAATATTTCAGAATTTAACATTAACTTCAAATTATTAGTAAACTTTAAAATAGTACCTTGAGGTTCTTTTGGACTTGGATATGTTATACATATGAAAGAAATCCATTATAAAAAATAGTACTCAAACATCTATAACACAATTTTTAGTGACCTATGTATGCATATTTTGTTGGATATATTTATAAGATATGAATTGTTGAGTTATAAATTATCTGTATGTAGTAGATATGCCGAAGAGTTTTCTAAAGCTGTTGTACAAATTCAGTCTTCTACCAGCAGTAAATGAATGGTTCGATTTTTTCACACCATTAACAAAATTCGACATGGTCAGATTTAATTTATTTAATTTTAGCCATTTTAATTAGTGTAAAATGTAACTCTTTGGGTTTTATTTTATTTCAATATACAGTACAATTGACTTTAGTGTTGAGTGTGCAGTTTTATGAATTTTAGCACATGCATAACGATATATAATCAATATCATCAATTATCCTAACCTTAAACCCTGACAACCACTGATTTGTTTTCCATCACAATTTTATTTTTTCAAAAATGCTATACAAATTGAATTCATATAAACATAAATATAAATGTTTATTATCTGACTCTTATAACTGGAATATAATCTACATAAGGTGTGTTTCATTTCTCATTGAAATAATACACAGTATACACTCCATGAACATTTGTTGTGCGAGTGAATAAATTAATATTTGTGAATTTATTGCAATTGCTTTGTTATTTTAATAAAAATGAACACTTTTCACTGCTTACATTTATTCTTTCTTTCTTTCATTTATCTTCTTCCTCATTCAAAAACAATTCATTGTAAAGCCTACTTTCCCAAAATATTAACCTTATTCTCACTTTAAGTTGTATACATCACAGGTGTTATGTATATTGATTTAATTAAAAATAAAAACATTTAATTTATTCTTAATATACTTACAGTACAACAAAATGTCTATATATCTTCAACTAGATGAGTTTATTGAAAAGATTAATCAATGATAGCAACAAAGAAATAAAAAATTCAAATAATTTAGATCTAGTGTGTAAAACTTTAATTACAAACTGATTATACATGTGGAAATAAAAATTTAATTTAAAAGTACAGTTTAAAAACAGTTTTAGAGTGATTGAGAAGATTATTCATTGGGAATGTTGTGGTGTTGGGAACCTGAAAATGTGAAACCTGTTTTAAACTTTAGTAGAGTGCTTCACCTATTGCAGTCCAGAGAAGTTTAAATAAGATTTAAATACTTACATCAAATCGATATTATTTTGATGCATATGTGGACAGGTATATTCTAACTTTTTAAACTAACTTTTCTAAGTGATACCTAATAGTGATTAGAATAATCGTACATATTTTCGTAAGTCTGTATGTTTCTATTTTTTTCTGAAGTCCTCAGATACTGAATTTCTTCATTGCCTTAGATAAATTTCATGCTAATTCAGCTTTTGTTAAAAACTCAGCCAATTTTTAAGATATTTCAAGCTAAAACATATTGTTATATAAATAGAAGCTATAAAAATTTCTCAGAGAGCCACAGGGGCATGGATCATCATTTAATTATATTTTTGCTAAAGTCTTTAAATTATTTTGAGCTTTTTTTTCCTCCAACATGTAGAAAACAATTGAAAATTATAAAATTAATAAAATCAGACGTGAAGTCACAATTTAGGCAGTTTTTGAATATAAAGTATAAGAAAAATGTTTTGACTTTCTCTGTTGTCAATGTATGAGGAGTTTTTCTGCTACAAATCCTCTGATTCTAAGTGAAAACAAGCAAACAAACAAGCAAACAAAAAATTGATTATCTTGTCTAACTTATAATCAAATAACACAAATTCAACTATTACTGTAACTTTAGTTTAAACCAAGGGAGTTAATTTAGGCCTATGGTAATATTAATTATGACTGACCAGCAGTTATATTTTCCTTTCTTCTTCTTTTTTTCCACATAATTGTAGCATGCTTTTAACTATGCATTAACTACAACTCTTTATAGTAAATCATTTCTTTTGTGAAACAGTTCTTAATAGGAAGCTGGAAGACACAGGAAGGGAGAGAGAGAGAGGCTAGGTGCGGGAGAGAGAGGGAAAGGGAGAAGGAAAAGGGAGAAATAATGGAGGGAGCCAGAGAGACATTGAGTTCTTAGCTAATGAAACTAGTAGCAAAAAAAACTCAATGAGTCATAGGCAATTTTATTGAAGGAAACAAAGCAGCCCAGGATAGAGAATGTAGAGGACAACCAATAAGAAATATGATATTTATTAAAAAAACAAGGATTGAAACAGGACAGGCAGGTAGTATACTCAGGCACAAAATAAAAAGGTCAGGGAATATGTTGTAATCAATTTTCAAACACTGTGTAGGAAGCAGGTAGTCTGTAATACTGATTCTATCAACGGGGGGATAAAGGTCAGGTTGTGGTAAAATTGTACAAGATGGATTTTAATATAACATTAGGTTTTCGACATCATTCTCTGTGAGATAGTGCTTAATGCAAAATGAACTTTTGGTCAGTCCAGAAACCAAAATTTCTATAGAAATGGCACTTTATTTTCACATACATCAATACATAGCTATTGATAACAGGTTTCAGTGGCCTGTGCATAAAGGAAAAAATAATATATAACTTATTGAACAAAAATTCTATTTCATTTTTTAAATGTTGTTTTAAAGTCTATAAAACATTCAGTCCAAATTAATGGCAATCATCTTCATTAGCTATTATAAGAACAAACAATGAAGAGTTGTGTAAAAATTGCCTTTCTTTAACTCTCCATTTGCCACTTATTAACCATGTGAATTTAAGTAAGTTGAAAATATCTCACTGCGTCATTTTCTTCATATATAAAATAGTGATAATAAAATGTATTGCATAAGGTTATTGTGACAGGATATTATCTGACACATAAGGAATACTCAAATATTAGATAGTATTAGTAATTTAATATCTACTTATCTAAGGAGAAATGAAAAGGAAAAAAAATTCTTTAATTCTTAATATAAATTCTCGTGCTGCTTCTTTTGAAAGTAGTCACTAGATACTTCTGTATCCGTAATCATGAATAAGTTTCAGCTTTTACCATGAATGTTATTTCAATATAAGGCTCTGTGAAGATTCATGTTTCCAGACCAAGTTCAGTTTTATGGGAAGTCTCATGTGTCCACGGATCTGCTTTAATTGGCTAGCTGTCCTTTTTATGTGCTTCCATAGAGTACTTAAAGAATAAAACTCAGTGAATAAAATTACCTCTTTAAATATTAGCTGAATATAGCTGAATTCTTAAATTTCTAGGTAATGAACTTATACTAGCTATTTAAGAAAAATGTTTTCCAGATCTACTTCAGGGCAAAACAAAGTAATTATGCATATGGTTTAACAGATATACTCATTTCAAATAAATTTTCTGGTAGAAGTAGGATGACAGTGATTATTGTATATATCACCTAGGACATCTCTTCATGTTTCCACTTCATATAACATATAACATATATATTATACAGGTTGAGATTTTGGTGTTTTCCTCCAACTTTTAAATTCAACATGTGTCTTCCTTGGACTATTCCAGTTACAATTGTTGTATAACAATAACCCCCAAATTTAGTGGTATATAATTACAAAATTTTTATAATCTTCAGTTCTATTGGACAGAAATTTATAGCTCAGTGGCAATAGTTTTTCTCTTCTCTATAATATCCATCACCTTGTTTTTGAATACTTGAATGGCTGAAAGCTAGAACAATTTGGTCTAGAGGATGTGCTTCCCAGATATATTCTTTACTGACACTTAATACCTAGGCCGAGTCAACTGAAGGTTTGGAGTAGCTGGGATTATTAATCAGGGCATCTGTATGTGGCCTCTTCATGTGACTTGGGCTTCTCACAATATAGCCTCAGTATCTGAGTGAAAATACCTAAGTGATAGGGAGTGTTTAGAGAACGAGAATTCCAAGAGTCTGGGGCTGCCCTTTTATGACACAGATTCTGAAGTCGTGCCATACATATTCTTTTGATTACAAGCAGTGGTAAGGCCTGCCAAGATTCAACAAGAAAGAATTAGCCTCCAGATTTTGATGAAGAGAGCAGAGTAGAGAAGACTGTGTTGGATGTGAGACACTGTGGCAGTAGCCAAATTTGGAAAACACTTTCTGCCACAGGGCTTTGTTAAACCCCTAAACAAAAAGCCAGAGGATTTAGGCTATTATATCTTTTCTAATACTAATGTGGGGAAGCCATTAGCCACTGTCATGTTTATTTTGCTCCAAAAAGTATGAATCGTATAATCTATATAGTTCTTTAGCACTAAAAGAAGATATGATCCAGAATGTAGCCTACAAGTAATTTCTCCATTTGTGGTTCCCCTACATACTGCCAGGACTGCTGGGATAATTATTAAACTGGTGGGTGAGCACTAGTTTAATTAGATTTCTACTAGAACCCAGTAATATTAAATGAAAAGTAAATAATAGAGAATAACACGGCTACTGATACAATTGCATATTATGTAGATAAAATGTTAGCTTGAGATATAACAGACAAAGAAAAGTTCTCCCTCTTTCATTCATTCAACAGTTTTCAGTTGTTTGCTTGATGCCACTATTAGAATATATTAAAATATTAATATATGTTTTATTATAATAGTACATATACCTTAATTTTCATTATAAGAATATAAATTCCTTAATTTGCCTTCAAAAGGCATTTGGTAAAGAGGCTTAATTTTTATTGGTTTGTTATGGAACTTTATAGCTTGGAAAATAAAATGAACTTACATTATTTAGAAGCTTTAGTGAGATTCACTTAATAGTGCCCATAAATATTCCCATTCATAGTGTAATTATTTGAGTAATAAGAATTCAGTGAAAAAGCACAGACTGGGTAGAATAGTCAGGATCTTTCAGGCTTATTAAGTATTAGGTGCAACAGGATGTACTTTTTAAAAGTAAATTAATTATATTGAATAATTATTGAATTATTGATATAGTTATTGAATAATAAAAGCAATTGTCAAGAAGATAGAAAATCAAAATTTAAATATTCATTTTCATACATGATAGCTCTATATACTTTAGCAAGTTATTCAGGCATCAGTTGACTCATTTGTAAAATAAAAAAGTTGTATTTGTAGGTTTTTAAGCCTCCTTACGTATATAAATGTCTATACAAAATACATTAAAAAGTTAACTAAAATTTGATCAATGTAATGAAATAAACAGACATTTCTATGCCAGATATCAAACACTTTTAGCATTATAGCTCAATAGCTGTGTCTATACTTCTAATCATGTATCTATTTATAATCTCTTTATGCATTCTAGATTCACAAAAAAAGTATCAGATTTAGTATTAGCCAACCTAACCCTTACTTTATGGAATAATAATGTACTGTCATCAAGAATATAATATTTTTACTGGCAAGTTTTAACTTGTGATTTCATAATAATATATAGGATATTTTAAAGAGTTTGTTTTGGGAGAAATGTCAAATTAAACTATAAGTGTTCATTTATTCTTTATTCTTTAAACCTTATTGGCAAGGCATCTCTTTGAATTGATTTCCTGTTCTTACATCTTTTCAAGAAGTCTATTTGATATTTACCTAAATGAGATGAATAAGTTGAAACTGCTGAGAATAAAACTGATTAATCTATGTTTTAGTTAGAGATCTAAATAAATGATTTTTGTAATATTGGTTAAGAATAGCAGATAATATAAGATTTTAAAGTTGTCATATCCATATGACATAATTTATTCAGAGGGAACTGTGCACAAGATTAGAATCAGTAAAGGTTATTAAACTAGGAAAACATTTATGGAACTTAACTAATGAAGTGACATAACAACAGGGTTTATCGTGTTAAATGTGAGGAAAAACGTCATCTAGGTGCAAGGGTCTGATTCTGTGAGAAGAAGAAATGCAGTGATGCAAAATAGTTTTCTCAGGAGCGTGAATAGAGAAGGATTGATTTAAGTTTCCAAAAAGGTTGAGTGAAATTTCCACAAAGTGTAATTTTTGGATGTTGAGTAATGAGCGATATTAGGTGTTATAATGAAAATATTTCAGGAAGGATAAAAACATTTAAATAAAGGGAAATCACTTTTTGATAGAATGATTATTAATTACCCATCATCTACAAAGTCTGCTAGTAGCAGTAAGTGAATAAATGAGACATAACACCAAAACATTTTAATGGGAGTAATGAAGTTGCATTAAGTCATAATCAAGACACATTTGGAAGGATTAGTTAGCCATGAGCTTGACCAGAGTTATCCAGAGCATCTAAATTCTGCTACAGAGCATGTTGTAATTTAGGTTGAAGAATATTAGAAAGAGTTGAAACCTGTTCAAAGGACTTTCTCAAATCATCCTTCTTAGTTAATATAGACATTTTATTATTTTTCAAATTTAAAATATGTATTTTATAGTATGTGATCACGTTTTAAACTTATTAACTTTAATACTATATTTCTTTTAAAATTTTGAAAAAATTTTAAATACTATGTGTTTTACAGTAGAGGGGAATTTGCATTTGATTTTAAAATAAAATGTATGAATATATAGAAGAATAGTCAAGAATTTTTTCATTCAAGAAATATTGTATGTTTAATTTTAGCAAGAATATCAATATACTTACTATCTCTCTTCTTTTTAAAATCAATTCAGTAAATACCAGATAAATTAATATTTCCTAAAGGCAGCACATTTTCTGAGGATAGCCATACATATATATATTTTACTGATATAATGGAAAAGATAACATGTACTATGATATAAAATTCTAACAGATTTAAAAATATTATCTTTCATACTCCTGGACTAGGAACCATTTTCCTTTCATCAAATGTATTTATATTTTGAGTCATGGAAAGTCTGCAGGAGGAAAACACTGTTCTTCTTTGATCATCCCTATATTTATCTATTCTTGGCCTCAGGCTCAGGAATAAAGCAGAATAAATTCTAGCCCTTGAAAGAAAATGGGAAACCAGTTGCAAAATTTTTAGTGACATACTTAACAACCTTAGTATATAAGTTCATCATATGTATATTTATTTACAAATATGTATGACATTATTTAATTATAAAATTCACTCTGGAAAATATGAATTATAAAAAGAGAAAGAATATTTATATAAATAAGAATTCCGATATATTATTTTTACATGCTGATGGGTGGTGTATACACACTCTAGAGTGGATACCTCCACGTGGAGACTTTACATAAAAATATACTAAGTAATGAAGTTAACCTACTTTTATGTCCTTATTGAGCACATTTTATGTGACAAGTAGTGTGCTCAATAAATTTTTGTGAAACAATCTAATTGATTAATGAGGACTAAAGAGCAGAATTCATGAGCTGTGTGTAATCCTTTGTCAGATTCATCTTAAAATTAGTCCCAAATTTTCTCTAATATTGCCCCTGTATATATGAGGAATAAATACTGACTTAATCAATCCTGTATGTTTCCTTGAACACACACATACACACGCATGTTCTGATGTTACATAGCTCTTACTATACTTTCATTAGCTGTAGATCTCATGCTCCAATCACAGAAAATTTTACTTTTTCCTGGGCTTCATAAGTCTGAATTTCGTTTAGCTGTTTTCTTCCTACCCAGAATTCTCTTCTCAAGTCATCTCTTCTTCCAATGCTAGCTCAAATCCTACATCTGTCACGAATCTGATATTTTACATGGATCCTCCTCCTTCTTTGGACTACTTTTTATGTGTGTATTTGTATATGGTAAAATACTAAAATTATATTTTACATAATAAAATTTATTTAACTATATTAAAATTAAATTTATTGGGGGTGACATTAATAAAATTATGTAGGTTTCAAGTATAAAATTCAATAATACTTTATCTGCATATTGCACTGCATGTTCACCATCCAAAGCCAAATCTCTTTCTGTCTCCATATATTTAACCCTCTTTGCCCATCTACCTCCCCCCTTTAACTCTGGTAACTACGAAACTGTTATCTGTGTCCATGAGTTTTTGTTAGTTTGTCTTGTTGGTTTGTTGCTTTCAGTTTTATATCTCATGTATTAGTGAAATCATGTGGTTCTCAACTTTTTCTGACTTATTTTGCTTAGCATGATTACCTCAAGATCTATCCCTGTTGTCCCAAATGAGAGTATTTCATTTTTTCTTATGGCTGGGTAATATTCTGTTGTGTATCTGTACCATATCTTCTTTATCCACTTGTCTATCAAAGCACTCTGGTTATTTCTATGTCTTGGCTACTGTAAATAATGCTGCAATGAACATTGGGGTACATAATCTTAACAGATAAATGTTTTTAATTTTTCAGGGTAGGCAACCAGAAGAGGGATTACTGGGTCATATGATAATTCTATTCCTAAATTTGAGGAACCTCCATACTGTTTCCCATAGTGACTATACCAATTTACATTCCCATCAGCAGTGTATGAGGGTTCCTTTTTCCCCAAAACCTCTTTAACACTTATTATTGTTTTGTTGATAATAGTCATTTTTATAGGTATGAGATGCTGTCTCATTGTGGTTTTGATTTGCTTTTCCATAATAGCTAGTGAAGTTGAGCATCTTTTCGTTGTTTGTATGTCTTCTTGAAAGAAGTGTCTGTTTAAGTCTTTTAACCATTTTTAAGTGTACAATTCATTTGCATTTACTGCATTCCCATTGTCATACAACAATCAACACTATCTTCTTCATCATCCCAAACTGAAACCCCGTACCCATTAAACAATAACTCTCCATTCTTCCTTTTTCTATCCCCTGGTAGCCACTCTTCTACTTTACATCTCTATGAATTTCAATATTCTAGGTAGCTCATGTAAGTGAATCATACAGTATTTGCCATTTTTGTGTAATTTATGTCACCTGGCAGGTTTTCAAGATTTATATATACTGTAGCATGTATCAGAATTTCATTCCTTATTAAGGCTGAATAATATTCCATTGTATGTGTATGCCATATTTTGTTAATCCGTTCATCTGTTGATGGACACATGCTCCTTCCACCTTTGGCTGTTGTGAGTAAAGCTGCTTTGGTGTACAAATATCTGTTTGTGTCCCTGCTTTCAATTCCCTTTGGACATAAACATAGAAGCAGAATCACTGGAACATACAGTAATTCGGAGTTTAATTTTTTGAGGACATAATCTTTTCTACAGAGGTTGCGCCACTTTACACACAGCAGTGTTTCAATTTCTTTGTATCCTCTCCAACATTTGTTCTTTTCTTTTTAAAATATACATATGTGTGTATATGCCATTTTAATGTTGTGAAGTGGTATACAAAGGATCCCTCCTCAATAGAACAATTTAGAAATATTTTCATCCTCTTATAATTATATGTTTATATTTTTAAATAAGTTATTGTAGTCTGTCTAGAGATTACTTAGTAATTTTCTGCCTATCTGAATCTACTACATTACTTGGGGATAGATTTTTTGCTTAGACTCATTTTTTCAGCACACCACCTATTTTATAATAAATCCTTGATAGAAGTTAGTTGTATATTCACTACATTCCTACATTATCCATTGCAAATTGGTCTCATTTTGATACTCGAAATGTTAGGCAATGTAGTATGGTAATTGTGACAGAATTTCTTTAAAATCATGTGATTTTTATTCATTATTCTGATGGAAGCAATTTTAAACTTTTACTCAGTTCTGGTTTCTTCTAAATAGCACATATTTATTTTTTTAGCCAATGTTGGGATATTTATAATTTATAGTAAATATTGAGTTTAATTGCTTATTATTTTATAAATAGTACTATCCACTATTTGTATGATGAAGTCATTTTAAGCACATTAATTAAAATTTAAAATATCTAACTATATTGCTTAACATTTAAATATATGGTGTATCTTACTAAATTTGGTTGTTGTCTCTGTGACTTCTGTTCACATTCTACACCATGTTTAAATTTCTAATATAACTCTTTGAAAACCATAAAGCCATAAATTATAAATAGTTCATTAGATCTTCTTGACAGTCAAAAACGATTTAGTATTAAAATTGTGGACAACAATAGAGAACTTATCATAGAACTATGTATTCATTATCTCTTAGAAACAAAAAATGTTAAACATAATGCTTTCTCTGCAGTTGTTAAGTTGACTATTATGACAATGCAAAGTAACTTTTAGTTTGCAGTAATATACAAATCTACTTGTAATGAGGTTTATGTGAATAAAATTCTAACTCATTAATTTCATATTTGGACATATAAAAATTAGATAGTATAATACTTCTTTTCTTAAAAGTTCTAAATATTTCCAGGATGGCATTAAAAAATTAACAGTATGTGTTCATTATAATATATATCAAAAGTGAGTGCATTAGTTATATAAGAAAATAATACTACAGTTTCTATATTGACAAATGACTGATATGTCATTAAGATTTCAATTTATGAGTAAATTGGAAAAAAGCTTAAATCATCAATTCGTCAAATTTAAGGGCACTTAAATGTAAATAAATTAATTTTAAAAATGGAGATCGAAGTTAACATTTAGAGATCCTTGAGTTTAATCATATGGTGAGCTAATAATATTTGGAGCAGATTGCATATTTATCCATTTGTCAAAGTTGTTTAGGCTGAATTGATATTTGTAGTTGACTCAACAATGTAATAGAATCACTGCGTACTTACAGATGCACAGAAACTAGGTCGTTTTTCATAGCTAGATGATAGAGATAAAATTTAAAATTTTTAGTTATATATGATAAAAACGATGAGATTAAAGTTTTTTGCTGTTGTTTGGTTGGGGTTTCATTCTGGTTTTTTGTTTTGTTTTGTTTTGTTTTTTTATCTTTCACATATTGGTGTTCCAGTAACACTTGTAGGAAAGACTGTTCTTTCTCCACTAAAATGGCTTAGAAGTTTCATTGCAAATCAATTGACATATATTTATATTTGTCTTTCTGCATTTTTCCATTGATTTAAGTGCCTATGCTCATGCTACTACCACATTTTCCTGATTATAGTTGCTTTTTATTAAATCATGAAATCAAGTAATGTTAGTTCTCGAAATTTATTCTTCTTTTGAAAATTATCAGCTATTCTAGGCTCTTTCATTTTCTATGTTAATTTTTAAATAAGCTTGTCAAGTTCTACAAAAATTTTGCAAGATTTACACTGTGATTGCAAAGAATTAGCAGATAAATTCGAAGAGAACTGGCATATTCTGATATATAAACATAGTATGTCTCTATATAGTTAGTTATTCATCAATATTTTTATTTAATTTTAGATATTTTACACATTTGTTAAATTTGTCCCTGAATATTTTATTTTTTGGAGATGTTATTGTACCTAGTAAATTATTTCAGGTGTGTTTTAATTTTAATTTCTAATTATTTCCAGTAATTCATTGTTTCTAAAGTTCTTTAAGTGTCATGCATCCATTTTAATATACTTCATAATATTTTCTAGAGGAAATTACTCTTTGATACTTCTTTTAAAAAGTATATTGGTTAGTTCGGAGATTTTCTAGATATATTTCTGAGATGGATTTTGAGTTTAATTTCACTATAGTCAAAGAACATACTTTAAATAATTTTGATTTGTCAATGTTTGTTGACATATCTTAAAGATAGTTATATGTGCACTTGAATGTTTATTCTACTGTTGTCAGTTGTGTGCTATATAAACTGGAATTAAGTATTTTGGTTGATAGACTTTTTAGGTCTTCTCCATTTTAGTCAATTATCTGTCATCTCATTCTATGAATTACTGAGAGAAAAGTGTTGCCATCTCCAACTATAATTGTGATGTTTTCTAGTTCTTTTAGTTCTGTCAGTTTTTATTTAATGTATTTTAAAGATGGACATGGTATAATTGCATTTTTTTCTATTTTCTTCTTTTAAATGATTATAAGTAAACAGTGACAAAATATGTATATAAGTATTTTAATGGACCTATGACATTTAGAAGTGACACGTATTTTATAGTAATAATTCAAAGGAGAAAGGTGGGAACAAAGATATTTTGGAGAAAGTAAAAGACACCAAATGGTAACTCAGATACACAGGAAGAGATGAAGAAATAAATAAGAAGGTTAATGAAAAAAACTTTATAAATATATAAAGTTCTTCTTTCTTCTAAGCTTTAAAAAATCATAATAGCAGAGAAGAAAGAAGAACTTTATATATTTATAAAAGGATAATGACAAACTTTGGGGTAAGTGGATCTGTATAGGAATTAGGTTTTCATATTAAACTGTGTAAGCCATATAAATCTAAAGTAGATTCTGATAAGTATCTGAAATGACTACACTTTTGGACAAAATAAATCTTAAAATAAAAAGTGTTAGTAATGGACCACATTTATAATGATGAATGTGTAAATCCATCAGGAAGATATAACAATTATAAACATGGGTGAGACAAAATACATGAAGCAAATATTAACAGAATTAAAGGGAAAATAAATAATTTATCAATAACAGCTCTAGTCCTCAGCACTGCAAGTTCAATAATTGGTAGAGTAACTAGGCAAGAGATCAGCAAAAACGTAAAAGATCTTACTAACACTATGAACCATATAGACCTAATAGATATCTATAGAACACTCCCCCTAACGACAGCACAATGTGTATTCTATTCAAGTGTATACAGAACATTCTCCAAGATAGACCATATGTGAGGCCATAAAACAAACCTCAATAAATAAAAAAGATTGAAATCATGTAAAATATGTTCTCTGACTATATTCTATGGTCTTCTCTCACTAGTTCCATTTAATATTTACTGGAGTTCATAGCCAGGAAAATTTGTCAGAAAAAAAAAAATACTTCTAGATACTAAAGAATAAAGTAAAACTATTTGTCTTTGCAGATAATACGATCTTATATACAGAAAGAATTCTACTGGTGGCAGGGGGAACGACTGAACTAGTAAATGAATACAGCAAAGTTAAAGGATACAAAATCGATGTATACATATCAATTGTATTTGTGTACACTAGCAATGAACATTCTAAAAATAAAATTAATCAAATAGTTTCATTTAAAATAGCTTCAATAGGAAGACAATATTTAGGTTTAAATTTAAAAGAAGTGCAAGACATGTAAACTGAAAACACATTTGAAAGATATTAAAGATATTAAAGAAGTTCTAAATAAACGGTCGTGGATTAGAAGAATTAATACTGATAAAATGGCAGTAATCTCTAAATTGACCTATAAATATTTCAGTAGAAATGTCTGTAGAAATTAACAATTTAGTCCTAAAATTCATATGAAGATTCAGGTGTCCCAGAAGAGCCAAAACAATTAAGCCAAAGACGGAAAAATGAGTAGGGGAGCTCTAGACAGAGATGGGCAGAAGCATGTAAGTAAAATGATTAGCATGTGACTTCCCTGTTGTAGAAACTCGAAGAACCCTATGAAATGAAGTCAGTCCAATTCTTTGTTTATGTATTTGCCTTGATTAAATTTACTTGTTTCCTGTGTGTTAGAAACACATGAACTGGTGAAGAACATAATTTAAAGAGGGTAAGTTTTTAACATTTGAAAATATGGCATTAAATTCATAATTATAGCATAGCAATATTATGAAATACTCTGCAGCTGCTATTAAAATGAATTAGGGATGTATTTACTATCATAGAGCCATATCAATTTCTTCGACTAATGAAAGCAGATAAAAAGTAAATATGAATAGTATAAAGCATTTGTTATTTTATCTGTTCTATTATATCTGTATTTATAAATGGGAGATATAAATGTACATACATTCATATATACATTTATTCCTATATGTAATGTCAACAACTAGCTATACACATACAGAAAGGAGAAGCAGAGAACAATAAACCATCATCGTCCTTACAGAGAGGTTTGAGGAAGAAAGCATGAAATAATAGTTTTATGAACTTATATATTGTTCGAATGTTTATGATGGCCATCTATTTTATGTATTCTAAATTACCAGTCCTTTTGTTCATTTCTGGATACTTAATCTGGCAAGTATCATTACAATTATTATTTTTTTTTAAATAACAGCACCTTTAAAGCAATAAATCATACAAATTTGAAGCAAATATAATTTCTACTAATTTGGTTAACCACAAAAAATATATCTAAAATAAAACAAATAATGAAGTTTTTTTAATTAAAGGAAAATTTCCATAGCATTGCTATTTCAATGAGAAGTGCCTTTGAGTTAAATTATATAAGTTATTTCTCAATAAGGTAATAAATCATATGAATTGAGAACCTACTATTTTAAGATTGATTAGGCCTTATAAAAATACCATGCATTGTATTATTATCAAACAGATTACAGTATTTGGGAGAAATTATAAAACCATAAAAATAAAAAATAACCAAAATTTCAAGTATTGTTTCTATGTTAAATAATATAGATAATCAAAGTTATTAATTATTTGGGTATTCAAAAAATCCTCATGGCATTGAAGCTAAGCATTGAAAGTAAATGTAGTAAAATATGTGACAATTTCTAATGAGAAAAACAATGTAAGCACATATGCAGTTTGAAATTCACATGCTCTTTAAGGCAACAGAGAACAATCTAGTCTCAAGTAATATGTGTTAAAAGAGAATGATATCAAGTTGTGAGGGCCATTGCTCTGACTGGAAAGCAGGTTGCATATCATTTAAGGAGTGAAAAGACATGGATGAATCCTGGGCAAGGAAGCAATGTGCTGGAAGAAGTACTTTAAAAAATTAATGTGTTATAGATTGACTTCTTAGATAACATCTAATAAATACTGTTTCTGAGGGGGGAAAATGTATATACAGCCAACATCAGTAAATATACTAAAATTTCTAATTAGGAAAATTTAACTTTCATCAACTTGATCACTGAAAGCTGTCAGTAGTGCATATGAAAACTATGGGGTGAGGTAATTTATTCTTATCTGGGTGAGGGACAGATTAAGAAAACTAAAAAACCAGAAATCTGAAAACTGAAAAAAGCAGAACTGCAGAAGTCATGCCACATTAAGTAGATCAGGAGAAAGGAAAATAGACAAATATCAAGAGGATTTTCCTACCAAATGAAAATCAATCAACAGGACCAAATGAACAAACAAACAGGAAGGAATTTGGGTAATCTTTAAAAACTAGAAGACAGGAAAAAAAAATAGAATTCATTACTGATACTAGTTTGCAGAAAGCTTTGATAGAAACATAAGCAACTTTTTACCTCTTATAAATAAATGTTTCAGATTGGATTATTTTAGTCAACTGGGAAGTAAGTAAGTATATACCTGACTGAAGTGGCAAAAATGCAGGGCAAGTTTCTAATATTCTTTATGTCTTACAGTGAAATAAGAACTTGCCAAACTACTCAAGTTCGGAAAAGCAGAATATTTATATAGGAAACATAATATCTGCTGTCAGATATTTTAATGGTCAGTTAATTTTTATTGAGTCTAATTAGAACATTAATGAATTATAAATGCCTTTTCCAGAAACCAAATGCTACATTAAAAAATGCAAAATAGTTTCTACCTTTGAAAACATCAAAGAAAGTCAAATGAATTACTGCTAAATGGACAAGTATGCAAGGCTTAAAAGATGGAAGCCACATTCACAGAGACTACACTAAGAAATGCCATTTGCAAAGAGAGATTTTATCTATGTTGCTGAAGTCTTGTTATATACAATGATAAGTAGGACTAGATTCTGCTGTGACGGTTTTCATCTTCAAAGCTCTCTATATTCATTAACTAGGAGTCATTAAGGTTAAATTTTGTAGTATAGTTATATTTAGCTAGGCAATAAGCAGAATAAAGTTCACTGTAATGAATGTTAACTGTAGGCCAGTTTCTACAACTGTCAGTATTTTTGACTCTACTTATCTCTTTAGATCATTAGATTTTTTTCTTCCTTAAAACTGAAATATCTCAAATTACATTTCTACCAATTCTTCATTGTATTTTATTTAGATAACCATGTATTTTTAAAAAAATACATGGCAAATGCACTTTCTAGTATGTTTTAACATAGTAGAAATGAAGCACCTAAAAAGATTTTTAGAGTAGCTTCTATAGAATTTTAAAAGTTTATTTCTAAGGATGATTCAACATGCTAACTAGAGGAAAACATTTTGAGAGAACAAAAATATTCCCAAACTACTTTCACCTTTACCTTTTAATAAAAAAACAGATTGAAATATATAATTTTAAATCCTATACAGATGTAAAGTTTATTTACTAAATGAATGAAATCAAATAATTCTATTAACTCAGAAGATGATTTTTTTAACGTTATAAAAGAAAAACAACCTCAATCTTTTAAGTGATATAAAATAAAATCATTGGTGTATATCTCTTTAATGGAGCAGTCATACATTTCATGAAAATATGAATATGTTTGACTTCAAAATGTCAGTAATTTGGAAATTGGTATAAAATATTTTGTTTCATAATACTTCTTACATAATATCAATTGGTATCTTTCATTTGAAATACAAATTAATTTTTTATCACACATACAATCTCTCCACTAGAAACATAGTGGCTTATATAATCAATAAATTACTTAATCACCATGTATTAGATCTACTCAGAAATCATGGTTATAGAAATAAGAAATAAAATGCAATGGGATCGGATGTGAAGTGGATATATTCTGATTCTATAAAAAAGTTGCATGCATAATATAAAATTTAAAGACAGGAAGTAATTCGTTTGATTATTAGTTTAAATTTAAACAGAGTAGATCTTTGGCATTTGTAAGAGACCTATCATGAAACTTTATCAGATATCCTAAAATATAAATGATAATAAATTTTCTCATGTAATTCATGGGTCTTTATAATTTGATTCCATGTAATAAATGCTATCCGTAAAGCCACATACTTAAACTGCAATTGACTTAGTTCACCAACTTGCTATGTAACTCTTGCACATGCATCAAGCTTTCAGTAAAATCATTTCAGATTCTGGTAATTTATTCCCTTTATTGACAGGGTTTTGTTGTAATGCAATTTTAGCAAAGACAAATTTTCATATATTCATTTATATATGTATATAAATATATATCTACTTATATAATTAAATCTGCTTATATAATTATATTGATGAGGTTGAGTTTGTAGTTACATTATGAAGAAGTGAGAGGCATGTGTTTTTAAAGAACAAGAAAAAGGATTTGACTGGTTTTACATGTGACAAAAGCAGAATCAAAGCCGTTGTAATAGTAAAAATACTTTAAAGAACACTTTATAATTTTTATGGTATCTTTTGCACACATTAGCTCAACAAATGATACATGGTGGATGGATAGAGTTTTGGTTGGCTGAAGTAGAGAAGGTGGTCTGTGATCAAATAAGAAATGAGGTTGAAATATTTGTTAGGATTTATAATACAAAAGCAACGGCTTATGTTTTTACTGAAAAAATATATGTAGACACATTTCTGATGTTTTAGATTTAAGATTATCTCAAATTCACAAATGAGAAACTATGTTTAATTATAGTTTTAGTTGTTAAAAAAATAAAGATAACAGTTAATCAAGATTGTTTTTTTGGTCTCCAAGACAGTTTTTTCCATTTCATCATGCCCATCTTATAAGTCAAGGGACTGATAAAATACTTTCATTAATATGCAGAATTTTTTAAGTGTAAAGCCGTAGGTTATATGATATCTATACTGGATCTCATAAATATCATGTGATTTAATATGGTGAAAACGACCCAATTATTTAAATAATTTAAATAATAAAATTGTTGATGTATTGTTCTTTAATGAAGCATAAGTTTCATGACATTCTAAATACATTTGACTTTATAAATTCAGCAACTTAGAAATTGGTGTGATATGTTTTCTATAATTCTCCTTGCATAATATCAATTGTTATATTGAATATTCATATGAAATCATATTGCCATAATGAATATTATAATAGAAATGTGTATATTACTTTTAATAAATAAAAGAGTCAATATGAGAAATAAGGACATTTTTTAAAAAAGAGAGGCAAAAGGATAGATATAAAAAAATTATCCAATTTAGTGATTGGAAGGTATAAAAATTAAAATAGTTGCCAAAAATATTTATGTCTAATTTTCAAAAAAATAAATAGAAAACAGTAAGCATTGTGTTAAAGGGAAAAGTGAAAAAGCAGTGTCTATTTAGAGGGATACTTAATAAACTTGACTTATAATATGTTTATTTTCATTTTTAATAAATGTCAAGATGGTTATTTTCTACATACTTAAGAATGTAAAATGTGAAAATTTCAAGACTTAAGTTTGGAAAGTTGCTTCTTCCTTCCTCAGGTTGTGGGGTGATAATCAGATGAAGTCTGGTGATGATGAGAGAAAAGAAAAGAATATAAAATTTCCCTTTCTTTGGTTTTCTTTAATGTGGTTTAAAGAATTCTGGAGTGATTAAAGGTAAAAGGAAAAAAATAAGAAACAAAAAAGAAAGTTTGTGTTTGCAAATTAAAAAAATAAAAAAAACCTTTCAATTAGGAAGCTATTTAGTGTGAATATTAGCCCTGACCTTACAGCATTTCATTTAATTAATTAAGAAAAATCATCAAAATTAGAATAATCACTTGCAAAATTGAATTAGTGGCCATGTTATTAAATTCATGATATAACATCTAGGATTTCATTTTTCAGAACTGATAATGGAGTTCCCAGAGATTAAAATGAGCATTTTATTTACTTTTATCCAATTAAGAGAAAAACTGGATAAGATGTTAATTGAAAATAATCTCCTTTTGGAGAGAAAGTCAAACAAAAATCATATGAAACCGCTGCAAAGAAGGTAGAGTCTTAATGATGAATATGGACTCAACACGATGACAGTGACCCACCTAGGAAACCCACCATATTATAAGCACCTTAAGAATAAGAGCTGCCTGAACAAAGTAGATAATCAATAAAAACTACTAATATAATTTGATTGGTAAAAATAATAATGGTGACAGTTTGTTTGAAAATCGAGATTAGATAATTTATATTTTTCACTAATTGCAAGTTTGTTTATTGATTGTAAATTTTCACTCTCCTTAATATAATTAGTTCCTGTGGTGAGAATTCACTTCTTAGAAAATATCTTCACTGATTCCTCTGAAAACATTTCTAAAGAAAAGACAAAAATGCCTAATAAGATGTTAACAAGTGATTAAGATTTCTTTAGGAAACTTCAAACCCCTACAGTAAGCTCTTCTATAGGGGTTCTTACACAAATTGTCCCATAGGGAGATTAATTCTAATCAAGCTTTTATCAGCCAGCACACAAAACTCAGCAATTTTGCTTCCTGAAACTCTGTTATTAATATCTACTTTATCTCGTTATAACCATAGTTTTCAACATTGGCTGCACATTATAATTAACTGGGAAGTTTGAAAAAGATACTGATGTTTGGACCCCATAACTAGAGAGAAGCCCAGGCATTAGGAATCGAACATTCCCTCAGTAACTCTTAAACATGGCCAGGGTGAAGTATCACTGTTGTAAAAGTCCAGTTTTAGCTTATTACCAATTCAGGGTAAACCTACTAATGCATATTTAAAATTTGTTTTTATGAGGGCGCCATTATTTATCCATTATGAAGACAATTATTACTTATCACCTTATCTAGTGTTTACACCATGAATTATTAAGGGTGTTAGCATTCAAGTTTGTATTAGCCATTATTCGTAATTCTCTATGTTAATTAACCCTTCACTACATTTGCAATATTTTTCACCAGGAAAGCACCAGAGTATAGTTCAGAAAACTTAACATAACAAGCCTGAGATAGCTGTTCATAGAAAGCATGTTCATGAGTTCAGTCTTCAAATCTGTCTGGAAACTTGATTGGTTATCAGTTCCCTGAACTGAAATAAAAGTTTCCATAAATGGTGAGCAGATTGTTGTGCCTAAAATGTGAAAAAAAAAAAAAAAAAAAAAGATAAAGAAAAAAAGAGGAAGAATAAAAGGAAAAAAAGTGGTCGATGTGGAATAGCTGTTATCCTTTTGGAAGTCTGGAATTTTGACACATGACCAGACACCAAAAATAGGCTTTCCTGATAGACAGTTCTTCAAGTACCTTGTCACAATTTGTGGCTGGAGAAATTAAGTGTGTCCTGTGTGACTCCATGGATGAAGAGTCTTGGAAGCTTCTGTCCTCTGGACTTCACCTAGGCCCCTTTCCTGTTTGCTGCTTTTAATAAATATTAGCCACAAGTACAATTATATGCTGAATTTTGTGTCTTTTCAGCAAAACTCCAAATCTGGAGGTTGTCATTGGGACCCCTCACACAAGTGTTTTAACAGCATTTAACACAGGAAGCTAGACTGTGTATAATTAATTCTTTTTAATGGGATTTAAGGAATATGGGCAGAAATCATCATGAATAACTTTCAACTCTGATTGAAAATCCAAGGTCTTTTTCTGTTTCAGGTTATCTCATTTTTAACTGAGAATTATTTTTACATTCTTTAGCTTGACCTATTAATTGTATATTTTTTGTCACATAATTTAGCAAGAACTAATATATAATGAGATTTATGTTAGGGCAAGCAGCTCATTATTAACCATGAAGAAATCAGTTTATTATACTCACATATGGGGATGAAAATCACCACCATACATGTCAGCTATAATTTGGACCATCACAGTTAACAAGTAAATCTTGGTACTTGGAGAAGAGAAAAAAATAGCAAAATGTGAAAGTACAATATTCCATGTGCTTCTAAGACCAAAGCTGATAATGCTTAAAGTTGAGAGAGTCCTTTATGTTGTTAAGATGAGTCAATTTAAGACAGTGTTACTCAAGCTTGTGTCTGCACAGTGACAAGAAAGATGAGTCAAATATACTTGTG
Organism: Eidolon dupreanum; assembly: GCA_028627145.1. Lineage (NCBI taxonomy): Eukaryota > Metazoa > Chordata > Mammalia > Chiroptera > Pteropodidae > Eidolon > Eidolon dupreanum. The sequence goes on along the minus strand of CM053511.1, from coordinate 16,292,183 downwards.
AAAATTAAAACACATTATCATATACTTAAGAACAGTATAAGATTTTAATACTCTCCACCAACTTATTAAAAACCAAAAAAAAATGTATCTTTACAACACAAGTGAATAAGTATCTCAGTCGATGTCCTAATTTTTTTTCTTGCTCTAGGCATTTCCTAATATTTAGTTATAAGTACAGCTACTTATATTTAGATGTTCAGTTTCTTCTAAGAGATTTGATATAGCTTTAAAAACTTTAATATTAACCACTGCTTAGAAAATAAGATCTAAACCCTCTACGCCTTCATTATCTTTCCCCAACTTATATTTCTGGCCTATCTTCCATAAAACTTTTCTCATTATATTAGATGTATAACTCTATTATACAAGACTGCTTCTATTTTGACATAAAATGACTTTAGCCTTGAATAAATAAGTTCTGAAAACTTTTTGTTAACTAACCATTGTATAAATGATACTGTACTAATTATTTATAGCCATAATTATATTTAATCATAATAAATTTATAGCATTAGCTCTAACATTATTCAGGTAATAACTATAAATAAATTTAAACTTACAGAATAATTTTACATAGTGATATATTAATTATGTGGAGAACATTTAAATCCAGGTATATCTCAGTCTAAAATCTAATCTTAAACACTATGTTACTGATTTTTACAAGATTTTTACAAGATTTTAAATAACATTTTATTAACTATTTTTCATTATGTAAATATATTTTGCATGCCAAACAAATTGTAAGATTTTTGTTCACAAAATTGTGTCATGGACTGGGCGTTATTTTGTAATTCCCATAAATCCTGGAGAAGTGATACTCGTGTGTGTGTGTGTGTGTGTGTGTGTGTGTGTGTGTGTGTAGAATGAGAGACAGAGAGAGAGAAGAAGAAGCAAACAGAAAAAAATCATCTAATAATGAAAAATTCTACAATTCATTAGAAAAAAAAGAGTAAAAGTACAGGAAAGAATAAGAAGTCAAAAAAAATCCTGAAATGACTATTTTTAAGTAAACATTAATCTCAGGACTAATGGATATACAATCTATTAAAGTAGAAAAAAGAAACATAATTATTGGATTGATTAGGTTGAGCCCCCCAAAAAGTAAATATATTATCCTTTCAAACAATAGAATTAATGATAAAAGGATTCAGATTTGAGAAACATTTTTTATACTTTAAGAATATCAGAAGAACTAAAAAGTAATAGATTAGAATGTGTGAAAAAATGTGATAATCATGAAAAATAATGTACATCATTATGCAAATTGGGTTGCTTTGTGGTTGGTTACACCTATTAGATAACTGTGCTTGGGACTATCAGCAAATATTACTGCCACCAATTCAATGCCAACAGAAGTCCCCAGTCTAGGGTGTGATAAAAGAAAAGGCTTTATTAAGGTAAACAGTTTTCAAACTGTGGAAACACAGCTATGAGGAAACAAAAAGTTCACTCTCCGAAGACAAAGGGATAACCTGCTTTTATAGAGAAAGTAGCTCCACTCCCCGTTCCTGACTGGTCCATTTTTATGCAAATGAAGGTTCCAAATTTGCAAAATTTCATCCAAATTGCACTATCCTAATTGGTCAGATTTGCACATCCTGATCGATCATTATGGAGCCTCTGATGAAAAGTAAAGATGCAGATGAGGATATAGCTGCACAGCTCTGATTGGACAGGGCAGATCTCAAGCCATTGGTTAAAATACGATTCAAAAAATTTCTTTATAAGGATTGGCTTACACCACAGGAATGTGTGGCAGATCTTGGCAGCCCATTCTGTGACTCTTCCCTGAAATGCAGTGTTCATGAGAGCTCCCATGTAAACAATGGCTGCTAGACTCTGATCATGAATTTGGGCCCAGTTAACCATAAGGAGTCCTTTTTGACAGGTATTTTCCTTCTCAGGGTCAACAAGACAAATTCTATCATACGATGTGAATTAAATAATAGGTTTATCTGTGAAAACTTATAGGCCAAATTTACAGTAAGGACAGAGAAGGCATGTGTTGCCCAATTTATTATTTCCACAGAAGAGCTAGAGACCTCTATTAAACTTATGCTACAGATTTGTACTCAAGGGAAAGATACTGCATCCTCTCTGCCATCTTATAACAGTAAGTACAAAAGCAATCTTATAAATAGGAGTACAAGCAGATTATGAGATGCTAGCTTGTATGGGTTCAAAGGTTTTACAGGAATGATTTAGCAAAGCAGGCTCCCAAACACACTAAGGTACTAGTAAGGCATGTGGGAATTTCTGTAATCTGTGTGTGTGTGTGTGTGTGTGTGAGAGAGAGAGAGAGAGAGAGAGAGAGAGAGAGAGAGAGAGAGAGAGAGAGAGAGAGATTTGGGGAAGGGGCAAAGACTGGGAGACGATTCTTACAGAAAATGAGTTTGGGCTCAACTCTTTCCACTGAGAAAAGAGGATAGATAGCTCTGTCTCCAGGTGGCTTGTTACATAGGTAATCTAAGTGAGCCTCAATCACTTCTGAATAGTTCTTTCTAGGAAATGAGTCCTTAAAAGAAAAAGAAAAAGACCAAATAGGCCAGATTTAATAATCAATCATGGAACTAAAATAATCTACCTGGATCTTAAAATATTTTAATATTAGTAAGTGCCACTTTTGTAGTATTTTCAGATACTTTGCTTATTGACTCTTAGGTAGTATTTAAGAAGTCAGCACTCATTGGTCTAAGTAAGAAAGTTGAGTAAGAACTATAAAGACAAAACAAAACAAAACAAAAAATCCAGAATCAATTCTCAATTATTTTATTTTTAAAGTAAATTTGGGGAACTTATGACAGAAAAAAAATAATATTAAGAGATGTAAGAACCTGAGCCTTCAGAGGTCTTGACTCTCATAGGTACCAAAATCCCAAAATCGGTTAAAGGCAAAATTTATTACTTTCCAAGAAATTGTAATGGACTGAGTTATAAGAAACTTAGATAATAAAGCAATGTGGCTTAAGGTTGCCTGGGTTTGGGAGAAGGGAAAATGCAACCTGTGCCATATCTGGATAATGAGATATATTTGGGAATTCAACAGCAAATATTTCATATACAATTGGAATCCCAGATGTCAATAAACCATGCACAGTTCCTGTCATCAGTTGTATCTCCCAAACCCTCATTCCCTGGTAGCCACCATTTTACTTTGTTTTTTTTTTTTTTTTTTTACAACTTTGACATTTTTAGAGTCCACATGTAAGTGATACCTTATAGTACTTGTCTTTCTCTGTCTGATTTATCTCACTGTAATGTGCTCAGGGTCCATTCTTGTTGTAAATGGTAAGATATCCTCCTTCTTGTGGCTAAATAATATTCCTTTGTGTATATGTACCGCATCTTTTTAATTCATTCCTCAGTTAATGGGCATTTGGGTTGTTTCCATATCTTGGCTATTGTGAATAACACTGCAATAAACTTGAGCATGTGTATAGTTCTTCAATATTCTGTTTTCATTTCCTTTGAGTATATACTCAGAAGTGGAATTGCTGGGTTAAACAGCAATTAAAATTTTAAAAATTTATTTTTAATTTTTAGAGGAACCTAAATATTGTTTTCCATAGTAGTTGGTTTAATATACATCCCAACCAACAATTAGGATTTCTTTTTTATTACATCCTTGCCAGTACTTATCTTTTGTCTTCTTGAAGACAAGCCATTCTAACAGGTGTGAAGTGATATAGCATTGTGGTTTTTATTTGCGTCTCCCTGATGATTAGTAATGTTGATCATCTTTTCATGAGTTTGGTGGCCACTTTGATAACCCTTTTTGAAAAGCATCTATTTAATTCTTCTGTTCATTTTTAAATCAGATTGTTTGTTTTTATGTTATTAAGTTGAGATGGTCCTTTATATATTTTGGATAATAATCTTATCTGATATGTGGTTTGCAAAATTGTTCTTCCATCTGCAGCCTGCCATTTCATTTTGTTGATTATTTATTTTGCTGTGCGAAATATTTCAAGTTTGATGACATTCTATTTGTTGATTTTTGCTTTTATTGTTTGTACTTTTGACATCATGTTAAAAAAATCATTGCCAAAATAATAACAAATTTTATGTTGACATAATAATTTTGGTTTCAAACTTTTGAACCTCTGGTAATACTATAAAAAATTAATAAATTATGGTGTATCAACAAAGTGACTCGTTATACATATTTACTATGGTAATTATAAAATTTCTCTTAAAAGCAGGAATAATTGTGATAGGAATATTTGTGATATATAATTGTTAAAATAAGAATGCAAATTACTTATGCATTTAATGTAGATGATAATTACAAATTTGGAAAAAGTTATATACATGTAGAAGTAATACCTACTTAAGAAAGTAACTCTGAATAATGGCATTATGAATATTATTTGTTATTGCTTCCTTATATTTGTTATTTTATAAGGAATATTTTTCGTTACTTTTAGAAGCATTTTTCTTATATTCTCCTCTTTTCCTCTCTATTCCCTAACATACACTTGTGAAAGTTGATTAAGTCTGTCAAAATGAAGAATATAACAGACAAACATATGTACATACATATATGTTTAAAAATTTATTCAAATAAACCTTGCATGCATTTACTAATTTTGACTATATTTTAGTTGTAAAAAAGAAGATCTAATATTTCAAATATATTTTTTAGATTTAGGCAATTATACTTTCTTTTGAAAATTGTGTAAGAATTAACTAGTTTCATAATAATGGAAGATAATTTTAAAATTTTTATATATTTTGAGACCTAGGTATCATATTTGTTTAGGTTACTGTTTGTAGGTATGTGTGTAAAAATGTGTGGTTGATGATCATTAACAGTAAGAGAGGCCAACTGAAAAAGATTTGACAATTAACCACTTAATTTTAATAATGCTGATGGTTAAAGTTAAAAAAGTGAAATTTGGAAATACATGATTACCATAGTTATTTTGATTAATAGTAAATTAGACATTTTTGAGATTAAATAAGAGGAAGTACATGTCCGTATTTAAGATGACAGGAGAACCTCACTGAAAATTGTTAGAAATCTAGAATGCAATTGTAGAAATGCTTGTGTCATCACTGGAGTAGTGTGAAATCCTGTGTCGCCCCAGCTATGTTGGGAAGGAGGAGGAGGTGGATTTTGGAGTACTGTGGACAGTGGCTTTGAGTGTTGTTGTTCCTTGCTTCCTCTCCACAGACGCAGTAAAGAATTACAAGTCGGCAAGATTGAGAAAAAGACTTATTGAAAGCACTTTTTAGGAGACTAGCTGCACTAGGAAGGCTGCAGCCCACTGGAATTTAGGAGATAAAGAGATAAGATAGTACACCCCAAAGGGAGGGACAGGTTTCCAGCCACCAAGGCTGTAATGAAACAGAAATGGGAAGGTCTGTTTATATTTGGGCCTTGATGGAGGGCCTAGATCATCTGTATGTAATGTCACCTTGACTGACAGTTGGCTGCTGTATCACTTTTTGCCTAGTGCTCATGTGCTTACCAAGAATTTAGTCTATTATAGATTCATGAACTTCCATGCATAGTCATGAGAATAAAACGATAGTATAATGAGGCTGAGGTTAAGGGCAGTACTTTCTGTGCAGGCGTTTGTAGCTTGTTTAGCCAACTGCTTTTATGGCCTTTGTGCTGTCGGATTTAGGCTAAATTATAACCCTAAAAGGGAAATATTTCTGGGAGGTGCTTAAGGAAGGTTTTCAAGGGAAGTTTCTTGAAAACTTATGCCTGACTAACTACCTAACACTTGACACCTGAGTACATGGTATTTAATTACAAAATGTAAGTGGATAAATCACCCATACATTCTCCAAAGTGTGTGTGTGGGTCTATCACCAAGTTATTTTATAAAGTTGAAAAGAACAACCAAAATAATGTAGTACATTTTCATCCAGAATATAAATATAATTGAAAATTAGAATCCATGCACGTAAAACATCAAATTATCCCTTTTGAAAAACTGTCAGTCTTACAGAAGCAAGTGATCTTCAGGTTTAACGAAGCTAAATGTAAGCACATCATTAGACAAAAGAGATAATTAAGACTGTGTGGAGTTTTAGTGCTTAAGAGTAAAGACTAAGATCCAAGATGGCGTTGTCCGGGGTGCACACAAGTTGGTCTTGTGGCAAATGCACCTCAGCCAGTGGAGCAGTAAAGTTACCTCTGCACCTTTCCTGAGTGCCTGGCTGCCTGAGCCAAAGCCCAGAAGACGACCCTGAAAGGAAGGCCATTAGGCAGAAACATGAATACTGAACTTCACATCTGTTCGCTGGCCATTCACTCAAGACAAAGTGAATTTCCTGCATTTGTGGTTTATATTTGTAAAAAGTAAAAAAAAAAAAAAATAACAGAAGTAAAACTAATAAATCATCAAAGTAGTAATAAATAAAAGTTTATTGTGTACATAAACTTAGTAAAAAAAATAAAATAGTTTTATTGTGTAAAAAAAATAGTTTGCAACCCTAAAGCCTTGAAATCAAAACACAGAAACTCTGGGTTATGTTGTTACAAAGCAACTGAGATAGTGAGAAAACTGACTGGTTTTTCTTCACAGAGATTGGTTATAATGTTAGAATTTTCTTGGTTGATAGGAAATTGGTTAATGGTTACTTCATATTAATTCTGAGAAACAGTTTCAGTTGTGCTTATGATTGCAGAGGCATAAGTAAGAAATGATCCAGGTCAAATTAGTCTTGCAAAATAAGCTAAATTAAGCTCTGTTTGAATGACCAAACTGGTTTTATCTACTCATGAAATTTTCAAGCTAGTTTCTGTTTTTAATTTTAAAATATTGATAGGACCAAGTGAAAAAACACATGGAAAGATCTTGGGACTAAAAAGGAAGCTGGGAAATGTAAAATTAGAACATATTGTTTCTTCAGTTCAGGCTGGGCAATGGGCAAAATGAAACACTTTCTACAGCATTGTATACCTAAAATTTTCATTAGAATAAAATGTAATTGAACCAACGAAGACTACATCAAATTAAAAAAAAAGGAAAAAAGTCAATGACTGGAAATTGTGGGAAGGTAACTGCTAATTCCAGTGTTTATTCAATTTTATCATAATTTGGGGGTTTTATTATTTTTCATATGTAAATATTGTTCTCCCCATCCCCGATATTACTTATATATGTTAATTACCAAAAATAGCAGTCAGTTCTGATAAAAGCTATAAAAAAAATAAAAGTGATAACTATATAGTTTCCAAATCTGTAAACTAAAATAGGAAATTTGGCCTTATTAAGAATTAATTATTTATTTCCACTTACCACATTTTATTACTACTTAAACTTTGAACTAATCTGCAGATGCTTTTCTTACTGTGTGTGTTATATTAATGACACCCAGAGATGAGGGTAACAGCTGTCATTGAGTTTACATTGGAAAGAAATGGTTGTAATCACTTGACCAGATGGATATGAATAAAAGAACAATCTGGATAATCTTGAATGTGTAAAATCTAAAAGCACTGATCAACCTCATTAAGCACAAAATTCCAAACTATAGAAAGTCTAAATGTAAAATAAAATAAAGAAGTAAGACAAACATTTAGATTACTCAGTAAGAAACCAACAGGTGAAAATAATGAATTTTTACCTCACTTTTGTAGTTTACTTAAGAAAGTGTTATTTTTTTAATTAAATAATTTTATTATCATGACACAATTGTATCTACAGCAATCAAAATAATAAAACAGAAAAATAATTCCTCGTAGTTAAATCAAGTTTTATTTTACCTTCCTTAGCTTTCATAAACATTATTTAGGTTACTTATGAGAAATACAAACATTTCATGAGAATGCATATTAATTTCATAGAAACCATGTTAATACCCATCTTTTAAGAACACAAAGTTTACTTTACAGATAGTATTTCTTCTTATCCATTTGTAATACCAAAATGGTATTACAAAACATTAAATATAAATGGGATTAGGTATAGCTAATCAACAAATACTTGAATGTTTTAGGCTTATTATGTAAGAGATGACATGAGATGCAAATAGTTCACCAACTTTTATCAGTGAATTTGTACTGTTATAGAAAAATAATGGGTTAAAACCAGCTTTGATAAACAATTTAGAGTATGCTATTTTAAAATTATTAATAAATTTGTCACATTTCTCTCTTTAAACCATATTTTATATTTGGTTATATAATTAGCTATCATTTATTTTCTATATTGCATCTTCATCTTTCCCTCTGCAATGGATTATTTTCCGTAGACTATAAATATGCTTAAATGTTTACATTATTAAAAAAATCTTCTTTTGATATTTCTTTGTCTTTAGCTAACTTTACATCTATTTAGCTAATCAAACTTCTTTAGAAAGTATTTGTTGAAAATATAAAAGATTACTACCTTTCCTTTCTAGTAAGTCATATTATTTATCCTTGCAATTTGAAATTTATTGTCATCACCAACTAATACTTTCTCAGTGATTTTCTGGTACTCTTCTTCTCAATTTTATTGACTCTTCTGATGTCTTTATCAAAGATATAATTCTCTCTTTCTTTCAAAATTGCAAATATTCTAAATATGAATGACTCCTGTATTTGTCATTTGTCAGTACCATGTAAGGTGCAAGTCAAAGTAACATAATTCAAATTAATATTAAAAAAAACAATTGGCTCATATAACTGAAAAAGAAACTTGGTACCAGCCATGGTTGGATGTAGCTGGTTAAATGATTCGATCAAGAGTCTAATCAGTTCTCTCCTGTAGGCTATTTGTATTTCATTTTCATAGACTATTTACCAGTGCATTAGAAAGTAAGGTCACCAGGTTTGCATCGTATAACTTTAAAATCCAAAAGAACATACAGCTTTCCTAATGTATCTAGTGCAATTCTGTTTAACTGTATTGCATTTAGTAGGTGTTGCTTGGCTCATATGTGTATCTTTGCAACAGTCCTAGGGTGCCAAGGGCTTAGTGGAATGCTGTATATTCATTGGTCAGCCCTTGCCTGACTATCAACTCCAAAGACCAGTAGGTTCCAACCGAACCACATGGAGAGAATTTTGGGGGAAAATTCACTAAAATACCTAAATCTACATACAAAGTTTTTTTCTGTTGAGGAAGAGCCCTTGATTCCAAATGCCTGGCAGATATTTCTACCCAAACATCCTCTCAGTATCTTAAATCAATATGTTTAGGGCAAAACTTACCTTTGCTTTCTCCAAAGGGCTTCTCCTTTAAGTTCCATGTTTCTGTTAATATGTGGGATATGAACATGTCATCAGTCGTACCAGCTGCTCTTTCTCCTGCATTTCACTTCACCCAATATTGAATCCTGATCATAAAAGTCGTTCTCTATTTTTCCTCTCCCCTGACCTATATTCGATCCATGTCTAAGTCCCGCTAGTCCTATTCACAGGAACTGACATTTCTCTATTTTGTTGTGGTGTATACAACTTCTAACTGCACAACAAGAACAAGAACATAATTTTAGCCCTGCCACCTTTTTTGTTCCTTTTCCTCCACATTCAACATAACTTCGGGCAGAGTTATCTTTTTAACCCCTAAATTTAATCATGTTACTTCTACACTTAAAACATGAAGAACTTCCTATTGGCCTTAAGTTAAAGCCCAGTTTCCTTACCAGCTCTTCAAGTATTTGAATTATCTGGTTTTATTTACACCATTATTTCTCATAATTGACCTAGCAACCCATTCTTAGACCATACTTATGTCTTTTATTTCTCAAATAATGCATTCTATTATTTACTGCTTTTGGATTCCTACATCCTGATTGTATGCCCTTCTTACTCCTTAAGCATTTTGTGCTTCCTTTATCATAACAATAAAAATCAGTGTTTAGGTATGGTATTTGGAGTCTTACTCTTTATGTTTTAGTTCTGGGGTAAGTTTAAAAAATATTTCATGATACATTGTTCTCATTTAAAAAATGAGGTATTCATCACATATTTCAAGGTTTTTTTGTTTTTTGTTTTTGTTTTTGTTTTTTGTTTTTTTTTTTTTTTTTTTACTGAATAAAATAATAATGTGCGTAAAGTGCTTAGGCTAGTGACTGCCACACAGTAAATGATCAGAAAGTGCTCACTATTCAGTATTACCTTTTTGTGAGTTCTTTGAAAATAGGATCAATATCTGTGGCCATTATCTCAACACTTAGCATGGGCTTGAAAGAGAATAAGAGGTCAAGTCAGTTCTCATTATACAAATGTTAATGCCAATTCTTGATGCAATTGCTGCCAGCAGGTTAGCTACTCAGGTCTAAAATATAACTTTGATTATGTCCTTGATTTTTTTATTTTCTTTGATGTTTCTCATCACTCAATCAACTAATTCCTAATGATTCCTCCATATAATTTGAATTTTTTTCTGTTCTCATTTCCACTAACACCAAACCAAGTTAGGTCAGCGTTGACACTCATCTGTTCTATTGTCCCTAAATGGATTCCATATAACATTTGTTCTCACTTCCAATTTAGTTAAAAGGAAAAAAAAATCCAGATCTATCTTTCAGAGCAAAAGCTGTTATCATTGCAAATCCCCTACCTAAAATCTTCAGTATATAAATCCCAAACCATTTATTATTCATTTAATATCATATATAACCTAGCTCTGTTCCATCTTTCCAGTAATATCTCTTATTCCATTGAATAATACCCTCTGTTCCAGATTCTTTTCTATCCATGGCCCCAACATTTCAGTCTTTTCTATTTCTTGTTTATAATCATACAACTTTCTCGACAGAAATTCTTTTCTCTTTTTTTCTGCATATTTAAAACATCCATCCTTCTAAAGTGTGTGCAGAATCTACATATTCCAGAAGGCATTTTTTATCCATTTTTATCACAATTTATATGGTTAGTTTATTCTTTCATAAAGCACATAATTTGAATTTTAGGTATTTAGGTACACAATTGATGTTTCTGATTCATGAAAATTCATTCATACTAATATATCCTCATTTTCTTCATCTGTGTTCCTCTTCAAAGTATCTCCCCAAAGCAATGTTCACAGTAATACTTGTTGAGTAAATACTAATCAAATTACCATTTATAAATATTATTTTCCTTTAATAATAAGGAACATATTTATATTAAGTATGGCTGGGGTGATTTTATCCTAAGCTGGATTTAACAAAATCATTAGTGTGTGAATAACACAGAAATGTCAAAACGTATTAAAATCCCTTTCCAATTTTTTAATATTGGCAAAATATTCATAAGAAGATAGAAAAATGCTTATATAATACTTAATGAAGTTCAACTTTGAGCAGATCAAATACTGGGTCAGATTGAACTTTTAACGCATACTAACTGGTATCAACTTATGCCAAAGAAAATTAGTATTTCATTATTGCTTATAAGCCATTATTTCAAAGCTCAGAGTTTTTTGTAATTTTGCATATATTGCTTTTGCTAAATATGTTGAAGGCTCTTAAAGACTTGGATATGCCACAAATGATCATAAAAGAAATGGGACTGTAATAACCTTTAATGACAAGAAAAGCTCATTATGCCTACAGTTTTACATTACCTTTTTATTCAGTTTTTAAAATTACTTTTATTGCTTTTTTTTATGTGCAGTTTTATTCTTTATTCATTGTCATGGCATTTCTTTCTTTTGTTTAATTTCTTCTCTTTTGACCCATTGTGTTAAACAATTATTGCAGAAGATAGTTTGTCATCACTGCCATAATAAATCCAATTTTCTTTAACCCAGACCTGGCCATGGCTTGCTGTATTGCAAAGGAAACTACCTGAAAGGCTAATAAGGGGCACTGTCTGAAAAGTGTGACTGGATTATTATAGCTTTAATTATATCAGTCAAAATTCTTGGTGAATATTGTTCGGAAAAGTATTCTTTAGTAGAGAAAATTATATTCTTTACAAAATTCTTTATTCAAGAATGCAGTTCTATTATTGCTAAATATAAAAGCAAAGAAGTACAGGGAATGCAACCAAATTGAGTTGGACTTTCTCTACCATATTTTTAAATATTGCCATTGCTAAATAGGCCACATCTCTTCTCAGTTATCCAACCCAATATTTGATTATATTTGTAGAATCTCCTTTCCTTCCCTTTAGATTATGCATATCTATGTAGGAAAGGAAGATAAAAATAGATTGGATACCTATATTTTTGAAAGCCACTGTATAATTCTGGTATATTATTTAATAATTTAATGACCATTTTCAAATCAGTGTCTTTGGAATTCCTTCTAATAGAACTCAGAGTGATTTAAAAATAATTCTCTATTTGTAATCCTAAAGTAGAAACTAATGTAAATCTATTGGAATCAAACTACTGAAAGTTAAACAATAATCTAGTTAATAAATATTTACTTAAAATTTAGTTGCGAAAAGACAGAAGCACTTGGATTTAGTGTCTATGTTTAGCATTTACATATTTGTTTCTTAAAAAGACAAAAGTAATTAGCAGGATTTCTGATTCAAAGACCTAGGGATTTGCAACATCAGTGTCTTAACCTTTTCACAGATCTTTTACTATGCACATTTCCTTTAATAAACAAATGCTGCCATTTTTAATAAAACGAATATGTTTATTCTTAATTCTTTTATATCATTTTATGTTATACTTACTGTTTCATGGCATTTTGTCAATATTCCACTTAAGGTCCATTTTTTGTGATTCTTTTGTATATATTTTTTATGATTACATATAATATCTTTTTTGTTCTTATAAATAGAACTTACATAATCCTCAATCATTTTAGGTGACATCTACTAATTTTATATTATAAGTAATGAAACAATTAGTTTAGTTTTTTCTGTTCTCCTTCTACTCCATTGCAAAATTCAGTGAGAATATGCAAGACAAAAAGAAATATGCAGAGCTTCAGAGGTATGTATAATAATATTTAGTAAAAAGTAGGTGTAATTAGAGTCCCCAAGGGAGAAGCAATTTAGAATAGTGCATCAAACTATTTAATCAAAGAGTGACTAAAACTTTCTAAATATCATGAAAAATAGTACTAAATGTAGTACTTCAGAAATGTAGGAGGCTCAATGAACCCCAAACAGGAAAAACAGAAAGTAAATACTCTGGATTACATCATGATAAAATTACTAAAAAAGAAATGTAAAGAAATATTTTTAAAATGGCTGCCAGGGGAGAATATTACATATTAGGAGCAAGAATACAAATAACTACACATTTCTCATCAAAACCAATGAAAGCCAAAATAAACACCTTAAAGCAGTGAAGAAAGACAATGAGGAGGGAGGAGAAGAGGAGGAGGAAAAGTTTGTTATTCTGGAATATTGTAGCTACTGAAAAATACTCTTTAAAATTGAAAGAAAGATAAAGACATTTCAGACATATAAAAATCTAAAGAATCCATCAACAAGAGATCTGCAATTCAAAAATGTTAAAGAAATTTCTTCAAGCTTAAATACAATGATATAAAATTGAAACTCAAATTTACAAAAAGATCGAAAGCATAAGATATGTCAAATATGCAGGTAAATATAAATGAGTTTTTTAATTTTTTAAAAAATTAAAGAAGCTGCAAACTGGGAGAAATTATTTGTTAACCACATTCTGACAAACTTGTATCTAGATCACAAAACAATTCTCAGAACTTAACAGTAAAAACAAACCATACAGTTAGAAAATGGAAAGAGTACATGAACAGATATTTCACTGAAGCGGACATATAGATGGCAAGTAAGCACATAGAAAAGATATTCAATGTAATTAGCCATAAGGAAAATGAAAATGAAATTACAACAGAGTATTCCACATTGATTAGCATGACTTAAACAAATAAATGAATGAATAAATGAATGAATAAACAATCACACAGTGATGACACCCAGTGCTAGTGAGAATGCAGAGAAACTGGACTACTCATATATAATTGATGGAAAAGTAAAATGACGTCACTCTAAAAGAGAGCATGGACGTTCCTTACAAAACTAAATATGTGCTTACATTTGTACTCCTGGACACTTATCTCTCAGAAATGAAAACTTATTTTCACACAAAAACCTGCACATAGATGTCATTTATTCATAATATGTCCAAACTGGAAACAACCCAAATATTTTTCAATGGGTGAAAAATTAAACAATGGTACAGACTACCATAGGATACAAATCAGAATTAAAAAGAGACACAATTTTGATATTTGCAACAATTTGGATGGTTCTCAGGGGTATTGTGCTGAGTGAAAATGTCAGTCTTAAAAACTTATATACTGTACATGTACATGTAGATAAAATTCATGAAAGTACTAAAGTATAGAGATGGAGAACAGATTATCAGTTGCCAGGTATTACAGAGGTAGGGAGGAAAGAGGTAGCTGTGGTATGGAAGCAGTAGCATTAGTGATCTTTCTGATGTAATTGTTCTGTATTGTGACTATGATGATAGTCACACGAATCTACACATGTGATAAACTTGCAGAGAAATTAATACAAACATGCAAATGAGAGTATGAAAAACTGGTGAAATCTGACTAAGGTCGATGGATTTTATTAATATCGATTTCCTGGTTGTTATATGCAAGACGTTATCTTTGGGGAAAATTAGGTGAAATATGTAAATATTTTCTGACTAATGGTGAAACTGTCATAAAGATTAAAAAAAAAAAAAGAGTCAACCAAATGCTATACACAGGAAAAAAACTTTAAAATTATACTAAGAGAAAAAGATACTCTTTGCTAACATATATACACATATGTATATATACATATGTGTGTGTGTGTGTATACACACACAACAGTAATCATCAAATAGTGGCTTAAAGACAAGAGATAAAGGGCAACATTACAGAATGATGTAGGTGTCAATTCATCTATAAAACAGAACCTAACTGAATGTACTTAAGTAGTTTCCAAATACATGAAAACAAAACTGACAAATAAAGGGGAAAATAAGACAAATCTAAATTATAGTTGGTAACTTTTTAAATCAACCTAATTTTCATATAATTTGTGTATAATAAATGCATATATTTTGTGTATGGAGTTGAATGAATTTCACAAATGAATGTTGCCATATAACTACCACATGTGAATCAAAATATATCATATTTCTATTATGATAAAATTCCCTCATGCTGCTCTGTTATACATCCCTGTACATAGACTTAGAAAACAACTCATCTGTATCTTACTATAGATTGGTATAACTGTTTTAAAACATATTGTGAATGGAATTATTTAGTACTTTTTTGTTTGACTTTTTTGTTCAGCATATTACTTTTGAGATTCAATCTTTTTATTGATGAGTGAACTTACTTGGTATAAATATAATATATTTTGTTTATTCTTTCATCTGTTAAGGACAATTTGGATTGTTTACAAAAGATTTAGAGTAACAAAACAACAGCATAAAAGAACAAAGTTGCAGGATTTACAGTACTAGTTTTGAACTTAGAAGATTAGTCTTCAAGAGAGTGTTTATTGGCATTGGGATTTTAAAAGAAATGGGTGAGTGTAAAGTCCAGGCATAGGTCCCAAAGAAATTCAAGGAAGAGAAAAAGTCTTTTCAAAAAATTTTGGTAATAACAGATAGCAATATTGGAAAAAGTGATTTTGAGGATCGTTTTTTATACACAAATCTAAAAAAAATTTAAGTTTCTATAAGAAAACAATGGAGAATATCTTTGCAAACTTGACATAAACCAAAATTTCATAAGGCAAACAAAACACTATGAAAGAAAAATTAATAAATTAAACTTCATTGAAATTAGTAACTTCTGTTCACTTAAAAGCACTATTAAGGAAAAGAATATGCCACAGACTGAAAAAAATATTCATAATACATATTTCTAACAAAGAGGTTGTATCTAAATATATATAAATTCATATAGCTCAATACAAAAACATCCAATAATTCAAGAGAAAATTAAGAGTATACTTGAAATGATACTTTACCAAAGAAGATATATGAAAGACCAGTTAGCATACAAAATAGTGCTCAAAAAGTTTAGTAATCTAAAAAATGAAAAGTGAAAGCACAATGACTTACCACCTCACACATACTAGTTTAAATATATCAAAACAGTCCAATTTGGGCAAAGATGAAAAGCAATATAAACTCTTAATATTTCTGATGGAAATGTAAAATAGTGTAACACTTTTAGAAACTGGTAGTTTCTTACAAAAATAAGTGTCCATCTACCTTCTGGCCTAACAATTCCATTTCTAGGTACTATCCATAGGACGTAAAAATATGTATCCACAAAAAGTTCATACAAGCATGTTCCATGACATTTTACTCATATCACCAAAAAAATGGAAATAATTCAAAGACTGTTGACAGAGAACAGATTCACAGATTGAGTTATTTTTATAATGTAGAATGCTATTGAACAATAAAAGGAATCATTGATATATTAAACAGCAGCAATGAATCTCAAAAACATGTCGAATGAAAAATGTGCAGAAACAGCACATATGCTGTGATTCCATTTATATGAAGTTCCTATATGGAAATATAGATAAATTCATTGTAATTGTAAGTAGAATGAAAGGATTTTCCACAGTAATAGAAATTTCTATATCTTGATTTCGTTGGGCTGATTGGATTACATGTGTGTACATTAGTGTATGCATTTATCAAAATTCATAAAACTACACATATAAGCTATGTCCATTTCACTGTGTTTAGTCATACCTAAATAAAAAAGGGGGAAAAACAAAGTAGAAAAGATGATAGAAATAATTTTACTATAATAGAGAATGGGAGAGGGGGATTTCACTGGAACAGAGAGAAGGACAAATAAGTGTAAATCAGTAGCATCCAAGAAAATTAAATGCAAAGTTTAAAGGAAAAGATATATGTATAATTGCAGCATTAATTACTATGAAAACATATAAATTTGGTTCTGTTTTCCTTTAGAATAGGTATTAAATATGTTAGTTGGTGTATTTGCAATGTCTGAGTTTTGGGCATAATCACATGAGAACAAATAAAAATTAATGCATGATTAGGAAATTGGAAGTAGCAATATTATATAATTCTGGTACAAGAAAATTTGTACCTTGCAAATTGTATTGTACAATCACAATCCACTTTAGTGTATACAGCATGCTAAGATTGTGATGGAATTAATTTTGAACCTATAGTAATTTTATAAATCAGAGTGTATCATAATGATGGGGCTTCAGAAATGTTTAATTTTCTTTCAAAGGCAAAATCAATTACCCCTACTGGAATGGAAAAGGAGTGGGAAAAAGTTGATATTTTTTCTATATCTGTTTTTGCTCTTTAGTTTTATGTTTCTTCTTAGTAAAGTCATTCTAATTGATGATGACTATCTACTTGTAAACAGTGTGATAATAGTTTGTTTTTAATCTAGCAAATTTTAAAAATAACAGAAAATCTAACTGTTGCCAAATACAGAGTAAAATGAACATTCATAGACGACAGATGACAATGGATAATGTGATTTTTAAATGCTCATATTCTTTGAATTAGCAGTTACACAGATAAAAAGAATATAAGCAGTTAATAAGAATATGTACATGTAGTATAATTTTGGTTTAGTAACAACACTCTTGTTAATGTAATTACTTAAAACACATGGCACAACACCTGTAGATTGCCTTTAAAAATACCTTATTTTATTCTGGAAAACATCATATAAACTTTTATCTGCTTTGTTTATATAGGTGTATGATCATTTATTGTCTTCATGTGGCAAGGAGATTGTATAGGGACGGGGGGAAAATCTAATAGAAAATATTGAAATTCAATCAAGAATTCCACAACTTTATACATGTTGTGCAGAATTCTTTGCTGATGTGAAGAAGATTACTTTGCAAAAGAAGTCCAGCACTTTTAGAGAGATAAAGACTGAGTCTCCAAATGGTGCTCCCAGTAAATGGAGAAGCTCAGTGAGAAAGCCCAAGGTGGTTCTGCCGAAGTTCTCTCAGGAAAGTACAAAAAGTGCCCCTTAAGCAAAATCCACAAGAAGGGTAGAATGAGTGTGAGATGATGACCAGGCCACAACACAGGATCCTAAAGCAGAGTACACAGACAGCCATGAACATGTACTGACTAATGGTGAGACGTTTTCATAATACTCTGGTTTATTTAGAGTCAGGTTTATTCTTGGGTTGATGTTTGCTTCTAGACTGACCTTTTTTGAACTATGTTGCGATTTCCTGGAACCTTCAAGGAGTGGTGTCCAAAGAAGCTAAATGTGGAATGCACTGTTAATGAAGGGCAACTGGGAAAAAAAAATGAATGTGAAAAAGAAAATACATTAATGTCTGTATGCAGAGTCAGTTTTGTTTGCATAGAAAAACAAGTTATATTTGAGTTATAAAGAGTTATTACATAGAGTTATATTTATATATCAATATAAAGTCTGAATAAACCATATTTTATTACAGTAGTTAATGTATTTCTAGATCCCATATGCCAATATTTTATAAATTAGCAGTTTAAGAAATTATGCCTCTCATTAGTTGTGGTTTTCTTTATTGTTTGTGATATTCTAGAAGGCTTTCGATCATTTTCCAGGCTTTGCTGATATCAAAGCTTTCTCTAAAGATTTCTTGCAGTTCCAGTATAATGTTCCTACAACTGTTAGGCTCACGATTCAATATCTTGGGCTGCTTCCAACCTGATAACACTCTTAGGACCACTTCCTCACTTACCCTCATTCTATTTGTTGTTATTGAGTTAATCATACTTGCTTTCTTGGTTCCTCAGTCTATCATCCCACCTGGTGGAAAAGCAGAGTCATGCTCTAGTACTGTCTACCTTTACCACCACCTTCCAATCACACACACACACACACACACACACACACACACACACACACACAAGTAAAGAGATATTATCTTTCATAAAACCACTTTATTCCAGATTACGCATTAAACACTAAGGGCTCAAGGGCCTACTATCTTCCTGGTGATGGTTGGAGTAAAATCACCCTGCCTAGCATTTTTTTTTTTCTCATTTTTTCTACAAAATTTATATGCCTCTGGTCATGTGTTCTTTCTAGAACTGTTGCTCCTTATAATTTTCCATGCTTCCTGTCTCATTCATTTGAAAGTCATAGCTCACTTTTTACAAATTGTGTTAAAAGGTATGCTTAATAACTTCCTTGATTTCCAAAGACATTTCCAGAACATACAGTTTTTTTTCTGTGTCACAAGCAATTCCTAGATACAGTTTTCTCAGTACTCATTATATCATTTGCCACTATTCTTCACACTACTTCATTCACTTGAATTATGTTAATATTGAGTTTAAGATAGCACTATGGTGGTTACCAGAGAAAAAAGAGGGTGAGGAGAGGTAGAAAAGGGTAAAGGGTAAAGGAGGTCAAATACATGATGACATAAGGAGACTTGACTTTGAGTGGTGAACACACAATGCAATATACATATGACGTATGATGTAATTGTACACTCGAAGTCTATATAATTTTATTAACCAATGTCTCCCAAATGCATTTAATTCAAAAAATCAATACATTAAAAAACATACCATTTTCCAAATCTCTTTGAAGTTTACTGAAGTCTGTATAAATGAGATAAGACTCCTAAAAGCACCTAATTTACAAAATCAAACTTTACACTTCTCTACATAAAGAATAATTTTAACAGCATTTCTACACTGAATTCATAAAAAAAGGAGCATTGAATTGAACTAGTTCAAATAAACAGGAAAACAAATCAACATTATGATTGTGTTATAACTCTATAGGTAGTATGATGTGTTGTAAATATTTATAGAACTAAGAACTGGGTCAGAAACTTTACAGAGTAAAAGGCAAATAGGAAGTAGTTTAGGAAAGAAGTTTATTTCAATTGTTAATTTCATTAAATAGGAGAAACTAGTGAATTTATATAAACATAAAATAATTGTTAAATATGTTCAAATTATACAAACTAAACACTAATTTTTATATACATTTCTAAATATTTCTTCTTTATCCAGCATTTGTTTTATTTTGAATATGCCTTACCATTTAAAGAAATTGATACAGGCTGTGCAAAATTTCTGCATATAGTATATCTTTAAAATGTTTATTGTTTGATGTATTAGTTTTCCATCTTGTGAGTAGTGACTGATTAATGAGTTCAGAAATCAATTTAGTGTATCGTAATTAGAAGATTAAAATGAAATAGAAAAGAAGGAAGTGAAATAAAAGAAAATATAACCAAGTGGTAATGGTAAGTGATTGGTGTACCTTTAGTACATATGTTCTGTATTGCTATGTAAGAGATGTCTCTTAAGTGTTGCTCCTTTGGTGTCAACATATAAGCATTATTTAAAAGGTGAATTTAAGTAGACCCATTACGAGTCTAGAGACAAATAAGTAAAATCAATTACCACTTTAGATCTTGGGCAAGCTATTTACAAGACCACTGGCAGTGTAAAAATTATCATCTGTTGTTAAGGAGCAGTATAAATACTCCTAGTCTAGTAATTATATTTATCCATTTCTTACTTAATTTCTTTATATTTAAACTCATCATTTTATAACCTATTAATACTGTGTGAACTCTCTACATATGAAGTCTTTCATAGTCTATGTAGGAAGTTCTCTATGTTCATAGACAAAAGTAAACCCTAGATACTTTTTATTGTGTACACCTATGCTAAAATTTCCCTTTGATTTAAGTAATGTACACACAGCATAGTAAATAGAATACTTGTATAATTAATGTTTATATGTATAAAATAATTCAACTTAAAATTATTTTTTATCTACTATGGGGTTATAGTGATGAATAAGCTACAGTCTGCTCTCTACAGACTTACCATAGATTGATTCACTTGCATTAACAAGTTCTTAAAATACAAAGCATAATGAAATAAATCTTCCAATGAAAGCTCAGTAAGAATACTGTGCAAATATAGAACAGGAATCAATTAATACAAACTATTGAAGATCCATGATCATTGTGTCATTAACTTGGTTCACTAGCAAACCGAGTTAAAACATTTACAGCAACCTCATGAACCTAAATACATCAAGAACATTTCCTTGATTAAGGACTATTTAATAATTGTGATGATATTTGGAGACCTCCATTTAGCTAATACTAATGAGGGCATCATTTTAATTATGATAATGGCAATTACCAAATTATGATAATACTAATACTAGCATGTAGCAAAAATTCAAACAATGTATTACAATCCAAGCTGTGCTAATACTTTTAACTCTATGTCCTTGGACAAATAAACTCTTTACCCTAATTTCCTCATGTGTAAATAGGACTACTGGTAGATTTTGTTTTCTTTTGCATTTATGACTACTAAAGAAAGCTTTTCACACTTTAAATTTTTTATATTTTAATTCTACATTTACTTTTATGATATTTTAAAATGTTTGATTGTTTGCAATGCTTTTTAAGTTTCAAATTGAAATTGCAGATTTGCTGTTTTCCAATGGCTGCTTTGTATTCCAAACACCTATAGAAAATCCAAAAAATCTCAGGCAGTTCTTTGATGATATACTGAATTTCCATGTTCTTTTGAATAAAATTCTGTTTTTACATCTACAAATTCCTACTTTGATCATTTTAACTCTAAAATCGTTGATAAATCACTAAATTCCCATTACCTTTTACATATTTTTATATCTTTCATTATATCTTTCCCATTTTGTATATTTCTTACTATTTTATACATTAGATTTTTCTTTAGAATTTTATTATTTGTGTTTGTATCATAAATTGTATATTTTATTTCTTTCTAGTTTCTAATATTTTTTTATTTTTTATTTATTATTATTTTTTTTTGTAATGGGGCATCTACTATATTAAAGCTTTTTCTTAAGCACAAATCTTTTAGTCTGGGTTTTGTTACTGTATTTTCAGATTTGTAAATAATACACATCAAACCATGCATACAATGTCAAATCTTACCAAAGACCTTTTAAGAAAGAGCAACTGCCTTCTCTGTTATTCACCAGCCACCAATTTCACTTCTAAGAATATGTAATTATGTATTCTATTTGTTTTTAGTTCTGACCATAATTTCCTTTATGTCTTTAAATAAATTATCATATAACATTCATGATTTCCATTTCTAAAGGTCTACCAGTTTCATCACTGTTTTCCTTTCTTTTTTGTTAATTCTATAGTCCTAAAAAGCTAGCAATTTAATCATTCAATAGACGTTGGCAAAGTATGTCAATTAGAATAAACAGGTTTGGCAAACAAGAGTAGAGAAAAATCTGCCCACACCTGTTTTTATAAGTAAAGTTTTATTTGAACACAGCCATATTTATTAGTTTCTATTGTGTATGGCTCCTTATGCACTGCGAAAGCACTGTTGATTAGGTAAGACCTAATGTTCCACAAATGTTCCACAAAGCCAAAAAATTCAGTATTTTAATTCTACTCCACAGTTTTCTCATATTTCCAGAGTCTTTCATAGAAAATATAAAGCCTGAGAAAGACAAATATTTATATATTATTTATAATCACAGAGCTATTTTCCACTTTTATTAATTGTATGCATATGCATATTTTCTGATCATAATTTTTCGTGAGAGAGAAGTCCAGTATCTTGTTTTATGAAATTAGAAAAAAAAGGTCATCCTTTTGGTTCCATTTGCAAAGTTTTATACAAATGTGTTACAAAATTAAGTCCTAATAATATAAGGTATTTATGTTCACAAATGAATATTGGTGGTGGAGGATTTAGTACATGTTAATGGAGTTTAATCTACAAATGTTCAGAGTGCACTACCATAAGGATCATACCATGAATGTGATGGCTGCTTCATGTGGGGTTCTAAACTTTAATACCCTGAATCTTTAAAAATTTACTTTTGGTAATGTTAAAAGAAAAGCATGTTGCATAATTCTTAAAAATTTATTTCATGACATTCAATTTTCTAAAATTGCATTACAGGACTTTAGAGCCCAACTGTTGTTTTATTAAAGAAAAGTGATTAACTTAGAAATGGTTTCTCCAAAGCTTCAGTCGACATTATCTTCTTGATAGTGAATACGGCATATAAGTGTCACAGAAACTCTGCAGGGAGTCAAATAGCCACAGCAGGCAGTCTTCACTATTAAAAACAACTGTTCCAGTACAAGAAAATTACAAGGGCCTGTTAATATTTAGGTACTTCAATAGTGAAGATCTAATCTAAAAATAATTCCTTATGCTTGTCATTTCTCAACCTAGGTACTACATATAGAGAAGAAAGCTACAGGTAAACATGCACTCATTTTCTAAATAAAGACAGTATTCAGTATTTTGGTTCACAGTTACTTGGCAATGTGAGAAATATGATTGCTCTCTAAGACTTTAATGGAATTATTAAACATTGAATCAGAATAAATTATCAATTTCTTTTTTTCTTCAGAATAATGTTAGTTATCTACAGCTACTCTAATAGCACTGTCAATATATTATTGGTTATTCCAGATAAAGCCATTAGTCTCATAATATTATGTCAAGTCAGGAAGTAAGCTGTCAAATTAGTGAATGAAAAAAATTATAAACATAATATCATGACCTAATCACATTTTAAAAAATTAAGTGTTAAAAATCTAAATAAAATCAATTAAAATTTATTTAGAATGTTTTATATAACAAAAGTATTTAAGAAATATTATGTACTGTATAAATAGCATAGGAAATATCAATAGGTTTGATTTAATAACAATATATTATTTCTATTTCTCAAAAAAAATACTATAGCAAAATAGAAAACAAGTGTTAGGATGGAAATATATATAAATGACCCCTAATACAGCGAAAAGGTTAATAACACTAACAGCTAATGACTAAATAGAAGTCATCCACAATTTTATAGGAAAAATTTAACCAAATTACATGTATGTCACCATGCATATAACTTTAGAATGTTCCATGCCACTTCCTAATTAATAAGTACCCCCTCCCCAGAGATAACCATTCTTCTTAATTTTGTCACCATCGATTACATCTTTTCATTACTGAAAGGCATATTAATAGGATCATACAGTCATGTACTCTTGTTTCTTACTTCTTTTATTCAGTATAATGCTCTAAAATCCACCCATGTTGAAATGCATGTCAGTTGTTCATTTTTTTAATTTATTGCTCTTTACTAATCCATTATATGAGTATGCCATAATTTGTTTATTGAGAAACATTCAGACTGTTTGAATTTTAAGCTATTATCAATAAAGCTTCTGTGAATATTCTTGTTTAAATCATTTTGTTGACACATGTATTCAATTATCTTAAGTATACACATAGGAGTAGGGATGGGAGATGGGATAGGTATAAGGTTAAAGTGCTTAGATCTGCCTAAAGGTTTACAAAATGGTTATACCACATTTTGCACTGAGTTATTTTAATTGTATTGTAATGATTTACTCTATATCATTTAATTTGATCTTTGATATATGTTGATGTATCAGATTGCTATTTTTTCCTATTTGCCCAACTTAGTTTTATTTTTCTATTCCACACTATTATTTTTTAGTTTTCCCAGCATTTTATAAGTTGATTCTTTACTCCATTTTATATCCACAATTGCCTTGTTAGCTAAAGTTTCTTTTAATTTGAATATTTTTGTGAATAGACATAATATTAAAATGTTCAGTCTTAGGAATTAGAATTACTTTGTTACTAGTTCACACTATGATTCACCATTCACACTTAACAAATATAAGACATTATAAGAATATGATTCTACTTTCTCTACTATCCTTTGGTATTATTATTTTAGATTTTATTTTTATATATTTATAAATTACACATTATAATGATATAATTTTTACTTTAAACAGATATTAACATTTGAGGAAGTTAAGGGGAAAATTCAGTCTTTTATATTTACCCATATATTTATAGTTTCTGTGCTTTTTATTATTTCCTATAGGGTCAGTTTTCTATCAAAACATTTTCATTAATGTTTAATTTTTATTTATCTGAAAATGGCTTTATTTTCTCATTTTTAGAGGATATATAAAAGTCGGGTATATGATCTTGAGTTGATTTTTTTTCTTCCTTTTTCTTCCTTTCTCCTTTTTCTTCTCTCTCTGTCAGTCTGCCTTTTTGCTCATTTGTTTTTGTTTCATACTGGCCTATTTGAGTTCTCTGAGTTTCTGGTATCTATCTGTACATTATTTTCACTAAAAAATAAAATTTTTTAACAATTATATCTTCAAATATTTTTCCAACTCTTTCTCCATCCTCTTATTCTTGGACTTTCACATCAGATCACTCAATACATTCCTACATATTACTGAAGCTCTGTTCATTAATTTTTTAAATTATATCAGAAAGGTTTATTTGAATTTCCTCTGGCTTTTTTCCCCTATATGGATTATATTAGGGATCTGGATTATACTATCTTTAATGTTGATTTTTTTTTTCTCCTAAGCTTTTAATTTACAGACAACTGTTCTTCTTTCATTGCTTGATTTAATTGTTCTTAGGGTTGGTTTAAAGTATTTCTTTTCCTAAGGTGTGGTATGTCTGGTTTCTCTTCAGAGCATCTTAGAAATTAATAAAGCTTCTCTTCTCTGGACCAGAATTCCAGCAGTCATATGTTCCACTGTCATCACTTTAGGAGCCCAATGTTTATGTGCAGTTCAACTCTTAGCCAAATAAACTATGGGAAACCTCTCTCTTACAACGAATTCTGGACCTCTCTTCTGAGTCGCTCCCTCGTCTCTCTGGAATGCTGCCTGCAAGTTTCAGTTGCTTCAGCAGATCCCTCAGACTGTTGCCTCCCTAACTCAGTGTTCAGTTTGGATCCTACGTCCTTGTGACATTGCCAGAATTTTTTGTAGATGAAGAGCCAGCGTGAACTTAGTCTTCATCTAGTATCTTTTATTTTTCTGTTAATGGGAATTTTCCTAGTTGAAGAGAATTGCCTTGTACAAGGCATGCCCCTTCCGGAAGCTTCCATTTACTTGTCCCTGTGTGAATACAAAGGCCCCACTCCTCACCTCAAGGAGACAATTCTGAAGTGCCATTGCAACCTTAGAGCTCCCCAAATAAAATACTGAGCATCTCAGCTCAACTTCTCCCCTTATTCAGTCTTGCTCCCTTCCTGTCTTCCTACAGGTGTGTTTTTATCCCCTCTCCCACAGAAGCACTTTCTGCTATGCTTCCTACATGTTGATCTCCTAGGAAACACATCTGCGACAAGTACTTACCTCAAAGAATTGTCATAATGAATAATGCATGTTTTAAGTACATATACTCTTTAGCTCATAAAATGCTAACTCGTCATCTATCCCAATTGTTACTCTATTTTTATTAATTGAAATGTAAATCATAGTTTTCATTTATAGAATGTATTAGTTTTTAAGTTTAAAGAAATTTTGACTATTTTGTTGAGCATTAGTTATTTAGTTTAGATGCTTTATTTTATTTTAGATTTAAATATTCTGATTTCATTTTCGTGCGATCAAAAGAAATGAAAGCAAGTAAAAAATGTGGTAAGGGTAATTCTCAAGAAAGAAAAGCAATTCGATTGTTCTATAAATGAAATAAATGTCAACTCATTAGTAAATTAATAATTCTGAAACAAAAATAAAATACCTCTCATTATTAGAGGTTTATAATTTTTTTCCAGAGAGGAAAGAGCTTTGCTAATTTTTGTATAAAACACTTTACTTTCTTAATGTTTTCTCATACCTATCCAAAAGAAAGTGGTCAATGAATGTGAATTTATTTCCCCCTAGCCATCAGCCTGCCGTATAACTTTGCTGCTACTTGAAATATACTCCTTGCCTATTAACACCAAATCTATTGTTTGTAGTCTTCAAGATTCCACTTAAGTCTCATTTTCTCCCCAAGAAAAAAAATTAGACTAATCTTTATTTAGGTAGATATTTTATAATCATGTGAGTCCTTTTACTTCATTCCTTCCTTTATATACTTAATCTATAAAAACCTCAATTTCCTTGTCGTTCAAATTAATATGTGTCCAAATGGTATCTTCTATCAATAAAAACTCCAGTTCTGCAATAGTAAGAACTTATATTATAAATATCTTTTGGCTGAAGTTGATGTCATCTAGTTGTCTGTGAGTTGTTCAGTGAGTGATAGGCAGTGCTAATGAGGTTAGATTAAAATTTGTTTGAGTCCTTGTCAATTGCCTTTTGTCATAGACACTGAGTACTCCACCAATACCAGCTAAATCAATGACAAGAATAAATGTTTCTGTTTATAAAGAAAATGTGGGAGAGTGGAGAACTTACCAAGAAAACCTGTAACGCAAATGGGAAAAATGTCAATATATAGAGTGGAAATTCTCAGTGCATGAATAAGATCATTTATAGTTTCTTGGGTTTTCTGTCAGTTTTGCTCATCTTTCATTATCAATCTGCCCAGTCCTTTCTAAAATAAAGTTGTTTGGAACAGGAATCATATCTTTTCTTTCATTTTTAATATGCATACATTTCATTAAGTTGATCAGTCTTAAATATTTTAGTTAAAATCTTCAGGGGAATATAAAAATACAATGACCTTTTCAGAATTAAAGGAAAATTTATGTAGATGTATTCCATCACTACTTTTGGGAAAAAATACAAGCAAAATGAGCTGTTTGTATTCATAATTTGATATTTACAAAATAATTCACTTGTCCCCTTTTAGGAGGGTCTTGGGAAAATCTCTTGGATGCTCTAATATCAAGAGTGGGGACGGTCAAAAAGACATTTTCTTGAGGAGTCAAACTGAGGAGTCCAGGGAATCAGTTTTGTGTTGAAAATCTTCAATGACCTATGAATGGGTTAGAGTTCAAGGATTCCAATAGGGGTATTCTTGTAAATGTATATATAGTTATTTGTTATATTGGATCACCATTTTTTATTTCATGTCCTTGATGAAACCAACTATAGTGGGACTATAGTGACATAATAACAGCATTCCACTCTTCTTGATGTTTCCCCAGAATGAAAGTATAGGTAAATATCTATTGCTGAGTATGAAAAAAAGAAAGAAATATTACATAACACTTTTCATATGATAATTATTTTTGTTTTGATAAAACTTAAAACAATAAATTTTAACCTTGAGTGCACATTGGAAAATGCTTACATATGTATATACAGGCACAGTTACCATCCGTATAAAGATGTAGAATGTTTCCAGCACCAGAATGCTCCTAAACAGTGAACTTCACAAGGGTAATTGTTCTGACTTCCACAAACACTTTAGAGTGTTTTGGAACTTAATATAATTGAAATTACAAATTTCAAATTCTTTTATGAATAATATCCCTAAAAGTTATGTCCATGAGATTTATCTAAGATACATGTCAGGAGTTCATTTTTTCCCATTGCTCTGTAATATTCCAGTGTACAAATATATTACAGTATATTAACCTATCCTATTACTGATGGGAAGTTGTTTTCAAATTGTGACTATTACAAATAAAGCCATTACAAATATTCTTGAATACTTTCTTAGTGGACATAAGTACTCATTTCTGATTCAAATAGAGAAATGCTGAGTTATCGCATATACATATACTTAGCTTTAAAAAAGGTCAATTAATTCCAAAGTTTAGACTTCCATCAGTAACATAAGAGAATTCCAATTGTTGCACATCATTATCAGCACTTGGCTTTGAATTTTTTAATTTTATTCATTCTGGTGGGTGTTCATTTCTCATTGGATTTTAATTTGTATTTCTCCATTGTTGTTGTTGTTGTTGTTGTTGTTTTTTGCCCATTTATTTGTAGTGTATATAATGTACAATCGATTTTTGTATATTGACTTTACTTCTAACGACCTTGATAAATTCACTTCTTCTAATAATTTGTAAAACTTTGTTTTCTAGTGATATAATCATTATCTGCAATAATGAATATTTTATTCTCCAATATTATTCCATCCATTCCTCTTTCTTGAATTAGCCAGGATGCTATACAAATAAATGTTAAATGTAAAGATAGTGGATCTTGTTTCTTTCCTAGAATCACTGTATTTGCTAGTTTCTTGTACTCTCAACAAGTGTATTATACATTTAGAAAATAGCCAGTGACTACAGAATAATTTGAAGGAAGTTGTGGAGTTTACCTCACTGTGGCTTTTTCCTCTCTGGGAGTTTACTCTTTAAGTTCAAGTCACTTTATATTAAATTCCAACATCTGTTCCCATTACATAAACTTTTGGACCTGAATTTTTCAAATTTGAAAAAATGAGGTAAATAACAGTCCTACTTCATAGGTTTGTTTTTTGAGTTAAATGTGTGTGTGTATGTTTATATACACACACAAATATATATATTTATTACATATATATTATATATACTGTGTGTGTGTGTGTGTGTGTGTGTGTGTGTATAACTTAGAACAGTGCCAAGCATATGGCAAATGTCATGCTATTAATGATAAGTAAAATACTAAAAAAAGGGAGAGGATTATGATAATGATTGGAAATGTGAAAAACATTTTATTCCTCTCTGTAAATTTTTTTTTCTATTTATACATACATATATACATATATATATATATATATTTTTTCAACATAGATCTGTGTTCATTAAAGCCACAGATAACTATCTGATAAGGCTTTAGTATTAATAGTGAAGATGCCACATCTTATGTAACATTTATTGTTCTTTAGGAACACTTTAACAGAAAAAAATAGATCTCTGACAGTGAGTTCTTGATAAGCATCCTATGGATTATTATGAAATGGCAAGAAGATGTGCCTGTGATCTCGGAATAACATTACTTAGAAAAGAGTAAAAGAAGGGGAAAAATAATGATTATTGTAATGATTACTGGGTTAGAATCATGACATATTCAATCCATTGCTTTGACAATTCCTGAGTTTGATATACAACTTTATGGGAGTTGGCAATAAAGATTTGGTTGGATAATTAATGGTTTTTAATGAAACTAATTTATCAGAATTATTTTATATAATCAAGTTTGAAATTACACATTTGGAGTATTACAAAAGTCACAGTATACATAACCAATCACATTTTCATTCTCTCACTAAAAGTGATGCATCAAAGATTAATTGTAAATCAAACATAAAAGAAGTGAAAAAATATAAATCATCATGGAAACAATTTCCCACAATTCCAAAAGAGATAAGATTGAAATCTTCCCTATAAACTGATAAGAAAACAAAAAATGAACAAAGAACATAAGCAATTTATGGAATATGAAATAAACACTACTAATAAATATGTAACAACTATGCACCACCTTACTTGAAATTGGAGAAAGGCAAATCAATATATTTAGGTCATAGAGATTCCATTTTTTACCTATCAAATTATGAGGCCATGTTTAAGGTAATGTTGAATTCTGGTAAATATGCTGACAATGTGGCATCTTCAATAATTGACTGATGAGAACATAAATTGTCATAATCCATCGTGCAATCAATTTTAAAATATCAGTCAAAAGGTGAAAGGTATTCATATCATATAAACTATAAATTTAATTTTTAGGACTTCATACCTAAGAGAACAATCAGAAGTATGGGGAAAAATTTATATAAAAAGATTTATATTAAAATAAAGATTTATATAATAAGATTACATAATAAGATTTCATAGTGGTAGTATTCATAATGTTGAAAAAAGAGAAAATTAAATATATATACAGGAAGGATTAGTAACAAAATTGTCCTAAATTTTCACATTATGCAAAGTGATATACATCTACTGTTTTTATTTGATTAGCATTATTTCCTCAATTTTATTTTTGTGAATATATCCTTATTTCTATCTGATATCTCCCCTTGTCCAAGAGAAACTCTTATCTACTTAAATGTCTCTTACTTTTCAAACACAGTGCTATGTAAAGTAGTGGGAAAGAATGCAGTGTGGGCCAGTAGTGTCACTTATTTATCTTGAACTGATACTCCTGGTAGGCAAAAAAGAGAAAGCTCCTATTTTGGGAATAGAAAAATTGTGTAAATAATTTATCTAATTAAATAAATTGTGTAAAATAATCCAAAGCTTACTGGACCAGTGTCTCTACCCAGGACATACTTCATAATATTGAGGGCATAGGGCAAGAAAAGTGGAAGCCTTGTTGAAATCTTGAGGATTTCAACAAGAGATTATTAAACCCAACATAGTGCTCTTCTGAGCACGAAGCCTTGTGCAGCTGAACAGGTTTCATGTCCATGAAGCTGACTCTGTTTCTTCCATTTGAAGATAGACTCTGCAATGGGAAAGAATATAATCAATCGATAGAGAAGTAGAATCTTGGTGGTTCAGAGCCCATGACTATTGATGGTATTATTACAGAATTCTGCCTTTGCAAGTTAAGCAAATGCATTTTTTTTTTTTTTTTTGCCTAGGATAGTGAGAGTTGGATTTCTGTTAACTGAAACCTAAACAATCTGAATATCACTATCATTATGTTTGGGAAAAGATTATAATAATCTGGAGAATTACTCCTTATTTAATCTTCACTAAAAAGAGTAAATTAATATATTCATTCAATGAATATTGTTGAATGTTTTTTATGTGTCCAGTTCTGTTCTAGGTGCTGATATAAAAACAAACAAAATTCCAGCCCTTCATGTTCTACCAGGGGAAATTAGATGATTAAAAAAATGGATAGATGAACATGTAGTATGTTAGATGATGTTTAAAAAAAGAGAGAAACAAAATCCCACCAAAATATTGATTTTTTTTAGAAAAGACTTAAAAGATATGGGCAAACGAACCACACAGATATCAGGGGAAGAGTGTTTCAAGAAGATATAGCTGCTTATACACGTGTCCTGAATTAGAATCACATCATGCAAGGGACAGTAAGGAAGGTCAGTACAGGTACAGCAGGAACAGAGTAAGAGAGATGGAGAGGGAGAGAGAGAGAATGAATTATACTACACAAGATGAGCAGTAATGGGAGTGCTAGTGTTTGAGTAAGGGAGTTACACATCTATCAATTTTGACAGGATCACCCAGGCTATTGTTTGAAAAAAGACTAAAAGACAGAAAAGATAAAATACAGGAGATAACAATGAAAATGGTGAGTAAGGATCAGATTCTGGACATATTTTCAAGTTAAAGCAAGGAAGCAAAGAGGACAGCACAATGTTGAGTTATTGTAGTACAAGCTAAAATATATGTTACTTTATATGCTAGGCCTACTGTCAAAAATTTATACACTTTCCCATTTTTATTATTTAAATTTGTTCAAGAAGTATTTAATGAGTTGGTTAAGCAAAAAAAAAAATATGTACAAGCAAAGAAGAATAAAGCAATGACCATATTAAAGAAATTATAAGTGGTTTAATATGACTATTGTAACTACAGTGTTTAAGATTGGACTTTTGAGGTAGACTAGCGTAGAGTGTGACAGGATTTGCATATTAGAAGAAAAAATATGGATTTTAATTATAGGAAATACAGAGAGCAAAAAGGGAAAATGTTTCAGGAAGCAGGAGCTCAAATATGACTGTGGAACATTGTCAAGTTACATAAAGGTATGAACAAAATTAAACTAATAATTCCATGGAGAGTCTACTTAACATTTAGCAGCACTTAAAACTACTTGAGTAAGATCCCAATTCTGTCCCTTTTAAGTATGTAACTTTCAGAATATACTTATGTCTAGTAATGGTAAGAAAAATATATGCCCTCGCCAAAATTCAGGTATAAAATTTAGAGAAATGAAAGATGGACAGAATATATTTTATGGATATTGAAACCTATCAACTTTATTAAATCTCAGATTAATTCAGACATGATTTTGTATCCTAGCATCACTATTTTTTTTTAGTGTAGATTTAAACCGATCATGCAAAACTTTGACTCAATTTCTATAAACTGAAAATTAAAATAATACTGTTCACATAAAGTTGTTTGGATGAAATTTGGCAAAAAAAGTAACACTTTGTTAATAACATAAATGTCAATAAATATTATTGATTGTATCATTAATATTATTTTCCTCATCAATCTCTTATATTCTCTCAGGCTCTGTAACCTCTATTTTATGTGTCACTTGCAATTTTCAAAGCAATGTTATGGGACATGTGGCTAATTATTTTACAAATGAGGAGACTAGAGTAAAGATAAAACTTGGAAGAGGTCTAATAATTAGAAAGTGGTGGAACCAGATTTTGAATTGACTTATAAATCACCCCCTTTTAATGTATTTTCTGAACTAGACTATATTTAAAGATTAACTGAGACAATCCTAATTAAGAAAAAGGAAAGTTTTAATACCCCCAGGTTGACTTAAACTCTTCAGATTTTTTTAGTAAATATTAATTCAGAAACACCTTCACCATGTCCATTATTCACAGAGTAAAATTGAGTTAAATATTGTACGTGTAGGATTACTAATTTCTACATTAGAATAAATCTTGTATAGATGTACTATAATAAACATATTTTTCTTCAGCTACTACAAATCATTGGGTTTATTTTTTGTATAACATATATGAGCAAATTATAATTATTTTCAAACTCAAGCTGTGCATACTAGATCACAATTAACCAATTTAACAAAGTTAGCTCTGTGACTCAGACTAATGCATTTTCTGTTGATAATGTAGCAGCTATAATAATTTTGAAACCCCCATAAAATCAATGCTTTCAATAACTGTAAAACCAACGTTAAATAAAAAAGGCTCATTAAAACATTCTATTTGAACAGCACAATACCATATTTTTCCCCTAGTAAAGTATTCTTTAGTACTGAGTAATGAATTCCAAACTTGAATTTTTTATTTTAGAATTATTATCTAACAAACTGCTAAATGGCAGCAATAATAATGTACTTCACAAAAACCACCTATGTCTTACTAAATCTTACTGTGACTTTTATTTTTAATAAAATAAATATTTTCCAAGTTTTAAAAGCTAAGACAAACCTTTAGTCAATTAAAAACTAATTTAGTCTCTTCTGAATACACATAAAATTTCCCATTATTGTTAAACAACCATATTCCAAATGACTTTAGAAATTGTAGAACATTGCAGCTTCACTGCTCTCATAATTTTATGTCCATATGAAATTTTCTCAGCATGTCCTATCAATTCTTCATAATGTTTTTTTTAGTGTTTTCTCTTTTCCATTCCCACCAGAAGCACACGATTTTATACAAAGGCTATCTGCAGCCTCAGTTCTGCAACAAGTCTCTTCTCCCTCCACCCCATTCTATATATCACTGCTAGTTTAAGTTTCCTGAATTAGATGCTTTTGTCATATAATTCCCAATTTAAAACTTAGACGCTACCTGAAAGATGAAGTTGGCATTTCTGAACCTAGCATTAAGACCAAAATATTCTTTATCCTGATGATAGCCTCCTTACTTTGAATTTATTTTTAAAAATCTAATGTTAAGAACAAACTAACTTTGTGAGGATTTTCTTACAGATTTTATTATTCTCAATCCCCATAATTTTCATTCTTTTTTTTTTTTACCATTTATAAAGAACAAGGCTAAAAATAGTTTGTTTACCACTCTTTACCCATCACCTAACATTATGTCAGGCTCATGATAAGTATTGAAAATATTTCTAGAATTGCAGAAAGAATAGGACTAACTACCATTAATCTTATTTGCTCTTGGCTATACTCTATCCTCTATCTCCACTCCCATTACTTCCTTTAACTCTGCAAAAGTGAGAATTGTTCTGAGAACAATTAGAATTGTAACACGGTAAGAAACAAAAAATGCTTGAAAGAAAAGAGCTAACAACACAGTGATATATTGTGGGCCCAAAAATGAAGAACACGAGAAAAACCTGTAAATATTAACTCAAATTGTGGGGCCACTTTTTCCCCAGAAGAAGGCAGAGTGAATGAGAAACTGGATGCAGCTTTTGATTTCCTCATTGGACCAAGAGGACACAATTAGTATCAAGGGCCTACCATTTTTATAAAGATTCTCCTAAACCTAGTTTCACTCCAGCTCCTCTGAATGCTCTTCTTGACTAGGCTTCAAGCCTGGTAAATAACAGAGAAAATAATAGAAAATTAAGCAAAAGTTATGAATACATAATTTAAGATAGGTAAACATAAATTGATTTTAAATGTATTTTATAAAAATCTCAACATCATAGGAAATAAGAATTATAAATTAAAAACCGAATGTAGTAAAATTCATATGTATCTGATTGCCAGTCATTTTAAAATCTGACAATATGAAATATTGGTGAATACGTAGGGCAAGAAAGCTATTTATGGATTGCTGATGAAAAAAGTTGGTACAAGCATTTTGGAGATTGTCAATATCTAGTAAATATCAATTCATGTAAAATATACTTCCCAACAATTTCACTGAAAAACATAAACACCTGATAATCTTTTATACACATGTATCAGGAGACATAAACACCATTACTTGTCATAGTAAACAGTTAAAATCTACCTTAATGTCTATTAGTAGGATAGTGGATAAATCAAATTTAACGCTACCATAAGTGAATACTAATCCTTTATAGCATAATAGTTATCTTTGAAGCAAAACAAAGTCAAAACTCAAGCACTTAAAACAGTAATTATTCATTATATGAGGTAGCAGTTGTAGCATAAAAAAAATCCCAAAGCTTAGTGACTTATAATCATAAGGTATGAATATGTGGGTCAGTGATTTAGGCTGTTCTCACTAGTGGTTCTTCTGGCCTCATCTGGGTTTTTACATGAGTCTGAAGTTGAGTGAATACCAGATGGATGGAGGTGATGGCCTTGTTTGGGCTTTCTTACATCCCTAGGGGTTTGGATGGAAAGAATACACTAACTATATTAGGAACCACATGTTTTTTTGTTCTTCAGTAGAATGGCTTTTACTTGTCACATAATGTGGCAGGATACCAAGAGAATGAACAGAAGTGGCTAGACTTAGAATAAGCACATAGTTTGTTTGCTCAAAGCAAGTTCTTAAGGAGTTGCAAACACATTGCAAAGAGTTGTAGAACAGGGAATGGGATAATTTAATTATTTTTTTTAATATTCTAAAT
The DNA here is from genome assembly GCA_028627145.1 of Eidolon dupreanum. Classification (NCBI taxonomy): domain Eukaryota; kingdom Metazoa; phylum Chordata; class Mammalia; order Chiroptera; family Pteropodidae; genus Eidolon; species Eidolon dupreanum. The sequence goes on along the minus strand of CM053511.1, from coordinate 16,256,348 downwards.
TTATTATTATAACATGCAGTTATGAGTTGGCTTGTCAGCTGATGTAGATTAGGCTTAGGTAATTTTGACTCTTCTTGCTCGTATGTATGAGAGTTAGCTAAGAGGTCTTTTCTACGAATTTTTCATCCTCTTTTTTAGACTAGTGGGCTATCAGGCACCTTTCTTCCTTCCTTCCTTCCTTCCTTCCTTCCTTCCTTCCTTCCTTCCTTCCTTCCTTCCTTCCTTCCCTCCTTCCTTCCTTCCTTCCCTTCTTTCCTTCCTCCTCCCACCTCCTTCCCTCTCTTTCTTTACAATTTTTAAATGAAAATATGTTTAGAGCAGTTTAATGTTTATGCAATATTGAGGGGAAGTTACAGAGATTTCTCATATTTACCTTGCTACCACACATGCACAGGGTCCTCCATTATCAACATCCCCCATCAGAGTGGAACTTTTTTTACAATTGATGACCTTACATTGACAGATGATAATCATCCAAAGTCTGTAGTTTATATTACAGTTCACTCTTGCTTGGTATATTCTGTGAATTTAGACAAATACATAAATAATAACATATATCCATTTTTATGGTATCATACAGAGTATTTTCCTGCTCTCAAAATTCTCTGCTCTGCCTTCTCAGATATCTTTCTCATGGTGGTGGCAAAGCTCATGTAAAAACGTGCAAGAGAGAGCCTTGGATGGCAGTGGAGAAATTACCACACAGTTTTTCACAGTGACTTCCATCTTTTTCACCCCTGGCCTTAGCTTCATGAATCAGTACACTCTTTGAGCCTTGATACCTCACTCTCCTCTACTCCAACACTGAAGCAGCGCTAAAGATAGTGGGATGATATCTCATAGCCAGCTATCCATACTATTTCCATTTCCATTTCACAAAGAACATGTGAAAAACAAGATTTAAACATAAACATGTAACTTAATTGTGAATCTCTTAAGTGACATGCAGCCTTGATTTCCAATTCGATTTCTGGAGGAAGTTTATGTAACATGACATCTTTTAATATAACATAAATAAATATTTTTGCCAAAGATGAAAAAATGATTACTTTAAAAATGAAACTATTAATGACTTTTTCCCCTGAGATTTCAAATTAGGGATGATAATTAGAATGAACTTTGTAGGACCAGAAATGAGTAATATTTACTTTTTAATCAATATTACTTTGGCAGCTTTTATGGATGGTCCAATAAGTTGTCTGTGATGAATAGACCCTAACCTAAATGCCTATGAAAAAACATATTTCTCTGCTTTCTAGACATATAAAATCATTCTCAAAAGTGTAACATCAAGACTACATTTTTTTTAATTGGCCTGGAAAATTATGAAAAGAAGTTCTTATTTGGGCTCTTACATATATGATTCATAATAACAGGACAAACATAGCTTAGTCACACGTTCTGATATCTGACTTATAGTGAATCAGATGATCATCCTTTTTCTTAAACTTTACATTTCTGTTTTTTTCTCCAAGGGTTTATAGGTTTATGAAAGTATTTTCTCCAAAAATTAGACTAAGATCTATTCTGTTTACATGATTTTTCAGTGTGGGAACACTACCTTATAATAATTTAGACAGCTTTCTCTCCAGTTAATATACAATTATATTGTATATATGTACATTTTAAAAAAAATATTTAAACCAATGTGTGCTCTTTTTGAAGTTTAGATTATTGGCCATATTCTCTTACAGTCTGTTAGTTTATAGAAGGAGTCTATTAAGAACAAGGAGTCTCTTGAGAATTTTCTTTCTCCGCCAGTAAAATATACATGTCCTTAACTTTATTTAACTTAACTCAATTGTTTAAATGATATTCTTACTACATGCCAGATTTATGCATTGGCAGGATACTGAGTGTGAGGGTTTCATAATTCCTTTAAAATAATCTTTTCTCTAAAGGCATACAGTCATTTATTCACAACATATATCCATGTAATTACTAAATTGGATAGTCACCCTGTTACTAACCATACCCTTAGATTATGAGCTAAGAGTTATTTGCACGGGGCCTCCTCATTTTATTACCAGTTTCATCAGCTAAACAAGTGGGTGATTTCTTTTTGAAACATTTTTATGACTTCCTGATGTCACTGGAAGTGCAGCAAACAAAACCTCATCGCAGTGCATATGTTTAATAGTTTCTTAAGCTCAATTACTATATGTCCAACTGTTTTGCCAATTTCTAAGCATGTGAACTTAATTCTATACCTTAGCAAATGTAAAACTAATTATATCTATGAAACTTTAATGATTCTAGATTAGTTCGTTAAAAGTTTTAGTGTTAAATATGCTATGACTATGATCTATTGTCTAGGAAAACTGAAGAGGTAAATATTAAACAGAGAAATAACATAACTCCATGTAGCGTGTTATAAATTTAAAAATACAGAAACATGTGAGATAACTATTTTGTTCTTAACATTTCTGACATTTCCTTGTGAAATTTGGTAAAGTCAAGAAGGCACTTTATCGTTGTGTCAAGAAACCTATAATGCTGAATTAAAATATTTTTTCCCTTTCATCGTTGGAATTTTTTATTAAAAAAATGCTTCAACACTCAAACATATACCTCAACATATATATATATATATATATATATATATATATATATATATATCTCAAATTACCTCAATATATTTATATAATATATATATCTCAGTGCATATATTTTACAGATATGTTACCGCGCTTGTCAAAACAGAGCACACTCATTTCTCTACGTGCTCTTGATTCATGTATTTAATTAAAATTATTGATCCAATTGTATTTTCTGCAGTTGAAAGAGAGATGAAAGTATTAGATTGTTCATGATAGGATAACTTTCATGATTATAAATACATGTAGCATTTAAGAAGACTCTACTAAACAATAAAATATATGTACAATTTCAAGATTATTTTAAAAGTAATTGACTGCATATAATTACAGAAAAATGAGCTTTAAATATCTGACTATAATTCAGAAAAATGAATTTGAAATTAACTTTATTAATCATTATGGAAGTGCTTTAATTTTAAGAATCTACTTGATGTAACATTAATATTTATCTTTCTTAATATGATGTAAACTCTCCTAGTATGATTAAACATATCCATACTCATAACAGACAAACAATAACAGACTAATAATTGTAGCCTCTGACATCAGTAGAATTACTAAGGTAAATGACAACCAAAAGAATTATTATTAATGTGATCTGACTGGATTTCTTTCTTTTTTTCTTGTTACATTCATGGAATACTTTTCTCTACTCAAGAGAGTATAATAGATGCCATCAAGATTATCAGTTATAACTCAGAGTGTAACACTTACTTTGTGATTGAATGTTCGGTCTGTTTAAGCAGATAATCTTTCATAGAAATAGCCATTCTTTAATTTTTAACTTGTCAGTGGAATTCTATTCATTTTAGGCTCATATTTTATATTTATGATGAACTACTGATTTCTCCCCTATTTATTGCAGTCGTTTTCTTAGCTGATAAATAGTTTAGCTACTGTGACATTATATTTAAAGGATTTGACACTGTTTATTATGTACATAAATTAGTTTATTCATGTAGAGATTTCAATATAATCTTAACATTCTAGAAAATTAAAGAAGAATAACTTTGAGCATACTATTCACTGAGATACAGTTAAAAAAAATTTTTAATGTTGAATGTAAAAAGACCTGAGTAAAACCTAGGTCTCTGGTTATGATAGGGAATGCACAAATAAACATCAATTAAAATTATATGCATGATGTTTTTGCTTATTTGGTATATGTATATGTCTAACAGCTTAAAGAACATATTTTGTCAACATCATTATCTAGTGGCTAGACCCTTATGTATAATGGGGATCTTATTTAAGAGAAAAAGACAATTTCAGATCTAACACATTCCATTCAAATAATAATCTATCCTTTCTTCTCCCAATCAATTTCTTCCTTCTGTTTGCTTTTCAGAGAAGTTTTATCCACAAAGGCCAATCCCCCTTTGTCACAATGTTACATTATTGTGTTATATACTTCTTGAGGTCAGAACAGCAAAAACCAACAGAGTATACACATATCCTTGTCTTCTTTCACAACAAAACAATAGTTACCTAGCACATCACATCTTCAAATTCCAGCCCCATGAATAATTTTTGCATCACCCCAGATCTCCCATTCCTACAACCATTAAGAGAGGTACAAAGCTACACTGAGTCTTATGTGAATTTTAGGGAAAATTTTTAAAACTTCCAAATTGTGCATGTGTTATATAGTGTAGTTGCACCAGTTTTTAAAACTACGGTCAAATCAAAAAACAATATGCTTAAATTAACAATCTAAACTTAATCTATAAAATCAATTCCCCAGAATAATGTCACATTTGATTTTTTCAGCCACATCTCACTCAGTGTATGTCTCAACTACACCACCAATACAGAAATGACAAAATAAACCCAGAACATACATTGAGAATGTTTTTAAAGGTGTAAATACCAAGACCTTCACTTTTCCCTTGACATAATAATATGGTGAGCATCTGGTGTCATGGAGGATCACAGTATCCATTATAATAAATATACTGTTATGATGGCTTGAGAAAATTATTCTCTTAGAATATCATTTTCCTCATTTGATTACAAAAAAAGAATAATATAATTTATATCCTGTTTCTCCAGTATAGAGATTGAAATTTTCAATTACAGAAAGATTTTCTGATTTCATTAAATAGATGTTAAAGAGTTATTTATTTTTATTAGTGGTTCCTTATTAACCCAGAAAAATAACAATACATATTCTGCCTATTTATAAATCTAATACTGTAATATTCATTTGAAATTTCATCTCTCCAGTAATAGAATTTGACTATGCTCTATTTGTCATCCTCTTAAATATTACTAGAAATTTAGAATTATATCTAGAAAATATACCCATACCCATAACCTCATAATATGTTGGAAAATTACTGACTCTGGTAGGAGGATATCTTTGTTCAATTCAGAGATTCGCCATTTTTACATTGTTTAAGCCATTTAACTTTTCTTAACCTCAGTTTCTTTGTATAAAATTGAGATGATGTTGATCTAATAATACTTTACATGTGTTACAAGGCAAATATAGCATATGACATATGGCATAGTGTTATATAGAACACATTGATTATAGCGTCTTGTGTACAGTGAAGGAAAAATTTATTTTAAAACCATTTAAATATCAGTTTACTTTAACATGATATATTCAAATACATATTAAAATATAATTCCCCAGTCAACATTGTACTTTGTTTTGATTTTCAGATTTTATAATCTGCAATTAGATAAGCAAATCTATTTATTCAATCTCTTGAGTAGTATAGTATAGCATAGTCCTATAATACAGATATTTTTTACTTTATTTTTTTCATACCCAAACACTTTCTACTACAATTCTGCTATTATGTTCTTATTTTTTCTAGCAAATATATATATAACCATAATAAGTCTATTTTATTTCCTTTTGCTCTTCTGGTATAGTGTTCTGCATTGAAGTCATGAATTCAATTCTATTTTATTTATGATCCAAGAAATAATATTTTCCATGCCTGTCTTTTGCATTTTATTAAAATTAATATCTGAATGTATATTATTCCATACCTGCTTTTCTTTTCTATTATCATAAAACTTATAAAGCTTCCCCTTTACTATTTTATGTCAAAGTCATTCTTATCATACATAGTACCAGTTGCTGTAGTTTTGGTCAAGTGTTTATTTCTATAATTCATCACTTTGCAGAAAATGACATTGAACATGTTGACTATGTCATAACAAGTTTTTCAAATACAATGCACTCCATCTTCTCTAGGCACAATTACTTTATAATATTTATAGTATAGTAAATTGTGTAAGTAATTTAAATATATATGTTCTTTTTTTACTGAAAGATCTTTTAATGTTTAATCAGCCTATCCACATTGCTATTTGTTTCCCTCTGTATTTTTTATTCTCATTAAACCAGTGCTTGAATTACATGAAACTACTTTAACTCTAGATAATGACTGTCAAAGCTTTTAATAAAACTCTTTGTCTTCCTTAGACTTTTTTTTTTTTGCTTGTATAGTTACTAATTCAGATGGAGAGAAAAAAATGTAAATGCACTTTAAAAGGAAGAACTTGGAATATTATTTATGAACTTATTTGGTTCAACTAAACTTTCAGCAATGACACTGTTCTCCCTCAAGCTGCAATGAAAGCAAATATAATAATATAAACTGAAATAAAACATAAATTATCATAAAATAACATACATTGCAATTAAACTTCTAAATAATTCAAATTAAATTTATTAATACATATCTGTTGTCCAGTATACCTCTTTCCAGACAGAATGTTAACTAACATTTGCTTCATAACAAACCATTCTGAAACTTCTTGATTAAAACAATAAACACTTTTATGTCTCACAATTCTGTGGCTTCTGTGGTTGATTCATACGTGTGGGGCTGGATTAGCTGCAGAGCCATTGTCTAGGGAAGACTAATTCATATATCTGAGACTTCAACTGTGATGGCCAGGATGGTTGGTACCAGTGAGGTCTCTCTACACATGGCCTCATTTTCTGTATGATGAGCTCAGACTTGTTTACATGGTGGCAGAAGAGATCAAAGAAGCAAGAGAGGATAAACTTAAAGTGTAAGCAATTTTAAACCTCATGATATGTCAACATAAACATACCATACGGCCAAGCCTAGAGGCTGTACATGCATGTATATATGGAGGAATGAATAATCAGGGGTTAGTAATGCAAAAGTATAGCACACAAAATAATAAAAAGACAAATTAAAACCCAAGTTGAAATCACATTTTTATTTTTAATTTGGTTACATTATTTCTATATCATGATTCTTTTAGATTCATATGTCTCTCCAGATCTCCCTATCATGAATTTTCAGGCTACTCTTGGAAAATATGTCTTTCCTAACAGTTACACAAAATAATTGACTTTAACAAATGCAATCACTTGCTATTTTTTGTTAAATTCCATAGCAGTGTGGTTGCAAAGCTTTATTTGTTTGATGGAATTAAAGTATTCGTATCTCATTTCAGTATTACCTGTTACAGTAGCACACTGCATCAACTTATAACTTGTATTCACCCTTCAAATTGTTAACTTAAATCATGTCCATTCAAATAAGAAGCACAAGTAAATGAATATCAAAATTCGGGTTATATATACAATTATAATTATATCAATATGTTTGTTGTTAATGACAATTCATCAAGAAAACTGCACACACAAAAAATGAAGATAGTTTGCAATAGCAAATTAGCTTAATTATTACAATAGTGGGTTTTGGTATCTTCCTTCAGTATTTCCTTTGGTGTAGGGGTATTAAGAAATGGGTAATTAATCCAAAGAAGGGATTAATTTATGAGAGCTCAGTCACCCCAACATGCATGATTAAATTCCACTATGAAAATCTCATTTTTCTGAGATATGAAGGTAAATGTGTAAATTAGTGCTAAACCAGTAGCGTATATAGCCAATTTTTATTTTGCCCACATTTTAAATTAATTCTTTTGTTTTAACTCTGAAAAACACTTAAAAATGTAAAATCATTATTACAGATCTACTAGAATTACTCATGGTTTATTATACTGTAACATTAGAATATTGATGTTTTTGATGTATTACAATTAATGCAATAGTGCAATAGCAACCTTATGATGCATTGCCATAATATATCATCAAAGTGGTTCTATCAGAGAACTAAGGAGACTGATGGCATTTATAAGACTTTTGGGTAAAAATATAACTTTGTGAACTATTTGTAACAGAAAGAAATGAAAAGTTAAGAAAAAATGAACATAAATTAGGCAAAGATCCAAAAGTTATGACAGAGTAAATCATGAGTAGAATATTTAGAAAAAATTATATAAAAGAAAAAACAAAATACTTTTACTCAGTAATTTTTCTCATTAAATTTGGCAGAAATCTTTGTGCAATGAGAAAAATATAAACATGTATATATGTATATTTATTTTGAAATAAGAGTTTATAGATTGTATCTATCTAATATAATGTTCCAAATCCTTATATAGGTAAATTATGTTTACAAGAAATATAAGACTGAGATTAATTATATTTGTACATTTTTTGTCATGTTATTTAGTGGTAGCATTGTATCTTAGAAATTGAAATGTATTTATTACAAGTATTCCATTATTATAATTACTATTTACAAAATTTTAGTTTCATGCCATTTTATGTTTTTAAATATGTTCATTTTCTTGGTGCAATTAAAGTAAAATATGTCATGACAAAGGTAATCCAATAATTACTAAATACTTATTTTATAGCAAAGTATTAAAATGAGAAAATGTGAACTCTGCTTTGGTGTGAAATGTTTTATTAATAAATTATTCATAATAATGACTACATTTGGCAGAAGCTTTATAACTCCTGTGTGACAGATCTCTAAATCAATCTTGTTAACTTATCCTTGCAGGAAGGTCATTGAGATCACAATCCTTCAATCTAGGCAAATAATATAGGTACAGTATTTGTAATCTACTGACAATAGCTTAGAAATCAAACAAGGAATAATGTAAAAAGTTCGGCTAAAAACTCATTTACTCTGATGTCCTCATTCTGTAGTGTATATTCCAGTTCACAAATAAATGATGTTTGCTTGATTAATGAAAATGTGCCTACTACCTGACTCTAATGAGTCAGTGTAAATTTATATAAATATTAATGACTATATGTGTACTAATAAATGGAAACAACCCAATATCATCATCTCTCTGAACAGTATAAGCAAAATATAAAGTGACACTTTGATTAATGTTCATATATATTCTTAAAATGAGAGGTCATATGAGCTAATTCTTGTTATTTAATATTTATTATTATAAATTATTTATAATTTATTTATATATTAGAGATGAAATACATTTCACTACTACTCCTGGTCATTTATTTTAATAAATAAATGATATTTCATGATGTTCAACATCTGTAACATTCGGGAAATTTAGTTTACTGTTTTTATATAGTTTATATTATAAAGATCTGCTTTTCCCCTAATGTTCTCTTTATTTTTAAGAAAGTCTTTCAGAAAAAAAAAATCTGAAAAAAAATATATATTTAAAATAGGACAAAGAAATAAATGTCAGAAAATAATGTCTAAATGAAAATAAGGAAAATTATATTTGAACTTTAGGGAGGGACATATAAAGTGGGAGATTTCTGCTTATAACCTATGAAAGTAGAGAATTCAACCACAGTAGATAATTTCTGAACAAAAAATCCTTACAAGTCATAATGTGAAAAATATGATTTTAAGATACTTTAAATCACAGGTATTATTTTTTCTTTCTGTGTCCTTGACATTTCCATTTTTTGGTTTCCTCTCATCAGTTATTACAAGCATGCCACTTCTTTCTTGAAACAAACAAAAGAAATAAAGCAAAACAAAACAGTGATGAAGTTCTTTAGTATACTTCCTCCCTCACTGCAAATGTATCCCTCTCCTCTATTTTAAAGTCATTTACAGTTTTCTACACTTTCCCATTTGTTCCTCACTCTCGTGCATATGACTCAACTGCTTCCACAAGTCTGCAGTAATCTGCCTGTTGCTAAGCACTAGACACAGAACGTAATGCTTATCTCACTTGACCTCTCAATAGTGTTTGTCGGCGTTCTTTTCCCATAGCAAAATGATGCTCTTGTTTTCTTCCTGTATTCCTGGGCTTACTTCTCTTTCTCAGACTTCTTTTTCTTTGTGGCCATTTAAAAAATATTGATATTCATTAGAGCTCCATTCTAGGCTTTCTTCTCTTTTCAGTACATATATGCTCATTCCAGCAATTCCCTCTTAAGACTTTCCTGTTGAGATCCATCATTTTATAAGAAGCCCAAATTCAGTATGAGGATTATAACCAATATCATAGGCGAAAAATACTTAAGTAATAAATACAGTTGTAACACAAGTTAGGTACTACTTTCTCTTTGATCCTCTGACTGAGAACATCAACTTAAAATGTGATAAAATAAAATTGCCTACTTTGATCTGAAGCTGGGCTCATGTAATTTCAATGTCAATATATTTCAGGCCTAGCATCCCCAGAGAGGTGATCGGTTGACATTGACAGCCGATCTCAGAGTCCTCAGCTAACATCAAATGTAGCCATCTGAGTGAAACTTCTTGAACACTTAAACCTATAGAAAGATGAATGTGTCTCTAGCTGGCATCAAATTGCAATCTAATGAAAAACCCAAGAAAGAACTGTGTAGCTGAGCCCAGTTACCCCATAGAACCCACTAAGTTTAGATGTTGGTTTATGTGCAGTGATATACAACCAAAACTATCACTAAGAAATGTTAACATAGCCCAATGCCAAAACCAACCATAGATTTTATTATGTGTTGAAGAATTAGGAAAGTTGTTTGCTGAATATTATTTATGTAAACTAATTTTTATTTTTATTTTATTTTTTATTTTTATTTTCAGTAGAAAAGTCTACAATGATGATTGTTTCCTAATAAAATAATCAATAATAATAAAAATGTGCATGTTTCTTTCAAAAACTTAACAATGTGACAGATAGATACTTTTTAGAGAAGTTAATATATATTTGAGTTGTCAGAACTTCTGATCCTGTCATATCACTCTTACAGAATGGAGGACTTTTCACAGTTCTTTCATTTCTCAGCTCTTTTAACTATAACTATGGCAATGATTCAGCTACATCCTGGATATATAATGTATATAAAAGGGATTTTTGAGTAATAGAGTTAAAAGTAACTATAAAAATGTAACTATATAATATTATATATTATTTTAATTTTGAACAAATAGACCATTCCTCTTAGTACAATTGAGAAATCATACATTAATAATAAAAGGCATAACATCTTATGTATCTTTATGATCTTATTTATTGATTAAGAATTTTAACAGTATCATTAGAAATCTCCAGTTAATCTTCTCTTTTAATCCTTAAAACTGTCTGTGTAACATTACAAAAAGTGTTCTACATTGTCTTTTTCTAGGAAGGTAAATTACATAATAAAACTAAACAAGAATATATTTGTCAGATTTATTTTTTATATTCTCTTTGTCTCATTTCCCCAATTACTTCATGAATCTACATCTTTGCTCATATAATATATAACAACTATGAAAGCCAGCTCGTAAGGTACATTTTACATTGAATGGCTGCTCAGTTTTCCGCCCAACTTTTACTATGTTATTCTAATGAAAGCTATTGCTGGGAACACTAGGCCTGAAATATATTGACATTGAAATTACATAAGCCCAGCTTCAGATCAAAGTAGGCAATTTTATTTTATCACATTCTAAGTTGATGTTCTCAGTCAGAGGATCAAAGAGAAAGTAGTACCTAATTTGTGTTACAACTGTATTTATTATTTAAGCATTTTTCTCCTATGATATTGCTTATATTCCTCATACTGAGTTATTTTGAAAGGCAGTGAAATTTTTGAACAATGTGTTCTTTAGAATTTTTGTAAAGTGTATGTTAGAGGGTGTGTATACACAAATATAATTTCTTAAGTAATGTGGTTTCTCTTATTAAAACATACTTAATACCAACAAAAATGAAATATATAAGTGACTAAGAGTTGAAATGGCTTCTCTATACAATCTAGTATGAATCTTTTAGTTACTATGTTTTGAAAAAGAGTATTTTCCAAAAGAGATTCTTGCAGCGATGAAACTGTTCTGTATTTGACTGTGGTGATAGATATATACAAACCACAGGTGATAAAATTGTCTAGAACTAAATACACATAGCCACATATAAATCAGTACACATAAGATGGGGGAAATCTGAGCAACATCACTATATTTAATAAATGTCAAATCCTAGTGTGATATTGGACCATAGTTTTGCAAGAAGTTACCCCTGGGGGTAAAAATAAGGTGCACATCAGATCACTGTGTTTTGTTTTGTTTTTTTAATAAATACATGAGCATCTACAATTATCTCTATAAAATTTTCAACTAAAGTGAAGTTATTACTTAGTGTTCATAAATTTAATTTACACTGAAGTAAAAAATGACTTGTAAAGAGAAACAGTTCTTAATTTGCTCTCATCATTGAATACCATATTTATATCATCGTTTAATATTATGAAGTGCCTAATAAATTCTTATTAGGCAACATTTCTTGTGAAATGATTTATTTCTCCTGTCATTTCACTAACATTTATAAATTAATTACTATGTGCCAGCACCAGGCAATGTTGTAGGCTAACCCAGGGCTGTGTACTTGGAAAAATAACACATAGCCCATGTTATGAGGGGCTTTAGCAATCTAGACTTAGAATGCTTAAAATATGTGTATGCCTTAAATGTGCATAAAAGGAGAGAAGATAATTTTGCTTCAGATAATAGAGAAAGTCTTCACAAATGGTAAAGAACGTAAAGTAAAAGGGATGAAAAATAAATGGTTGTGGGAAGGAATCATTTAAAAGTATGCCTGCAGTCTATTTTCTTCTGTTATCACAGATGCCTTAAAAAGGGAGGAGGAGGATGTTATCAGGCCAAATATCCTTGTAAACATGGTGGTTTAATACACTTACAGGAAAAAGCACTAATGGTATTTATTAGAAAGAAAGCCCAGTGTACAGAATGCTCTTACAAGGGTGCACCCGGTCTAATCAGGAGACTCACAAAATGAATCTTCAATTTATATTTTTATGGGGCAGGGATCATTTAAAACAAATAAACTATGTTATTAATTGGGTATGAATAGATATTCCGTAATGAAATGTCTCTTTATGTAAGCAAAGAGTTCATGATCCCCATGTTAACTCTGAATCTCAGAGCCCTTTGATAGGGCTTTGTAAATGTAGAAATTAGATAAAAGTATAAATGGAAGATAATGTTGAGTTGCTTCTTTGAAATTTCTGGATTGTGCCACTAAATGAACCTGAGAATACAACAGCAGACAAGATTTGGAAAAAAGACAATGATCTTAAGTTTTGGATATGCTAAGTTTGGGGCTTTGTGAGATGCAATAATTTTCATTTGTTCAGACAATGACCTGGTGTTACGCTGTTCTCTGGACGACTGTATGTACCTACTTGTTTAAATATTCAAGCCATATGTACACTACTGATCCGGTACACAACTTATTAAGTATAGTCTGTCCCTGTTTAGTTAACAATAACTTCCTCAACTGTTCCGTCAGCCCATGTGATCTGATTATCGTTTTCTTTTATTACTTATAACATTCATTTTGAAAATTGCTTTCTTCATAAACTATTTTCCTTACTATTTTCTTTTTTAAAGATGCAAAATTCATGTTTTTTTTGTTTGTTTGTTTGTTTGTTTTTGGTAAAGAATAGTTCTATTCATGTACTTTTTACTGTGGTCAAATACACATAAAATTAAACATTTTAACTATTTCGAAGTGTATAAATTTCATGGCATTTAATGTTTTGACAACATTGGGTAATCACCACTGCTTCCTAATTCCAGAATATTTTTATTACACCAAAAGAAACCCTGTACCGTGAAGCAGTCCTTCCCATTCCTCCTTTATTACAGCACCTGGAAACCACTGATGTATTTTCTGTTTCTATGGATTTTCCTATTGTGGAAATGTCACATAAAAGGAATCATAAGATGCATGTCCATTTGTGTCTTGCTTTTTGCATTAAGCATGATGTTTTCAAGGTTCATCCATGTTGTGCCATGTATAAATACTTAATTCTTTTTTATTCAATTGAATGAATATACTACAATGGTTTCTAACTATATATTAATTCATTTTTTAAACATTTTATTATTAGAATGATCATTCATAATTTCATTCATTTGACAAATGTTTGTCAACAGGCCACTTAATGCTAGCCTTGTTTTGGGCTCTGAGACTTCAGTGAAACAGAGCCAGTTGCTGGCACTAGATCTACTATCTTAATCCTGTATACACCTCAGGCTGTTATAGTCTGGCTTTTAACTTAATCACCTCAATAGCGACCTCAATATATTTTACAGTTCTTTCACATATTACTTACCCATCATCTTAAATAATATAATGATATTTGTAATTATTACTGTGTTCTCCTTTCTTTTTTATGATATCCACTTTTCTTCTGATGCTTTTAAACCATATAGACAACCCTTTCTATGATTTTTAGAAAATTATCTTAATATGTAGTTTTAAAGAAATAAATTAGACCTTAATTAAAACATGAAAAAGAAATTTTATATTTCCACTATGTATACATAAATTGGAACCAAGATGCTCATATTGCTTGCTTTTTTCTTTTAACAATATATTGTGAATATTTTATTACCAATAAAACCTATTATATACTTACTATATTCTCTGCATAATATTTCATTTTAAAAATATACTATAATTTAAATACTCTCTTAATATTGATCACTTATATTTCCAAAGTTTATTTTATGTGATAATAAATTGGTGCCATTGTGACTAAAGATTTATAAGCATTTTATGTTTATTCTGATATTTATGTAAATTATTGGTGAAAGTTAGTTATTTTTCACATCTGTGGTACTCATTTTTCTTCATGTATAAATTTCATATTATAATGTTAATCTTTTTTCTTCTCATATTGATTGCTAAACTCTGTTAAAGATTATTGTGTTTATTTTTAACCAGGATCATACTTCACTTTACATTTTATGATGATTTTGATCTCTGGAAGGGTTTTTTATATGTTTAAAAATAAATGATATTTTATTACATAATTTATTCTTTTGTTTTTAGGATTAAGAAGGCTCCCAAAATGTAAAGTCACCATTAACAACATTATTATCTTTAGTTCTTTTATTATTATGTTTTTATATTGAGGTAGAATTCTAAATCATTTAATAAAATTTTCCAAATAATCTTTATTTTGAAAAAGTTATTCTTTTCCTAATATTTTGAATTGTAAAACATATTTTAAAGTTACATTGTTTTGTGTAATTCATCTGTTTCTGGACATTCTACTATTCTCATAGGACCTGAAACAGACTTTGAATGAAAGAGGTAGAAATATGGCTTGAAAGAATAGCTTGAGACATTTCCTACAATGATCATGATATTCTTCTAGTCACCTGTAGGATATGACGCTCACTTATGTACCTCCAAACTAGATTGCTCTTGATACCCTAATGACACTTATGAAGGAGAAATTAAATATGTTTAAACTAAACCCATTTTTTTTCTCCAAAATTGCTTATCTTTCTCTATTTTCTCTAACAGTGAAAGGCACTACCGAAAGATCCTTGCATATGTACTGTATTTCTAATTTCCAAGTTAAAATTGATTCTTAAATTATTTTAATTTGGACCTTAAATACATTTTATATTCATTCCTTCCACTATATCCTCACTGCTACTATCTTATGTTAGGATATACTACTTCGTCAACTAGGTGATGAACTTTTTATATTCTCATGTCAAACAGGCCCAGCTACCTTTTTCTGTTTAACACATTGTTGGCAGAGTGATATTTTTTACAAATTTATGTCAGTCTCTATAAAATAAAATCTAAAGATCTGCCCTCTTACTCTCTACCTCTGAGAGGAGACCACACTCTGTGGAGTGTTACTTCTTTCCTAATAAACTTTCCCTTTGACTCTAAAAAAAAAAAAAAAAAAAAATCTAAAGATCTGATTATGGCTATCATATTCCTCATCACCTACCTTATAAAACCTATATATCTCTGCGTGGTTTTCTAGAACCTTCATGATTTAGACCCTAATTCATACTTCAACAATAAGAAACTGCTGATGGTCTTCAGAACAGTGTTCTTTTTTTGCCTTGTTGTCTTTATGCTATTTAATCTACCAGAAAAGGTCTTTAGTTGATTGCCCACTTAGCATATTCATATTGTTTAAGTCTCAGCAAAATGTTAATTCCTCTGCGGGAAAGTCACTTATTCTTTTTCTTATGCTTCCGCTGAAGTTTTTAGAAACATTCATTAAACAATGTTACTGTATTTTACTGTATTTGAGAACAGGAATAATGCATTTTCATCTTTAAATCTCTAACTTCTAAGATAGTGTCTAGTCATAGGAGGTACACCACATATACATTTAAAAATGAATAGCTTGTGGATACTTAGCTTACATTTTTCCCTAAATAAAGAGCATTAGGGAAAAGAGCTAGAATTCCATGATTCTTAATTAGGAGTCCTCTTATTTCACAGTCTGATTCACTAACTCTGGAAGTTAAGTAATTCTGCTTAGTTACAAACCATAGTGACAGTAATTTTCAAGATCTAAGTGTAGTAGGATGCCTACTGACTCTTTGATACATTATCAGCTAATTTGTTTTATCACGGGCTATTAAAATACACAAAGTTTCTGATACAGAAATATATCCCCACACAGAAACTTGTATGCAAATGTTTATAGCAGCATTATTTATAATATTCAAAAGTTATAAACAACCCAAATGTTTATCAACAGATGAGTAAATAAACAAAACTAGTGTATACATTCAATGGAATATTCTTCGATCATAAAAAGGAATTAAATATTGCTACATAGTACCACTTGGATAAATCTCAAAAGTGTTACGCTAAGTGAAAAATGCCAGACACAAAAATTGCATATTGTATGATTCTTTTTATATGAAATATCTAGATTAGGCAAATCCTTAGAGACAAAAAGTTTTGTGGTTCTGGAAAATGAGGAGGAGGGAAATGGGGAGGGATTATTTAAAGTATATGAGATAGTCTTATGAGATGATGTAAAAGTTTTAAAACTAGAAAGAGGTGCTGGTAGCACAATGTTGTGAATTTTAAAGTACACTTTATACTGGTTAATTACATGTTAAGTGAATTTCAACAATGACAAAAATTAAAATAGACTGCCTGGGCTCAAATACACGCTCTGTGTTTCCTCTCTGTGTGACCTCAGATGAGTTACTTAACTGCTCTGTACTTAACTATTGTAAAGAATAAGACTTAACTTGTGAGATTATTTTAATACTTCAATAAGAGAATGTGTGTCTGCCTACAGCTGTGCATAGAGAATTATTAATTATGACCAAAATGTGCTTAATGATTAATAATAATAAAATGTTAATAGCAGATTACTTTAATTAAAATAAGATATGATGAAGGTCTATGGTAGTGTGGCAGCCTGACCCTGCCTGGCCATTTTCTGCTCGAATGAGTTCATTCCTGAGTACCTCAAGGGCTCTCTGGCTAACATCGGTTTTTTTCATAGCTGGTCAACCAGTTAATGTTCTTCCTTATATCTGTAGCTGTGTAGGAATGACTAGAATG
>CM053511.1:16219529-16238611 GCA_028627145.1 Eidolon dupreanum | reverse complement strand
TTAGGCCAGCTAAGACTATGACCCTCCTGTCCTTTGTCTCTGGGGATGCAGGGGGGATTCTCGACATATAGGATATTCTTTGGGCAGTCTCTGGGCTGGGCCCCTATTCCTTTGTTCCTCTTGTCCCTCATGTCTGATTAGCTACCTAACAATGGTAGGTAGTCACACCCCAGACATATAACTTCTTTAATGAAAGTTTTTAAGCCAGCCCTTGTTGTTCTTGTGCATCTAGGTTCACACGCCTTTGAAATACCAGAAGTAATGACCCTAGAAGTGGGTATTAACCCTCAAGAGAGCACATAATCTTGTTAAATATCCTGTAATCAATCCTCCTACCCCTTGCTTTCTCCACTCATCCTTATATTCCCTTCTTAATTTCAAGAGAAGCTGCAAAACTGTTATTCTCTGTAGCATTTGAGATCTTGCTCCCTGGCATATGTCATCAATTCGATTCAAATCAACTCATAAAAATTCTCTGCAGGTTTGGACATTTCTTATGCCAACATACTATATTCACTTAAGTTTTATTTTCCAGGTTTTTCCTGAAATTCCATTTGCTTTTTTATTTTCTCTTCATTTTCATTTGTTAATTTATATTAAAAAATGTTCAGGTTTTCTGAAATTTTCCTCTGTTTTATTCAATTTGTAATTAAACCTCTCCATTGATTTTTTTTTTTTAGTTTATTATATGTCAGTCCTAACATTTCCATCTGATTTATTATATTTTATAAGTTCTTTGCTTTCTTTTAAAATTTATTTTAAATGTGTTGTCATTTACATCATGAAGTATATATTTAGTAGCTACTTTATAGTTCTTATGATTTCAACATCTCCATTACTTTGGAGTTGGCATCTGTTAATGAACTTTATCAATTAAAATGGAGTATAACTCTTAGTTCTTTGAATATAGAATTTGGATGTTTCCTGAACATTGGAATATTTCATTGTGTAGATCCTGGATTCTGTTATAGTTCTCAGAAAAATATTAATATTTCCACTTTAAATAAGTTATTATTTTTGTTATATTTTGGTTACCTTGTGTGTGTGCAGGCTCAAAAGTTTTTAATCAAAATTTTAACCACTTACACCTTGCTGATTTGAGGCTCTGATCCACCATTAGAGAAAAGCCACAAAAGATGAAAATTCCAAATTATGAATCCGTTTAACAATCTGTCTGCATTACTTTACTATTCTGAATCATATGGTTGTTTTCTGTATTTTATCTTGAACTGATAATTTTTATCAATGAATGGGCTGGACTATGATGAGCTTACAGTGATATATTGGAAAGAGAACACCCAATGATTTTATTGATTAAGGATCTATTAACCTGTCTGGAAATTTCAGTAGATATATAGTACAATAAACAAAATTTCTTAAAATGAGTGAATGGTTTAATTAATGAAATTTAAGTCATATGAAACCAATGTTTCCTGGTAGTAATACATATGGATGCTACAATCCTAATTATCTAGATTACCACTTATATACTCAACTCACTTGAATACCTGATGTCCAATAAATAAATATGTGTTATTCTAGTGAAAATGTCAACTGCACATTATGATGAATTATTATAATGGAATTTTGGATAGTAATTCCTTTACGACAAATTCTATTTTATTTCAGTAGCATGCTAGTAAACATATTTATAGACTAATATAAGAAGCCAAAACTTACTTTGGTATTATGCAGACAATGAAGTTAGATCTGAGGTATATATATTTGTAGTCTGTTTGTTGCTTTAACTATTAAATGCTGTAGCAAGTATGGGATAGATTCCAGAAACATTCAGGTATCCTAAAGACATACTGGAACTTCTTGGAATGTATTATCTTGAGAGTGAAAAATTGCAAGGATCTTTATGCTTCTTATAAGAATAGTAGCCTATAAAAGTGCTATACTACTGTTTTTGTTGAATTTATACTCAATAGAATAAGAAAGAGTGACTATATTGAGGCGGAATGTATTCCAAGTCTACACATATGGCTGTCAATAAATTAAAAAATGAAGAAAGAATTTCCCAGTGAGTATATGTACTAATAATATGGCAGCATTTTTTCCGCTTAATTGTAAGTAATCTATATGTATTGCTTTTTTTATTCAGTAAATGTTTCCAGAGCAATCTCTATATATCAGACCGCATGCCATGCTGGTTTCACAGAATCATATAATGAATACATGCAAATTAAAATTAAATTATTTCTAGATGTTATTGTTGTTAAATTGTCATTGCTTTGATACATGGAATTTTTATTATGTATTTACAAATGTAGTCACTTCTTTTTTTTGCTTTGTTCTGATGATCTAATTTATGATAATCAGTGTGCAAGACAACTTTGCATGTCAGTTTTTCACAACTGAGCTATGCCTTTTAAATACATTCATTTTACTTGTGCCTCAAACTATTTACAAAATATTTATATGAAGTGTTAAAATTTTCCTTAATTTATCTTGTGACATACTTAGGATTTTAGATAATGACATAAAAATTCAAAGTTTAAGCTACCATTTTTATGTGTTTTGGAACCAATTATTAAAGATTAGCAGAATGAACATGCTACCACTATTTTATATTAAACATATGCTTTATAAGAATGCTTAATGTTAGTTATACCTAATACACTTTGGTGTATTAGGATACACTTGTTTGTAAATGACAGAAAACTAATTTAAACTAGTTTAGGTAATAAAGAATATTTTGGATAGCATAACAGAAAATTTGGGGCACAAAAAGATCTATGAGGTCAAATTAAAATATCAAAACTTCAGAGCTTTTTCTCTCTGTCTCTGTCTCTGTCTCTGTCTCTCTGTCTCTCTGTCTCTCTGTCTCTGTCTCTGTCTCTCTTTCTGTCTCCCTCTGTCTCACAATCCCTCCCTCCCTTCTCTCTACTGCTCTCTCTCCCTTTCTCCTTTTTCACATAACTAGCCTCACCGTTAGTGAGGCCAAAAGGTGGCCTCTGACAATACAAGCCTGCAAAATGTTATATCAATATTGAAAAGGAAGAAATTTCCTATCATTCCCAAAGTTCACGAGTCATATCTCCCAAGTGGACTCTGAATAGCCATAGATGATGTAACTACTGTGGTTGGGGGCTATGTTACTGTAATCGATGCAATGTGAGTCATCCTTTACCCCTATGGTATCCTCGGGGATAAAGGCATGCTGCCCAACACTGACACGGAGAACCCAAAGAATGGGGAATTATTGGATCTCTTGAGGAAAAAAAAATCAAACAACCAAATTGAAAAATGGCAATTGGTATGGATAATGGAAAAATTGAGATGAATTTTTTTCCGAAACTTAATTCCTCTATGTTTTTTAGATTATTCGTTGATCATCAGAACATTTCCTTATATATTTGTCAATGTCAGTGTTACTATGGTAAGGAAAGACACATACAAATTTTAGAAATTATTATTTTTTATTTTATTAATATTAGATAAAATAAATAGGAGATAATTTCTCTTTTCTCTCAGCCTTCTTCATTTTCTGATTTTAAGGTTGATCAAAACTAATGTCTTGGTACATGACTGGGACATGGCTTATGCTCTAGGGCTGGTGTGATGGAAACTATTCTTCGAGAAGCCATGGGTAGTCACCTAATTTCTTTAAATAACTTTACGAGAAGTAATTCACATAAATAAACTATCTATTTAAAGTATACAAATGAATTTTGACAATTAAATTCTATGCAACCAATACAATATTCAAGATAAAGATGTATTCACCACCCCCAGTAGATTTCTTATGTCCCCATCCATTCCTCCTTTTTGTCCATTGATTTGCTTAATGTCAATGTATTAAGTAGTCTTCTCCAGAGAAGTAGAACAGACAGGAGTTATATATCAATCATCTATGTATCATTGAGAGATTTTTTTAAAAAGAAATTGGCTCATACAATTATGTCGGCTGGAAAGTCCCAAGAGTTGCATGCAGTCAGAAAGGTGGAGACCCAGGAGAGACAATGTGTTGCTCTAAAAATTAATTAATCATATGTATGACGATCAATTTTTAGACTCTCTATTATTCAGTTATACTGACCTGTATATCTACATTTTTGCCAGTGCTGCAATGTCCTGACCATATCTCTTTAGAGTAAGTCTTTCTTTAGTAGGCTATGCGAGCCCTCTAACATTGTTCTTTTGCAAAGTTGCTCTTTGCTCTATTTTTTTTTAAATAAACTTTAGAATCATTTTGTCAGTTTCTGCATAAAATTCTGATTTTGTTGGTGGTGTATAAATTCTAAAGATCAATTTGGATGAACAACAGTGAATTTTTAAATTCATGAAGATATATACTTATCTATTTAGGAAGGTCTTCATTTTACCTCAGAAATGTTCTATAAGGGTATACAATTTTGTTAATTGCATTTATAAATACTTTTGGTGTTATCGTAAATGCAATTTAAAAATTTTTATTTTCTAATATACTATACTAACCTTATATTCTGCAAGCTGATTAAATTCACTTATTAGTTATACTTAATGTTTTTTAGATTCATTTGGATTTTCTGTTTATTTTCATAAATAATCATATCATCTGCAAATAAGGAGACTTTTAATTCTTCATTTTCAGTTATACATTTCTTTCTTTTTTTTCCTTTCTTCCTCCCTCCCACTTTTCTTTTCTTCTTTTCTCTTTCTTCTTTCTTTCCTTTCTTTGTACTTTCATTATCTGTTATCATACTCACTAGGGCCTCAAAACAGAAGTGAATCGAGTGAGGTGTTAAGACAGGCATCCTTGCTTTACCCTTGACCTTAGGTGGAGCATGTTTAATATTTCAACATTAAGTATAATTTCAATTGTAGGCTGACAGTTGCTCTTTCATTTTGGGTTGATTAGTGAGATTCCATTATCTCTAGAAAAAAACAAAAACTATTGAATGACCTAAATGTTTACTTTCACAGGAGAGGACTAAAGGATGACTTTTCTTTTTCTTCTCTGACTCTGCTCACTCACGCAGCAGGGTTTAAGTTTGCCTTGCCTGCTTTTATACCCTAAGTGTTTTAAATCTATGTCTGTAGACTTTTTGTTTGGTTGGTTTGTTTGTTTCCAAGAGTTCATAAGTATGATTTTGGTTCCAATTAAATGGCTGAATTTAAGTTTAGCATTTTAGGTAAAGAGAGAATACAGTTAGATGGCTCACATTTTCCCTTAATGTTTAGGCACATTTATGTGATAAGACAAATATCTACTATGTGGTCCAATATAGATTACCAGAATTTCCTATTGGTTTTTGAAGTTATATTTGCACCTTATGATAAAGTAATTCTTTGTCTGCTTTCTGAAAGTATATTTCTCTGAAATTTTGTTTGTGGCAATGATTGGTAGAAGCTTTGGATAGATCTCAATTTCTGGTTAGTGAAGAAAAATATTATATTGATATCAAATCTTAAGAGAAGAAACTTCATACTATCCCAATAACTATGTTTTATGTGATTTAAAAACAAATTTGATTATACACTAATGTAAACCAAGTTAAGGAATGATTATTTCATATTTTAATTTTATAAAATGAGATTCTGGGTGAATGAGTTTATTTTGAAAATTGCTAGTGTAAGACTGTTCACAGATATTTTTCAGCCAAATACTATAGAAAGTACATTATTTTACAAGAATGCTTGAATCATTTTATCAGTTCTAGATATAACCAGGAAAAGCAAATTATCAACAGATATGTTATGCCTTGACATCTACTGGTAATAACTGATAAGATATCAGAAGAGTATATTATTATGTTTGTCTCACCATGGCTGAATATAATGTGATCATGAAGCTCAAAACAACCACCCAAAGAAAACATTAAAACTATGCATAAATCTATGTATGTAATCGTAGACTTTGCAAATCTTTGGATTTTAAATAGAAGACATTACATGGCATTTTTAGAGGTCATTCAATAGAATATAAAACCAGAACTGTTGACCTACATGATTCAGTCATTCTGAATCCATAGTAAATATGAACTGTGTGCTTGGGAAAGGGATACAAAAGAATGAGTAAATATGTTGAATAATTAGGTTATTAGTTTATTTCTTGAAAATAAATTATGTACCTATGGGTGGTTTTTTTTCTACCTCCAGGTTTATTCCTCCTTCCAGAGATTTCACATTTCTTAGGATCATATAAAATTTTACTATTATGGTACTTGTTTTTAATAAATATTCCACATTCAAGTGTCTGTAATGCACTAAGGTTATGGTAATATGTTTACTCTTGGGGATGTGTGCTAACTGAAAGGTTGCATCTAGTATCCTTTCATATGAGGATATAAAAATCAATTAATTTTTTTCTAAACACTTTTTATAACATCTGTACAATTCTTCTTCTGAGTTTTAGCTATCTGGTGGTCTTTCAGAAATATAATACTCATTTGTGATTTTCATATTCTTGGCTTATATCTTGCTACAGTTATTCAATAGATGTTGACAGCTATCTTTTCAAATAATCTGTGATTACCTTAAAATATGTAATTATCAAACCCATTAACAATTGTACCACTTTAATTGGCTGTGTACTTCTCCTGAAGTATCTTTCAGTAGTAGACACTGGAGGTTGTCTACACATTTATTCACCCCTTTTCCACAATAAAAACCAATTTTGTTCAGGTATCTAAACTTCTCCTCTTCAGCCTTGCGCCTCAGGGCAAATTCTAACCCAGTTTCAACAGTGTTTTATTTGTCCAAGAATATTTTCATTTGCCATGTCAGTAATTGGTTCAGAGATGGGCAGATAATCGAGTTTTGGCCAATGAGATACAAGAGAGTCTCAAATAAAGGACATTTTCTGTTCTTTCTATGGATAGTGTCAAACATGTTAAGATTTCATATCAAGCCTTCTTGATATGAAGCCAGAACTTAAGGCAGCAAAATGGAGAGAAAGAATGCAATTGGGTTCTGGATAGTGTCACTGACCTGTTAAATCAGACAATCCTGGAGCCATCACTACCTCTACAATATTGATTTGTAATAATAAAAACCCATTTGGATTGAATTTTCTTTTATTTGTAGCTGCTAATATCAAATTATATAACTATCTGTCATTCATTTGTGCATTTGTAAAATCACAGATGTGACACTGAAGCCATTTTTGCCTTTATAATAGTAAACTATGATGGTTCCCATGGTCATTTAATTTCAAAAAGATAAATTATACATAATGAAGGAATTTGCATAGAAATTAAATAATGAAGAAAAAGGAAACTTAAGTCTTGTGGTCACTTTATTTAAAATATTTAAAAGAAAAAAAAACTGATGAGATCTGGATTTTTAATCATATTAATCATGTCAATTATAAAATTTACAGAATTAAAATCTTTATTTGAGAGCTTAAAAATGATCACTTTTATACCTATAGTATCTAACATGTTATCCAAAATGTAAATAATAAATTGAACATATGCAAATATATATATGTGTATATATAGAATCTTTATGTATATGAGTATATGCATATATTTTATATATACATGTATATATATATATATATATATATATATATATATATATATATCACACCCCCCACAACATATACTATATTTTGAAATTCATATAATTGTAATTCCACCAGAACCCCTACTTCTGAACAGCTTCAACTGAAAAGTAAATTTTTTAAATAAACAAAAATATACTATTAGCTCTGTAGATTTCATAAATTTTGGAATTTTCTCTAGAGTCACAAATTTATGGCAGACATTTTCAAAATACAGAGAGTACAGCATAATGGAATAAAATTATGTCCATCAGCTTCTTGGTAAGCATTGTTTGAAATAGCTATCTAACTGACCTAATATGCAAAACTTTTCAATCTTCTAAAGAATCTTAAATTCACATTTAAATGTTTTAATAACCTGGACCCATTTCTTAAACTAAAACTGAACTCAGAACATCACTAATTCCCCTTGCTTTCTCAGAAATATTTGCATATGAGGTCAGATAATTTTTAAATTTATCACTTTTAAAAAACTCAGTTCCTTAAACTTTATTCTTTACTAAGTTACTAAGAATAACTAAGTTTTTCTTAGTTATTATTTTGGGAAGAGCATTGTTTTCTGACACGCATGCAGATTTCTTTCTATGAAACACTTTTGTAATTTAAAAAGAATGCATGCAGGAAAACATACGTTATTTTATGGTTATTTAACATGAGCATTTTATAAGAAAACTCAAGAAGAAATCACAAGTATTCATTTGTCATAATCTTTAACATAATAAAGAAAGAAAATAAATATAGGTTAAATAGTATAGGGATATCGATTAGAATTACTATAAGATCTGAATTACAGTTTATACAAATTATTATTTCAATACATTCAATTAATATAAACTACTTATAATAATTAAACTAACACACTCGCTTTATCTTTTATAGCTGAGATTAAAAATATTAATCTATACTATTATATTGCAATCCTCTAGCAGTCTTATTTAAACCATTAATTTGTTTAGTATATATTTAACATACAGTACAAAGTTTATACTTTAGCCTAGTCCCTATTTGATAATCAATATGAAGCAAAAAGATGATGAATATTCGATTATTTCAGGTTGTGTACTTAACACATAGGATAAATATGTTATTAAAATCTTTAGAAAATAGAATTTTGGCTTTATTAACCAGTAAGTTTACATCTGTTGATCTGGTGTCTGACTTATGGTATACTTTCCTTTCTTTAGTATGCCACACATGCTTTCTGAAAAATGTCCACTTTGACAAGTGGATGATATTCTTCCCACACAGAGAAGACTCATCCTTAGATAATAAATTGTGTCTAAGCCAGGTTTTCCAGATCAGTGCCATGTAGGGAGAAAAATAATTATTTTATAGCTATTTCATTTTCATGTTACAAAAGCTGGGCTTACGGTATATTCTAGACTACTTAAAAACTCAAAAACTCAATTCAAAAGATTGATGCTATCTGCCCTAAATAAATCATTTTGACTTAAAAAAATTATACCTGAAAGAAGTCTGTCCTTTAAAATATTAGTGATGCAAGCAAACCTGGTTCTGAAACATTGTCTCTTGGTTTTCAATAAAAAGATTTTCAACAAAAGACTTGAGCCTTGATAGTTTAACAAATGTGTCACTCTCGCTTTTACTAATTATTTAGGGAATACAAAGAATACAATTCTCTATTTAAACCTTACTTCTAACTAAGTAAGTGGGTAGGAAGGTAGGTGAAAGGAAGGTAGGTGAAGGGAAGAATTAAAAGACTAAATTATTTCTTTCTTTTGGAATGTTAACTATACACACATCATTTCCTCCACAAAGTCTTATGAGATCTTGTGAGAAAACAGTTATTTATTCATCCTCTAAGTTATCTTACACATCATTAACAATCATTAGCCAAGATTATCACTTTATAATTTACATTTCAGTTGTTTATGTGCATTACTAACTAAATAATGCACATTTAGTTGTGTTAAGTATGAAAAATTTTACCCTTTGTTTTTAGTCTCAACATTATCTCAGAAAGAAAGAAGATTGAGCTTGATATTTAATGAGTTTCACTCTATTATAGCCTAATTTATCCCATATGTCATGTAGGGTTTATAAAACAAATAAATCTTTCTGAAGAAGTGTTCAGTAGAGATATTAATTGTCAGTGTTGAAAATCTTTCTCATTAAGGATTGATCATAAAGATATCTTTAAAATTACATAACTGAATTCACTTGCAGCTGTTTTAGTGCTTTTTACTACTTGGAACAGGGAGAAACAAAACATACTTGCATTATAGCATTATGTTTCTGTCTATGGGTTAATCATTAAATTTTATTTAAAAAGAGGATTCTATAGTGATAGTTAATGCAATTGAATAAATGTTTTAAAAATTAACCGAATTGTCTTATACTTGATTTTCATTCACATTAAAAATTCTATTTTCAATGTAAATCAGTATGCTTCAATGATAAAGATTAA
The DNA here is from genome assembly GCA_028627145.1 of Eidolon dupreanum. Lineage (NCBI taxonomy): Eukaryota > Metazoa > Chordata > Mammalia > Chiroptera > Pteropodidae > Eidolon > Eidolon dupreanum. The sequence continues at coordinate 16,228,688 of CM053511.1, read as the reverse complement.
AGTATATTTTCTAGATTAAGAAGCAGTTGTAAGAGAAGAAGAAATGTTTGGTAATGTTGCATAACAATAAAGCAAAAGACTATATAATTAAATTTTAAAAATACTAGAGAAGTTTCAGGTGAATGCTTTTAAAAGCCAAAGAAGTCAGTTTTTACATTAAATTTTATGAAGTGTTTTAGTATACATTTATAATAACAAATATTAGCTATTTAAGTAAAAGAAGAGTCTGTATAACATTAATGAAATCACCTCAAGACTGAAAAAGATCAAATAAACTTGAAATCAAAATATTCTAAAAGGCATATTTTTCCCCTGAGAGATGAAACCAAGATTTATGATGTTACCTGAACACAAACTCTTAAAATTCTAAAGCAATCTTTCCCAAACTACTAGTATTCCTCATGTTGGTAATAGTATAACAAGTCAAGGGTAGAGGAGGAGTTAATGAATTTAAGAAATTCACTATAAAATACTACTTCGTGAAGATTTACATTAAATATTACCATATAAAGTACTCATAGTGGTCCAGTTTTAAGAAAGCAGCTTATCTTTGTTTAAAACATTTTAGAAATATATTTAACCACAGGGATTTTCAAAAATTGATTTAAATTCAGTTTTTGTCCCATAGCTTCGGTGTCCCAAGACACATCAATTTGGAAAATGCCCTTAAAGGCAATTTAATTAAAGACAAATAATAAGCTATTACTAATGTTATTACTTCTCCAGAGAAAATTCTACTAACCTGTCAGAAAATATTAATAAAAGTAACTAACAGTTACAGAAGACTAGCCATGCATCAGGTACTGTGCAAAATGTATATAAGCAACGTCTCTTATATTTCCCTGAGCATAAATTTGCTCTTTCTATTGTGTGTTCCACATCACTAAAATAATTATCTACAAAACAATTTGATGTTTTAAAATTATTTAACTTATTTTGGTTATTTGCCATTGTACACAAAGTAATATTTCAGACTCCTTAATAGGATATTTAAGGCACTTCATAATTTGTTATTTATTTATATTACATTTATTTTATCCATTTTTTTTCATAGACTATACTATGCTAGAATAATGCTCGGTGATTAGATATCTAGAACTCAAGTTGGATAAGTGCCCACCTCTCTGAAAATTCCCTTATATAGGATGGTCAGGGAAGACCCCACTCAATAAGTAATATTTGAGTTGAGATTTGAAGGGCAAGAAAAAAGCACCATATATATCTTGAGAGAGAATTAGAAGACAGATTTATTTTAAGGAATTGACTCATGAAGTTTTGAGTCACAACAAATCCAAAATCTATAGGGCAGGCAGGCAAGCTGAAAACCCAGAGAGGGATGATTTGCAATCTTGACTAAAATTGTAGAATCTACCAGTAGTCTAGGAGGTCAGGTAGAATTTCTTCACTGAGAAACCTCAGGTTTTGCTCCTCCAATTTTCAATTGGTTTCAGTGAGATTCACTCATATAATTCAAGGTAATCTGTACCTAAAGCTACTGTTTGTAATTATTAACCACATTTACAAAATACCTTAAATAACAGTACTGTTGACTACCCAAGCTAACACACAATACCAACCATCACACAAGGTTATAGGGCATGAGCTCAAACAGAAAAAAGTTTGCTATGACTCATGAAATATTTTGACACCTGTTAAAACTAATTATTTATCTTTTATTTTAAGGGTAGTAGTAGCAAGCACCATTTGTATTTGTAATTCAAACACTGAATATGGATTATGTATCATTTTAAAGACTATCTGATGTAGAGATTTAAAAAGGCAAGCAAAATAATATATATTCATCTCCTGCAAGTTGACATGGAACCATGTATATTGCTATGGAAAAATATGTATCTTTTAAAAAGACCCTGTCAAGAGTTGCTTAAATAATGAATTTTCTTAGTGCACTTAATGTGTAGTTTAATTTCTAAAATTGAATCAAGATAAAAATATTAATGTTTTGTAAAATAGTCTTAGGGTCCTGGAAGATAATCAAAGAGAGTTTCAGATCTTCACAAAATTGAACTTCAGAAAGCTTCCTGCTGTTAAGCAATAATAAACTAATTGTGGTTTCCAAGTAGAAAACCACAGGGAAGATAGCACATTCAAGAGAAATTTAAATCTGAAGTTATGTTATTATCCTTCATTCAGTTAACGTCTATGTCACTTAATAAGACCATCCTGAACCTATAGTGACTGGACACATAGATTTTGCTTGTCTTTTTTTGTATTCAGAGATGCTTTACAATTAAATTATGTGGTTTAAAATTACTTTTAGTAAGCTATATATGATTTAACAATGACTACATTAAGCATGCAAATTGTGGCTATTTTGACTTATGAGGAGATATCTAATGAATATCATATCATATATGTGCTAATTTTTTATCATGAAGAGATATGTGATTACTTCCATGTACTTTCATGTATATTTACTAGTTTACATACTTATTTTTATTTTGTTTTATTTCTCCTTTATAACATTCTATATTCCATGACAAGAGGTGTCCGTTATTAAGTAAATACTTTAAAAACAAATACAATTCAACCAAATAGGAATTGTTCTTCACTTTATTATTTATTATGTTCAAGGTATTGTGCTCAAATAAAATCCCATAAACAATAATTTGCATGAAGACCAGAAAGAAAAGAAAATAAGATTCAGTGGTAAAGAATATTTAAAACCGGGTTCACCACTTATATTCTCTTTCTTTTAATTTAATTTTTTTTATCTTTTACATTTCAATCATACTTGACATTCAATATTATATTAGTTTCAGATGTATAGCATAGTGGTTAGACATTTATATAACTTACGAAGTGATCCCCTTTGTAAGTCTAGTACCCCTTCAATGCCATACATAGTTACTGCTACTGCAATATTATTGACTATATTCCTCATTCTATACCTAACATCCCTGTGAACATTTTGTAACTGCCAATTTGTACTTTTTTTTTAAATTAAATCTATTGGGGTGACATTGGTTAATAAAATTATATAAATTTAAAGTGTACAATCATATATCATATACATATGCATTGTGTGTTCATCACCCAGAGTTAAATTTCCTTCTATAACCATATATTTTACCCTTTTAACTTTACATCCCTCTCCCCTTTTTTCTTCTAGTAACCACTAAACTGTGTCTATAAGTTTTTGTTTGTCTTATTCTTTTCTTGCTTTCAGTTTTGTATCCTACATGTAAGTGAAATCATACGGCTCTCAACTTTCTTTATCCTACTTATTTCGCCTAGTATGATTATCACAAGGTTCATCCATGTTGTCACAAATGGCAGTATGTCACCTTTTCTTATGTCTGTGTAAGTATTCCATTGTATATATGTGCCACATCTTTACCTACTCAACTATCAAAGGAGACTCCAGTTGTTTCCTGTCTTCACCATAAATAGTGCTGCAGTAAACATCTGAATGCATATATCTTTACGGATAAATGTTTTCAAATTTTAGGGATAGATAACCAGAAGAGAGAGTGCTGGGTTATATGGTAATTCTATTCTTAATGATTATGGTTTTTAAAATTTCTAAACTTCTCACAAGTACACTTCAAAAATATTCGGCCAATGACCATGAAGTTTTAGAAAGTTTCAAATGAAAGACTGAAGCAACTTATTTAGATTCCTATAAACATTTAATTTATTAACAGAGTTAATACAAGAACAGTTTGACATCATATCTTCCTAAAAGATATATGACTAAATCTACAATTTGAAATCTAAATAAAACTATTATTTAGAAAAAAAAATATTACGATATTTTATTTTTTATTTGTAATCTATAAATTACAAATATTCTGGAATTTTGTCAACAGATCCCCATAGAAATTACAAGACACAATTTCATTCAGATATTTTCTGGCATATTGACCATGAATCTAGACAAATTAATTGTATATAAAATCTAAAGAAAGTTTTGATTCCATAAGAAATACGTTACCTCTGTTAATTAACTGTCTGTATTATTAACACAAATGTATATGTATGCATTCCTATATAAAGAATAGACTTGATTTTTTTATTATCCCTTCCATAAGTATCTGATTATGTTATTAAGATAGTGCTACCTTCATTAAAAGACTACCACCAAATTATAAGACATAGACAGAATGTTATTTTATAATGTTTTCAATAAAATAAAATAAATAATGGCAAATGCATATTAGAAATACTCTGAAACTCTTCTCCCAAGATACAAAGAATTTACTGTTATAATGTTCATCCAAAATTAATTAATTAATTAATATTTTAAATAATATATTTAAAAGGTTGTTGTGTACCAACAGAGTTTAATACTCTCAACACAGAAAAATGGACAAATATAATCACTGGTTAAAAATTAGCAGATAGGTCAGTGTGGCTAACATTCAGAAAACTAGGTAAGTACTACAAGATGAGGTGGTTTTCAGCAAGTAATCTAGAATCTTATTAACTAGAAAACCATTTAAGGATTTATGATTTTGCTTTTAAAATATCATTGTATTTTTTTGGTAGAAAATGGACTACAGGTTTGCATGAGAGGGGGGAATAAATGAGCAAACAATAGGCTCAATAATAAATAATATAGCATTATTTCACCGGTGCAAATTAAAGCTTGAAATATAAATAATGCTTATAGGTATAAGTTTTTAATGATCGAATATCATATCTTTTTACTGATGTGAATAAAATAGGCACTGAGATATTCACAAATGAATATTTCATATATTATGTAGATTTTATAAAAGCTAAAATAAAGAAAGTTATTGATTACTTAATAATGTTTATGTATATTGATTGGCTGCTTGTCCTAAATCAAGGAGGATTGTTTGTTACTGATAGTTATTTTGTTTGCTTTGGTCTAGAAATTGTCACTTCAGATTTTTATGCTTTCCATAACACAGTAAGGAGCAAATACAAACAGTTATTGAAGATTTAATCTTAACAAGATATTCAGGGAACTCATGGGGATTCTTCTTTTAATTGGAAATTAAATTTTAAGTGTCTTATTTACCAAAATGCACTAAGTTACCCTTAGTGTGCTAATGAGAGATGAAACTTTCACTGTTAGTAAAGCCCGTTTTGGTTTAAATATTACAACATATTCTTTTTTTTAATGTCTGAGAGAAAATTGACTGTTTAATACAAAGCTAAATAATCTATTTTCTCTAAATTCAAACTTCAATTACCAAAGTATAAGTCAGACTAGTAAGAATGAAACTGTTTAGTAATGCAATGTCCTTTCTTTGTCTATAATTAAACTTCATTTCTATTCGCATCCACATAGGCAGGTAGTGAAAATAATCTCAGAACATTGTTTCTCTGTAATTACAATTTTCTATTGTATTTTTCCCACCCCAAGTAAGTTCATGAAGGATTTCCAAGCTCTTGTCTCCTCAACAGGTTCTACTTGAAATAGATACAGTTTGTCTTTGCCAAATTAATGAACTCATATTGCTGATTTAAGAAATTATGACAAACTGAGCTGCTTAAAGCAATACAAATTTATTCTCTTATAAATCTGGAGGTGAGAAATCTAAAACCAAAATGCTGAGAAGGCCAAGTTCTTTCTGGAGGCTCAGCAGAGATTTCATTATTTTGCCTTTCTCAACTTCTGTAGATCCTCTGCATTCCTTGGCTCATGACCATCCCTTAAAGCATTTCAACCTCATTTCCATTGTCACAACTACTTCTGACTGATCCTTCTGCCTCCCCCTTATGAAGACCCTGTGATTACAGTTGGCTCATTCAAATAATCTAGGATAATATCTCCATCTATGATCCTTAATCGCATTCTCAAATCCCCTTCTACAATATAAGATAGCACATGTATAGGCTCCAGGAGTTAAAATGTGGACATCTTTGGGGAAGACGATAATCAGCCCATCACATCAAACTATTCGGGATATTTATCCTTTCTTCTGGAATTTAGCATAATGATCATAGTGTGGCTAGCCATAGGGAGACTCTTTCTCAGGGACATAGTCTTTTGCATTATTTCCATATTCTAATTCCTCCTCTCCCTCGATTATGTAAAATCTTCCCATGTCTGGGCATGAGTTGATCTTAGTTTTTCTATTCTTTTAAGCATAATGCCTTAAATTTAACATTTTTAAATGTCCAGGGTATGAATTGATTTCTGTATACTCTGGTCTCTTTTGTCAGAGCCAGTATGTGTAGAACATCCTATTAATGTCCTCAATAGCAGATATTATCATGAAGTAATAGCATACATAGAAAATATTCTTGTTGCTATATAAAAATGTTTACCTTGTATATTGGATTTGTATGTAGCAAGAGGAAAAAAAATCCTGCTTAAGGAAGATACATGCTATATTATAGAGGCATTAGTTCTGTTTCACTCAATATAGAATTTGTCTTGTTTCATAATCACATTCACTTTTTGAACAGAAAATCTGGTTGGAGTAAATTTCTAGGGCATATTGGAATAGAAATAAAAGTCTGAAAAGTACGATATATACTTTGGGAAGAACTATGCATGGTCATGCCTGAGAGACAATTCTAACTGCAGAACTCTTTCACCATTTTCCAGAATGCTATGGTATTGCATATAGCCTTCAAATATATAGACAAATGATGCTTTCCAGGGAAACATTAAATTATTAGAAAGCAAAAGCTGGTTGGTACAAAATGTAAGTTATAAAAAGGCATATTGTACAAACACAGTTGAATCTATGTTCAACTCTCTTTCATGGTATAATACTGGTCCTTTTGTTCCTAGAAATATATGAAACTGGACTAATTAATGGCCTGACAAATGTTTTGGTTACATAGAGTACTTGGGGGGGTTTTCAAAGGCCATCAAACTTGGCTTTGTCCAACAAGAGATATTCCAAACCTGATGGGCCTGGAGGAAAATTATGCTTGATGTAAGTCAAAGATAAGCATCAGGCTTTTAATAAATACTTAATTCTAATAGGTCTAGAAGTGTGTAAGCAAAATTAGTTATACTTTGATTAAATTTTTTAAATTTCTTGTGTGTGTGTATATGTATTGTATAAAAATATTCGTTGTGGTCTTAATATGCAGTTTCAGTTCTTTAATAATTAATGATGTTGAACAACTGGTTTTGTACTTTTTAGTTGTTCATATATCTGCTTTGTTTAAATGCTTGATTTGCTCAGTTTTAGTTTTTGTATTGAGTTGTAAAAGTACTTTATATATTCTGGAGACACATTTTTTAAAATATGTGATTTACAAATATTCTTCTTCCAATCCATGGTTTGTTCTTTCTTTTTAAGGCAAAGAGGAATAATTTCAATGATAAAAGCATATTTTATTTATAAATTAAAACAATTAAACTTATATACCTATTAACACCTGCAATGAAATATACAAGGCAAAAATTTAAAAATAAAGATAATTTTATATAAACCAAATTAAGAAGATTTATGTTTCTTTCAAGTAGATTAAAATATAAGAATATAAACAATTTGAAAAATAATATCCGCTATATTTTCTTGTTCATAAAACAGGATCAGTGATAAGAGTCTGGTTTTATTTTAACAAAATTGAGAAAGATAATTTGATAAAACCAAGGAGAAAAGTTTTATTCTTATGAAAATAATATGTATTATTCTTTTCTATATGAATAAAAATATGTCACAAATAATATTTCATCCTAATGAACTTGAGCTGCTATAACAAAATACCATAGACTGGATGGCTTAAACACACAGACATTTAGTTTTCATAGTTCTGGAGACTGGGAACTCCAAGATCAAGGTACCTGCAGATCCATTCCTGGGGTGGGCCACATCCAGTAGCTCAACCTAGGTTGCACAAGCCCAACCCTTTGTTACACTCAGAACAACCCTGAAGGGCATCCTAGAGCTCCTCTTGGGGATAGTCCAAGTCTCTCTTTGCCCAATCTTGCTTTTTTTCTCCCTCTCCTTCACTATCTTGTAAACTTCAAGCATTCTAATCTATCTCAGAAAGAGAAGAAAATCTGAAAAGGCTACATAGTGTATGATTTCACTTTATAACATTTGGAAAAGGCAAAACTATGAAGATAGTAAAAAGATTAGTGGTTGCCAGGGGTTGAGGGTGGTGGGCAAAATGAACAGGCAGTGCATAGAGAATTTTTAGGGCAATGAAACTATGTATGATACCGTAATGATAAACACATACATTTGTCCAAATCCATACAATGTACAACACCAAGAGTAAACAGTAATATAAACTATGGACTTTGGGTGCTTTGATGTATCAATGTAGGGTTATCAATTGTAATAAATGTCTCACTCTCATGGATGATTTTGATAACTGGGGAGACTGCATTTGTTTGGGCAGGGAATATGTGGGAAATTTTTATATCTTCCTCCCAATTTTTCTATAAACCTAAAACTGCTATAAAAATAGTCCTTAAAAAATTAGGTACATAAAATCACCCATTTTAAGTCTTTGATTTAATAAGTTTTATAAATCTACATAGTCATGTAACCACTGCACAGTCATAATATATAATATTTCCATCACAGCAAAAAGTTCCCCTGAGCTGCTTTGCACTCAGTCCTCAGCCTCTCGTTCTGGACCCTGGAAACCACTAATCTACTTTGTCTTTATAGTTTTGTTTTTCATATTTTAGAATTTCATATAAATGAAATCATACTGTATGTAATGTGAGTCTGACTTATTTTACTTAGTCTATCGTTTAGAGATTTATTATAGTGGTTTTTTTCGTATCCATAGTTTCAGGCTGAGAATTTGGTATATTGACCACAATTTTTCTTTAATCCTTTTTTTCTGAAGTTGGCAGGCATCTGGGGATTTTTCCAGCATGAGTCTCTTTTGTATAATGCTGTTTTGAATATTCATATATAATACTTTGTAGGAAATGTTTTCATTTTTATGGGCTAAAAACCTAGAAGTAGAATTGCTTGGTCTTATAGCACATTTATATTTAGCCTTATGAGAAACTGCTAAATTATTTTCCAAAGTGAATATACTATTTTGCATTCCCACAAGCAAAATATGAGAGCTTCAGTTCTTCAAATCCTCTCACATACTTAGTATTTTCAAGATTTTTAATAGTGAACTTTTAATTAAGAATGTTTATTCATATTTCGTTATAGTTTTAAGGTACATTTTCTCTCATGGTTAATGCTGTTGAAAATTGTTTCTTATGCTTATTTGCCACTGATA
>CM053511.1:16202773-16219429 GCA_028627145.1 Eidolon dupreanum | reverse complement strand
TTTTTTCAATAAATACAATTGGCCCTTCTGCTCATGGGTTTTGCATCTGCCAATTCAACCAACCAAGAATCAACAGTAAGTTTGCATTCTCACCTGCCTTCTCCCTTCCTCGGTTTCCCAACCACACGGGAAACTGGGGGTTCCAAACCACGTGGTGAAAAAACTAGTTGACTTTGGATGTAAGGGGCCAATTGTAGAGTCAAAAGTTACAGGAGAATTTTCGATTACACGAGGGGTGGGGGGCAGTCTGCTCATCTAATCCCCTTGTTGTTCAAGCGTCAACTTCATAACAGGTATATAAGAGATTTATTAAAGGAATTGGCTCATGCAGTTGAGAGGGTGGAAAATTTCCCCAATCTACCATCTGCAAGGTAGAGAACCAGCAAAAGCAGGTACTATATAAGTCCAAGAAAGGAAGACCGAAAACTCAGGGACATAATGGTATAATTACCAGACCGAGGCTAAAGGTATAAAACTTGGAGAGCCACTGGTGTAAATTTCAAAGTCGAAGGCCCGTGAACCAGAGGTGTCTGTGTCTGAGGGCAACAGAAGATGACCCATATGGATGAGATGACCCAGGTTGAGAAGAGAGAGAGAATTCACCCGTCCTGTACCTTTTTGTTCTGTTCAGGTCCTCAACAGATTGGTTGATGCTTGCTCCCTGCAGTAGGGCAGATCTTTACTCAGTCTACTGATTCAAATGCTAATCTCTTCTGGAAACGCTCTCACAGAAGCACCCAGGAATCATGTTTTACCAACTATCTAGACATTTCTTAGCCCAGTTCACAGTTAACACATAATATTAATTATCGCATATGTACAAATCCGTTATCATATATGTGGATGGCAAGTATATTCTTCAATGGCTAGAGTTTTCATTTTCTAAGAGTAACTTTCAAATAGCAGAAGATGTGTTTTTTGAAGAAAGACAGGCTATAATTATTTTTATGTCATTTATGATTTTGTGAGTTATCTAAGAAATCTAACAAAAATTTACATAAATTTCAAAAGGTCTATATTTTATTCTAAATGTTTTATATTTTTATCATATATGATTAGCTCTATAATCCATTTGAGTTAATTTTTTATATTGTATCAGTTAATAATTGAAGTTCTTTTTTTTGCATATGGATATTCTATTTTTTCCAGCACTATTTGTTGAAAGAACTATACTTTCTACACTCAATCATTTTGGTACTGTTATCAAAAATCATTTGGCCATATATAATTTGTGAACTTGCTATTCTATTTCATTGATCTAGTTTTTTTTAAAAAAAAATATATAAGCCATTACTATACTCTCCTCATTTCTGTAGCTTTAAGGTAAGTCTTTAAATCGTGAATTGTTAAGTTCTACTTGTTTTTTTTTCCAAAATTGTTTTGGGTATTCTCAATTTTGAATCTTACAATTCATTTACATGGTGTATCTTTCCATCTATTTAAATCATCATTAATTTTCTAAACAATGCTCTTTTAGTTTTCAGTTTATAAGTTTTGTATATGTTTGCTAAAATTTTCCTCAAGTATTTTTTGCTTTTAGATGTTAAAATATGTGATGTTACAATTATTTCAGGTATTATTAAATAATTTCAATTTCCAATTATTTATTGCTAACATATAAAAATAAAAGTGACATCTGTGATCTTCCTAAGCCCACTTTTTAATTCTAGTCAGTTTTTAGTAGATTTTTACAGTTTCTACATAATCATGTCATCTGTGAATAAAGACAGTTTTACTTCTTTTGTAATGTCAATGTTTTTTTTTTTCCTCTTATAACAGTGGTTAGGACCCTCAGTGTAATGTAGGATAAGAATAGTGAGACTAGAAGTCCTTGAATTATCTTTCACTATGTCTTCAAGTTCACTGATCTTTTTTGCAGTGTTTAATCTGCTTTTAATTATAACCAGTGCACTTTTATTTATTTATTTTTTAATTTATTGGGGTGACATTGGTTAATAAAATTATATAGTTTTCAAGTGTACAGTTTAATAATACATCACACATATATTGCATTGTATGTTCACCACCCAAAGACAAATCTTTTCCCATCACCATATACTTGACCTCCTTTACCCCTATCTACTTACCCACCTCCCCTCTTTCCCTCTGGTAACCACTAAACTGTTGTCTCTGTCTATGAGTTTTGGTTGGTTTGTCTTGTTTGTTCCTTTCAGTTTTGTATCCCATATGATTCTCAACTTTTCCTGTCTACTCATTTTGCTAAGCATAATATTCTAAAGATCAATGCATGTTGTCACAAATGGCTGTATTTCATCTTTACTTATGGCTAACTAGTATTCCATTGTATATATGTACCACATCCTCTCCATCCAATCATCTATCGGAGAACACTTAGGTTGTTTCCATGTCTTGCCACCATGAATAATGCTGCAATGAACATAGGGATGCATGTATTTCTACAGATAAATGTTTTCAAATTTGGGGGATAGATACCCAGAAAAGGGATTGCTAGGTCATATGATAATTCTATTCTTACGTTTTTGAGGAAACTTCACGCTGTGTTCCATAGTAGCTGTACCAGTTTACATTCCTATCAGCAATGTATGAGGGTTCCTTTTCTCCCACAACCTCTCTAACACTTGTATTTCTTGTCTTATTGCTAATAGTCATTTTTATAGGTGTGAGGTGGTATCACATTGTGGTTTTGATTTTCATTTCCCTAATTTCTAGTGAAGTTTCTCATGTCTCATATGTCTGTTGACTATATGTCTTCTTGGAAGATGTGTCTGTTCAGATCCTCTGCTCATTTTTTAATTAGATCATTTTGTTGTTGTTGTTGTTGAGTTGTATGACTTCTTTACACATTTTGGATTTTCAGGTCTTATATTTTGTTCTTTGATTCATTTGGAATTAATTTTGGTGTATGGTGACAGAGAGCAATCTAATTTCATTATTTTACATGTGTCTTTTCAATTTTCCCAGATAATAAATGACATCATTGTACTTTTAAATAATTGTAGTTATTGTGTTTTTATCTCTAGAACACATTCACTTTTTTAAAATATTTCCTTTCTTCTCTCTCTGTGTTTATTTTTCCTCTACCTCATTGAATACACACACACACACACACACACACACACACACACATACACACACACACACTTTCTGTGCTCTTTTAACATTTACTTACTAATTCTGTGTTCCATAGTTTCCATCCTTTTTGGCTGATTCTACTGATGAATTTAAATCCTATGGGTCATATTTTTCTGCCTCTTTGCATGCCCACTAATTAGGTTAATTTCATTACAGATATTGTAGAATTAGCAGTCTTGGGTGCTACATAATTTTATTTTCCTAAAACAGTGCTAAAATTTACTCCAGAATGCAATCAAATTATTGCAGATTAGTTTGATCTTTTTGAGACTTGTTTAAGCTTTGCTTTGTTCTATCCAAAGACTTGGATATTATGAGATATCTCCACTCCAGGTAGAGTGATCATGAAACGTTCTCAGTCTTTTGTGAGGTCTTAGAATCCCAATACTATTTTTAACTGCCTCAGGGTGTTTCCTCCCGTACACAGATCAACACACAGCTAAACATTCTCAATCTCTCTCTCTTTTTTTTCCTCTCACCCTTCCTCCCTTACTTCCTACCACTTTCATTCTCCCTTCATTTTCCCCTCTTATTCAGTACTATTACCTATAAATTCTGCCTTGGTCTTTTCAAAATTTAATCTGTATCTCCTCAGTTCAATGCTCTATGGCCTGAAAATGGACTCTGGTGATTAAGCAATGTTAATACTGAGATATATTTTATTTTTCAATCAGGTAAAAAAATTCTCTGATGCTTATAGTTCAACATCTAAAAACTGTTGTTTCATATACTTATTATATCTTGTTTCTTATTGTGCACAGCAGGAGAGTAATTCTTATAGCAGTTATCTTTCATTGAGGGAATTTGCAAATCATAAAATTGACTAGTCTTATCATTGACCATTATGCTTAATTTTAAAAGCATCTATGAATTGCTATAATGTTAAAGCCAATATAAATACTTCTTATTTTTATTACATCCATACATATGCCAGATAAATAATATTGATTTATGAAAAGTATAGCATCGGACTGTACTGCCAGTCGCATGCTCATCTGCTTCAGCTTTTTGAAACTGATAATTATATAAGCAAAATCTCATGACCACTCTGAGAAAATGCACTTCAAAGAACTTTACTCACTGACATCATGGAAGTATAAATTTACTAGTTTATAGAAGGGAAACACATATCCACCCATGCTAGATAAAAATAAGAAATCATTTACAGCATTTCACATTGTATATAAGACTCCATTCAATTCAGTCCACATCATCAACCCTTATCATTGCCTATATTGTGCTAACGTGCCTCAAGTTTTCAAGAGCATTCCCAATTTTTAATGTGTAGTCTCAATTTCAGATACTATGTCTATACTTTTGGTTTGAGTTTCCATAATCATAAGGAATTACGGAAAGTTCTGCTCATCCACACATTTTAATATAGGCTGCTTTTCATCTGTTTATATTATATAGGACTGTGCAAATTTCAGGTTGAATTTATATAGATCATCAGTAATCTTTGATGTAGAAATAGAAATTCCAATTAGTGTGCTTCAACTGTCTTGGTTTTTATCTACTGTATTTCTCAATGGAAAAAATCTGTTTCTGACACTTATCTATTGTTTCCTATATCTTGCCCTTCATTCAAATAATCCATGGAAACCATACTACAAACATTTTATTGTGAATATAGTTGAGAGAAATCTTGAAAAGAGGAATTATTTAATTCAAAGATTCTTAAATTTACTCAAGCCTGAAACATTCTGTTAATAACATACCAGTCATATTGTACAAAAACACGCTATAAAGCATCACTCTAGGAGTGCCGATCAAATAAAAATTTTATAAAATTTGCTGTTGGATTAGATTCAAAAGAAGGGAAAATCTACAAAATTTAAATAGACTAGAAACAGAAATGTCCTGTAATAAATTTCTAATTTTTTAAAAAAATTTTCTTTTTAACTTTAAATTAAGGAGAACACATCAGCGTTTTGCAGAGGTTGTGTGTGGGGTAAGCAGTTGATTAGAATTGATAGCATGAGAGAATTTTCTTGGATAATAGAGTAATTCTGCATCTCGTTTGTGGTAACAGTAATATAATTCGACATGTGTCAGAACTTATAGAACTGAAAACCAGTGTAAGTAAATTTTATGGTTTATAAATTATTAATAAGTAAATATATAAATAAATATAATTCTGTTTTAAGGAAATTGGCTGCCTTTGAATTGCCTTCACTTGTAGGAGGGAAGGCATAGCTATTTTAACATCAGACTCACCTAACCTCCTAGCCGTGTTCTCCATGAACAGGAAAAACAACATTATAGTTTAGAGATTTCTTGCATATGAAGTAGCCTGAAGATATTGGGGAAGAATAGCAATTATTTCCAATATGCTGAATATTACTTAGCTAAAGAAAAAATGTAAATTTCTGTCTTTTTTCACCTTAAGTATATAATATATTTAGAAAACAAGTGGGGGGCAGACAGAGGCTAAATTATTAGTGTTTTATTTGTGTAATAGCATTAGAAGGAATGCTATTAGTTTAAATTAAAGCACAGCAAGGCACTTCTGCATAATTCAAGCAATTTAACAAATAAACTCCAGCCTTTTTCTTATTGCTTCCTCAATTGCCAGGCAGCTTGAAGATGATGAGAAAACTATTTTATAATTAAGGGTGATTATAAGAGGACAGAGGTGAACATCTAGGAAAACTCACTTTACAGAAAATAGATAGGCAGATGCAGCTAAATGTCTAGATCTCAGGATAAACTTTTAAGTGCTATAATTATAGAATAAAATGCAAAAACATATTTTTAAGATAAATTTTGTTGGAAGAAAGGTTCTTCTGAATTTTTTTTTTCCATTTATGTTCTTTGTTAATGCTTCAAGAAAAGAAAATAATTAACCACAGAAAGGTGATGTTTAGGTAATGCAGACAATGAATACACAGGCTTATTACAGAAATCTGCTGTTAGATCTACATTTGCAGTAGTCATGCACAAACCAATTATTTATGCAGCAGAAGACACAGGAAGGCATAATTGTTCATTAAAATGTCCTTATTCTTACATGAGAAGAGCTTTATTTCCTGAGAGCTTTTATAGAACATTGAATTCGTAAAAAACTGTATATGAACCTCTTCTCTTTCCTGAATTCTTGTATGTATTATAAAGCATTTAAATGATAATGAGAACTACCATTTATGTGATGTGTTTACATCTATTTCTCCAATTCTCACTACATCCAATTTGCATATGACAAAATTGAGACTATTGAAAATATGAATAAATTATCTCAGATCCAAATTTAGTGGAAGATATAATAGGTTTTCATACTCAGATTCATGTGACACAAAGCCTGTGATCTTTCATTTATTGATAGACCTCGTAAATAAATATTTATTGAGTGCCATCCATGCTCTAGGCATTCTATAATAGGAATCAGAACACAGTCTCTGTCCCCATTTAGAACCCATTAGAGAGGAGAGAAAAACACTAAAAAATATTTATAAAATCATTTTGTTATTACATTTGTGATTGTTGATATTAAGGAGAAGTAAAAAGCACTTTAAGAATGTATTACAGAAGGCTACAACCTAGTTGGGGAATTAGGGGGTGGGCATTATCCAGAAAAACTGACATAAAAATAAATAAGATCATAGTGTTCCAAAGAGTAGCTACAGAAATTGCAAACTAATTTAGGGAGCTGCTATATTATTTGAAATGACTATTTTACAAAATGACATTTTCATTTTATAAAAGCACACAATAAACTTTATTGTATCACACATCACTACAATGATAATTGTTTTTGGAAGTGATTTCCTCAAAGCATTTTTCCAGACTTGTTACCAATGTAATTTAAGGTACAATCAATAAATTACCATACTTTATTACACTGATGGAATTGATAATTATAAGATGAGGAGCTAGGCAATTCAGTCCAAAGTCAACTCATCTTTCAAGGCCCAGATTAAATGCCGTCTCCTCTGTCATGTCTTTCTTAACACTTTCCACTAAGGACAGAATTCATCTTTTTCCATTTGATTGTTCCAATATGTCTTGGTCAGCTATTCCTCTAGTAATGTTGTGAAACAAAGCAGCCCACACTGTGACTTTTAACAGCAGGTATTTATTTCTCATTCATGAATCTATTGGGATTGCCTTGGTTTCAGACTGTGGACATGGTTTAGTTTTGCGTGAGCATCCCACATTCTTCTTGAATCAGCAGAAATCTGAGACATACCTTTCTTGTGGCAGATCACAGTATCACAAACTAATTGTGCAAAAAGACATAATACTGCTTATGACTTTGGCTCAGAACTAATATAACATCGTTTCTTTCCACATTCCTTTGGTTGAAATAAGTCATAGCCAACACCAACATCAATAGTGCAGGGATGTTTATGTCTATCCTCTGTCTCAAGGCAGAAGCAATTCAACAATTTAAAACAATAACCCAAGCTAACATTTCATAATATTTAGCATGTGTGTATGTTTAGGATTCATTATAATGTATTTAAATATATATTAGGTAATTCTTAATATGTGCCCTTCTTGGCATAACAAGAATATGCCAAAATTTACTCATTCTGACTTCATGGAATCTATTGTGGACTATTTATTTAAATAGTAGAATGATTGGATAATAAAGGAATGAATGAGTATTATTTTAATTTATCCACTTTCTGTTTAAAGAATAATAAAATAATTCATTAGTAAAAATCAGTACATTTTTAAATCAAAATACATAAAAGGAACAATTAAAGAAAAATTATAAACCAAAGAATTCTATTGAAAATATCTTAGAATCTTTCCTGAAAAACCCAACTCAGACTATTTTCCTGTCCCTGGATTAGCTAGCCAATATTTCCATTTTTGTGATAATTATATCATTGCTTTACTTTAGCATTTTAGAACCCATGGATTCAACCTTAAACAATATAGTTTAATTGTGACCTTTGAATGTTTAAAATTAAAAGTACACTTTATGAATTTTTTGTGATCTGCTTTTTTTAAGTAGGTGTTCTGTTTGAGATTCATCCATGTTGACATATGCAGCTATAGTTCATCCATTTACATTGCTATATACTTTAAAAAATTATCAATTTATTTGTATATTTTGATTATGCTTTTTAGTTCTCATATAACATATACTAGCCCTTTATTATACATTTTCAAATAAAATATCTTCTCTGATTCATGACTATTTCTACAATTTTAATGGTGTCACTTGATGAACAGAAGTAATTATCTTAATGTTCTCAAATTTATCAAAATTTTCCCTTATTGTTATAGTATGTGTGAGTCTTTTAAAATATATCCATAACTGAATACATGAAAGATTTTTCATTATTACTTTCTAAATGTTTCTCTTTATATACTACATCTTTATTTCATCTGTAGTTGATTCTATATGTGTTTTATATGGTAGATGTCCAGACCATTTTTTTTATAGATGCTTAGTTGTTTTAGCACTATTCATTGAGAAATTAATCCTTTACACATTGATCTGTGTAAATAATGTGTTCATATATTAAGTTGGTCTATATTTGGGTTTTCTGTCCCAATGTTCTATTTACTATCTCTATGTATTATTAATAGATTTTTAAAAAGTCTTGATATCTGTTAAGAGTTAGCGCTACTATCTCATTTTTATTCAAGATTTTTAGCTCCTTAATGTATCTCCACAAAACCAGCTGAGGTAATTATGATTGGAATTATATCAATATTAAACATCATTATGGTGAAAATTAGTTTCTGTTATTCTTTTAGTCTTGAACATTGTACATCTAGTCACATATTTATCCCTTTCTAACTCCTTATTTAGTCATAATAATTTCTAACTATTTTTATAATTATGTATTTATTCTTAAGCACATCACATTTGTGTGCTATTGCAAATAGTATGTAGTTTTCTCTATATATTATAATTTTTTATAGAAAGAATGTTGATTTTTATTATTTCCAATCTGTAGCAGGTAACTTGATTAATCATAATCTTTGTTTCATAACGTTCTTGATTTTACTTTGTTTTGTTTCTTTATCTTAGTTTTAATTTTACTTTTAAAATAATATAATTTATGTCCATGGACAATGAATCAATTAATTATGTCACATATAGTTAACATGCATTTAGATATGTCAAAATACTTACCTCATTTTTAACTTTTCTTTCTTATTTGTATCTCAGATCTTTCTGCTTGAGACATTTTTCTTCTATCTAAAATATATCCTGTAGAATTTTTTTAGTAAAGTCAACTGATTGTAGTCTCCAATTTTTTAAACCTAAAATTGTCTTTATTTCACACTTGTTCTTGAAATATACTTTCATTAAGTGCAGGATTCCAGCTTGGCATTTAACCTATTTAGTACTTTGGGATAAGGATGCCAGATGCATTTACTCCTGGTTGGCCCTCACATTGAGGGCGTAGACTTTTGGAGTCCCAGCTTCATGGAAGATGGCTTCCTCGTCTCAGTAATTTTAATCTCTGCTGACTTCTGTGTTCTGCTGTCCTTTCCTCCTTGTATTCCAGTTTTCACTTACTCTCAAGCTCTTTTATGTGTTTGACAAAATTCCATAAAATATTTTAGCTGGAATTTTATATTATTTTTCAGAGAGGGAATGTCTTAAGATAACTAGCCAGGCATGTTACTGAAAACAAAATTATCTAACACCTCCAGGTTTCAAACAGTAGAAATTCTTTAATCGTTTAGTAACATTTAATTTACTTTTGTTGCCAATTTAGTTATTTATTTATATATTTGTGTACATGAGTTCTTAGATATTATTCCTGAGTTTCATATGCTCCTTGAAATATAACATGGAATCTGTCTGGAATCCTTTTTTCACTTCATAACTGGGACAATTTAATTTTCACCTGCAAGTCATAAGCTTGTAGTAGGGTATCAGCTTATGCAAAAGGACTAATTAAGCACATCTTATACAACCCTTTAGTATCCTTCATCTCTATTGGGCTCTGGTTTTTTTTTTTTCCTAATTAATACGACTGGGCTTTATTTTAGATCCCAAGATACTTTCTCTATGCTTTAGTTGTGTGAACTTTAGTTATATTTATTTCTGCCTTTGAGTCTTGGTTTTGCTAATTTAACCAGTGCTTGAATCTACCATGGATTATAACTTTACTCTGCCACTTGCATTCTAGCCTTGATTTCTAGATTTCTAGGGTACTTCCCTTGGTAGTCTGTTGTCTGCCTCTCATCTACCTGGCTCTTAGCCTGTAATCAAACATTTCTGAGAGTCTCCTTGTCCAGGACTAATAAGTTCTGCATCAGAAAGATTATTCAGAGCATATTTCCAGTATTGTATATCCTAATTACTTAGGAGAACTTGCAACATTCTCATATTAATTTAGAATCAAAGAGTGTAAAGAACTAGAGAAGAAAACATAATTTAGAATCAAAGGAGTATATGAGAACTAGGGAGGAAAGGAAATCGTGAGAAACTCATAGTGAATAATGAATTTATTACTAGTATGATTTTAAGCCTGTTAATTTTAAACCTGTTATAGTTTGCCATTCTATAGATCAATTTCAAAATAGAACAAGTGTATTTAATTGGTTCTGAACTTTTCAAGACTTAAATAAAGTTCTAAAAATTGTTTAAATACCTTAAACTAGGAAGAAATTATTTAATTTTTCAAATACTACATAATTTACACTTTATAACATGATACCATATTTTTTTTTTCCAAAGAAAGACACAGATCCCACAACAGATGCAATCAATGAAATCTAATCTTGGAGGACTGTTGAAAACTGCACTTGGTGATTAATAGTACAAGTTTAATGCATAATTTAGGTTTTATGCTTTTCACTTCAAGTTATCAATTTGAATCAATTTTGTGTGGCTATATTGAACAGCAGTTAACCATTCAAATGGAAATGCTTGCATATTTTTATATTAGAGTAGTTTAGTGAGAATAACTTTGAAGTCAACAGTAAATAAATACAGCATTAGCTTATCTCTACAGTTCAGTGGCACAATTTTAAAGATTTTTTCCAATGCAATTTCTGTCAATGCTCAGGAGTCATTAAATCACTGCACTTTTGAGTGTGGTTTTATAGTATTAAAAAATAATTTTATGAAAAAAAAAACTAAAAATTACTCTGATTACCCTTTTTATTCCTATTCCCTGTACTCAATTTCACAAAAGAAGTGAGTTCTAGCTCCCAAATATATCATGAATTATCTATATTTTCCCATCTCTATTCTCTTTAACCTAATCTAAACCAGCTTCAAATCTCACAGGATCTATTATATTTTCCTAAGGGTTTTCTTTACTCCATTCTACTCCATTCTTGCCCACACTATCAACACTTCATCTTCTCCACACAGCAGCCGATAGGGTGATTTTACTTATTTTTTACATGAATCACATCATGACATTAACTTGTCTACAATGTCACTATGAATTTCATATCACTTAATATAAAAACCAAAAAGTTAACATGATCTTCAATATCTTATTAGGTCTTGCCTGGACTCTCCTTTGAATTATTATTCTACCATTTTCTTCATAATTTACTGTGTTAGAGCCACATTGACCATTTTGTTTTTCTTTTTAGAAAAAGTTTTCTGAAAACCTTGTAATTACTATTCTCTCTCCTTAGAATACAGTTCCTTGAAACTGTCTTTGATTCTTGCATTTTTTTTGTCTTAGTTCAAATACCAAGCTTAGGTGAGGCTTCCTATCTAATGTTATTCTCTTCTCCACACAGACCTATCGCTTTCTATCAAATCATCTTATTTAAAATAGGAAATGATCTTATTTATGCATTTTAACATATGTCTGCTCCATCCCCTTTACACAATTTTTTCAGCTTTATTAAATCAAGGGCTTTATCTCTTTGTTATCTTCTCCATCCTTTATAATTAGAAAGATGCCTGACACATAACAGGTAGCATCACTGAATAAATCAATATATAGATAATATAAATGATCATATTTTCAAAACAAAATTTAAAGAATGAATATTTAATTAATTAGAAAACTAAGGATTAATAATTTTCCCCTGATCAGAACGGCATTAAGCAGTAAATGTGGATCACTCTTTTGACACCTAGTCAGTGCTCTTTCTGAGTGTAACATAATAAAGTTATAAGGACTAGGTCAAAATTGATGTAATGAAAACATCTACCTCTTTCAACTTCCAATTTATTTCCCACCAACAGAACACCATTTACCTCCAAAGCTCACATATTTCTCCCTAAATGGTATTATTTCTATTGTATTCCCTTTCTGTTTTTAATCATTTTACTCATTTTTCTAGCAATTGAAATGTACATAATTAGAATAGTTTATAGATAGGAACTCTAATATCAGCCAAGGCTATGTAGCTTATAATGGACTAACATAAAAAGGACAAAATATACATAACAAATATCTGAGAGCAGTGGAGAGCAACCACCACAGGCAGAGTAGGATAAGCTGCAATCCTGAGGAGAGACGCTGTCCTCTCTACTCTAGTCCTGTGATTTTCCCTAACAGAGTTGTTGATAGCGCAGGAAAACAGTTTCAGCAGAAAACTGTAAACTGTGGTCTTGCCAAGCTAAAGAGAAAATCTTTGCAGTTCAGGGCTACTGAACAGTCTGAGATTTGCCATGTACCATCACAGGGAGGAGGGCATTTAGCAACATGAGTCCCAAACTCTGTGTGTGAAGTCCCCTCAAGGTTTTTATCGATCCCTAAAGTGAAAATGTGCAGGACTAAATTGGTAGGAGCCTAGTAGAAAGTGGCATCTGAGGGGTTAAAGTCTTGAGCACAAATTTTAGCAGTTATCTGATACTAAAGAGGCAGAGGTTGAGTTCAGAGCCTGTCAGCCTGGAGGCCTTGATCAATACCTCATTTCGTCAGTTGAAATCCAGGGAGGGTCACATCTTAGAAGTAATGAATCAAGATAAAATGTAATGAAGAAAGGTTTAAGAAGAACAAATTGAGAGGAAATATGACAATCATTAAAAATATAAAACCAACCTTTGCAGGAAGAAATGACCAACCTATGTTCTTTCTGATTAGCAGAAGAAAATTTAACCCTCCTTGGAGGAAGGTATTATCTTCCAAAGCATCAACCAAATTTCAGACTCAATATACTGTACACAATCTAAAATTATGTGCCATACTAATAAATGGCCTAAATGACTAACAAGAGAAAAACTGAAAATATAAATAAATTTAAAAAGGATTCAAATATAAAAGTTTTATATAGGGATATTAAAATAACTATGGTTATATTTTCAGAAAAACAGTGTAAACCAATTTGATATATTAGGCATACATAGTCATAAAGGAGAAATTAGTGAAGTGAAAGACAAATCTGTTACAAGTTTCTAGACTTACATGAATTATTTAAATATTAAGATGTTACAGAGATATATTGTTTTTTTTATTGATTTTCCTCTTACTTCAGGGATTTTGGAAGTATCTGTAGAATAGGGAATGACAGAAGAAATATAAAAGTTTTAGACTCTCCTTGTCTCTTCTAGGACAAAAAGGTTCCCAACATTTTTGGTACAAAGGATCAATGCTTCTATTAGAATCTAATGCCTGATGATCTGCTGTGGAGCTGAAGTGGTAATGTTAGCGCTGAGGAGTGGTAGCAAATACAGATGAAGCTTCTCTAGCTCCCTTGGCCTGGGCTCACATCCTGCTATATGGTTGGTTCTTAACAGGCTGGAGTAGGGGGTCGAGGCGAGGGTGGGGGGGGGGGGAGGTTAGAGACCCCTGCTTTAAGACACCTAGAAGAACTTCTGTGTAGGAATCAGAAAAGCTACTGGCCTTAAGTGACTGCAGACTTCCAGGTGAATACTGATACATGGGCACTTTGATATTCAAATTCTTCTACTTGTTCAGGCAGCTTTACCTCTATTGAAGTTCTTTTTATTCTCATGGAAAAGATAATTCCTATTTCCCAAAGAGGTGTTTAGAATTGAATAAAATAATTTATAATATTGAACCATGTTACAACCACCTAGGTCAATTTCTGGCATATAGTAAGAGTTCAAGTTCATGTTTGTTTGTTTGTTATTTATTTGTTTGTTTATTTATTTTTATTATGGTGACATTGGTTAATGAAATCTAGTAAGTTTTAGGTGTTCAATTCAAGAGAAAGAACTCTAACTATGGGCAGTGAACACTCAATGCAATATATATATGCCTTGCTGTTGAAATTCATGTTTATTTTGCTTTGGTTTCCTTTCTTCTCTCCAAGGTAAGAGTTGTAGTCTGGGGATAATTAGTTTCCCAATGGTGAAATAAATACTCTCATAGACTCTAGATTTTTAAAAAAATTATTTTATTTTCCAGTAAAAAGCTTTCCCCTGCTCTATGTGAAGTACTTTCCAGTGGCCACCCACTTTTCCATCTTTTGTGTTTCCCATATAAATTAATTGAATTAATGAATAGCCATTCATCTGGGGCCAACTGATTGATTATCCTTAGAAATAATATCATGAAAAATTCTCTAGTGTTAACTGAATACCATTCACAATTCACATTCAAAACTGACTAGTGTATTTGCTACACCTACTTGAGCAAACAAACACAAAACCAACTCTAAAATTGCTCAGCGCAAGAGAGAATTAAACATTATTGAAAAAAAATGTCATTATTCCTATCAGATTTTTTTGATTTGAGACAGATCCAGTCAAGATGCATAAAATCACTTGCATAATACTCACAAATATTTATAGCTACTGCAAAAAGAACACTAAAGATTTGTACATAGAGAACAACATAAAACAATATAAAACACAAGTTCATATTTTGTATTTTGTGGCACCGGGGATACTTCCAAGTATCCTATGTCTACTACTACTAAAGCTCTCATTATAAATATCTCAAGGCTTTTTTTTTTCATTACCATTGTCCTTCAAACAAATCTTCCGCCCTTTAATTACATACTAGCCTCTACTTTCATCCTCTCATGTTCCAATCGAATATTATAACCTCTGTGAAGTCTCTTCTAATCACCCTCTGTCTATAACCTCTCCTCTTCTTTCAGATCCTTAGTGTATTTATGACTTTATTTTCTTTTGTCACTGCATTGTACTGGATTTTTATTTTAGAATACACTATTGCCTTTCAGGTGAGCCACATTCTAGATCATTACATTTCTGCAAGTGTTCAAAGATAATGTTTAAATAGGATGTAGTCTTTTCTCCAGTCAGATTTTTGTTGAAATCATGAGTTTTTCTGTGTCTACTCTTATTTTATGAATGCTTACCAATTCATCATCCATTCCAAGTTTACTTTTAACTCTATGAACATTTTCAAACATAAACAGTATTTGTGTTTCTCTATGAGAATTTTTGAATATTTAAGGACAAGAAGAAAATGACAGAGCCAGGTGAAGTATTAATATCTGTAATTAGGCTTATTGTTTAGTTCAGTGAGTTGGCCCACTAAATAAACCAGTATTTTGCAATTCAATTGCAGGTTTCATTAATCATATAAATTGCTCTAGATTGTCAGCCAATAGGTTTGCTTGTGATTACTGGATATAGCAAATATTAAATTTGTCAGTTCCACAGTTCTACTGTACCTTTCTTACTCTAGAAAATTTACCTTACTCTTTTTATATTTTTTGTTAACTTCTAAATTGTAAGGATTTATCTGAGAAACTATACAATTTGCTGCCTCAAAATGTACCCCATTGTAAAGGTAAGATTTGCCCAAATATTTGCATAGATTGTATTTATTTTAATTGGTCATGAAATGCATTTAATAAAGCGCACAGATCTTAAGTGTACAATTCAATGAGATTTTACAACATATAAACACTTCTGTAACCTGCCATCCAGATGGGCATATAGATCCTTCCAGCACTTCATTATCTCTGACCTCTACACGCATATTAGACTTTTGGGCAATGTCTCCCCTCTCTTTTATCTTTTTTTTTTTTCCTTCTGTTTCTGTTTGGACATTTTAAATTGTTCAGCCATCGCATTTATATATTTTATCTAGTGTAGTCTGTTGTTAATTACATCCAAGGAGTTCATAATTTTAGGCATTATTATTTAATAGAAAGTTTAATTGAATCATTTTTTGTAGATTTTAACCATCTGTTGAAATGCTCCATAATTTAATCTATTTATCCATAGTTTCTTTAATTTTCACCCTGCTTAGCAGCTATTCTCTGTTAGAATTGCACTATCTCACCTTGTACATGGACAGCTCAGAAGTCAACCGAGTATCTGAAGTAAATTTTTACACAGAGTCTTGAGGGCTCCTTAACTCTTTTACTTTAATGTATTTCCCCTCATGTTTCAGCCTCTCTTCCTTCTCAGTGAGGCTGGCAACTCACTGCTTGGGCTAAATGTCCCTCTGCTGCAGTTTGGCAAATGCCCTGAAGGTGAGGCTGAGGTGAATGTGATGCTCCTGTCAAATGCTTTCCTTCTCAAGTGTGAAAGCTTCCAATTGGTTGGTGTCCAGGGCCCTCATATTTCATTTTATGGATTGTTTACAGCTTTTACAAATTAGTTTTGGCCAGTTTTTATTTAAATGGAATTATGCCTTACATATGTTTTGTATTTGCCTTCACCCTTTCATGTATTGTGTGTCAAGTACAATTTGTTTATTC
>CM053511.1:16084537-16202273 GCA_028627145.1 Eidolon dupreanum | reverse complement strand
AATTTTCATGATCATTAGTATTTTTCATTCTACTTGTCAGTGAAAACTTGTATTTCTTGTATATTATAAGACAATTTTATATTCTGCATATAACAGTATCATCTCTTATTAATTCCAATCTATATATAAGCCTTATATAAATTCTTTCATGATTAAAGATCCTGACATCTGTCTTAAATTGTATGTGTTATACATATATATGCTAGTGTACATCATGAGCAAGAATATAAGTAGCATTTATAAACACTTAGACACTCTTACTTTAGTAATGTAGATTTTTAAAGCAATATCAGAAAATATTCATACTCCCGGCTACTGTGAAAAATTAAAACTAGACAGTGATTATGATGCAACATTTGACAGCTGATTGCCTAAGACATTGCATATTTGAGATAATTGACCTGTTGAACATGCTAGTATTTATTTGTCTTTGTTCCTTTAAGTACCTTTCCTAATTTTTAAAAAAATTAGAATTTTTTGGAAATAATATATATAATTCAGTATCCTGCAAAAATTCCTTTACCAAATTCCAACTAATTCCTAGGCATTCAGCTTAAATAGAAAGCCAATATGAGAATTTTAGATTGAAAAAAAATTGTTTCTGAGTCTGTAGCACATCTGTAGTTGAAGACATTAGCATTTAGATAAGAATCCACATAATAAATTCTACTTTCAGTTGTGACTGGAAAGAGTTTATCCATTCAGATAAACACAATTTACTTTCTTTCATCAGATAGAGAAACTTACAATGAAACATGTTTCCATTTAAGCATTACTTGACAGGAAATGCAGCATTAACTCTTTGTTTAACAATAGTAGTCACCAAATTCAGGTGATAGTGTCATCTATCTTATTCCTTTCACTGTTTTATTTTGTTTAATTTTTTTTTAAGAAAAAAATAGTTTTAATGAGGTATAATTGATTACAATAAACTGCACATTTAAAAATTCAAATTTATAATTTATAATTAAATTTATTGGGTGACATCGGTTAATAGATTTCAAACATACAGTTCTATAATACATCAACTATATATTGCACTGTGTGTTCACCACCCAAGTCAAATCTCCTTCCATAAACATATATTTGACCCTCTTTACCCTTATCTACTTCCTCCCACCCCAGGACACTGTTGCCTGTGTCTATGAGTTTTTGTTTGTTTGTTGGTTCATTTGTTGCTTCAGTTCTATATCCCACATATGAGTGAAATCATATGGGTCTTGATTTTTTTCTGTCTGATTTATTTCATTTAGAATGATATTCTCAAGATCCATGCATGTTGTCACAAATGGCAATATTTCATCTTTACTTATGGCTGATTAGTATTCCATTGTATATAGGTATCACATTGTCTTTATCCAATCATCTATTGAAAGACACTTTGGTTGCTTCCATGTCTCAGCCACCATGAATAATACTGCAGTGAACACAGGAGTACATATATCTTCACAAATAAATGTTTTCAAATTTTTTAGGTAAATACCCAGAAGAGGGATTTCTAGATCATGTGGTAATTCTATTCTTAATTTTTCAAGGAACCTCCACACTGTTTTCCATAGAGGCTGTACCAATTTACATTCCTACTAGCAGTGTATGAGGGTTCCTTTTTCTTCACAACTTCTCCAACACTTATTGGAGAAATTTATAAATTTTGATATCTGTATATACTTGTGAAAAGATCACAGCAATTAAGATAAAGAACATATTTCACTCTCAAAAATATCCTTGTGCCCAGCTGTCATCCTCCTCTTTTTGTCACTCCCGGCACCACTGCTCCTAAATTATTCCCCAAACAACCACTGATCTACTTTATAATATACTATATAGTCTTTCTTTTCTGGATGTTAATTCAACATAATGATTTTAAGATTCATCCATGTTATAGCATATTTCAATAATTAATACATTGAGTAAGATTGTACTATATGGATATACCATAGTATATTTTTCCATTAACCTGTTGATGACTATTTGGGTTATTTCTGGTTTTGCACTATTACAAGTAAAGCTACTATGAACATTCATATAAAAATCTTTGTATGATACATGCTTTTATTTCTTTTGGTTATATACCTAGCAATGATATGAGTGTATCATATATAGTAGTTTTTGTTTACATTTTAAGAAATTGCCAAATTGATTTAAATATGCTTGTACCATTTTACATTCTCACCAAAAGTTAATGAACATTCTAGTTACAT
The DNA here is from genome assembly GCA_028627145.1 of Eidolon dupreanum. Classification (NCBI taxonomy): domain Eukaryota; kingdom Metazoa; phylum Chordata; class Mammalia; order Chiroptera; family Pteropodidae; genus Eidolon; species Eidolon dupreanum. Next base: position 16,200,072 of record CM053511.1, on the reverse strand, counting down.
CATCTCCTCATCAATACTTGGTGTGATCAGCCTTTAATTTTAGCCATTTATTTTTTTAAAAATGATATTATACTGTGAATATTTTTTATTTCATTAATGATTAATGACTGAATATAATTTCACGTACATGTTTGCAAATGACAGATCTTCTTTGGTGAAGGGCCTGTTCACATCTTTTGCATATTTACTAGATGTGTTATTTGTATTGGTATTATTGGATTTTGAGTCATTCATATGCTATGGGTACAATACCTTTATCTAATAGGTTATTTGCAAATACATTTGCTGTGAGTTTTCTTTCTTTCAGTAGTGTTTTTCAAAGAATGAAAATTTTTCATTATACTAGGTTTCGATTCATTAATTTATTCTTTTAATGTTTACACATTTGGTGTTATATAAGCAATTTGTGCCTAATTTTGAACAGATGGGCAAGACTCTCCCCTGGTCCCTTGGCATGTGGTGCTGAATCCCACAGCTCCCACAAAGACACTTTTTTCCTCCTAAACGAATACCAAATTTTTGTTGTAGGGGGACTATGATGAGGAGTGTCTTATTCAATCATCTTGCTAATGTCACTAAGGTAAACAGTTTTACAGGCACTACAGTTTGTGTCAGAAACAAACAGATATTTCCCTCAAGGAGCTTATAATCTAGAGGAAGAGGACAGTGAATAAACAAATATATACTGTCAGGTGGTGATAACTCTGATGAATAAAAATAAAGCAGAATAAAAATAAAGAGCGATAGACAGTACTAGTCTGTTATAAAGGAGATGAGTGAAGGCTTATCTTTTAAAATATTATTTAAGCTAGACTCAAAAAAAGAGAATGAGAGATGCAAGTGGTTATTGGGAGAAAAGACAGACCGTCGAGTACAAATACCCGAGGGTGAGAGTGTTCTTATTAAATTGTCACATAAAATAGCCAAAAATCAACGGTTTTTTACATTTCTAAACATTTATTTCATATTATTCAAGCTTACATGTCAAGGAACTCTGTAAAGAGGCCAATGAATGTGAAGAAGAGTAAGTGAAGTGTTCAGAAAGAATTAGTTATGGAACAGATCATTTAGCACCTTGTAAGTCCTGAGACATGTATTAGAACTCACTCTGAGGAAGTTGGGAAGCTATTAGAGGATATGGAGGAGGGTAACATCATGTGATTTGGATTTTAAAAGGGTCACTGAGACCACCCTGTTGAATCTAGGTTGGTAGAGGGGTAAAGGGAAAGCAGGAAAACAAATTTGTAAACTATTACAATGAAAATCCGTGGACTTTGGACCAGTATAGGTGCTAAAGATGTGTTGAGAAGTATTTGGATTCTAAATATATTAAAGAAGAAATGGCAACAATATTTTGGGGCAATTTAACATGAATATGAGAGAAAGAGGGGAGCCAAGTGTGCCTCCAAAGGCTTCTTGCCTAAGCAAGTTAATGAGTAAGAGTACTGCTTAGTAATAAGGGGAAACTGCAAGAGGACATTTCATCTAGGAGTGGAAATGTGAAAGATAATTCAGTTTTATTTAATTTTGAGAAATTTCTTAGGCATCTGCATACTTACCTCAAGAAAGCATCTGGATTTAGGAGTGGAATTCAGGGTCTACATTTCGACTAGGTATGCAAATTAGGGACTCAGCAGCATATACATAGCATTTAAACTCATAAAATTGATGAAATTATCTAAGAAGTGAACATATAAAATAAAGTATAGCAACAACACCAACAACAAATGAATTTTGGCTTGAAAGAATAAAATTAAGTGGTCTAATTACTGGAAATAAGAGAAAACAATGTCAGAACGGTAAACATGATTTAATGCTGAAACAGACAGTTAGAGTTCCAGATCCAGATATAGGCTGTAAAAGTTAGGGACTAAGTATGTAACATCCACATGTGAATTTTAAATGGATTCCTAGGTGCTCAGTGTAGAGGATGTTGGAACTGAGACTCCTGTATAAAACTTTGTTATTCTAAGAAGACTCCATCTGTGAAAAGGAAGCTAGGAAAATTCTGTTCATGTTTCCTGCAATATAGCAAGATTATATGCCATCTGCCTCATCTCTTGATTGGAGAAAAATCACCCAGGAGCAATAAAACTTCCAGACTCCTACCATATGTGAGATTGGGGCTGAATTAACACTTCCTACAAGTTGCCCAATTTCAAAGCCCAGAAATTATTAAAATTGCTCACTATTATTAAAACTGTAGTCCCAGACAGAAAAAAAAAAAGAAAAAAAGAAAAAAGGACAAATCTCTAGGGAAACTGGAGCCATCAGAGCACATGAATATTCCACAGGAGAAAACTTTTAAACATCATATCAGGTGGAGCTACTGTCTCCCTCAGGAGTAAAAAGAAGATTGCTTGTAGTGCCGGAAAATTAGAGACAGTGGCTTCCTCTGGAGCAAAAGATAGGCATGATCATTATTCATTGTAAAAGGTTCCTGTCCCCCCAAATCAATGTTCCAACCCACTGTGTTCATAGTGTCATTGGACCTTTTGTACTTTGTCTCGTGGGAATTGGGGCTTGAAGAGCCAGTACAAAATGCTAATTCTCTGGCTATTGATAATACTATGACCGATAAAATAGGTCTTTGTTTCTGACTCAGAACTCCAATGTCTAATACCAACATTCATTAAACTATGGAAGGCTAATTGTTACCTTACAAGTACAGTAAAATCTCACTTGTCCCAGTTCGTGACAATATTGTCTCTCATCCTTAAATATATTCATTAGCTGTTCTTTCTGCTATCGATGTCTTCTGTCATCTCACATCCTCTGAACCTAGATTTCTAGCTAGTTAACTTCTCTTTATCCTTATAAATATATGTTAGGTATGACTTCCTTGAGACATGTTCCCTGTCACCATTTTAACTGGCTTTTTAACGCTCCAATAACAACCCATACCTCAGTTTACTTTTCCTTTTATTCCTATAAAGAAAATTTATTATTACTTTTTCCATGGGTAAATTTCATTAAATTTGCTTATTCTTAGTGTCCCTAGAATCAGATCTGTGTGATCTAGTATATGATTAATAAATAGGTTGTCAACAAATTAGTTAATAATACTCCCTGACCCATGTTGTAATGGTCCAAGGATCTCTTTGATTTTCTCCTTACTTTCACTCAAACCTTTAATCAACTATTTATTATGAACATCCAAGTAACAAATTAAAGAATTGCTAGATTATTTGGATAAATACTTCAGAGCTAAGGGTGAGTTCAATTTCTTACAAAAAAATAAAATAAAATAAAATAAAATAAAATAAAATAATGACAAAAAATGAGGTTCATTGTTATATTTATCTTGGAAAAGTATGCTAACAAGGATAAAGTTAGCATTTTTCTATATATTTATTGTAATAGAAACAGTACTCTGTTCACTTTCTATCTGAAATCTGAAAAATTTTTATTCCATTTTCTGAAAATTGTTACCTAATTATATTATCCTATTGAACAAACATCTAAATGTCAGATATATTTTATCCTATTAACTATAGCTTATATATGATATATTTATACATTTATATTACATGAATCCCTTCCATGGCACAGTAGCTTGTGCGTTACTGATTATGACTCTAACAGATAATCCGTCCATACTCAGGAAATATAGTATATTCCTGTAAAACAATATAGCACAGTTTCTCTTCACAGTTTTCCTCACATTTGTTCTTCTGTCAGTCTTGTACAATGGCATAGAATTCACTAATACTTAGCTCCATGCTACTGACTTGTGCTTCTTCACAGTTTACTGCCAATGCAAAATACTCAATTTGGGGGGAAAATATGTTTAATTATGTAAGTCCAATTGGGCACACAAAAATATTTCCTTGCACAGATAAAACTTTTCTCCAGATTTTAACAATAATTCAATAAAAACTAATAAAAATTAAAGACATAAAACAGAAAAAATGCTGGGTACAGGGTATGGCTTTTTATTAAGCCCATTTCCCTGATCCCTCCCCGTGGGCTCTCTTATGTGTTGCCCTGGTTTTAAAGACTGGTTTTACATCTAACTCTTAGCCTGTATTCTTATAAGAGTAGCTAATTTTTCCCACCATCCTAGTCTTAGATGTTCAGCTTTCAACAACTCTAACTTGAACATTAAACAGCTTTTAGCTTTGCCTAAGCTAATTCAATTCTATTTAGTGATTCTTTTTCCACCATCAGATAAAAGTTATACCCTGTCCTTTGTTACGATGACCAAGAACAAACATGATACGCAAAACATTGTGTGTGTATATATATATGTACATGTACATACATACAGATATATACATACATATTTCTATATATACATATATTTCTATCATATAGGGGAAAAATTTTATCCAAAAAATACATTGTTAGCAGAATTTTGGTTTTGCTGTATATACATGGCTTTTGAAATATTACACAGAACAATTTTCCTCCTTGAAAGCCTCACTCTATATCGTTTCTTACACCTTGGTTCACTTATTTACTTTACTTCATGGTTCCTTGGGCATGGAGTTAGGCATTGAGTCTGCTTTCTAGCTTTGTAATATCTTTCTAGTTTTGTAACGTCCCTCCCACCCCAATTTCTGCAGTTTTCTTCAAGGTTTTAAAGATCATTAAGGTGAAATTGTTCAGCTGCAAGTACCACATCATTCTTTCACTCCTGCTGTCTCTACAAAAGGAAGTTGCACTAGTCATATGGGCCAGGTATATTAGGTCAACTTTGCGTTCATTTTTTCTTCTCAGATTTCTTTATTCAAGGCTCATGACTTTACTCTATGAAAGTGATAATTGAGCTCTCTTCCAAGTACCACACTATCTTGCTTTGAACTTGTTGAGAAAACTCATATATATCATTTATTTTTTTTAAATTCTATTTTCTTTCAATTTTGGTTAATAAAATGAATTGTTAATCCCACAGGTCTGTGGAGTCAGAATAGATGGCTGGAATTCTCTGTAGCTGATGGGGTTTGGGCAACTTACCTGTTTCTTCCCTAGTTTTGTCATTTGTTACATGACGATAATAAGGGACTTATTTCAATATGTTTTTATAAAGAATAAGTGAGATACTGCATGTGAAGGACTATAATTATCTGAAATAGGGTTAATATTTGGTAAAGTGACATTTTATTTTATTATATATGGTATCATATAAAAATTTCACCCGTTTACAGATAAGCACTCCATAGATATTCTTGGTGACTCTAATGATGATTTAACGTATAGCAATCTCTAACTATGTTTACCAGTCAAAGAGAGGCATATGTTGTGCATGAAGGCAGATGAAGATTTTAAAATATGGGCAGGAACAGATTTGGTTACTTAGAGATTTTTTTTAAATGAATCATTGGTAGGATGCAGCTGTGGTTTGACGGCTTTTGTACAATATACAGTAATTAGGACTTTATTCCACTTTCATTTACTGCAAATAAGACACACTAATTGATGGATTTCCCTTTGTGTACCAAAAGAAATTTTCTCAGATGCTTATTGAACACATCTAATGTAGTTTTAAAATTAAAGTAGAAAAAATATTTTAACTTCAAGACAGATACCCCAAATATTTATCCTAGGGAACTAAGCCTTGCAAAATTAGATGTCTTATCATCTTGGCAGTAGGCATTAGCAAACACTTTACATTCCACTAGAATCAACTCTCTATAAATGTATTAAAATTGTGTTGGGTCTTAAACTCCTTTTTCCTAAAAATTATAAAAAAATAAGCCTGTTTCAAATTTAATTGAATTTCTGCTAAATATTAAAATACTACAAATAGAAAATACTTTTGTATATTTTTATATAAGCACACACTTCTGATATGAAAACTTTAAGGAAAGATATATAATTTTCTAGTGAAAGATAAATACTGGTTTCAATTTAATTGTTTTATGTATATTATGAACGGAACAAAACCTTATTATTGAATCACATTAAAGATGTCACTTGATTATTATAGAAAACATTTGTTAGTGCAAATCTATGTAGTTAACAATTACCCTATTTTATTAATATAGCAACTATTTGATGTAATACGTACCCTTATCTCATTTGTGTATGAGAAATCTAAGACTCACTCAATTTGAAAAAACTAGTTAGTAGGAAATAAATTGAAACTCAAATCTGTAGAGCTCTAGAGTTCAAACGTCTCCAAAGGCTGTCATGTCCCTTTGTCACTCACGATTCAGAATCTACGATGCAGAATAGCACAACTATTTTTTTTTTTAGGCGAGGCAACCCTTGGTCGACCTCACAGATTGCAAGGACCTTGTCAGCTTACAATCCCTTACTTTTTTTATATTTTATGCCTACAGTGTCTGGCTTTCCTAGGTGGTCTCCCATTCAAGTACTAATCAGATCTGACCTTGCTTAGCTTCTGAGGTCAGACGAGATCAGGCTTATTCAGGGTAGCATGGCCATAGACTAGAATAGAATAACTAAAACTGATGGAATTTAGTTATTTTGGTTTACAAAGAAAGTTTCAAATAGAATACCGTGTAATAATTTATTTCCTCTAGTAACTACGGTTTCAGAATATTCCAAAATATTTTGTAAATCCCTCAAACAGATTGAAGTAAATGACTCACCTGGTACTTCGACATAACTGATTACATATCAGATTTGCATTGGAACTTGCTAATATTAGTACAAGAAATATCTGAGCTTTTGGATTTACCTATTTTTCAGTGTATTATATTTGGAATGAAAGACAGAGATAGACAGGAAAATGAAAAATAGAAATGACCTATCTTTTTATAAATACTCAAGAATTTCAGAAAAAAAAAATGATTGTGCACAAATGTATAAAAATAATGAAATATATATGAAAACAAAAAAAGAGAAAATCATAGACACCTAAAATTGAGATTCCTAAAACTGCCTTGTCCACAGTCATAAAACTATTTTAAAATATTATGTTTATTAATAAATTCTAATTTCTGAGCACCTCTTCAAGAGAAATAAATCCTGACAGACTAATCCAGTTTTCTTTTAATAGATTTGCTATTCTAAAAAATGACATAGTCATGACAAATACTAACGTAGATTAAGACACATAAAGTAAAACTTGCCAAAAATGAAAAAGAGAAATAGACAAATCCTAAAGCATCACCAGGTATTTTAACATTTCTCTCAATATCTGATAAAACAAGCAAATTAACAAAGAAAAATCAGTAAATTATTGACAATTTAAACAATGTGAATAATGAATGATCAGTTCACATATATAGAACATTTAACCCTCACAATATTCATTCTTTTAAAAATGTTCATAGAAATTTTATTTAAAATACCAAATTCTTGGCCTAAAAGTAAGTTCCAGTGAATTTCAAATGACTGAGGTAGTATGTATTATTTTCTCTAACCCCAGTATACTTATGTTAAAAACAATCAAGATCATTTTAAAATTCCCATATATTTGGAAGTTAAAAAATTCCTATAATAATTCATTTTAATTTTATTCAAATACTTGATTGATATTCTCATAAGCATGGACAATTGCATATATGGCTAATAGAAGCTAGTTGTCAGATGGATCTAAAATTGAACTACCATATACAAATTCATCTACGCCCACGTAGAAAAATATGATTGAATTCAAGTTACACATCAAGCCACTGTGTCATAAATTTTGCCATTTGGCACTGTCTGCTTTATTATTGGAACCAAAAATATAAATGAACATGGCATGGCTTTTCTAAGGTATAGAGAGCACAGTGGCTGTTATTGCTCTCTTATAGGTTTGTCAGAAGGAACATTTAATATTCTTATTATGCATTTTAATAGTAAGTAAAAATAGGATAAGCATGGGAAAAATAAACACGAAAATAATTCTAAATAGAGAAAAATATATTAAATTTAAGCAGTTGAAATATGCAATGATTTGTGGTTCAATATTTTAGACTAAATAAAACTCTCTCCATCCCCTTTCTCCAACTCCCAGTGATGTGAATACAATAATTGTTTTGCAAAACAATTGCTGTGGTCTGAATGTTTGTCCCCTGCCCCTCCCCATACACAAAATTAATATATTGAAATCCTAACTCCCAAAGTTGATGGTATTAGTGGGTGGGACCTTTGAGAGGTGATTACATTGTGAGTGTGGAGCCCTCATGAATGAGGTCAATGCCTTATAAAAGAGACCCCACAGAACTCCCTAGCCCCTTCCATCATGGGAAAACATGGCAGGAAGGCACAGGCTATGATCTAGGAAGAGGGCCTTCACCGGGAGGTGACTATGCTGGCACTTTGATCTTGGACTTCCAGCCTCCAGAACTGAGAGAAATAAATGTTTGTTCTTTACCAGCTCCCCAGTCTCTGATATTTTGTTATAGAAGCCCAGGTGGACTGAGACAACACTAAACCCATAATAGTACTGAAAATAAAATAAGAGTATAGCACGAGAACAAAAATTTAAAGAACTTTTGGAACACATAGAACAGATGTTGCTTGGGTTGACATATAAGAACAGAGAGGCCTATAGCCTAAAATACCAGAAGGAAGAGAAATCTTTTTCACAAAATTCACAGAGGAAAACTACTTCAGAGTAAAATTTTATAAACAAGAAGTATAGTTCATGGAGAAACAGCAGGGCCATCATTACATCCATTAAGAACAATAGAGTAGTCAGTTTTCTTCCCCTTTCACTAATCTGTTTCATTCATGCATATCATACACTGACTAAACTGAAAATATTTCTCTGACGAAAATGGACTATATCTCAAGAAGGTATCAATTTTAGATATCTTAGTTTGCCAGTGAAGCCGAGAAGCCTTTGAGATAAACTTATGTCTTCACAGTAGACTGGTAAGTAAGAAAAAAATATATCCCGGAGTCACTTATTATAAATGGATTTTTCTTATTCAGTCAAGGTGCTATCTTAAATTCAGAAATACTACAGAATTCAGAAATATTCATCCAGAAGCTTAAAGCTAGCTCAAACCTGTGATTTAGAAATTCTACTTGCAGGAATCTGCAAGATGTTAAAAGAAGAAGAAGAAGAAGAAGAAGAAGAAGAAGAAGAAGAAGAAGAAGAAGAAGAAGAAGAAGAAGAAACAAAAAGAATATGTTGATAATTTATGCCCAAATGTAATCATTACAATAATGATCAAAATAGGAAATGGATACTTTAACAATGAATTATTTTGCAATTATAAAAACAGTGTTTATGAAGAATATTAAGTGGCACTGGAGAGGTCAGTCAATACATGACACCAATATATTAGCAGTACTCTCTGTGCTGGAGAGTATGACTAATATCCTTCATTATGATTTTATATTTTTCAAAAATCTTGCAGGTATAATTATATATTACATTTTGAAGAAAATATATTTTTTAAATTTATAAATAAAATATAGTCAGTCAAAAGTAGTAGATAAGTACTTATGTAGTTACATCAGAGAGGTAGAGTGTTTTGAGACTCTCCAAGACTATTCAGTGAAAACACAGAAGGCTGAAGGCTTCATATTCTTACCCAAATTTCAGAAAAAAGATAAGGTCAGAAAAACATTACCCTTAGTAGTAATGATATGGAATGACCATAGAGCACAGGATTTTTAGGGCAGTGAAACTGTTCTGCATGATACTATAATGGTGACAAGTGTCATTATAAATTTGATTAAACTCATAGTATGTACAACACTGAGAGTGAACCCTAATGCAAAGAATGGATTTGAGGAGGTGATGATGTGTCCATGTAGATTCGTCAATTGTAACAAATGTACCCTCTGGTGGAGGATATTGATGATGGAGGAAGCTGAGCATGTGTGGGGACAGGGGCTATATGGGAATTCTCTGCACCTTCTGCTCAATTTTACTGTGAACCAAAACTGATTAAAAAAATTAAACGTATTTTGAAAAAGAGAATGATTATATGTAAATATGAGATGTTGAGACTATCACAACTAGGTCAATTTAAAGCATAAGGCCATTGATATAAACCTATGTATTTCAGCAATTTTAGAAGTGTATTTTTGCATTTGTTCATTTAAGTATTTTTATGTTATGTCATATGAATTCTAAGTTACATAATACTTTGTCACTACTGAAATAAGACACATATAAAACATCTTGATTACAAGATAACAGCACACGTATCTTCATTTTCCAACAATATTGGGGTGCCAGTATATTCCAATTTAACAAGACAGGCACAAAAGTGGATGATATGTAAATGTGAACATACTGAAAACACATTTTGTTTAGGGCAAGCCTTATAGTAGAAAGAAAAAAGACAGGTTTAATAAGGTTCACTGAGGAAATATATTTGTTGGGCTTTATATGATTTCTACTTGAATATATGTAATGATTATTTTAGCAATAACTTTAATATGTCTGCTGATATTACACCAACCAAGTTTATGACAAGTATTGACAACGACTATAGAATATAAATGACCATTTTTTAGTTCCTCACCCAATAGATTAAATTACAATATGATAAAAAAAAATCCAGATTTTAGAGCAAAAATATAAATATCTTACGTAAATAAGCAGGCTTGTTTTTTAGGTGTACTTGTCCAGTGAGAGTCCAATATCATAGTACCCCAAATATACCTAAGGAGATAAAGTGCCAAAAATCTAAATCTATAGGGACAATTTTCCTATGCGTGAATCATTTTCCTACTTAAACTCATGTAATTATAGCTTGAAAATAGCAATTTTACTAAAATTATTATCATCACATTTTTGTGAAACATTTGTGAAAATCTGACAATGTAATTAGCACTTCACAGAACATATGGTGTCAGTGACTGGGAGCCAACTAACTAAATAATAATTAAGATTGGAAACTCATAAAAGAGAAATAAAAATTAAAAGATTTTTTTCAATATAAAGTAAGGGGCCTGTTAACAAAAAATAAAAAACAAAAAATGAGGTATGTTCTCAATGTCAAGAATAGGATTTTAATTCAGACTCTATCAATTTAGTAAAAGTAAAGTAGAAAAGGTGAATCATTTATGCTATTTAAGGAAAAATTGAAGTACCTTAACATAACTATCTTTAGTTTTGAGGCAAAAATATTAAAGTTTTCTTTCCTTCCTTCCTTCCTTCCTTCCTTCCTTCCTTCCTTCCTTCCTTCCTTCCTTCCTTCCTTCCTTTTCTTCCTTCCTTCCTTCCTTCCTTCCTTTTCTTCCTTCCTTCCTTCCCTTCCTTCCTTCCTTCCTTCCTTCCTTCCTTCCTTCCTTCCTTCCTTCCTTCCTTCCTTCCTTCCTTCCTTCCTTCCTTGATAGTATTCTTAATTATCTCTTTTGTTTTACCAAAACCGGAGCATATTTTGATCACAACTCAAATTTCCCAATTTCAAATCCACTCCTGAGAAGGCTTCTATGAAAGCTTCACAAACAGCACTGGGAGTTTCTTGAAATCATTGGAAGAGATACATACTAATTCTTAAGATTTTTGGAGTGGCTGCTTAGTTTTGAGGTACTGCTTATTCAGCTCTATCACTAAAGGACCAGTCATTATAGAATATCTCATCATACAATACAGATAAATTAAATATTGTTCAAAAGCAGCATAAGTGTATATCCTATTTATATATGATAAATATCACGTAATATTGATGAGCCAGATATACCTAAACCACAGATATCACGTAATATTGATGCTCCAGATATATCTAAACCACAGATTTTTTTCCCCGCTACATTGAAATATAATTGAAAAATAGTGTTGTATACATTTAAAGTATGTAATGTGATACTTTGATATACATATGCCTTCCAAATGTTTATCACAATTAAATTAATTAATATATTCATCACCTCACCTACCGTGTGTGAGTGTGTGTGTGTGTGTGTGTGTGTGGTGAGAATGCTTAAGATCTATTCTCTAAACAAATTTCAAGTATCAATACAGTAATATTTATTATAGTCACATGATGTATATTTGTCCCCCAGAACTTACTCATTATTGAAATTTCTACATTTTGAATAACACGGCCCCATTTCCCCTACCCCAAAGGCCCTACCAAACACTGTTCCACTCTCTTTCATTGAGTTTGACTATTTTGTTCTTTTAGATTCTACATTAGAGTGAGATCATTTAGTATTCATTTTTCTCTGTCTGGTTTACTTCACTTAGCATATTGCCCCCAGGTTCATCTATGTTGTCACAAATGGCAGAATTTTTTTATTACATCCCATATATATCATATACTATATATATGTATACAATTTTCTTTATCCTTTCATCTGTAGATGGCCACTTAACATTGTTCCCATATCTCAGCTATTATGAGTAACAATACAGTAAATATGGGAGTGAACATACCTTTTCAAGATGCTTATTTTTGTTTCCTTCAGATATATTTATATATCAGAAGTGGGACTGCTAGATCATATGTTAATTCTATTTGTAATTTATTGAGGAAACTCCATGCTCTTTTCCATAATGGCAGTATGAATTTGCATTTCCACCAACAGTGTACAAGGGTTTTTTTTCTTCGCACCCTTACCAACTCTTGTTATATGACATATTTTTGTTAATAGCCATCCTAACAGATGTGAGATGATACCTTACTGTGGTTTTGAGTTGCATTTCCCTGATGATTAGTAATGCTGAGCATCTTTTCATGTACCAGTTGGCTATTTGTATATCTTCTTTGGAAAATATCTTTTCAGGCTTTTTGCCCATTTATGACTTTAATTTCTTTAATCAATGACATAGTTTTCAGTGTATAGTTCTTCCACTTCTTTGATTAAATTTATTTCTAATTTATTTATAATTTCTGATGCTTTTATAAATGGGATTGTTTTCTTATTTCTTTCTAATAGTTTGCTGTTACTCTTTAGAAACACAACTGATTTTTATATGCTGATTTTGTGTCCTGAAACTTTACTGAATTTATTCATGTTTTTTTTTTTTTTTTAATAAATTGAGCCTGATGGGTTTTCTATAATGAGATTATGTTAACTGCAAAAAAAAAAAAAAAAAAAAGACAAATGTACATCTAAATGTACATCTTCCTTTTCAATAGGATTACTTTTAATTTTTTTTCTTACCTGATTGTTCTAGCAACAACTTCCAATACTATGTTGAATAAAGGTGGCAAGAGTAGGCAACCTTGTCTTGTTCCTGACCTTAAAGTAAAAGCTTTTCACCACTATGATGAAAGCTGAGGGCTTTTCATGTACTGCCTTATTAGGTTGAAATGCACCCTTTCTATACCTAATTTGATGTAAATTTTTATCATGAAAGGAGAATTTTCTCAAACACTTTTTTGTATCTATCAAGATGATTATATGATTTTTATCCTTAATTCCATTAATGTGGTGCATCACATTTATTGGTTTTCATATATCGAACCATACTTGCATCCCAGTGATAAATTCTACTACATCATGGTGAATGATTCTTTTAATTTTAGAGTCCATTCAGGAAACATAAATCCCACTAGTTATTTTTTAAAAGAAAATTTAATATTAAAATTATTCATAGGAATTAACATGTTAATTATGTAACTGAAAATGCAAAGGACACTAAAATGTTGTACAGTTAGCAAGTGTAGGAAGCAACTTTCACTCCTAGGGATGGGAAATAATGGGAGAAAATGTTGGGATTATTGCAGCTTAGAAGTTTGGAGGAGCTTCACAGAGCTGAGGCTAGACCAGCTGAGAAGCAGAAAGAGCTCAGCTACTGCTCATGGCTCCAAGTTTAGTGGAGGAGTTCTGTGAGACTGGGATGCGAAACTCTGTTGAGATTCTGCTGGCTGACGACTGGGACTGGTGTCCCAGAGGGTCGTGAAACTGGTTTCAATACAACCTTGTGGTAGATATATCCTGCCATGGTCAGGATGAAGAAGCATCGTCAGATTAATGCTTCTAATACAGGAAACAAACAGGAAGTCAACCAGAAGGAAACAGGATAAAGAAAGTACTTTTTTCCTTTCTCAGATTTTCAGTTTACTGTTATCACTCCTACTGGCAAAGTCTAGCAGGAAGCAGCTGACAAAGCAGAAAAGTGGTTTCCCAGCTACAGCCGCTCAAGATGACAAGAGAAAGTTGTGTTTGGAGCTGAGAAACCAAAATTTAACAACGTATGTATTATAGCAATCTACGTGAGTTAATACACACACACACACACACACACACACACACACACACACACACAACAGATTAAATCTAAGAATTTAGCATTCTTTCTGCATGCTCTGAAGTATCATTTTTCGCTGTATCAATGAGAGAAGAACAGACATTGGAATTTTTGGCAGCACACATTATATTAAAAACATTTCAGATTGTGGAACTCAATCACCTCATCTTCTCAAGGTGTGAAACTGAATCTAAACTTTCCAGACTATAAGGAACTGATACAAAAATAAAATTTCTAAATTATATGAGATCTACAGACTATTTTGAGCATAATTTAAATCAAGAGAAGTCAAAAAATTTTTTTTTCTTAAGACATGATTTTTACTTGATCTGCTCTCCATGCTTATCCTGAAGGCTATAGTCTGAATTGTGTGGGAGTTGATTAGTAATATAATCTGGTCTCATCAAGCCTACAAATGACTTATTATCTTGATCAATGCCTAACATATGAAACAGTAATCACAAACATGAAAGAATTCTCAAGAACAAATTTGGTTTTTCCTACTACTTTCAGTAAGGACATATATTATATCTCCATTTTAATCAGTAATACATTTAATTCTTGGAAGATTATGCAATTTGCTTAAATTAGGAAATTAAAAATTAAGCTTTTATTTCATAGATCTTAAAAATTAAATAATTTGAATTGTCCATTTTTTATCAGTTTTAGTTTTCTATTTTTTTATCAGATCATCATATCTAGTATATGTTACAAATTGATATTTACATCCAAGAAGTACACAAAAATTCTTACTTATGCAATAGTATGCTAAAACCATCTTGTATTGGCTTACAAGTTATAGTTGTTAAATTTTCAGAAATTTTTTAGGACATATTAAACTCAACCATTATTAATGGTTAAATTATTTAAACTTGTAATTAAATAAATTATATTTTTAAAAGGTAATAAATATTCAAAAATCATTATTTTCTCTTTCACTGCATTTTGCAATTATCTATGCTCTTGAAGTATATATGTCTATTATATCTACATAATGGAATTGTTATATAATAATTTGCTACTGCATACCTCTTCCCAATTATGTGATAAGCCTCTTCCCAATAATGTCAAGATGATAGATTGAATTCAGCTATGGTGAGAGAACTTATACCTCAGAAATTGGCAAAAAGTATAAATCATAACTTGATTTATTGTTTTGTTGTCTAGAACAAAGGCTGACAAAAACATTGTGAATGGAAACTAGCCCAGTGCCTTTTCTTGTACATGTATTTTTTTTAATACAGCCATACCCATTTATTTACATATTGGCTAGGGTTGCTTTGGAAATACAAAGACAGTGTTGAATAGTTGTAACTCTGTGGTTTGAAAATCCTAAAATATTTACTCTCTATACCTATACGAAAAGCTTTACCAACTCTGGTACAGAGTTAACAAAGCAATAGGACAACGTTAACAGTGCAGATTAAAGATAAAAGTGTATTGTGTGTGAAGCAGTTATATGGTTGATAACACAAAATAATGAGGCAATATTCTTTCAGTATTATCTGATTTGACAAAAAATTTGCTCACATCATTGATGAATGAATTTGTTTCCTATACATGTAGAAAGCTGAAAGGTTTCAGTTTAATATAATTTTTCTGATGGTTAAAA
The DNA here is from genome assembly GCA_028627145.1 of Eidolon dupreanum. Classification (NCBI taxonomy): domain Eukaryota; kingdom Metazoa; phylum Chordata; class Mammalia; order Chiroptera; family Pteropodidae; genus Eidolon; species Eidolon dupreanum. Next base: position 16,184,392 of record CM053511.1, on the reverse strand, counting down.
ATAGGTGAATAGTAGATCATATATCAGACTTAATGACAATAAATCTACTGAGAAAAGATTCAATCAATTGACTACAACACCATTGTCAAATCATAGTTGAGTTGTAATTATAAGTAGCTATAGATACAAGAGTAGAGCAAAAATCAATGAAAGCATTCTATAAAAATCAATGGCTATATGAAATTTACAGTAAAAATGTTATGTATTTTATTCTTATTTGTAAATTGTGTACTGTATATTGCTTATATCAGTAAATTTTATAATATGTGTACACCTATGTTTTCTCATTGAGGAAACATTTACCAGCATATCACTGTATAAGAGAAATATTTTTAAAAAATTTTAAAAACATTTGCTATAAATCATAAAAATAACTTGCATATTTAAGTAAATATTACCTATTAATTAAAAGTTTATACATAAACAATGCTTATATGAGGTAAATAATGTTCAAATCAAAGAGTTGAATGCATTGACTTTGGGATATTAGTCATTTGAAAACTGAAACAATTCAGAAAGGATAGCAAAGGATGACTTTGAATACTTAAATCCAGACAATGTCACCCCAAACAGTGACTGAAATATTTTCATCTATCGACTTGGGCTATAAAAAATTACATTTTAATATATGATTCAATATGGAGATATCAAATTCGAATTTTAAAAATGGTATAGAGCAGTTATAAGAATAATTTGCCAGTCAGCAGTCTGGAATCCCTCCAAGACAGGAAGACTCAGCCTTCCGGAAACCAAGCAGAGCTTAGTCTCACCATCCAAAAACGAATCGTCCAACATGTATAACAAATCTGCCTGTTTACATTAAAATTATACACTAGATAACAAGACTCTGCTCAAATTCTTTTAGTGGCTTCTATTATTTAGAATGAAATCTCTTCTGCTTAATATGGCCTCTGAGGCCCTGCTGGCTTAGCCGGTCCTGTCTGTGTGCAGGCACCACAGCACTTCTCTAGTGATAATGGCTGCCTTGCTGTTCTTAGAAAATATCAGATCTGCCTACCTAAGGGCTTTTCCACTTGCCTTTTCCCTACATCTAGCATAATTTTCCCCTAGATATTCATGTTGTTACTACTCATTTTCCTCTGCTCAAATATTATCTCTGATAGGTATTTTTTTCAGATCCCTAAATACTTCCTAAATACTTTTATTTTCCCCTATCTTTCTCTGTGCTATTTATCTGGCGTATTTATTTGGATCATGTATTATGAACAGACATTATCTTATTTTTTAACTGTTCTATTTTTATCCCTCTCCCAATAAAAGTTAAGCTGCACAGGGTTAGAGATTTTTATTCTTTATTCTTCACAATATTCCTCATATTTAATGAGTGCCTAGAAAGTAATAGCTGCTCAACAAATTGTTGAAACAAATTGGTGAAGGAAGGAAGGAAGGAAGGAAGGAAGGAAGGAAGGAAGGAAGGAAGGAAGGAAGGAAGGAAGGAAGGAAGGAAGGAGGGAAGGAAAATGTTCTTCAATATGATTTGAAAAATACTTTTTAACCAAAAAGATATATACTATTTTGGAGAGAACCTAAACACATTCTTGACCCACCCTTTTAATTCTTATTTTCACATTTTCTCTGTCTCTCATGATGAGCATCTTGTGATTATTTGTACTCTTGAAGCAATTAAGATTTTTTCCAGTCTTTGTTTTTGATGGGAAAATTAGTTTCTTGCCTAAGTCGAAGCAAAAAAATAATAAAGTAAAATAAATAAGAATGTATCTGCTATCTCTCTATATATTAATAAAATAAGTACTCTAAGATAATTTCATATGACACAATAAACTGCTCATTTTGGGTGCAGTCGCTATAATTTTCTGTTAATTTTTTATGCTTATTATCATGAGGAATATAAACCACTATTGACAATAATTATTACTAAAAGAATTATTTAGTGGCTTTAAATACTGACATTTATCTACCCAAAAGCAAAAGCATATATCCATAATAAACATCGAAGCCCCACTGCTCCAGGGGTCTAATTCCTCAGCAAAATCTGTGTTTCAGTTTATTGTCTAATGTCAGAAAGATGCTGATATCTGCCACAAATTTTAAATTAAAATATTTATCATGGGTAGATTTTCATTCTTTTACATTGGATTGGAAAATATAAAGATGTGGACATTGATTCATTTATCTCTAAGGAGGGCTAAATGTTACATCCTTCTATCACAACCTAACAAATATATATTGAGTGACTAATATTAAGTGTTTTATTAGACACTGGAGTAGCATAATGGTGAATAACACGCAAAAGCAATAGCTAACATTTACTGAGTATTATATGTCAGTAACTTTTTAAGGGCTTTTTTTATATTAATTGATTTAATTCTCATAAATGAAAGGAAGCTACTCTTAGCTTACTACTTTTAAATTTTAGTTACTTATCTCAAAATTCAAAATTATTCACTCTTCAAATTATTCTCCTGATCCTGGATATTAGAAAACATACACACACATAGGCACATTTACTGTGCTGTCAATACTATATATCCTTATTATACAGAAATCTCTTAATGTTTTCAAGGTTATTAAAATTCAATGCCAACATTTAAGGGTCTTAAAATTCTGATATTACCACCTTTACAAAGCAAGCTGCAAGGAAATCAAGGCCCAGATAGAAAGGTAAGAATAATAGCAAGACCTAGACAGCACTTACTATGCTCTACCCATAGTTCTATATTCCTTACATGTATTAACTCATTCTTCATTGAAAAAATTCATTTGAGTCTCAAAGAAACTATATTAAGTAATTATTATCATTACCATCTCCATTTTAGAGATGATGAGATTGGGATTACAGAAAAGCAAAATAATTTGCCCAAGGTCACAGGAGAAGCAAATGACAGAGCAGATTGTTCAAGCCAAGATAGTCTGACTCCAGGATAAATTGATTAAGGGAATTGTTTGAATGATGAGAAGCTAGAATGATAAGGCAGAAAGATAAGATACTTTAGTGCTATGTACACCTTGGTTTGAATCTCACTCAGACATTTTCAAGCTGTAAACTACCCAGCAAGTCAATTAAGCATGACGCATCTCAATGTCCTCATATGTAAAAAAGTGATAATTGAGGGTTGTGGTGAGAATTAGAAATCACATTTAATGATCCAATACCTTACATAAATCAGGGAAATATTCAAGGCTATTTTTATTAGCAACTTTGCTTTGGGATACCTGAAAGCCTTTAGTATTTCCATATTATGATGTTATTTCATTATTTCTCTTGGTCTTAGCCTATGTTAAAGACAACAGCCTCAAAATGGAGTTGCTTATGATAAGCCCCACGTCACTTCACCACGATTTAATTGCAGTTTTGACTCTTCCAGAATTAGAATCCTAAACTTGTCAACCAAGAACCGCCTGATCAACTTTAGTTGTCTGATCTGCCTGATAGACCTCTTTCATTCCCTGTAGGGAGAGTAATTTTGCAATGCATAATCTGCTTCTTGTCTAGTATAACTTCCTTGCTCCTGCTCCTTTCTGCCTATAAAATCTCTTGCTTAATATAGAGCTTTTTTAACTGATAGATTTGTTGCCTCCTGATTCATAAATCCCTGAATATAACCAATAAGATCTTTAAAGTCTACTCAGTTGAATTTTGTTTTTTAATACCTATAATAAAGATCTTTGGTTTGAAAGAAATTAATAAGCCTTAACTTCCTACAGATATTCAAAGGGTGGTTAAATAATTTCAGAATTATTTTTATATTTCTCCCAAGCCTTTTTTTAAATTTTATTATTATTATGATTATTATTATTTTATTATTTTATCTTTTTTGGAATATGAGCCACGCAGTAATAGTCTTTGGGAATGTACTGGGTAGTCATTTTTTTTTTTTAATGTTAGTGATGACTGTGACAAAAATATTTATTGGAATCTAATTACCCTGTTATTTACATCTTATAATAAATAAATAAAGGTAATTGACATAACCTTTTAAAAAATATTTCTTTAACTAGGGAGATTTAATAGATTTACTTTTTGATCTATCGTTAGCTATTTTCAAAAAGATAAAAAACAAATAGAGCTTTTTCATAATCAATTATGAATGAGAACATAGAGATAGTATATTACCTACCAGTATTAATAAAGTTGAAGTATAAAGAATTCATTAAGAATATCTTTTAATTACAAATCAATTTTTTTTAATTTTGAGAAAACTTTGTACTTTTCTCTTTTTAGGTCTTGTTTCCAAATGTGAATAATATTGAGATAGCTAACCTCAGAACTCACTTAGAAAATATTCAAATTGATGAAAAGTCATAAGCAGTTTCTTCAACATTTGTACAAATTTTTATTCTTGCCAACATACAATTCCTTCTCACAGAATATTGGGAATTTACTCAAGTGGTTTAAAAAATAAAGCTCAGAGAAGGCTGATTAGAATTTGGTCAAGGAGAAAATCTTTGTCAGTATAAGTAATCATAGAATGGTAGGTTACTCTTTCAAGAGGAAAAAAGAAACAAACAAGCAAACTTGTTTTAATATGCATAATAAAATACTTTAAAAAATATACTATGTAATGTAAATTATTTTGAAATGTAAGATATTAAGCATAATTTAGTCTTGTTTTTCCACAGTCATATTTTTGAGTTTTCATCATTGTATTGTACTTATCTGGTAATTTTTCAAAAAATTTAGGATCAACAGAGTCTAATAACCTCCTCTGTTGCCTAGGACTCAGGTTAAATTCTATGAATATTTTACTGAGAAATTTTCTCCAAAAATCTGAACAATTTAGCCCAGAATAGGTAAAATTAGTGAAAATATCTTTTTAGATGTTTTGAATAAGTAACGTTTTTATCTTATACAATGTCAGCTAATCAAAAGAAAGTTGAAATAATAGTATTAATTTCTAACGAAGTATACTCTGAACAAGAAATAGTATCAGAGATAAAGAGGGACATTATATAATGATAAAGAGGTTAATTATACAAGGAGATAGATAACCTGAATTGCACCATCAACCAACTTGACCTAATGGACATTTATAGATCTCTTAGTCCATCTTTAACAGAATACAGATTCTTTTCAAGTGAAAATGGAATATTCACAATGATATATTATATTCTAGGCCATAAAAAAACCCTAAGACATTTAAAAAATAGACATAACAAAAAATATGTTCTCTGATTCCAGTGAATTCAACTAGGAATCAATAATGGAAAGATAGTTGGAAAATCTCCAAGTTCCTGGAAATTAAACACATTTCTAAATAATCTATGAGTCCAAGAGGGAAATATAAAGTTTTTAAAAAATATTTGAACTAAATAAAAATTAAAATCCAACATATCAAATTTTGTGGAGTGCTGCTAAAACAGTTGTTTGGACAAAATGATAACGTTAATTACTTACTTTACGAAAAAAAAATCATCAATAACTTAAGCTTTTGTGTTATGAAACTAAAGAAAGCTGTGAATAAAGCTATAATGTAACACCTCATCCCAATAATCCAATAACTATAATAAATTTTTGCTATTTTTTGTAAATCACAACTCTAAACCTATGTCAGACCACCCAAACCCAAAAAGTACCTACTACTCATTTCTGCCTGGAGACAACAAGTTCTGATATACTAAATGTGAGGCCATTTATTCTTTGGTATTTTTAAGTAACTTCCTTATTATTAATTTTCTTGCTACATTTTTGTATCTCCAATGGATATTTCACTCCTGTCTGAAGAACAAAATAATGTAATACATCATTTTTAAGGTATTTCTTAATATTTATCTGTTTTCCTCAATAGCTTTCTTATCTTCCAATATATATTTTTTTTGGGGGGGGGGAACCAGTAGTAATAATTTCTTCATTAAATTCAGTTAACATAATGTTACTTCCAATCACCAGCTTCATGAAAGCAGCTTGAAATATAAAAACATCTTTTTGAAGAAAAAGCCTCTTGGCATAAAAGTTTCAGGGCACTTTGCACGTTCATACACATATTTAATAGCAATGTATGTGTCACTTGATTTCGGAATTTTAAGACATTATAGAAAGGAAGTGTAATGTTTCTGTATAAGTTTAGCATTATGGCATATGATTTATTTTAAAAGTTCAAGATACAAGTAAGTTTCTCAACTGCTAATGGAGGAAAAGCAAGTTTAGGATTAAAATACAGAGCTTTCCTTTTCGTTACTCCTCAGATTCATTTCTATCTTACTTCTTGCCCTTTCATCTTTCAAGCAGTCTCCTCTAGTCTATATTTAGAGAAGCAGCTGGCTGTATTTTGTGTCAATAGCCTCATGAAATAGCTGTGGGGTTTCTGAAAAAAGAAAAAGATTAATTTTTAAAAAGTATTCCTTAAGTTTGTTTACCAGGTGGCAGCTGAACTGTTTAACAAATCAAAAAATGTTTTTGAGATAGCAAAAATTAATTAAGATTTGGGGGTGGACAGTTTTTTAAGAACTAATGATAACAGTCACATAAGCATTTAGACATATTCAGAGATTTAATATATTGTTTAGAGCTGTTCTCTAAAAGTTCACATGCTGAGAAATCATGAACCTCATGCTACAACATAGAAATTTTCTAAGATTAAGGCAAAGCTCTGGAACGTGTCTAAGTCTTCATTTTACCATCTGTTTACATGGATTTATTACCAGTTACTGGCTCGGAGTAAGTAATCTTTAAAATCTCTTTCCAATATAAACAGTGATCTGTAAAATTTCATCCACAGAGCCTTTGTAGGACTCCTACAACTCAGCCAGCACCATACTTAATACAAATTCAAAGCAAAAAAAAAAAAGATTACATTCAGCTGTAGCCAAATTGTAGCTCATTGCTTTAACTTTTCCTTGTATGTATCCAAATATTTCAAAGAGAACAGCTGCAAGGACAATGCTACACTTACTTTCCTTACTAACCATGCTCAGTTAAAAACTGCCAGGGAGAAGGTTTTTATGTTAAAGGGATGCTTGACTACAGCACTGAGGTTAATTTACTTAAATTGCAAATCATGCCAATAGCACTGAATCCCTAGTAGTCTGATAATAAGATCTAAATTATCGTTGATACTCCCAGAGGGTATCATCCTTAATGACCCAACCAGTTATGCAATTTTAGGATGCTATAATTAAATTATTTTTATGTATTTCTCTTTTATATTTTGCTTTCTAGTATGCACACATAAAACAACAGGCTTTCATTTGTCATAAGCCCATTATGTTTAAGTTTGTCTGTATTTGTATGGGATTATATCCTTCCTGTACATGTTATATTTGTTTCCATATTACCTCTGCGTATCCTCATATTTGTTTCTAAGCTAAACAGAATTGAAAACCAAAACAAAAATATTAACAGTAATAGATTTTGAGTATATTTGATGATAGTCCTTTTGTGAAACATATGGAGCTACAAAAATCAAAGATAGTCAAAAAGGGTAGTAAAAGACATGGACAAATTTATTTTAAAGAAGAGACATCACTAGGCAGGACTTAAATGTAGAAAAACAAAACTAAAGGACAACTGAAGTTTAGAAAATAAACAGTAAATTACTTAAGCAAATTCTAGTAAAATAAAAAGAGGGTATCACTTGGAACTTAAATGTTTCTTTGCTTGCTTTCTCTGACTTCCTTCTTGTTAAAATAGATTATTTCCATGTGCTTATACATTATAAATTCTTCTCTTTGAGCCTGATCTCACCCACACTTAATTCTCTCAGATACCTCCCCCTTCAGTTATTCTCTCTATCTTCACACATAGTATGTCTCTTCTTCTATACACCAATATCCTTATTAATATGCCATCATGGTTTATTAAATCTCATTGTGGAAAACAAAACAAAAACTTTCTCCCATATATCTCCTGTTACTCACGTTAATTTGGCTCCCATTCCAGACAAATTTTCAAATAAATGTTTTGTTATTAAAAACTCTACTTCTTAAATACAGACATTGTTTTTAAAAACCGTAAACTGGTCTTTTGTTCACTTATTAAAATTCTCTATTCCATGTGACCAACAACATATTTACATATACGTAACCCTCAGATTCTTAGAATGTTTTGCAGCTTTTAATATTAGTGGCCACTCCATTCTACTGTAAGTCTTTCTTCATTCGGAAACCTACTCTTCTAGTGTTTATTCTTTCACAATGGCCTCTCTTCTGTGCCTCCATTATTAGATCTTTCTTCTATTTGTAATTCTGTATATTGAAACTCCCCAAGGATTTATCCTAGGAACTCTTCCTTTCCTTTTGTCCAAAATCTTTCCCTATGAGATTACTACAAATGCCATAGTTTGAACTAGTTTTAAAAACTGGATTTCTCAAATGCCAATATCTCTCATTTTAGTTGCATATTTTTTATCCAACTATCCATTTGATCTTTCTAGTTGGAACTGTGGAGAAATTCTCAAAGGTAATATATCCAAAACAATGCACCTCATTCCCAGTTGAAAATGGTACCACCAACCCTCCTGACTCAGCTAAAAAATAGATTCTTTCTACTAATTCTTCTCTAACTTGTACATCTTTATAAAGTTCTGTTATTTCTATTACCAGTATATATTTTATTCTGACCATTTCTATTGGTTTCCACTGACATTAACTTTATTCCAAGTCACTGTTATCTATTATTCCTCCAAATTTATTTTCCTTCTTTCAAGTATTTTACACTTCTCCAATAGATTCTTCATCAAATAATAAGAGTAATCTATTAAAACAAAAACTACAAAACAAAACAAAAATGCACTATAAAGCCTCTCTGTTAAACCTGTGTCAGTGGCTTGTTATTGATAAAATACAAACTCTTCATCATAGATTATAAGGCCTTGCCTGCATGATGTGGTTCTGCCTTGATTTCTAATTTTATGCAATACCACATCTCTCTTTTCTTGCTATACGCCCAACACTAAGAGATTCTCTTTTCTTTGAACGTGCCAAGAACTTTTAAATTTAAGGCATTTGCATACTCTTGCTTATAATGCTATTATTCTTTCTCTAGCTCTTCACAAAGTTCTCTATTTTTTCTCCTGCAGTCTGTATCATTTAATCTCTTTTCACCTGCAAATAATATAAGCTTTATTCAAACCGACCTATAAAATAAATCTATTGGCCTTTGTTCTATAAATCCAGATGGAATACAGACTTCAGGTTATTTTAGTCCAATGGCACCAGCTCTATTTCTCTGATTCTCTAAAGGTTACTTCTGTGGGTGGCTTTGCTCTCAGTGTTTACAAATGGCTGCTGCATTTCTAGGCTTTATAGCTACATACCACAGTATCACACATACAAAAAGGTACTTCTATGCTGTTTCTTTGTTAAAATCTATGTATTTTTTAATATCCTCAAAAAAGCAATTTATTCTCAAAAACTAGAAAACAATCTTTCCCAAATCAATGCTTATAGAACAGGAAATATCAGGAGCTGTTTTAATTAAACTTGTATTATCTGCCTTATTCCAAGGTGCTGTTAATATCCCTCAATACATATGAGTTGTGGTTATGCAAAGTTACATTTAGGCAAGATAAATAAGTTCTGGGCCTCTTTATATGACATAGTGTCTATAGCTAATAATGCTGTTTTGTAAGAGGGTAGATCTTTTGTTAATTTCTTGCAGCAATATAATATCAGTGAAATAATTAAAGCCTGAAGATTGATCTACATGTAGCATAATATACTCATAAAATGAAAACAAAAATAAACACAAACACATGCACAATTTTGTTATTTTTAGGAAATGAAGCAAGGGAATAATGAACATAAAATTTAAGTAATTATTTACTTCAGATCAGGAAATAAAGTGGTTGTGATTGAGAAGACACATAATTAGATTAATATTATTGTCCAGCTCTTAGCTTTTGTTTTGATTGATAAAACTAAAACCGTGGGAGTTTGAGACACTATTAACAATAACTTGCTTAATAAATTAAAGCAGTCTGTGAATGGATTGGAATATCATGAACCAAGATATCATGATTATGTAATTAATCTATATGGTCTAAACAGGGGGAAAAAAGGGAGGGAGCAGGTAAACATTTACAGAAAATTTTCTAATTCCTGATAATTATAGCCTTTTGTGATATGTATTTTTAAAAATACATTTATCATTAAATTGTTATCTTTAATCAGTGCCACTTATTAAAGATAACAATTAATGCTTAATATCACGAGTTATTGACTATTTATTTTACACAACTTAAATTTTCCAAAGAAAAAATATGAAATTATCTTTTATTCTCTGTTAAAAATAAATTCTGTATTCTGTATAAAAAGGATATTAAATAAAAGAAATATATACCGTGAAACAATACCATATGACTTTTTTTCACCTGAATCATATAATGAAAAAAAATAACACCAAAACCTGAACTAATTGCTCTGATTTACATACTTGACTTTGAGAAAAATGTCTTCAGAAATTATTTAACCATTAAATAAATAAACAAAAATATCTACAATTATTTAAAATTAAAACTTTTTTTTCTAAAGAATATATTGTGAAAGCAACCTCTGAAAGAATGCATTAAAAAATTGAATTTTTACAAGAGATTACTACACCTTCAAAATCTGTAATTAAATTTTGAGCTAAAGTGATTTCTCAGAATTAGAATCCAAGGAGATTTCCCGATGTAATTCCCATCATCATTCATTGTGAAACCTAAAAGAATGATAAAGATATAATAGGTCATCAACAAATATCATAATTGTGCCTACATTATCACTAATCTAGGTATGTCTAGTTTGTATCCTACTATTTTGTATAGCCCAAGTTCTGTCTTACACTTATAAACTATTACATAAATAGATAATCACAGAAGAATGTGTGTATGTGTGTGTCTGTGTGTGTGTAGAGAGGTGGACATGAGAGTGAGAGGTGAGTTACATGAAAGTAGGTGAGAGCCAGTCAGTAGAAGGCATTTGCAAAATTTACTTCCCAGAGATGTTACGGCCACAGTTATTGCAAGAGTTGAGATATCTAATATGAAATATTAATTTGCTATATTTCCTGTAATGTAAACTCTGATTCTCTGAGCTCTCAGTAAGTCTGACGCTCTTAACTGTAGTGAGTTGGGGCATAAAGGAATAAGGCAGTAAGGGGGCATTTCTGATACCCATGCTATTGTAGAACCCTTTTATCTGTACAGGAAGTTGATCCTAAAAGTTGTTTATGACCATCACCAAGGTTAATAGTATCTATAACCGAGCTTATGAGTTGTACTGATGCAGCATTCAGGGCATTACATGGACCAGCCACCTTTTCTCAAATACATTAGGGGGAAGTGAGTTTAGATAGGGGAAACACTGACATCTGGATTACAGAGATGTAATCGCTAATTCGCAGATGGAGTGATTTAATTATTTCAGGAATTCTATCTGCACTGATATGCAGTTAAAATAAAAAACTTCTACTATGCCATTTAGAATGCTTTCGAACAGAACTTTATTCAAACGAAGACCATCACGATATGTTATAATCCATATGATGTGAGTATTAAATTGTGCAAATTTGTATAGGTAACTTTCAGGCTACAAGTAGCAGGTTTACTGAAGGTGAGGGTTAGGCACATGTTAAGTGAGATGGAGAGGAGAGCAATATGGGGAGGGGGAATATGCTTTAAATTTTGAGATTCAGAAAACAACCAAAGATGAGAAGACTTTTGAGTCATGTTCCTCTACATGCAATAATCCATCTGTTGGATGATTTTTTTTTAGTTGCTTAAAGGCTGGCATGTTTATTAACTCTACCACCTTTCCCAAATGCCCCATCTGCAGTAATACCAGGCAACTTGCCAAGGGCATTCATGGACAGAGGGCATCTGAAAAACACATTTGTATTCCAAAATAGCACATGGAAAATCACGTCATTCCAAATTCTGACCAACATACAGATATAAGCAGCACCTCTTAATATGAGGAAGATAACTATACTGTTGTTGAGTTCTGAGAAAGTAAATCAGAAACTTTTGCATCTTAAGAACGACAGGAAATAAAAGGAAAAAAAAAAACAGAATAATTGGGTTATCAAGTGCAATAGCAGAAAATACCAGATTAGAATGAAAGGAGCATAAGACAGTGTCTAAAATAATGACTATAAGAAACTTTAGTCAAGAATAGGTAAACTAATTTTTTTACTTCTATTCAGCAGTATCACCTTATCTTCATTAAAAGACAACAATGACTAGCATCATGCCCACACTATGTATTATTTATATATTTCTTTTTGAATTAGTATATTAGCAAACGGTTCGTAACTTACTTTATAGCGATGGACCAATAATTCTAAACACATCTATTTATTGTCATTATACATTGTTCAATCAAAAGATGACAGGGTATTTTTAAGAATAACTTTTTAAATGGGTAGAATAAACTATTGCTAAGATCTTTTCCCCAAATCAGCAGAACACAATCTGTACAAGTTATTATAATTTGTGGACACCTCTGTTTATATACACACAAATACTGGCAAGATTAGAATAGAAAAAACAGAGAAGCATGTTTTTAATATTCATATTTATTCTCACAGTGAATAAAAATATTGTTTTTGGAGTTTTTTATTTATTCTGGAGACCACTATAACCAGGTTTTGTGCTAGTCTGTACCAAGAAATATGGGAACAAAGAAGAGGGATCTTTAACAGCAGTTGATTAAAGAAGGCTTCCTCATGAGAGGACAAGATAAATCTTTTGAAACAATAGTAAACTGGACAAAGAAAGTGTGGTTGTCATTTTCAGTGGCACTAGCTGGTGATGTCACATTGGTGATCCCCATTGAATCTTTCCTTCCTTTATTCATGACCTTGTGTAGTCCTGCTCACACTGCTCTGGGCTTAACTACATGACTTCTGACTACGGTCAAAGAGGTTTTAGCACTGTGAACAGAGGTTTTATGCACTGTTTTGGACATAATGTTTATGTCCCCCCTCAAAGTCGTATGTCGAAGCCCTAACCCCATTGTGACTGTATTTGAAGATAGGACCTTTCATGGAAGTGATTAAGGTTAAATTAGGAAATAGGAAAGGGTCACTAATCCGATAGGATTAACATCCTTCTAAGAAGACACATCAAAAATCTCACTCTCTGGCTATGTAAAGACATAGAGAGAACATGTCTATCTGTAAATCAAGAAGACAATTCTCACAAGAAACCAAATTGCTGGAACCTTGATCTCGAACTTTTAGCCTTCCGACCTGTGAGAAATAAATCTATTTTTTAAGCAACCCAGGCTTGGTATTTTGTGATGACAGTCCAAGCTGACTAAGACATATACTTTCACAAGATTTGGATTGTGAAGTCTGGTACTATCATGGAAGTCTGGGCTATCCTGCTATACAGAGTCTGCATGGAGACTCCCTGAAGTGTGAGACATCACATGAAGAGAAAAGACAGATGGAAGAAAATTGAGACCTCTCCCCTATTCCCATGCAGCCATGTGAATGACTCAGCTGACAAACGTAGAGCAAAAGACCCATCAATAATATTAAAAAACAGATATTAAGTCATTGTTGTTTTAAACCACTAATATTTGTGATGATTTATTCTGCAACAGTTGCTAACTGAAACAGGCAAGTGGCTTGAAAAGGATGTTTTGTGAACATGCTAATAACTCAATATTGGTTAAAAAAATAAGGTATAAGGTAAGAAAGAGACACAGTTCATTAGGGATACTGTCAAGTAGATAATTTATTATTGAGTTAATAGAATATCAGCATAGTAATGTGTTCTTTATTATTCAAAACTAAATACCCTTCTGTCTGAATAGATACATGACTCTGTTAATTCACTGTCTTAAAATACAATGGTAAACCAGACAGATATAGCCTCTGCCTTTAGGAAAGCTTGAAAAAAAATTGGTTACAAAGATGTGACTCCAGACATTACTTGCTTGCCCCTAGGTAGAAAGCTAGGAAAAGTATCTATTTCTCCCACCATGTACAAAGGGCTAGAGAACCTACATTGTCGTAATTTTATATGACCTATTAGAGACCTAGGGTCAAAGAGCATGCAAGTAGTATGAAAGCTTAAGGAAAAACAGGTGTCTCAGTGGGGAGACAGATGCAAACACTGGTCCATCTATAGCAACAGGAGGACCATGGAACCCCTGCACAAACAGGAAGGAAGAATTCAGCTACAAAATTTAACGAATTGCTGAAGTCCATATCTGGATTACACACACACACACACACACACACACACACACACACACACACACACTCTTCTCTGTTAATTGCCTTGATGCCCCTGAGAAAACTCATGCTGTTTTCTCTATATTATCGTATTTTGATAAATATGAACAGAACTATTAGTGAGTGGACTCCTAAATTTAATTTGTAAATTTATAAAGCTGAATTTTTTTTAAAATGCCTACAGCACCTGGTCTTCCTAGGCAGTCTCCCATCCAAGTACTAACAATGCCTGGCCCTGCTTAGCTTCCGAGATCAGACGAGATCAGGCACATTTAGGGTGGCATGGCCGTAGACTAAAGCTCAAGTTTTATACAGTGATGATCTCATCTATTATGGGTCTCTTTTTTCTTTCCAGTAAAATTTGGTGTACTGAATAATAAATGTAACATACAAGCATATATGCTTCATCCTTTCTAATAACTAGAACATGACTTTCTGCAAGTGTCCAGAATATAGCACAGCCCAGATACCTTAGTTTGAGATACAGAACTATGGAATCTGTCAAATTCCTAATCCAAATCCATCAAATTTCCTTGGACACTGTCCAGGGCAAAATGGGCATGTGTAACAGGACATTGGTTTGGTGGGTGCAAAGTTGGGAATAAATTATGGTTGTGGCAGAACTTTAATTTTCTGCTATTCATGAAGCTTTGCTTATCTAATTCGTGAACTGGGGCATTCTTATATAGAACAGTTTATGGCTGACCAAGGTAGGTTATAATCTTGTTTCAATATCCCATGAATGACTCTAATGTTTTAATATAAGCTTTTATGCTCATTAGGCAACACAGATTTTTAGTTTACAAATCAGAGCTCCATATGCTAAGCCATGAACTCTGGCTTAAGGCTGTTAATGACAGAAGGAAATGCCACCATTTTTATAATTCACACAAAATTGTCTTCTGTTAGCATTGTCCCTAAGAAGAGAAAAAAGTTATATAACTAAAGACAATTTCCAGACAATCATGAAAATGATATTTATTAAGATCTTACCATACACTAGGTACTATGGTACTTCATTTTAAAGAAAAGACTCCTTCTAAGAAAAAAAAAAAATAACTAGAAAACAAGCCCCTTCTTGTCTTTCTTTAGGGCTATTTAAAAAGAAATTCTAGAAGTTCTAAAACTATACTTTAATAAATTTAAAAAAAAAAAGATTCCTAGCATGTCATGGCTAAATAGTAAGATATGTGTCATTAAAATAAGTAAAATAACTTTGCCTTTACAAGTTTAGAATATAATCTATGACTAATATAAACTATACTATTTATACTATTTTAGTTTAATATTTTTATCTTTTTCTATATTTGCATTTTGTTTAAAGATTATGAAGCAAGCCTCTGTATGTGTGTAATGTAACCAAAACCCATTACCAGCCCACCTAAATCATCTTTCCATTGGAGTTTCATAAATCTTCAAATTTAAGATACACTAAAGCCTATACTACCAGGCTTGGTAACCTATATAAATAAAGTGTTATCAGCTAGTAACAGAGAAACAAAAAGAAACATTACTTAAAAAGGTGGCAAAAATTTATTGTAGGGTTGTCCCTGAAGTTCACTCATGGAATTGTCACACAAAATTCTAATTTATGTGCATAGTTTAAGTCTAATATACATAAATTTAAGAAATAAAGCAATTATGAAATCTTTATGTTGTAATGTCTTGGCTTCAGGAACTTTATCTTGATATCTACAGAAGATTTTTAGTTAATTATTTTCTTTAGACTTTCAAGTCTGTAGCATATTTATTCATAACGGGTATTTCAGTTTCGTTAAGGCAAAGATGCATGTCAACATTGTTCTCTTTATCTTGTGTTTTGAAAAGAGAAATCATGGCATATGATTTTGACTTGGAATTATTTGAATGTTAGGTAGCAAATGAGCCATAAATATCTTCATTTCAGGAGTTATATTGGAAGGCTTATCTACATTTGTTTGAATTTTCAGTTTGGATTTTCAAATTTGAGCCAAAACTATAATACGAGCAGCTGGTAAACAATTCTGGTAACTCTGATGACTATCAACATAATGGCAAATTTGAGAAATAATAAAATAAATTACCATAAAATGTTGAGATCAATCTCTCAAAGCACAAATTATGTTGAAGCAAAGTTAATCCATTTAAGAAGCTTTGTTGTAACCAGTTCTCTAATTACTATTTGTCACCTGGAAAAGTACACATATTAAATAAGAAAATATAGGTTTGTATCCTGGCTCACAAATCTGTAATTTGTTTGTTCAGGATGAAGTTAACTTTATAAATTTCAATTTCCTCATCTACAATAGGATGTTTTAAAAATGAAATGAAATAAAGCAAGTAAAGTACTTTTCACTAGTCCTGTACTATTGTAGAACTGAATTATTGTTAGCCCGCCATGTTATTGTGGAGGAAAAACTTTTTCCCCCATTCTACTGTTTCTAAAAATGATATTTTCCTCTACAACTCTGGCCATTGTATCTGTATTTAACTACTACCTAGGGAGTTACCTATTTGGTGAAGACAAACATTAATCGAAAATTTTCAACTGGGTGTTGCTAATTTATCAAATATCCTAAATCTGTCATATTAATTCTCTTGTCCTTCCCACTAAACTTAGACTTTCCCTCCGGTGACCGATGGGGAATAAGCAAACTTATGTCTCACATTTTAGCCACATCATTCTCCTTTTTCTTTATTACAGGAAAGGGTAATATTAGATTTACTGTATGATCTTTTTTTGTTGTTTGTTTTGTCTCAATTAATTTAGAACCATATTTGAATACAGGGGTATCTATTGCTGAGTCCCATGAGAACTGCAAATACAGATGAAACTTTCCTCGCTTGCCTGCTGCTCACCTTCTACTTGTGGCCCAGTTCTTGACAGGTTCAGAGCAGTATCAGTCTGAGGCCCAGGGGTGGGGACCCCTGCAGCCTAAACCATGATTCAAGAATGAGTATTATATATATTGTGCAAAAATGTGAATGTGTTCTACATTAATAAGATACATTAGAACATAGCAAAATTATTCATATCTGATCTAAGATTCACTAAATGTCCAATACTATGTAGAACATTATAGCCATTGAAGCAATTTCACATCAGTGAACTAACGTTTTCATCACACAGATTCTTCAGGTTATGTAAAATAATATTAAATAGTCCATAACACAGGAATAGAGACTTGTAGAAGTAAAGACATCCCCCTAATTTGACACGAGACTAATGATAAGATCTTGACTGTTTCATTGCCACTAAATCTAGACATTCCAGCAATTTTCTCTTTTCAGCACATAAAAAATGATATTTTTTGTACTCAACTTTGAGGTAAAAACATCAAGGTGTTCCAGAACCAGAAGCTACCAGCATTTGTGAACACAAATGTAAGAGTGCAGTTTGAATCACCTCTATCACTCATTTTTATTTTAATTGAAATGTTTAAATGGAATTTTAAGACATATCAAATAACATTTGTGATCCATTAGATCAAATGGTTTAATAATATTGTTTATTAAATTATTCCTTATCTTTCAGGGAACAGATTATACTAGAACCACTGAACATAAAGAGAATAATCAAACATGTAGTTGTAAATGGTATGATAGTATTTAAAAATAGAAAAAACATTGATTATACTTCTCCATGCCAGATGCATTATTGCCCCGAGAAAGACTTTGGGAAATTATTCCACATTACAACATATAAATCATATATTTGATTCTCTGAACCTCCACAGGAAAAAAAAGCACAAAAAAGTTATTTCAGACCAAATGTTTTATAAAATGGTGATTTATAAGGCTGTCAATCGATTATAACAGTACAGAATGCTAATTGATGGTATAGATACTAGCTAAAAGAAACATTTTCACAATAAATGAATGTTCTCTGTTATTTTAGCAGGTATTATTTTTATTTTGATACATACACTCAAAGAAAAGAATTACATAAAATTTTACTGTCATTTCATTTAAGTATTACTAAATTAATAGGAGCATATAATATATAATATATACTTACCTTTTATAAACTCATTCAAATCTATCTTGCTTAAAAAATAATTTCACTTAAGAGATGTTACAGCAATCATTACCCTACACTTTAAAAGAGAGACAGTCTTTACTTTTAATGAAGTCACATATAAAAACTGAAATATAGAAATAGCCAGGGTATCCATTTAAGTATGTTTGATATACTTAGTTATTCATTGATGAAATTATTAATTTTAAGACTATTCTAATGGAAATGTGTGTATACAAGTCCATGCTTCTTCTTAGAACAAAAGGCTTGCTTAAAGCCATATCAATTCTAAAAAATCAACTTGATTAATTTAATTTGTTGTGATTGTTAAATTAGTCACAAAGACTAGCACACCCACAAATTCTAAGATATAATGGCCTATTATAGATACACCTTTATATATAATTCAAAATGATTTGAAATTCTAAAGACAATTCAGGGACAGGTTAATTGTGCTTCTGTATTAGAAAATTCCTCTTAGAGAAGATTAAAGTAAATCTCTAGTATATATGAGAAAGAGTTAATGTTCTGTTTGCTTAGCAAACCAGATTTGGTCTGCAATCTTTGGTCAACAACTTCAATATATTTTTTATTATGTTTTACATACCACCTATCTATTTTTTCTAAATATATTTGAGAAAAGTTATTAAATCATAGCATTTAGCAAATATTCTCATTCACATTTCTATAACAAAATTGTATAATTCATTTCTGTGCTATAATGACATTACATCTTATTATGGATCATATTATGAAGAGTTTAGAAAAGATTTTATGAATTCCTTGAAAAAATTAAGACATATTATCTATATTCTTATATTTTATTATACAAGATATGCAAACTTTAAAAAGTCCTTAATCTTTTAAATCAAAATATTGTTTTAAAAAAACAAGAATCATGTACTAGAAGAATCATAAATATAAGCTCAATTTGAATACTTAGAGAATGAGAAGATTTCCCAAAGCTATCATATTTTTTTAGAAATAGTACTTTTACCAAATAAAACAGAAGGAACAGTTGTCTGCTGACAGTTATGTTCACATGGCTCTAGTCAGCAGGAATGTTATGAGTCCCTGATGCCCATGCAAATCATCAAAACATGTTTTCATTGAGAAGAGAGTGATTAGGGAACTATTTTTACAAAATAAGTCATGTTCTTATGGGAAGGCATCATGAGTTAGAAGTTTTTACAATCCAGCTTATGTTTGTTTGTTTGTTTGTTTGCTTGTTTTTTACCTTCACTTTGAGTCAGAGGAGATGAATTTTGTTTATTCCTTCACTTAATGAATATAAATTTTACAAAGGTACCTACCAAGCACACTATAACATTTCAAGTGGAAAGTTATTACAGGAAGTTGATGTACCTATGCCCAGAACTTCAATCAAAGGCCCGAGTGTTTTTGTTTTTTTCCTCTGTATCTCTCTTCATCCATCCTCTGTGTTAGCTTCATCCTCACACTGGTAGTAAGGTGGCTTTAGCACATCAAGGCCTTATCATGTCCAGATCAAAAAATAAGACCATATCTTCCTGAAAAATTTGATAGGATCAAGAAAGCTTCCCATCAAATTTCCCTTCATACTTCATTGGCCAG
This sequence comes from Eidolon dupreanum, assembly GCA_028627145.1. Lineage (NCBI taxonomy): Eukaryota > Metazoa > Chordata > Mammalia > Chiroptera > Pteropodidae > Eidolon > Eidolon dupreanum. The sequence continues at coordinate 16,164,656 of CM053511.1, read as the reverse complement.
GATGGAACGTGCCTATTTCTGAAATGATTCCTGACAAGATAAATGGGATTATATGAGGGATGATATGAGAATGACTAGATTTTCAGTTTCACCCCTAATACAGGCTGCAAGGAGGATAGTTGTGGACATAAAGAGTTTAGATTCTATAAGGAAGAGAGAAGGACAGAATGCTAAGTAGGCAACTAACAATTCCTATCACAAAAGCTATACTAAAGATACTAAAAATATTTATGTACACTAGTTGCTATAATGCATAATGATATTTCTTGAAATACATGTTACAATACTATTCATAAAATCAATGTCAATTATTTACCACTAATGACTTACAATCTAAATATCTGTGATAAATTCTTCATACGGGCCAAGAAAATAAGCCATGTAGACAGACTCTTCTGTTCACAGAGATTATCTTATTGGTACCCTTAGTTTTTTCAGTGCATTAACTGAATAAAATTAATATTTATTTCCCTCAAATATTATTTGAATAATTATTTATGCCAATCATTCAATAAGCACTGATTGCACATTCATTAAAGAATGTATAAGGGGATAAAAACAGGGCAAGTATTTACTGTCATTGAGTTTATAGAATAACAATTAATAGGTTCCACTTATGAAATTGATAGGGATATTTTGAAAATAAACAGGTAAATTTATAATTGTTGTAACAGACAATGTGAATAGTTGAATAACCATTGGCAGAATATTGAAAACTGATAAGTCTAAAAGAGTGTGGGTATGTTCTGTGAGAAATGACATAGTGTGGTATACTAAAAAGTACAGAACATTCAAGGGATAAGCATTCATTTTCCCTAATCACTAATTAGCTATATTTTTCTTCTTTTAACAAGTAATATTTCCATTTCCACTGTCTGTCTTCTCTGCTTTATTATTATCTGTCTTAGTCTCAAGCATGCTTTCTCCATGTGTCAATAGAGGTGGCTTTGGTGGTTTAGGGTTTTGTAGCCCTTGACACTAGCACTTGCTCCTAGAAGAAAAAAAAAAATTAAGTCTCTCTGATCCAGCATCCAAATCAATCTCTAAACATGACTTTTATTGGCTAACCTATAACCCTACACCTGTAGCAAGGAAGGTGAAACAAGTTGATATGTAGTTTTCAAAAGGAAAGGATGCCAAACTAATGAAAGTAGATGTCTACTATATGATATTTAGGGGAAAAAAAATAAACACTTTTATGTATAGCTTAACTACAAAAGATAAAAGAGATGGAACTAGCAAAGTTCTCTAAGAGTAGGGGTCTCCAATCCCCAGGCCACAGACTGGTACAGGTCCATGGCCTGTTAAGAACTGGGCCACACAGTAGGAGGTGAGCCCAGAGCAAGGGAGCAAAGCTTCATCTGTATATGCAGCAACTCCTCAATGCTAGCATCACCACCTCAGCTCCACTTCAGATCATCAGGCATTGGATTCTCATAGGAGCACCAATCTCTGGTGCCAAAAAGGTTGGAGACCACTTCTCTAGAGGTAAAGGGAAAGGCAAGATGATTAACTTCAAGTGGTCTGGAAGAGTTAAAAAAGAATCAGGCATAGCTTTTTTAATTAAATTATATTTACCTTGGGCTTTGATGAAGGATAGGACATTCATTAAGTATTTGTAAAGAGACCATGTTCAAGAAAAGAATATATTCCATATATGACTTAATATGATTTAAAGCAATCAATAAATAATGGCAATCTTTCACATAACAAACATCCCTACACATTTCTCAGAACCAGTGTTATAGAGATGAATCAAGCATTACTCATTTCACTTCCATTTTAGTGGAGAGGGTCAAACAAACAAACAAAAAGGAACAATTAAAAAGGAGAAAACATTATATATCAAAAAATGTACAAACATTTTGACAATTTATTTTCTATGATCCTTCATAGGTACAGAATTAAAATTAAAATTATTTTCCTTGCAGTGTGGGTAATCAGTGCCATAAGCAACATGAGCAATATAATAACACTTTATGAGCAGAGATTAAATATAACCAGTAATATAAGTCCTGGAACAAATCAAATTGTCTAAGAAATTTAACTTGACAATTCATCTTTTCTCCATAAATTAGCACATTAAAAATCATGCCAGGAGAATTGACAGAAATAGTTCTTAATTTATGGATGTTAGCTTCATACATTTTTATTATACACATTATTGTCAATAAAGATCACTTGGGATTTCAAATAAATGATGTTTTTAAACTAAATACACTGTGTGAGTCTCTGTAGAGGGCTGATAATGTGAACAGTTATTTACAATAGCTTGACATTTAGGAACATTATATGTTATTGTTAAAAGTTATATCTGTAGTTATATTTATTGCATTAATATGAAACAATATATTATATCGAATTACTGAATTTATTTATATATTTAACTGAGTGATGTGAGATATTTTAATGAGGAAGCCATGCATTAGTTATTTCACTGAAAAAATAGAAAAGTGAAATATTTTTGTCAACTTTTGAGACAGAAATTACTGTATTGCAATGTCCAATTAAATCTTCCTCTTTACTTGAAAAGTGGCTTATTAGGATTTAGGAGATTATAGTAAACTCATTTCACACAGTGTTTTGAATATTGGCTTAAATATAGATATATTTTATTCATAATTGAGGTGTTATGCACTTAATATAGAATAATATAGAACACTTCAATGTAATAATTTATTCAGTTAATTATTTTTTAAATTTTCAGATTTTAAAAAGAAATAGTTATAATTTTCAAAGTGGTTTTTTCTTCAACATTTTTATTGTTCTGAATGTGTTCAAGTAAATACTGGGCAAGATTTATCAGAAACCAGCTGGGCTCCCTGGGCAATGCTCTACAGTGGCTTACAGGGAGCTCTCCTGGTGTTAATTGGCAGTTTGTTTTTCATGGAGCCACTGTGACTAATTGATGTCCCTGGAGCTGTAGGGAGTGGGGGTGAGAAATGAGAGAGAAATGATGCACTTCCCGACTCTGATTCCTTAATTCTAGAAAATTGCTGAAACAAACAAGCAAATAAAAAATAGATTTATTCTCCAAACTTCAGTGCCCTTTATTCCCACTCGGTTTTACATTCACTTCAGTAACATGGATTTTGCTCACAGAGTTTATGAAAATGAAAACTGTTTCTGAACAAATATTTTTCTCTTTCAGAAAGATGACATTGACATCCTGCTGTAAAACTTGGGATAATTAATATCCTATTCCGAAAGAGAGAACTTGCTATATTGGGAAAACCAATATGTACTTATTCATTGTCAAGGTTATAGCTATTATTTTAATAGGAACATGGCTTCAGTCTAAATTCCCATATATATTTAAATAATTCACCACATATCTATCTTTTGACTCAGAAGATTAACTGACCTTGTAAGGCACCCCTATCACCTCATTCTGCCTTGGTCTAAAAAGTTACTTTAAAAATATCTTCTACGAAAAACATTTACTAATTCATGTTTTAGTTAATATTTTAGAATTTTTTTTGGAAATACTGTCTTCGTTACAAGGGAGTGGTTTTGTTTTTGCTTTAAGGAGAAAAAACCCAGGCAAGATGTAATATAATTAGTTGGAGATATAGGAGCACATGGTATATTTTTTTCTCGCCATTTCAGGTTAATTCCCTACTCTTCCCCACCTTGTGGAGAACTTGGGATAGCTCAGCCCACTTTACCAGGCTATCTTGCCTCCCAGCTTCTCTTTGGGTTTGACCAATGATGAGCACTAGCAACCTATCAAGACAGGGAGACTGAAGTTGGGCTACTTATTTTCTTGATTTCTCTGTACAGAAGTGTTGTCAAGACTGACCTTTTTACACTACCCAAAGCCAGAGTTTCTACCACTTGGCTTTCCTTTTTCTTCTTTCACCTTTCACCTCTTCACTCATAAGAGGGCCAATGATATATCATTCATACTGGCCCCGTGGCCTGCACTATCTCTCTCATGTTTCCTCACACTTTTGTTAGAGCCATTTTTAAAATCTTTTTACATTAATTGGTGTGCATTATCTCATTTTTCTAAGACCCTGAATGATACAGGGAACACTATTTTTTTTCCCTGCTACTACTATTCTTATATGTCTGAAAAACTGTAGTGGTATTAAATATCTGTTAGATTAATAGAGTATAACATGTATTACCATCATGTGTATACTGTTCTTTCATTGTATAAGATTGCAAATATTTTTACAGTAAAGACTTTGTCTAGTTCATTTTACCTTCATAGAACACCTGGCACAGGGACTTTGCATTGTAGGAATTCAGTATTTTCTGAGGGTTGCATTATCTGTGGGTAAATTAATTATGGGTGAAATTATTTATTACCTCTCTTCATGAGGGGGAGACAAAAATCTCTTAAATATATGTTTCTTTTTCTTTCCAAAGTAAGTTTTAAGCAATTCATTATCAAGGAATATAATGCATCTCTTTCTAGTTTGAGTAATCTGGCATTACAATATTTGTAAATGAACTTTTCACAAATTTTTAATCAAGAATAAGTTGAATCTTAAGACAATATATATAACATGAGAATACAAATATTTATGAAGCTTTGTGCATAGTATATACTGATTGTATAAATACATATCCATTTATAACTACATATGTGTTTCTCTATAAAGGAAGATTTTTGCACAATGCTTGGCAAATATTAAAAGTTCAATAAAGAGTAGTTATTACAAATAGTGTATTATTATTGAATTATACACTTGAAACATGTAATTTTGTTAAACGATGTCACCCCAATAAATTTAATAAAAGAGAGTAGTTGTTAGATGAGCCTTCCCTCAGACTAGATATTTGCACACTCTGCTTATTCACTCTTGATATATTTAATGTCTCAAATAAATACAGTTTTTCCCTATACAATGTCTAATTCATTTTCTTAAACTTATGTTACAGGCTATAACTGTAATTAACACTGCATCAATTCTCCACAATTGTATTTTGTGTTTGTCATATTATTCATGTTATTCCATTTTATTTGTGTTGCTTTATTAAAGTTAGATTGGTATGTAAAAAGCTGTACATATTTAATGCATACAACTCATTAAGTTTAGAAACTAACTTGTGTTTTAACTTCAAGAAATCCACAATCCGAAATGAAATATGATTAAGCACTTTCTTCATTCATTATTTCATACATACTTATTTCCTTGTTTATTTGTTCAGCCTGTATGTAAAATTGGAGATGCCTCTTAATCTCAATTTAGTGACTAATTAAAAAAAAAAAAACAAGACTGACATCATGCATCCTCCAAAGATGTGTAGCTATTCTCCAGAATTTCTTAGCCATTGTATTTCTCACACTATTTTATATTTCATCTATTTCCAGTTTACTGCCTTGCATGTCGATAACAGCCATATCAACGAATCAAGCCTTATCAATCTTCAGAGCTCCAAAATATCCCCAGTGTTTGTGGCACAATAAAATAAGACAAATCAGACAAACAAAAAGTTGAGAACCATGTGATTTCACTCATGTGGGATATATTACTGAAAGCAACAAACAAACAAGACAAACAAAAACTTACTGATGCAGACAACAATATGATGGTTACCAGAGGGAAGCGGGGGGAAGGGAGGTGAAGGTATTTAAGGGTAAAGGGGGTCAATATATGGTGATGGAAAGAGATATGACTTTGGGCGATGAACGCACAGTGCAATATATAGATGATGTATTCTAGAATTGTACACTTGCAACCTACATAATTTTATTAACCAATGTCAATCTAATCAATTTAATAAAATTTTAAAAAGAGCTATCTAAGATATCTCAGGACACACTGTTTCCACTTCTTGAGTTTTCTGCATCAATGTTGTTTCCAGATTTAAATATTGGCATCACTGTCCATCAATTTCTTGTTACTCAACCTAATTTTTTTTAATGTATCACGAAACCCTACCATTTCTAAATCTGAAATACCTTCTAAATAAATGGCTGTTCTCCATTTTTCTATGTCCACTATCATTCATTTTAGTCCTTTTCTGTACAATTGAAATAATCTCTTTAATGTTTCTAGTATCCCCTCAATACCAATACACTTCCATTTTGAACTCTACAATACAGTCATATTCGTCTGAAACACACACACACACACACACACACACACACACACAAATCTGATCGAGTTAACATTTCACATAAAAATGCTTTGGTTACCTATTTGTAACTGAGTGAATTTCCAACTCTGTAACTTGATACTTAGGTCCTTCAGATCCTGGTATTTTCAACCTCATCCCCTCTGCTAGGCCATCTCATATCTTATGTTCTAGCTTTCTTAATAATCTTATAAGACTTTAACATCAGAAGTCTTACTCTAGGTCTTCCATATACTTAGAATGCTCTTTTATGTTTACTAATATATTAAAACTTCACTAATCTTTGAAAGCTCAAATTAAATCTTACTTGACACATGGAGCTTTTCTACTTACTTAGTAAAAAAAAAAATTTAAATAATGTTGTTTTTATATTGTATATAGTACTTTTGGATAAATTAATTAATATAACACTAGAGTAGTGGACCTCCATTTTTTTTCCAACACAAAATACATGGCATTTTCATATTATATTTAGTTGCTAATTGTGACAGTGATTCTTGTTTGTGTATGTGTGTGTGGTGTGTGTGTGTGTATGTGTGTGTGTGTGTGTGTGTGTTTTGTATGCGTGTCAGAGTTGATGTGTCTGGGAACTTGTAGTTGGAAAAAAGCCCTGTAGGTTTTTGTTTGTGTTTTTGTTTCCAGATTTGACTTCCTCAAGTAGGTTTCCTATTTCCTGAGTGATCCCGATTGCTGTTTGACAATTGTTTTGAGTGCAGATTAAATGAGCGATTTAGTAAAATGAATTAGTAGTTTTTGGTGAGGGTTGAGTTCTCTCCAGGGCACATTTGGCAATAGCTGGAGACATTTTTGGCTGTTAGACTGGGTGGAGAGAGCTACTGTCATCCTGGAAGTAGAGGCCAGGAACACACTGCTAAACATCCTACAATGCACAAGACAGCCCCACAAAAACAGGATTATCTAGCTCAAAATATCAGTAGTGCCAAATTTGAAAAACTCAGCCTTAAATCTCATGCCTAATGTAGTTTAACATAATGGATGTCCAATACATATTTATGGAATTGGATTTAAAATTACTATTATGTTTAATCTTTACAGTAGAAATTGTCAATATCAAAAATAATACATTCTTTTAAAGACAAGATATTTCTTTCCTGGTGAAAATTATAAAACATCATTCTATAGTTATGTGGGTTTTTTAATATGTAACCTCTCCCTCATTCAGTTTGAATTTACTTTTTGAGATAATATATTCACACATATCCATAGAAACACACACACTGATTGGATAATTTATTCTTTTAGATTATGGTTGTATAGCAACCATTAAAATGTTGGAATCCTTTAAGTATTGTTTTGTCGATCACAAATTGTAGTGATTTTTAAAATAATAATGGTATCTTCTTAAGCGTTATCAATCATCAGTTTTGTTAATTTATAATTTATCTAATATATCCAATTAAATAATAAAATTGAATAATCCATCATGTAACAATTTTTAATCTTGCTTGCTCAAGTATAGCACCACAGAATCAATTAAATTAATATTAAAATGGCATTGTGTAGCACAATATTTATTACATCTCAAGGCTTTAATATAAAAGTTTTTTTGTTTATAAATCAAAAATAACTTTTCTTATTCAATCAGATAAAATTTAATTAAAATTGCCAAATAAACTCTTGTCTTAACTCTTTTGCTTTTATAACCAATAAAACTTCTGAATTACTAAACATGTTCAACTTTTTAATATCTCATTCAGTTGAATAGATATAAAATCTTCTTTTCATATCATCTACCACAATATCAGAAAATGACTTCCTAGAAGTTACAAATTACATTCATACTTAAAAAAAAGAAATGTGTTGCTTAATTACAACTATATATTTTTAAAAATTAGCTAAAAGTCAAACTAAAAGGAAAAGTTGTACTGTTTTTATGGGATGAACATGAAGATGAGGGGGCCCTCAGCTGGTCTATCAGCTTACCTATTCACCTTAGATCTTGAACATGTGACGAAGGACTGTTAAGAATTTAATTGTCTGAGATACAAGGGACTAAGAAAAGAAGTATACTTAATTTAAAGAAAATGAGAAAGTAGGGAAAAGGAGAGTTTTTGTGCATATATGGTAGCAGTCACTCAAGTTGACCTATGTTACAGGCTGGACAGGGAGGATTAGAGAAGTAATTCTTCACTTAAATCTCTATAAGATGATGAGAACCCAAGGCAACACGGTTGCAGGTTACAGGGAGATAGGCTGAATGGTAATATCTTAATGGAGTTAAGATACATGATTAATGTTGAGTATTAACATTTCAAGTTATATTTTAATTTTTTAATAACAAAATTTTCATTTTGCTATGAGTCTTTTGCCTAATTATAAAATTACTCATTTGAGGACCCTTTAAATAAAAAATGAAATTTGCATCATATAAAGTACAAATGTTATATATGAAAATATATAACATATGTACATATGTATATACATGTATAATGTATTAATATAAATATGATATTTGATATTCTTTATATCAACATTTTTTCTGTCACAGGGTTAGTTATTTTTCTTTCTGTAATGCTTTCTCTCAGTATGTATTTTTCTAGTGAATAAGCGATAATTAGATATCTACTTTTTCATAATTTGGATATGGAAATATTTTAAAAATCAGAGATATAATTAATTGTACATATTTATCATATTTTCTCAATAAGTAAAACATTTAAAATGAGTTAGCTTCCTCTAAACATATATGAAACATGATATCTATATGAAAACCATAGCTATGTGAAAACTATATAAAACCATTAGACCTATGGATTAATTTTGGAAAATTTATGATATAACATTAAACTTGTCAAACCAGGATATGACATAACTCTCTATTTATTAAACTCTTCAATTTATGTAGATAACAACTTGTAGTTGTATTTGGTAGAATTCTTGCATATCAGTTATTATAAGTTTTTAATACTATTTTAAATGACATAATTTTCAATTTTATTTTTTGCCTGTTGCTTGTGTGTAGAAATACAATTGATTTCCCAAAATCGACCTTATAAAGCCAGTCATTAATTCTCATAGTTTAACTGCAGTGTCACAAGGTATAGCAGTGGAAAAAAAACGAAGGAATATCTTAACAACTCACATGTAAGAATACACTTATGCCCACATGAATCTTCATTATGCACCTCACACTGTGATAATTAATGTCCTGACTTTATCCTTTTACTATAGTAATAGCAGTGGCATACTTGTTACTGTCTTTGTGTCCCAGAATTGATGTTTTCTTGCCCACGCTGTTCATATGAACTTCTACAAGTTTCTTGAATCTTGGATTGCTTCTGATTATCTCTTCCACTTTTATTTTGATAGTTACCCTTTGTAAATGTAGCTTGGCCTTTCCCAAATATAGTACATCAATTTTTTTTGTTATCTCTGTGGTTTAACACTATAACTTCATTTATATGGTTATTGATTCCTTCAGAAAATATTTACTGAGTGTCTATTTTGTGTCAGGCACTGTTCTGGCCACTGGTCTATAAGAATAAACAAAAATTGATCTTTCTCTTATGGAGTTTAGCTTTAGCAGGAAAAGAAAGGTATTATGTTCTTAAAGTTTCATTGGATCATTGTAGCTGACTCAACATATTTCATGCATTTTCAGACTTTCAGCCAATGCCAAGATAACTATAGATAGAGTTCTGACATTCTCTGGGCTGAGCATCCTATGGCGGCCTGAACCCCTATTTGGATAGTTAGTTGTTGAGTTCTATTCTACACATCTGTATGTAAGACTTGAGCTAGTGAACTACTTAAATAACTGGTTTCTATATTTGTTTTATTTAATAAACTGTGAAATGAACTGGTTCATTATTCATTTTTTCACATACTCAAACATAAAATGAGAATGTGTTCTTATGACAGCATTTGTTCATTTTTCTACAGGGGAGAATTAACTGTTTCATTACTTATCATTAGAAGCCTATTTATATAATGGGGTGGTGAAAAAAATGTCAAAAACAATGGACCTGCAGGAGAATTTTGAGTTTACAGAGTATAATTAATCAAATTTGTGATGACACTATGGTAATAAACCTATTTGGAAAAGTATTGAAGAATCACTAGAGTGTCAGATGTGTGATTTTGAATTTCTTTCTAAAGAAGATTGTCCATTCAGCAAAAATGAAGTTTATTTTCTAATTACTTAGTTAGAATAAAAATTACCTCCTAAAAACAAAGTATTCTTAACTTATAATCTTACCCAGAAAGCATACTAAAAAGTTCCTTGAAATGTTTGTGATTACTACTCAATAATTAAATAAATATATCTTCTGCATTGTAATTTGAGATAATTCCTGATGTTTAACAAAATATCATTATTATTATTATTATTATTATTATTATTATTTTTAGGCAAGGCAACCCTTGGTTGACTTCACATATTGCAAGGACCTTGTCAGTTTACAATCCCTTATTTTTTTATTTTTTATGCCTACAGCACCTGGTCTTCCTAGGTGGTGTTCCATCCAAGTATTAACCAGGCCCCACCCTGCCTAGATTCTGAGATCAGACGGGATCGGGCTTGTTCAAGGCGGCATGGCCATAGATAAAATATCATTTCAGAAAAGGACTTCATTTCATTATATCTTTCTTCATTTTCATTTTCTATAATATTTTATTCGTACTTTCACAGTTTTTAATTAAAATTATCAAGACACTGGTCTTTGGTTATTCAAATCAGTTTTATTGAATAGCAAGTCTGAACATATACTAGGAACATGAATTATATGTAATGCCTGAGTGTAGCCCCTTCAGGTTGATATTTTTTCCCTGATGGAGACTCAGAACAAATTAGATTCTTTGATTGCCCAGTTCTACTTCTAGTACCCTTAATATATTGTCATCATCTTTCTAAAATGCTGCACTCTGTCTGGAAGATTTTATTAAAGTCCTCTCCTTTTCTTCACCTAAAAAACCCTACTGGACCTACAAGAAGTTCTAATATTGCAGCAGAGATACTGCCTCCTTTAGCTCAGATAAAATTTCCTTTGGATTAGAAAAAAATTATTTCATTGTGCAATGAGAACATATTCAGTTCTATCCATGAGCATGCAATATCTCTCCATTTATATATTCTTTAAATTAATTCATTGGAGTTTTGTCGTTTTCCTCATATAGATATTATAAATGTTTCATTAAGTTTATATATAAGTATTTCATTTCTGGAGTGCTAATGTAAATAGTATTGTGTTTTTAATATCATATTCCACTTTTAATTGCTGGTATATAGGAAAGCAATTTTATTTTGCATATTAACTTAGTATCTTGCAGCCTTGCTCTAATCATTTATTAATTTCAGGATCTTTTCATCTGATTCACATTTTCTACATACACAATTATTATCTGCAAGCAAAGACAGTTTTATTTCTTCCTTCTCAATCTGCATAGGTTTGATTTCCTTTTTTATGTCTTAATTCACTAGGCAGAACTTCGAGTACAATGTTGAAAAGAAGTAGTGAGAGAGGACATCTTTGACCTTTTTCCTGATCTCAGTGAGACAGCTTTGAGACTTTCATCATTCAGTATAATGTTAATTTTAGGATTTTGTGTAGTCTTTTTCAAGTTGAGAAAGTTCCTCTCTATGCCTAGTTCGCTGAGACTTTTTATCATAAAAAATGTTGAGTTCTGTCAAATGCTTTTTCTGCATCTATTGATATTCGATGATGGTATTTCTTCTTCTTCAGCCTGTAGATGTGATAGATTACATTGATTGATTTTGAATGTTGAACTAGTTTGCATGCCTGTATAAATCCTACTGGGTCATGATGTATAATTGTTTTTATACATTATTGAATTTGGTTTGCTAGTATTTTGTTGGAGTTTTTTACATTTATATTTATGAGGGATATTGGTCTCTAGTGTTGTTTTTGTCAGGGTAATTCTGACCTCATGGAACAAGCTGAGGAATATTCCCTCTGCTTCTATCCTCTGAAAAAAAAAATTGTAGAGAATTAATATAATTTGTTAAGTATTAGGTTGAATTCACCAGGAAACACATCTGGGACTGGTGTTTTGTTTTGTAATGTGATTAATTATTGATTCAGTTTAACAGATATAGGCCTATTCAGATTGTCTATTTCTTTTTGTGTGAGTTTTGGTAAATTGTGTTTTTCAAGGAATTGTTCCATTAATCTAGTTATCAAATTTGTGGGCATGGAGTTATTCATAATGTTCCTTTATCCTTTTTTTATGAAATTTTTGGGGGCAACATTGGTTAATAAAATTATATAGGTTTCAAGTGTACAATTCAATGATACATCATACATATATTGCATTTTGTGTTCACCACCCAAAGTCAAATCTCCTTTCATCATCATATATTTGACTCCCTTTACCCTTTGCTCTGTCTTTTCAAATTGTGTTTTTTGTTTTTTGGTATGCCTTGTAATTATCTCTCAATAGGAATAACTAACATACTGGGTAAAAAAAAAACTGCTATAAATAGGCCTTTATAAATGTAGTAGTGGTGTGTGAAGGGATGGGATGTGTTCTACAGTCAAATGAGTGGGCCATAGTTTTTTAGTGAGCCCTTGCCTCTGTTCTGTGAACTTCATAAAAGTTTCTCATGTTTTTTTTTTTTTTCACTCTCCCCCTTAGGTGGGAGAGCATGCATGGCTGGAGTGGGCTGGAGTAAGCTGGAGTTGGGTATTTCACTTCCCCCAGGTCAGTTAGGCTCTGATAATACTCCAGCAGGTTCATTTCTGGTTAACTAGTTTCTCCTGTGGACAAGCCTTGTAAAGAAGAACAGATTTTTTTCCCCCTCCTCCTACCAGAAGCACAAGAGGAGTTTTCTTCAATATGTATTGTTAGAACGTGGTTGAGCTTGTGGCGTCAACAGAATTGTGGAGGCCTTTCTGTGATTGGGTCCTTCTGAAGTTTTTCCTCTGAGTTGTCTACACTGAGCGTGCAATGGTTCTTCAAGTACAGTTTGGGTTTTCCTACCCTGGCCCTGGTCCCTGTGAAGGTTTCTACTGGTGTCTCTGCTCCAGTAAGGTAAGCCGTGATTTACTTTAAAGGCAGCAGTTTTTTCCTGTGTTCTTACCTCTCCTGTGGATCCTAGAAGAGTTGATGACTTTTCAGTCCATTCAACTTTTTCCTTGTTTGGATGGGACAGTGACTTCCAAGCTTCTTGGATTTGGATTGGAAACTGGAAATTCCTTGACATGCTTTATTCACTTCTGTTTGTACTATGCTTGTCAAATTGTCCTTGTACTGAATGCCTGATTTCCTAGCTCACCTATCTTATACTTGTTATCCCTCCATTAGTGCTATATTTGGTTTAATGTTTCAGATTTTTGCAAATCTCCTTATGAGAGCATTACCTGGGCAGGCTTTTTCATACTGAGTACTAGCAGAAAGATGCATCTCTATTGCTAACTGAAATATTGCACACTGCATGGCAGGGGTTATTATATTGCTAATTTAGAGATTAAAAAGGGATGTCATGAGCTTTATTTTTATTACCATGGTCATACTACATACGTTTTATCAAGTAGGGACACATAAATATGAGAATAAACCTGGTTTAAAAGAGTAAATTTACCTAAATTAACCGTTAAATATAAGCTATACAGAAATTAAAAAACTTTTTAAGTGATTATTTAAGGCTCATTGAATATTATTTTCTTCTGGGTGCAGATTAATTTTATTGGCCATATCAACAACATGTTGTTCAATTTCTAGTCTGCTCAGATTTATAGTGTTCTAGGCATTTCTTATGGTTAATTTACTTACTTGTATAGTTTTAACTAGTTAAATTTTTTGCAAACAAAATTTCAAAACAGATTTTTTTTTATTCTTGGAAAATTTTCACCAAATGCTCATCAAAATTCACACAACACTTTCAGTGGTTTTTGACTTGCACAGACAGATTTAATCGAAAAGCTGAGTGCTTTCCTCGTATGCTCATTAAGTAATGATAGTAGTCAGGTGAATTGAGGACACCAGTTTTTCTTCAGTTTAACTGTAATCTGGCTTCATCTGATTAATTGCCTTAGTACTGCTGCTAACTCTACCATGTTTATACATATATATATAAAATGTAAGGACATATACAAATTGAAAATAATAAGCTTAATTTTCCTTGTTGCAAATAAGGAGACTTCCTCATTCACTTTTCTTAGAGCTCTTACTTTAGAAAACTTGCAATTGTTATTGTTCTCATCTCTTTCAAATGTATGAATTCTTTTAAAAGCTAATTAAGCCTCTTACCAGCTCTAAGACCCAGGAATACCTTCTCAAGAACTGAGAGCAATCTCTGAAATTGACAGCACCTCTATCTTCCAGTTTTAGAGAGTGTAGGAGCCTAACTTGAGTGGATGCCTCCAAATTACAGAACTACCTCTTTTCATAAGTGTATAAAAAAATGTATTTCTTTTCTTGGTGTAAAACCATAAAACCAATTGACACAAAAGGTCATCCCAGTTACCAAGTAAATTTAAGTAAGTTGTAACAAATAGCATTGTCATCTTGCTTGAGAACTAGTTATTGATCTTGAGAATGAGTAATGAAATGGGTTGTATCTACTTGGCTATATAAAAGGGTGAGATTTCTGTCTTTAAAATCTCTTAGATTACCTGCAATGCACATCACAATTTGCTTTAATGCTTATTCAATAATAAAATTGTTTCATTCTCTTTTATGTTGGTGGAGAGGTTTTTCTGAGATGAGAGATTTTGTTTTTAATTCTATTTCTGAACAAATAAAACTGCTGCTACATTACTTTTTCCATTTGCAATCAAAAAGAAGTGGAGCATAATTAGCAGAGAGCCCTTAAGCCAACCAATAAAATAAAATGGACTTTTTAAAACAATGGTACTATTAATTTTATATACGCAGCTACTTATTTTATGTTTTGAAGTATTAGAACTTCAAAGAATTAAACCTGCATAAGTACAAATTGCTGAAAATACCTTCAAACACAGCCTATGGTGGCTTTTGGATTTTATATTCTCAATATACGAAGTTGCATTGATTTTGAAGAACAATTCTTGATCTTTAGCTCATAATTTGAGTGCTTTGCAATTTGAATTTTTTATAATACAAAGCTTACATTTTTAAATATACTACTTTATTCAGAATGGGAAGATGTAGATATTCTGCCATATTTATGTTAGTATTTAAATTTCTCATACACTTACACATTAGAATTATAATTTTCTTTATAGTGGTTTTATATAATATCAAGGTGGAAATTACTGAAAGGTTTATATAATCTATATTTTGTGAAATAATTAAAATGTTAGACAATCATTAGCATGTTTATCTATTTGTAAAACTTTTAATTTTGTAGCAGTTATGTATATAGGATGTATTTATTTAGAGTTAAAATATTTAGCAAGCACTGAGTACCTAATTTATACTGAGCAAAGTACATTGTCTTTCATAATTTAATGTAATTTTTTTCAGTTATCACATAATGAGCATTAATGTTAAAAATTATCTTTAAAGTGCCATTTTAATGATTGTCATATCTCCTTTTGTTATAAAATTCTTCTGGTATGGACCATCTTTGTTTCCAAATTCTTTTTTTTTTTTTTTTTTTTTTACTATCACTGCAGTAGACAGACTTAAATATACATTATTAAATATACATTAGAGTGACAAATGTTACAGAACTAAAAATACAGGCAACATTTTTTAATTGCATATTCTTGGGTAGAATATTACACTTCTATGACTCAGCTATCTTGAAATGAGGATAAAAAGGCTACCTACCTCAGTGTTTTTAGAACATTGAGATAATAGACATAATGCATGGGGCACAATCCCTGGAAATATAACTCTTCAGTAAATGTCAGGTGCTTTGGTTGTTATAAGTGTAAGTAGTGGGAATCTGAATTTAATAACCCCAGCCTAAATATTAGCTTGGAGTATCACATGCTGTAAATGTAGATGGATGAAAAGATTATTATGATATATTAAGTGAAATAATAGTTAAATATACAGATTAGTATCTGAAGGTATAGAAAATGTCTTCCACCAAATTGGAAGAGCCAAGGAAAGCTTTTAGATGGAGGTGACAACTTTTGAATCTTAGAAGATGAGTTAGAAGCCCAATAAGGAAGCCTGAGAAGACAAAAAAAAGTTTTCAGCATGAAGAAACAGTGGAAAATTTTATTTTTAAGGAGAACTATAAGTGATACTGCAGAATAAAATGAATCAGAGCTTTAAAGATTTGGAAGAATAAACTCATACTCTCATTAAACAACTAATAACTCTCAGCTTGTGTGCTAGTTGCAAAGTTAATTAACATCACCCCCATCTTACCCCATTTTTTTCTGTACTGATTGACCATGTTATAAAAACAGTGGGAGAGAGTCAAGTTCTATTTCAGGATCATATCTATTTGGAGGATACAACTGCAGAAAGATAAATAAGATATTGTCCACCAAATTATTTTGTCTCTCTGAAAATATCCTAGACAAAGAATATAATCTTGTGCTTAGAGAGGTAGAAGAGGGGATGTCATCGACTTCGTGCATCAAAACAAACTCTTACCTATATACATCCCTTTGACTCTATAATTCATCTGACCCTATGAATCAGTTTCATTATCAACTCTGACACCAAGTGCCTTAATCGACATATATTATTAAAATCACCTACTTCTCAATCACCAACCCCATTTTATTGTAACAAAATAACTTAGAGAGCAGGTGATAGCAATAAAATATCGGTTTCAGATGGCAAGGCTGGAGTGAGAACATCACCGTTGTGATGTTCTCAGCATTGTGACACTGTAAACATTGCATTTACTCAATATGGCAGAAAACAAACTATTAAGAAAAAATCAGATTTGTTTATTGTGTTAGTATTGAAAGAGATACATTTTGTAATAGGGTCCCAATGGTAAGAAATATTAATATTAGGTTTGAATCAGAAATTCAGAATGAATTTGAAAAATAACTGCAGATTTCATGGTGCTGTTTGTTAAAGCAGTCTTTTAGCTACTCTCTGGCACATGGGAATTGCAGTGTAAAGGAGTCAAACTGTGGAGTTGGATAGATAAGGGGTATATGTCATAACAACTGAAAGGATAATAAAAATTATCACAAAATAAAATCAATTTTAGCCAAACGAGTAGCTATAAATTTAAAATATATAATGGGGGAAATATGTAATAGAAGGTATATAATATGATTCTAATATAGCAAAATGCTACCATGGTTTGAGGACTTAGGAGATCCTCAGTAGTCTTGAATAAAAAGTGTAAGAAAAATACCAAGAGAAAAAAGAAATGGCTTTATGTGTAGTACTGAGAAAAAAGGGGGCAAGGGCATAAGAGAGACTTTTGTCATTCATTCATTTCATTTATTCATCCATTTAATAAATGATTTTGATATTCTCAATATCATTCTTGTTAATATATTTTTGTGCTGAAGGTACTTGTAAGAAAAAGTAGTGGAGTATGTGTAAAAGTTGAATTAGAATAAGGCACACTACTAAGCAAAACTGAATATATGACATTCTATCAGGACTTCATGGAAGCAATGGAAAAATGGAGTATAAATATGTAAATGTCATTGGGAAAATTGTTTTATATAAAAGATTGTATTTCTGTCCCATTAATATTGTATCTCAATGTTGAAATACATGGAAATAATGACTTATCTTTGGAAAATGTAATACTCTAACCTATTCTATGGCGAAATCTCAAAATTCAGACATTCCTTAATTGTTTTTTCTTAATAAACATGCTTTAGTGTCATTGTCAATTTCAAAGAACAAGAAAATTGAGCATACAAATAGATTTCTTTAGAAATATCACTCTTGATACCTTTCCCCCAGAATATTATTCTGAAATTTTTTTAAACTATTGTAAATTTGAAAGACATTTAGACCCATGTAATACCTCCCAGATTTTATTATATTTTTCTATTCTTTATTGCTATTCATTTATCCCTCTGTCCATCAATTCATCTTAGTTCTTATGCATTTCCAAGTCAGTTATAGACATTAGCACATACCCTCCCCAAATATTTCATCATAAACATCATTTATAATAAAAAGTTTTTAGAAGAAGAGGAAAACTGTTATCTTCATAAGGAATTAGCCCTTTGTAGTAACTGCTTATTTTGTTCATGGATTGAGACATTTATTCAAGTTTTTAATTTATTTTTTCTTTGTGCCCGCCATGCACCAGGAACTTATCTAGGTTGGAGGATAGAGCCACTAACAAAACTTGTAAAGTTCCTAGTTTATCTGGTTTCTTCTTTAGAGATTTTTATAATATTCACTGAACCAAAATGGTTTTGTAAAGCAAAAATGGTAAGCTAGTAGAGATTTTAAACATAAGAATAAGGAGGCTACTCTGTGTGTAAAGAGAATCCCATGAAGAAAGCCTGATAAATTTCCATAATTTTAAACTTGTAATCTTAGACTTCGGATAAATTTCTTTATGTTGGAGTGTGTGGGTGTGGGTGTGTGTGTGTGTGTGTGTGTGTGTATGTGTGTGTATGTGTGTGTGTGTGTGGGGTGCATGTGTGTGAGACAAAAAACTACGTACAACTATTCCAATTTTATTTTTTACTTGTTAGAGTTGTAATTTTATACTGCTTCATGGATGATGTGATTTATCATGGGAGAAAATGAACTTCATGCAAGAGAAAATGCAAAGACTATATAAAGACATATATGTCTTGATGTTGGTGCTTTCAATGTTGTGATTTCACTGAAGTTTTTTTTTTTTTTTTAACATAATTTGTTTTAAATTCTATGACATGACCTGTCTTTTGAAAGAGGTAGGTACACTTTATGTGGGGGGAATTTTTAATAAACACAATATCCTCAAGACAAATATCCCATGGTATATGAATCCTGAAATTGTTTCCCTCAAGGAGTAATTTATACTGTAATTTAACAACTACCCTTAAAATTATAGGAGACAGTTTTATATATTGATAATGATGTATCAACAGACAACAGACATGTTTTCCTAAAATTAATATAGTTATGGTAGAGAAAATAAATTATAAAAAGAAAATGCTTGAAAGCAAGGGCATAATATTAGCAATAGTTCAAGCATAAAAACGTAACTGTTGGCACTAGGACATGATAGGAATAAAAAGAAGGAAAAGGGTGTATGATATTAGAAGGGAAATAAGATGAGTCAGATCTTAGTAAAATTAAATAGAGAACAAGGAAGAAGAGGTAAGCCAGTAATTTTTTTTGTTCAAGCCAAATATATCTAGGAAAATAAAGATAATGTTTGCAGAAATAAAGGTGATAAAATAGGGAGATAATGAAAATATCCTGAATGTGACTTCAATATATACATCATGGAATTCTCCATATTAATCACATTTTCAAACTACAATCTATTTCCACAAAAATTTTATTGGTTCTATTTTTTTAGGAATAAAACATATTTTCTTTGTTTTAATTATGTTGAACTGAAAATTTGATATCTAGATATACATATCCAAAGCCATAGAGATGGAAAGTAGGAAGTAAGGAGGGATGTCAAGGAAACATCATAGGGATATAGTTAAAACCAAAAGGAAAATAAGAAGAAAATTCTCTACCATGTGAGTCTTCATAAAAAGACTGGCCCTGCATCTCACCTCAAAAGTCAAACTTAGTTAGCATCTTATTTTCCCCCAAAAATGAGAGGCTGAGGTGAGAACGTGAATGTATGTCACTTGTTTGGGGAGATTCCAGTTAAAAGGAATGAAGAAGCAATCAGAGTGAGACAAGAAGGGGGGAAAACCACTATATTGTGTGTTTATTATAGAGCTTACTGATGTAGGCAATGGAGGCACAACAAAAAAATTTAGGACCTCTGAGAAGCATACGGGATGCTTTCCAGAATGGTTTTGTGAAGGATCAAAAGTGGAGGCATATCATTAACTCCACTATACTCACAAGGCTTACTCGTATGTGCTAAGAAGATTCTTAGGTTGTCAAACTACACCTTGTTAAGAAAGTACAAGAACAGGAAGTGCATAAATTTTGATAGGATACTGCTTGCACAATTGAGTTTGAGTCTACATTAAACCATCACCCATAGCTCCTACTAAAATAAAATATAAAACTGGCCAAGTAGAATGTAGAGTAACACCCTTTTCACTTCCTCTTGCATGTTAGTTACAGGCATAGAACCTGGGCTAATCAAGTCAAATGCATCTAATCTAGACTTTGAATATGAATCTAAGCAACAATACGCAGTTTCCAAAAACAGAAGTTTTTGGAAAAAAATCTAGAGTCCAGTACCGGTGGCTTTCATGATGGTAGCTAAACAACAGTAAACATACAAGATAAGATTTTGCTAGCCTGAAACTTAGTTGTTCCTCTTGTTCATTTTCAGTATATTTCTTGGATACGTTATGAGCTAACCAATATTCTTTAATACATTTGTTTTCTACTTAAATTAACCAGAATCATTATCTGTTGACAAGCAAGAAAGCTGACCAAACAAAAAGCAATGTTTTTTAAACATACACATATACACATACACATAAATATACATATAATGTATGTAAATAAATAACATAATGTTAATCAAATGGACTCTACATGGACTTCTCATTGTATCCCAATACCCTTTCTCTCTTTTTCTTCTAGTCATATAACCTTAGTTATCATCTGGATAATAACCCGCCAAAATAAAAATATATTTCCAAGATTCTGAAGGCTTCTCTTTCAATGTACATTTTTTTTTTATGGTAACGTAAATTTAGCTCATCTAAAGACTATATTTCACAGTTTCCTTTGCAGCTAAACAGATATGTTGAGATAACTAAATTCTGATCAATTATGTGTGAAATGTGTAAATTCTAGGTCATTTTCATGAAAGGGAGTCTTAAACCTTCCACTCCTCTATTTTTTTCTTTCTAGTCAGCAGATATAGAGAAGTAGCATTAAATAATCTTTGACTATGCAGATGAGGAGAACATTCTGGGAATATATGAATAACTAGAGATAAGCTTCTTTTTTATAACCTCAAAACTACCCTATTCTTTGTGTGCGTGGTAAGAACATTTAACATAAGATCTAACCAGTTAACAAAAGTTTGAGTCTATAATAGTATTGTTAACCTTAGATACAATATTGTACAACTGATTTCTAGAACATAATCATCTTACATAACCAAAAGTTTATAACTGCCAAGTAGTAGCTCCCCATTTCTCCCACCTGCCAGCTCCTGGCAAACACCATTCTGTTCTCTGCTTCTATGTCTCACTGTATTATATATCTCATATAAGGGATATCATACAGTATTTGTCCTTCTGTAACTGGTATTTTAGCAATAAACTGAATAGAAATGACAAAGGTGGCCATTCTTGTATTATTCCTGATCTTAGAAAAAATGGTTTTAACTTTTTACCATTAAGTGTAATGTTAGCTATGGACTTATCATATATGGCCTTTATTGTGCTGATGGACATTTTTTCTATACCTAAATTGTTGAGAGTTTTATCGTGAAATGTTGAGTTTTTTTAAGAGCTTTTTCTGCATCTGTTGATAATCGTATAATTTTTATTCATTCTCTTAATGTGATGTATCACATTTATTGGTTTGCATATGTTGGGACATCTTGCACACCAGAGATGAATCCTACTTGATCATAGTGTATGAAACATTTAATGTGTTCTTGGATTTGGTTTGCTAGTATTTGGTTGAGGATTTTTGTATTTATGTTCAAAAGGGATATTTGCCTGTAATTTTCTTTTTTGTAGGATCCTTGTCTGGCTTTGGTATAGGTTAATGCTGGCTTCTTAAAATGAGTTTGGAAGTGTTCCTTCCTCTTCAGTTTTCTGGAAGTGTTTGAGAAAATTGACGTTAATTCTCTTTAAATGTTTGGTAGAATTTACCTGTGAAGCCATCTGGTCCTGGGCTTTTATTGGGAGATTTTTGATAACATTCAGTCTTGCCCATCATTGGTATGTTCAGATTTTCTGTTTCTGATTCAGTCTTGATAAATTGTGTTTCTGGAAATTTACTCATTTCTTCATTTCTTCTAAATTATCTAACTTGTTGGTGTGTAATTGTTTATAGTTTCTTATGATTCTTTGTATTTCTGGAGTATGAGTTGTAATGTTTTCTCTTTCACTTATAATTTTCTTAATTTGGGTCATGTCTTTTTTTTTTTTTTTTAGTCCAGCTAAAGTTTTGTTAGTTTTGTTTCTCTTATCCAATATTTACCACTTTGATTCACTGATCTGTTTTCTTTCTAGTATCTTATTCTTATCCTAAATACTCTTTCAGGTAAAATGTCCATATTCCAAATTTCAGGGCAATGGAACATACATGGAAAATAAGTATAGCATTTCAAAACATGATTGTTTAAAAAGATAGGAATGCTTTTTTTTTTTTTTTTTTTCTTAATCTCTTCTCCATGCATGGCTATAATATGGACAGAATAATCAGGGCATCAGCCATATTCTTAAATGATGAGAACTGGAAGATAGAAGCCACAGATAGAGGATCAAAATCATATAGGGAGCCTGGTATCTGATAATTATAGAAACATTACTATTATCTTGCATTTATTAACTCCTGGAGCCTTGGTTTGTGTGAGGGAAAAACTAATTTCTGTCTTAATCTTTTTGCGGGGGGGTTGCTTAGTCTTAACTAAGAGAAATCTGATCCTAATCAATGCATGGTCCCCCAATAAACTTTCATATATGTAAAAAATTAGAAGCGTGGGGAGAGGAGTATGAGAAAACAAAGATGTAATCAGAAACATTATTAATCTATTAAATAGACTAATGAAATTGTACTATAATTCAGGGAGAAAAGCATTTTAAGTTGTTGAGTCATAGCAAATTCTACAGAAAATGGCACAGAAAGCCATCTAAAAGTAGATGACTTCAAGAATGCTGCTACAATTTTAAGTCCTGGAATTCAGTATTTATGTGTGCAATTTAGTGTAATCTAGCATAACCAATGTAATACATATAATACAAAAAGGGAAGAATTAGATATTTCATATTCACCAAAAAGGAAAGATAATTTGGCAATAACTAGAGGAGTCAGTTTTATCACACAAACATTTTAAAATAAGATAGAATGTAAACAACATATTTTAAAGTAAGAATGTAAAGTGACGTGCAAAACCTTTTGCAATTTTTAGATACAATGAAAATGATTAAAAAATGAGTTCCCAGAGGAGATTAGAGACTAACATAAAGAATTAAGATAAATCAGGCCATAATTGAATCAGTTCTGTGCTAAGAGCTTGAGATTTAGAGTTATATATCTGAACTTACATAAGCTTACATCATCAAGCGTAAGATTTTTCCCTTCTTAATATCTCCATTTGAATGGACATTATGTCTTTTTCTCCATTAAAATTATTTCCTTCTTAAGTGAATAGAATCATTACTCAACCAGTTATACAACACACTACTCTTATTTGTACTTCATGCACTGTAGTTTCACTGACTTTTCTTTTGATTTTCAATGGACCAGACAAATACACTCTTGACTTCTTAAGGCAGCATATAATATGATTAAGAATATAGTATTTGAAGCTAGTTTGAACCTGGACTTTGTAATTTATTAGCTATTTGGTCTTAAATATGTTACTTTAATGTTCTATGCCTTGAGCTCCTCATCCATAAAAAGATTTCTATAGAATGTCTCTCATCAGTTTGTTGTAAAGGTTTACCTAAGGCAAGTTCCTCAAACTTTGGAGAGGGGCTCATTAAAACACAGATTGCTTGTCCTCTCCCAGAGTTTCTAATTTTGGATTGGGGCACAAGAATTTTCATTTCTAACACAGAGGTGATACTAATGCTAACACTAGTATACATTTATATAAAACTTACATAATATTTATATAATTTTTATATATTATGTATGTGTAAATAAGTATATATTTTAATTATCTGGCTAATGCAGCTTTCTCTATCAGATGTTAAGTTCTATAATGACAGAGATCATTTTGGCATTTGCCTATAATTGCAAGCAAAGAATTAGACACTTGTTCTCCAGTTCTGTGGTAACTTTTTATTCAATTAATGCAGAACTGATATTTGGATGCTTCTTATTCAGTGAGAGGAGGCTGGATATTTGAAGACAAGTGAAGAAAGTCAATGAAACTTGAAGGGATTTAGAAAGTTTCATATCATTTATTATTTCAGTGTGATATAATATAATAGATTATTTAACTTTTAACATTTTATCTAACAAATAATTATTTTCAGAACTGTACTTCAGGCAATATTAACCTTTCAAAGGGTCAATATGTGTTCCAAAGTTCTAAATATGTTTGGAGAACTTTGCTTCCCTAAACACCAATTCAGTGATTTCTAATGCATAGCAGCATATTTATTAGTAAAAGAATTTCTACAGCTAAAAAGCTTGGTTATTTGAATTTTATTTTTTACAAGCCATATATTATGATTGTCAAATCCTTCTTGTGAAAATTATCTTCTTTAGAAACAAGTTTTGGTAAATATAATTAAGAAAATATTATTTTGGTTGCTCTCCCATCTCTTCTTCCCCACTTTCCTCACAATATCATAAACACAGTTGATTTTGTATAAGTAATATACAGCAGAAGAGTTATTAATCTCTATTTCTCAGAATTTTTATTTTCACTTTCTGACATTTTCTAAGTCTATAATTATATTTTCTATAGTCTTAAAATAATTTCATTCCTTTGAAGCCATATAATTACTGTATTTTCCAAAAGTGTTAAATTAAGTACTCTTGCTGTTAATCAGTTTTCAAATGCCATGTTTAATTATACTAGTAATAATAAATTTTATAAGAATTCCTTTTGTATAATTGATTTAATATATGGAGTATGATATTGTCTATCCAGTTGTTGATCTAATGTAGCAATCCCATATCTTTTTTGGATGTAAGCTTTTATTATTTCTTTGTTTTAGATATTTATTTTTGAGACCAATAGAGAACAGAGACACATTTACATGTTGTATCTTGAGATTTTCTCATGTAATAAAGACACAGTATTCTAGAAATGTCAGTGGTGGACCTTGAGCAATAAATACCCATACACTAACAAGTTAAGTTTCAATAAGAATACTAGAACAGAGTATAGTTGACCGTGGGCTACTATAAGAAGGAGCCAGAGGATAACTGGAATAATTCCCTTAGAGATAACAATACTACATAGGTACCTCAGTATTTCTATGATGTAAACTGAATCCTAGAACCAAAATCAGTTCTTCTCATTGGAGTGACACTGAAAAGATTCTGGCTCCCAAGTCTGAGAATGGTATATTTTTCCAGGAAGTTCTTTTTATTTGGTTAGATCTCCGGTGAACAATTTCAGCAAGTTTAATATATATTTAAAAATTCCAACTTCTGGTTTTATTTATGACATTTAAGAGCCTGGACAAGAAAAAGCACAACAAACTTAACATGAAGGAATTTCCATGGACTCATCAGAGAACTGAGTTTATAGGGCAAACTGCCCTACTGAAATATGGAGAGAGAGAGTAAGCAATAGGATTATAGCCAAGAAGAACCCCTTACTTAGAATAGTCCTTGGAGAAAAAAAAAAAAAACAGCAGAAAAATTTGAACAGTTATTTTTTACAAGTTGCTGGAGGCTGAATGTTGACTAGTGTGAGAGTGAGGGACATAATATTTGGGGGAGAAGGACAACAATTTAGCAAGTTTTATTTCCAGGATATCCACCAAGTTCTCATAGTGAAAATCTTAGATTTAGCTTATGGTTTTAGCAGGGGAAGGAGTAGAGTAATTATTATAAAGTATGCACAGAATATTCTCCATATCAAAGCCCTACTTTTCACAGGGGAATATAAAACACCTTTCTGTCTCACCTAAGTAGGAAAATTTTTAAAAAGCTTTATACCACTGAAGAAACACTTATGAAGGTCACTGCTCAGATGCACAGACCCACTAAAGACTGAGATTTAATAATATGATTATAGAACACTTCCTCTCACCCACAACAGGTTCCAGAATAATGATAGTGGATTACAGCAGAAAGAGTTGCAAAGTGTGGATTCTCTGAGGAAGAGTATGTAGAAAAACCCAAATTTAAAATGAAGACAAAAACAAAAACACAAGAAGAATTTGAAGCCTTTGGTACCTACAAAACAGCAAACATTAAACACAGCCTAACTCCTAAAGAAAAACAGATCAAAGACCTAAACAAAAAACTAAATCCTAAAACTTCTGGAAAACTGTGACATTGTTAGTTAAAATTTTTTTTTAGATTAGGCACAAGAAACAATTCAAAAGGGAACATTAATAATCAAATTTTATCAAAATTAACAATTTTTGCTTATCAAGTATACATTTAAAAAATATTAAGCCAATCCATAGACTCTTAGAAAGTATTTTTGAATTTTTACTTAACAAAGTATGTATATCCAGAATATGACAATTTTAATGCTGGAAAACAAATGACTGCATTAAAAGGTGAACAATTTGAGCATCACTTCAGCAAGAATACATGTGAATGGCCAACAAGATTCTAAAGAATTTGCTAAACATCTTCGGTTATTAGAAAAATACAAATTAAAATCAGTGTGTTACCAGCATATACTCAATAAAATAGCTAATAATTCCAACTGTCATTGAGGGTATAGAGCATCTGGAACTCTTATAAAGCTAGTAGGATTTAAAAATGGTGCAGCCTCCTTGGAAACAATTTGACAATTTCTTAAAAAGTAACATAATTACTATAGGACCAAGTTATCTAATTCCTATTTAATTATCCAGGAAAACAAAAGTATATACCTATATAAAGATTTTTATTTGAGTGTACATATCAACATTACTCATAGTAGCCAAATAATAGAAAGAACCCAGTTGTACATCAATCAGCTGGGGTGAAAACAGTATATTATGTCTATGTACAGTCATACAATAAAAGGGAAGAAACCAGTAACACACTCAACGACAGGGATGAATCCCAGAAATGTCATGCTAAATAAGCCAAAGACTATAGCTGATTTCATTTCTGTGAAATTCTAGAACAGGCAAAATTATAGCAATTGAAAGAAGATCAATGGTTTAGTGGTTTTCTCGATTGTGGGCTAAGGGTAGAGATTGACTTCAAAAATGTACAAGGAATACCTCGATATAATGGAAATACTTTAAAATCTGTGGTCATTGTGAGATAGGCAAAGGCAGCCCCTGACATCCAAGAATAGCCTGGTACTGTCAGCCAGGACTCTAGGACTTGGTGTTATTATGAGCTGGCCTACCAATTAGAGCTAGTCCTTTGTGTATTTTTGTTGAAAAATAGCTGTACAGACCATCAACAATAAATTAATCTAAAAGGCCTCTTTGTGACCATGGATGACCAAGACAAAAACAAGACCACTCTGTAATCATGTCTAAACATGGACAAAATATAAACATTGTCTAAGACCCCCAAATGGCCACACATTCTCCTATCCTAAGAGGTGATTGCTTTCATCTGTCTTGCCTTCCCTTTTGTTACATAAAATTTACAATACCCACACATAGAATGACCCCTGCTTCTTGACATCACCCTATCCAGAGCAAAGCCCTCTTTCCTTAAACAGTCCACAAAGTAGCCGAGCACAAGCCGTATCTCTAATAAGTGCTTTCTAATACTCTTACTGAGACATCCTGTATTTCCTGCATAGTGTGTGAAACCCAACTTGTTCAACTACACATGAATTTTTGGTAGTTTTTGCTTGAAGGCATCGAGTTACCCACCTACATTTAACAAAACTCATCAGACTATACACTTAAAAATGGCAAAATTTAACAAAGTTCAAAAATGTTTTTT
This sequence comes from Eidolon dupreanum, assembly GCA_028627145.1. Classification (NCBI taxonomy): domain Eukaryota; kingdom Metazoa; phylum Chordata; class Mammalia; order Chiroptera; family Pteropodidae; genus Eidolon; species Eidolon dupreanum. Next base: position 16,136,834 of record CM053511.1, on the reverse strand, counting down.
AAAAAGCATTTGGAAACATGTCCTTTGAATAAATTAGCCAAGGGCTCCAGGAAAAACACTTTTATTTTGAGTCCTTTAGCCAACTTCTTAAAATATAGAACCTAATTGAGTTTTGGTTTTCCTTAGATTAATCTGTTAGACAGGTCCTCCAATTTGAACCTATATTTCCTACTGTCTGAAAGCATATCTATCATCTGTCTTCTGCTCTCCTATCATTCTTATTCATTGGCTCCTTATTCTTTTTTTTGTATGGGGTTAGTTGAACTCCAGTTGATTTGTTGAATGACAAATATCACCAACACAACATGCCGATGAGAAAAATCTCAGTCTATTTCTCACATTGGTAATACCACAAAGTTTTGGTAGTATCTCAGAGGGGAAAACACAAAGTTGGAATTTACTGGGAATTTGAAATTTATTTTAAGACTAATCTTTTATTAAGTAACTTCTTACCTATAGACTTTACTGTCTACCAGCTAGTGCCTATTAAATTTTGTAAAATATATATACTTGTTCTTCAATTGTTTGCAAATTGAAAAACCAGACTTTTAATTTAGAAGCTTGGTTTGAATAGGTAAGATTCATGATGTAACTGTGTACCATTTTTGTGGACACAGCAAGATGAAGATTTTGAGACATAAATACAAAGGACAGATACTATTTGATTCTTTTTATGAAAGAGTTGGTGCATCCTTAGGAAGTTCCTAAACAATCAAGTTTTTTCCTGGGTAAGAATCTCCTAGAATATGGAAATTATGTGAAAGAGGACAAAATGGTGAGGTCATATTAACATAGTTAGCAAGCTGTTATGGAGGGGACAGGGGTCAATAGTTTCATCAATCAAAGACCAGACCATGTTGGAGAAATGGAAGTATGTATATGGTTTCTGTTCTCAGGTTAAAATTGGCATGTTTTTTTCCACCATGAGTCTCTCTTTCTCTTCTAATCTTTGTGTTTACTGAAAACTAATGTCTCCTACAGTAATATTTTACTTAGGATAACCAAGAGCCTGCAATGACTCCCTGTTGCCGATGAAAACAAACAAATAAACAAACAAACAAAAAACAAAAACAGAACTACCATGTTATTTCTAGTACACATCAGAAACTAATAATGACTTAGACACCATTAAAGCTTTATTTCCCAGTGCCAAATCTTCATTCTGTTCTCTTTCCATGAAGGTTTCCTGCTTATATCCTGGCTACATCTTAAATAATTTATTCCTCACTACTTATTTCATGTACTCTTTGTATAGACTTTCAGTGTGTACGTTTTCATACACTGGAGAATTTTGGTAAACATATTATCCTAGAATACAAGTTTTCTCACATATCCTTGGTAAGAAAAGCAGAAAGATTATATAATGCTTTTTTGACCCTAGGAAATGCAGTTTAAGATTTTGCTACTCAAACTTCACTGTAACTTGAGAGCTAACTGCATAGCGTATCCTGAAAACTTGCTAGAAATGTAAAATCTCAGGCTCCCTCACAGATCTACGGAATCAGAGTCTACAGTTTAGCAAGACCTCAGGTGATTTATATGAACTTTAAAGTTTAGGAAGCACTAGCTTAAGTTATTTGCACAAATCTGAGGCAGTCAACCTGACTATATTACTAGTGAATTGGAACTAAATCCACTTTATGAATTAGGAATTGACTCCAGGCACCATAGCTTTTCTCTATGCTCCTGTCAGCTTCTCAAAATATAATATCCACCAGGAATTTTGGTTACTTTAAAATTAGCAAAGATCTCTTCCTTAAGCCATATGTGGTAAGGAAAGGACTTAGGGAGCATTTCAACTCAGGTGGCTTTATAAATTTCAAGCTTATATTCAGTCTGCAGAGAAAAATTCTTAATTTGATTGACAGATTCATGAGAATGCTAGAAATTCCTACGTTATTCGAATTTTAATAAACATTATTAAAGAAAAGAATAGAAAACAACCCTTTATAAGAGCTTCTTTCAGGAAGGATCCTTCTTACCTAAAGGATAACTTTGCCAGATAGAGTATACTTAGCTGGCAATTTTTATTTTGTAATACTTTGAATTTTCCATTCTCTCCTGGCCTATAGGGTTTCTTCTGAGAAATTTCTGACAACCTAATGGGGGTTCTTTTATAGGTTATACTCTACCCAACCCCAACTGCCTTTAGATCCTTTATCTTTATTTAATTATACTGTGTGTTGGAGAAAGTCTTTTGGCATTAAGATTATATGATGATCTACAAGCTTTGTAAATTTGGATGTTTAGGTCTCTTTCTAGGTATGGGAAGTACTCAGCTATTATTTTTTAAATAAATATTCTATCCCCTTCTACACTCTTCTTCTGAAACTCCAATATCTCCAATATTTGTACATTTGATTAAATTTCATAGATCACATAGGCTCTCTTTGCTCTTTTTCATTCTTTTATCTTTGTTTTGCTTTTAGTGGGTTATTTCATGGTTCCTTTCTATAGATCATTTATTTTGGTTTCCATTTGCTCTACTGCTGATGCTCTCTGTTTCATTTTTTATTTCATTCATTGAGTTTTTTAGCTCCAGAATTTCTATTTTGCACATTTTAATAATTTTTTTCTTTGTTAAATATCTTATTTTGTTTGTGTTTTTCCTGATCTATTGAATAGTCTTTTTGTATTTTCTTTTTTAAATGGTTTCTGTCCCCAGGAATTCTTTATCAACTTACATTTTATACTCAATATTATTTTTAATACATATTAGTGTTGAAAAGCATGGGAATAAACTTATTCATTTTGATTGATACATTTCACTTTTATGCATTAATAAGTACAATTTCTTTGTTAGTGAGATATAGTTAGATTATTTCTATTCTTTTTTATTATAAACCATATTGCATCATACATATTTTATAAGATATGACATTGAAATATAATAGATATTTCAAGTTGCTATTAATGAAGTCTCTACTTATATTTACATGTTCTAGGTATATTCTGTGCTATACTAACTGAAATAAGTGGGAACACTGAAAATTATTATGGGTAGATTATTTCAATATCATAGGAATGTTTCTCTTCTAAATTTCATTGGTACATTAAATACAGTTGGAAACTAGATCCCCCAAACATTTCCTATAACTTGAAATATTGAACCTAAAATTCTTAAGGTAAAAAAAAAATAACTAAAAAGTAAAAGTTTCTGAGGAAGGAAAAATGGGGACTAATTTTAGCAGGTAGAAAGCTATCAATATTAAGTTGACCTAAGTTTACATTAATACTTTGATTCTTTACATACTACTTGTATTATTTTTTAAATTAATGTAATATTTCTATCATTAAATGATTAAATTTGAACACTTATGTGAATTTCTTACTCTCTTTCATATTTCCTGACAGTTTTAGTGATATAATTTACATTGAGAACTTTACAATATTACTATTTTATTTTATAACAATAATTGCTAATATCATTCATACTGTAGAGTTAAATATTTTCTCTGTTCAACTATTGATTGCATGGAATTTAGCTTCTTAGAGTTTCTTTAAGAAGGGGTTTATGAAACTACATTTGCTGAATTATTTCATATTTAAAACTGATGAATGAAGGACAATTTGCCTGGGTAGTCAATTCTGTAGCCACAGTTGTTTTTCCTGAAAAAAAATTTTGAATGGATATAGAAAATATGATATAGTTTTAATAATTACCATTTATTATTAATATTATTTACCATTATAACTATTGTATTCTCTTATCATATTGCCTAAAGTCATCTTTCTCATTTTTGGATTTCTGTAGTCTTGTAAGTATAAATCTTGTGGTTTATTATTATTATTATTTTATTTCCCTAGAACACAGGATGTCATTTCAATCTTCATGGCATAATCTTTCAATCTGGAGAGATTTTTCTTTTTCTTTCTCATTTTCTCTTTGAATTTTAACTTTGATGTGTTTATAACTCTTCATTTGTTTTTGTTCCATAGTTATTTTCTCCACTTTGAGAATTATTTATGTATTTTTGTGTTATTTTCTCTCTGGTTTTCTTTTATTTGAAGAATTTACTTTCTAGTCTTCATTTCTTCTCTGTCCATTCATAGTTCATCTCTTTCCGTTATTTCATACATCTACCTGAACTATTATATGTCTGCTTTGATTTCTATGATTATTTAATTTTTGTGTATTTATGCCTATAAGGGTTAGGTTTTCTTAAGTTTTAGTAAAAATTTAGCTTATTCTGACATTGATTTTTAATGAATTCTCATGTGCATTTATTGTTTTTGTTTTATTCCATTTTGTATACATCTGTCTAATTTCCCCAGCACCATTTATTAAAAAGACTGTCTTTACTGTATTGTATATTTTTGACTCTTTTGTCATTTATTAAATAAGCATATAGATGTGGATTTATTTCTGGGCTCTCTATTCTGTTCTATTGATCAGTATATCTGTTTTTGTGCCAGTATCATGCTGTTTTGATTACTCTAGCCTTGTAGTATAGTTTGATATCAGGTATAGTGTGATACCTCCAAGTTTGTTCTTTCTCAAGATTCCTGTAGCTATTCAGGATTTTTTATGGTTTCATATAAATTTTAGGATTATTTGTTGTAGTTATCTGAAAAATGCCATTGGTATTTTGATAGAGATTGTATTGAATCTATAGGTAACTTAGAGTGGTATGGTCATTTCAACAATGTTGAGTCTTCCTACCCATAAGGATGGTATATACTGCCATTTATTTATATCTTCTTCAATTTCTTTTTTCAATGGCATAATTTTCTGAGAACAGAACTTTTACTTCCTTGGTTAATTTGATTCCTAGGTATTTTATTGTTTTTGATGAAATTGCAAATGGGATTGTTTTCTTAATTTCTCTTCTTGTAAGTTCATCATTGGTGTGTAAAAATGTCACTGACTTCTGAATATTAATTTTGTATCCCGTTACTTTACTGAATTCATTGATCATTTCTAACAGTTTTTTGGTGGAATCTTTAGGGTTCTTTATATATAGTATCATGTCATCAGCAACTAACGAGAGTTTTACTTCTTCCTTTCCAATTTGGATACCTTTTATTTCTCTTTCTTATTGCTGTGGCTAGGACTTCCAATACAATGTTGAAGAGGAGTGGCGAAAGTGGGAATCCATGTCTTGATCCTGATCTTAAGGAAAACACTTTTAGCCTTTCCCCATTGAGTATAATATTAGCAATAAGTTTGTCATGTATGGCCTTTATTACATTAAGGTATGTTTCCTCTATTCCCACTTTGCTGAGAGTTTTTGTTGTAAATTGATGTTGGATTTTGTCAAACACTTTTTCTGGATCTATTGATATGATCATATGGTGTTTATTTTTTGATTTGTTAATGTGGTATATCATCTGATTTGTGAGCATTGCACCAATCTTGCATCCCAGAAATAAATCCAATCTGATCATGGTGTATGATATTTTTAATTTATTGCTGAATTCAATTTGCTAATATTGTCTTGAAGATTTTTTTTATCAATGTTCATCAGGAATATTGGCCTTAGTTTCCCTTTTTTTGTAATGTCTTTGATTTTTGAATCAAAGTAATGATTGCCTCATATAAGGAGTTAGAGAGTCTTCCTGCTTCTTTAATTTTTTGGAATATTTTGAGAAGAATAGGTGTTAATTCTTTAAATATTTGGTAAAATTTGCCTATGAAGCCATCTGGTTCAGGATTTTTGTTTTGGGGAGGTTTTTGATTACTGATTTGATTTCTTTGGTGGTTATCAGTCAGTTCAGATTTCGTTTCTTCTTGTTAGTACATCAGTGGATGGGATTAATGCTCAGGCTGACTAATTGTGGGAACTGGCTGCGCCCACAGAAATAAAAGTCACTGAGTGGGATTTGCCCTAGCAGGCTTGTGTATTGTTGCAACCACCCTTTGTGTATACCGCTTATGGGGCTAGTCAGGAGCTTCTCTGCTGTGGTCTAGTGCCAGCCTCCAGGTGTGTTGATTTTGTGGCCTCTTGGGAGGGGCTCCCCAGTAGGCCAAGATCAGCTGCTCCCTTTGATTACTCAGGGCTACCTGGTGGGAGCTGCAAAGTGATCCATAGATGGTTGTTGCCTATGCTGGATCTATAGGTCAGTGGAAGAGACAACACTGTAGGCAGCGGTCCAGTTATTCCTGACCTAGGGCAGTTCAGCAGAGGGACCAGTGCTCTTCAAGGCCTGACACTGCCTGTCAGTTGCCAGGAAGTCTCTGAAACTGGAAGAGCCTCTGGGTGATATGCATGTTGGGTGGTGCAGGGACCCAGGGAGTCTCCTGGATCTGTTGAGTAAATTTCCTCCTGCCACTGCAGTGTCAGTTTACATGCCAGTGCAGTCTCTCTGCCTCCCTCTACAAGTTTCAAAGCATAGTAAGGTCAGCTGCTGCACACCTCGGGCCTGCAAATACCCAAGCTCTGTTTAAGACTTACAGAAGCTCCTGGGTGTGAATTTGTGGCCCACCACTGAATGTTTCTCTTGGATAAACAGGTCTTGCTTGGGTCACATGAATTGAGTACTATTGTTTGTTGTTGAATTCGTGACCCAAGGAAAGCACAGGATGGGACTGGGTTGCCTGGGAGCAGGCTTGCCACAGGTTATTTGTGGGTTAGGTGGGGCATCATCTCAGGGAGGCACAGGCCTTCAGGCCTACACTGCACTAGATTGGCTGCCAGCTCTGGGACTACGGGCTCCCACCAAAGTCAAATATCACTACATGACCTACTGTCATCTGTGATGGGCTCACAGAACCCCTGAGATTTGCCCAAGCAATATTGTGTCTCGTGCTGGCAGCAGCGATCTTCCTGTCACTGTATTCCCTGTGCTGTGCTAACTTTGCTGGCTGATATTTGTTGACCGTGCAGACTGCACCAGCTCAGGGAAGGAGCAGCTGCCTATCAATATGTGGCGGGCACTTTGTGAAAGGGGCTGGAGCTCGGGGAGTCAAGGGCTGTCAGGCCAATAGCCTCAGTGTTTTGTAATTTCTGTGTCTGCAGCTTCCCACAGTAGTCACAGATCACAGGGAGACAAGCTGTTCTCTGGGGTGTTCCAACAGACCCCTGGGCCTCTCAAGAGATATTGCAGCTCGTACAGACAGCAGTGGTCTGCCCACAACTATTTTCCCTGAAATGCACTCACTGCAGTTAGCCAAGGTCCGTTGCCTGAGCAGAATGCTCAACCTTAGAAAAAAGCAGGGCTGGGAAGGCTGCCTGTCAATGGGCTGCAAGTACCCTGTGGCTTGAGTCAAGTGGGATCTCAGGGAGACAAGGGCCCTAAGGCCAATACAGCCTGAGTTTTGCTGCAGTTTCTGTGTTCAGGAGTTCCCGCTGTAGTTGCAGATCACAGTGAGACCAGCTGCAGTCTGGGCACGGTCCCACACACCCCTATGATCCTCTCATGAGATTTCACAGCTCTTGCAGGCAGCAGAGGCCTGCCTGCAACTGATTTCCCCACAGTGCCAGCCCTGTGCTAGCCCAAGTTTGTTGCCTGTGTGGTTTGGGGGATCTGGGGGTTGGAGCAGAGCTGTGGCATTGGCTGTCTGTGGGACATCTGGGGCAATTCATGGGTTGAGGGAGATAATGACCATCAGATCAATACAGCTTCAGTATTGCTGCAACTTCCATAACCCTTTGTACAGTCCCACAAAAGTCCCAGATCACAGATAGACCAGCTACTGTCTGGGACTGTCCCACAGATCCCTGAGATCTGCCCAAGTTCAAGCATTGGCAGCAATGATGTACCTGAAACTGTCTCTGCAATGCCCACTCGCAGTGCTGGCTGCCAGCTGTAAATTTTTGGCCCAGAATCCCTGCACGTCATAACAGCCACCCAGCAACAAAAGACCCAGGCAATCTGTAGATTGGGTGGGGAGGGCTGATTCCCTCAGGCCAGAGCTACCTAATGGCCCTGTCAGAAGGGTCTGCACAGTCAAGCTGGCAAGGTCGATAGTTTGCCCTGTGGGGGAATTGGACATTGGCAGGCACGATGGTGGCTGCCCTTCCAGCCCTACTTCTGGAGCCAGGTAATGCAGACTTTCTCATTATAAATCTCGGGTGAGCCTCTGACCCACCACCGGTGCCCCTGGTGAGTGTCTGCCGGTCAGAAAGCCTGTGCGTGGGCTCTTCAAAGGGGTGTCTAGGGTTTCAGTCACCTTCCGTTTCATCTAATGGCCAGAATGCCCTATGGTTTTTACAGATAGAGTTCTTGGAAACTCCTCTTCCCTGGGTTGGGGAGCCCCCAAATGAGGCCAGGATCCCCTCTCCTTCAAGAGAGCTTCTGCAGCCTCACCCTCCCTCCCGGTGATCCTCCACCACCCACAGATGCGGAGCCAGCCCGATTGGCACTTTTACCCCTCCTACTAGCTTTGATGTGGCTTCTTTATATTATCAAATGTATGTGTTACGATCAGCTGACTTCAGGTGATTCTCCACGTTGATTATTTTATAATTTGGTTGTACTTTCAATGTGATCCTGAGAGGAAGAGAACACTGCTTTTACCTAAGCCACCATCTTCCTCCAAGGATCTATACTTTTTCGTCATATCCCAATTTGCTGATAAAATTAAATTTTCTGAATCTCACTTGAATCGACTTAAAGGCAAAGACATCAATATTAGTTAAGGTATCACTACTTTCTCTAACAAACATACTTGAAAATGTATCATGGCTAAATTCTGATATTTTATTTTCCCTTACATTATCTTAAAATTGATGTAATTGATATGCACGGGGATCATTCTAAAGATTCAAAGACATGACTGTTAAAATCTCTCATCTTCACCATCTTCGAAGTATAGCTTCAATTTCTTCTTGCTTTCTCTAACCCACTAGCAGAGGGGGACATGGCATAAAACATCTAACCTAGAGGGTATTATACACTGAGCATTGAAGTGATGAATATTCACCTCCATCTTTATTCAAAGGATATTGCTAATTGGGAGGTGACTCTTCTAAGCAATTGTTCAATATCTGGATTCCTTCCATCGTATAAATTTTCAATCTTTAAGATGCATTATCCAATATGCACTGTACTTTATTAGGCACGGTCTTGTTATCATATATAATGGAAGAGCAAATGAAGAATAATAGCACTTGGAAATTTTGTGTTGGTCAGACCTAACAATGTTATTTATCATCTATATACACATACCACTAGCTAGAACTAAATACCCAACAATACACATAAGAAAAGCTATAAAAGTTATTCTCTTCAGAGTCCCAGGTGAAATAAGTGTGTGTGTGTGTGTGTGTGTGTGTGTGTGTGTGTGTGTTTTGAACAGCTAGCTATTCCCTACTACGTTTCTTGAAGATATTAAATGTTTAAAAATATTAAGCATCTGTTCAAGTTTCCTAGAAATAGTACATGTCTTTTTAAAAACCGATACTATTCTGTACATCATTTTAAGTTGGTAGTAATGCTGTGAGGCCATCTATGATCCATTTGCCTGAACACATTGTGCCAACATTTAAAACAAAAAATCTTTGTGGTCATGCTTTTTTAATGTGAATTAAATCATATAGGTAAATTAAATGTAACAGAATGTAAACTAAAACATCTCTTTTCTTGGATTCCTTTCTGAAATTTTGTCTATCATCCAACCCTAAGGCTAGGACTGGGTTCTCAAAAAAGGGCTACAGGATCAATGTGTTATGAATCTACTTGTTCACATCTTTCTCCCATGCAACTCTTGTCCCTCTACTGAGAAAACCCTACATATCCTGGAGGGACAGATAATCATCCTATATGTTCTAGTATGTTTGTCTAGAACAAATCTCTTCATATTTTCTCCAAGTCATATTATTTAAAAAAGATAAGAGACAGAAGTTTACTTAATTTGTCAGTTATCTTCTGAAATAAGCTATTCAGGGGCAAGGATCAGAGATATTCTAGATTACTAAAAGGTTGAAAGATGAAGAGAAACATGAGATTGACAGAGGGTAGAATTGGAGAATGGGAAAGAGAACAACAATGTTGATTAATGTTTCAAAAGTTGCACTATGTACTTTCCCTTCTTTACCCATGAACCTACTTCTGCGTATGGGCAAAGAACATTTCTGTCTCATTTAGGTGCCATTCCAAACTATCCTTCCCTGCAATGTAATAAGATTTTCTAGTTATTTGTTTGATTATTTCTTCCTTATATTCATAGTCTCTTTGCATATACCTGAGGTCGCCATATATATATATATATATAATTAAGAGATTTACTAACTCAGTTAAAACGCCAATTCTTACTAATATCACTATAAGAGTTAGTGTTACTGGATATGCTCTTTTTTCTCCAATTAGTTGTTAATTATTAGGTAAATTATGACTTTCAGATAACACCTAATAATCATATTACATGACCCTGCCTTTTTAGGTATACTTTTGGGATTTAAAATTTTTATCTTACTGACAGATGCTGAGAAATCTATGTTTACCTTTGCTTCCTAGTTTCTGCAAGAAGATTTAAACCAATCTTTAATATAATCATCAAAATTTTTATTATGTTTTACCAATTATATTTTATTATATTTGACCCATTATATTTTGATATGTATATATCAAAACTCTAATATAGTAAGTAGGGCTTGCCTTGACAAAACTTTCAGAATGAGACAGGATCAGAAATAACTTTTTTACTTACACTTTGGAAGAACTCACAAAAAGGCAGGAGATAAAAGAGGGGTAGTACAGTTTTCCCAGGCAGCATAGATAATAGGAAGAGTCACAGTGATACTTCCAATTCAGAGCAACAAGGAGCAGAATACTGCCTTGCTCATAATGGGAGCATCTAAGCAACACTGGATTTCTGAGACTGTACAAAATTACCCCAAGACCAGTAAGGAACAGACAAAACCAATGATAGCACTGGAGAAGGTTTGCCAATAGGAAAAAAAAAAATGATATAATTACTTTGTTAGGCTAAAGGCAGAGTTAACATATATTAAAAGACAAACTCACTGGCTATGAATATGGACCAGACAAAAATAAGATTGGAATTCCCTTATAACTTGTCATTACTTAGTTACACTGGAAACATAAACATTATGAGAGGAAAAAAAGTGGTAGAAAACTTAATCTGACTGAGATTACTTTTTATTTTGTCTAAATGGAGGCACAAAAATTAATAAAGATTTATAGAAAAAACAAAGTTATATTGCTTACACATCTAAAATTGTGAGAGACGTGTGCATTTGCATAAAAGGATATCTTCTGGCTGTATATAATCTCAATCAGCTTGTGGATTAAGTTTAGTCCATGTGCCATTTTCTGAACCTTTCAAAACTGAATAGCAGTCAGTGCAATTATCTCTAGAAAAATAAAAGTATAAGATTCCAGCTTGGCTTTCTTCTTGTCAGAATCTTCGAGTTCTGCTGATCTTTAAATTTTCTACATAGTCCATAATCTCTCTAGTCTTCTGGTATAAACTGCTCTTCACTTGAATTAGCTCGAATTAGGGTATTTTGCTTTCCAAACATGTAAATATTCCAACTCTGCACCATCTCTGATGAAGTCTTTGGAGAACTCATGTTACCTTTTTTCTTATCTTTGATTCTTTATTCTTCCCTATCTTGTTTAGTTCTCTTGTTACTTTTGTTATTAGCTTTTATTCTTTATTCTTCCCTATTTTGTTCACTTCTTTACCATGCATCAATATTCCTCTTTGTTCAACAGAGTCAAAATCAATTTCTGGAATGTAAAGAAGGAAAAAGTATGTGTCACTATTGACTTCTGCTTCCAGCTACAGTGGAATTGCTTGTATTACAACAATCCTCCCAGTTGAAGAATTATAATGGCTGGATTTAAAAATAGTTCTTTGATAGCAGCAGACAGCAAAATAGGTTGTCTGGATTTGTGTCAAGATTCTAGAGAGAAGGAAAATATGATAGCAAAGTCCAAACACTTTCATCTTTTTTCTCTTGCAGAGATATTGGTATTTGAGAGAAAAGAATGAGTCACCAGGAAAACAAAAGCATAGGTCTGGTAGGAAAAAATAACAATTATGAATGCTATTCACAAAAAGTGAGATAATGTCAAGCAATGTCAAGGATGCAGGGAAAAAATGAGTTTTCATGCATTAATGGTGGTAGTATCAAAACAACCTAGGTATACTTACTGAAATAAAATTTATAGATTTGTACAGAAAACACTTAACTGTGTGTTAAACCATTAGAAAAATTATACACATGTATAACTGTTTATTTCAGCATTATTTATTAACAATCCAGAAACAATCTAAAAGACAATGGAATAATCAGCACCAATGATCTAGATGATCTGTAATAAAAGGAATAAAGCCTATAAGCTCTGTGTTGATTGATAAAATAATGAAATGCTTAGTGTAACACCACTGATATAATTAAATAAACATGTATACAAAAACAACACTATATACCCTTATAGAAATATCATTATCCTATCTATTTAACAATAATTGTCCTAATTTGTATTTTCTGGTCATTAGTAACCTTGAACATCTCTTCATATATTTTGGTCATCTAGTCATCTTTTGTGATAGGCTTACCCTTTTTTTCTATTGGGTTTTTCATCTTCTTAGGGCTGTCAAGGGATTTTAGTAAAGTCAGATCATAAGTACCTTTTACATAGCATGTTGCAAATACTCCTTCTGAATCTACTCTGTACATTTTATTAATAGGTTTTTACAGTGCTCTCTGTTCATTATACTTGCAAGATCGCTGTTATGAATCTATAAGTCTGTATATAATTTTTAATAAAAGATTTAAATACATCAAAGGGAGATATATATCCCTCCTTCTCCTTAAAAACTGAAGCCCAGTTTTGAGCTTCTTGTGTTGCTATCCAGAATACATTATTGTATTTGCCAGCCTCTTTGTGGAATTAGTTGTAGCCATGTGACTAAGTTTTAACTTAAGATTTAACTGTAAATCTTGTATTCACTGAAGGATATTCAATGGGAAGTGATCCACCTTGGAGTTCTCCAACTTGGCCTTTACCCATTTCTTACAATGTAAAAAGTTGACAGTATGGATAGAGTTCCAGCAACTATCCTGAGTCATGAACTTATCTTGACGTTAATAAGGAGTGAGGGTATTGTTGACTAATGGAAAAGCTAATGAAATAACTTGTATGTACAGGCATTGAAATTGTCATTTCAGCCAGTACTAAAGCAGTAACTGCTGGCTTTTTTAATACCGTATTACAAAATCTAAGGACAATATCAATTTAACTCTACTAGTTAGCAAAACAAACCAGTAACTGGAATTGTCACTGTAGTATATCACTGCATGGATATCTAAGAGGTTGTTTTTAATGTAAATGCAAAAAATTCTAAGCTGAAATGAAAGAAAAACTTGAAAGTTAGGAGACAGAGCAAAAACAAAGAAAAAGTTTAAAAAGATTCTATTAGAGCCATGGTAAATGGGCCAATAAAATTGGTCAGGTAGAATTCCATTGGAAGTAAAATACAAAAGTAATACCAGTATCAAGAGTACTTTCCTATACCCTGATGGATTAATATCAAACTTGTGCTAACCAAATTCCCTAAATGCATCCACAGCCTACTCCAGACTCTTAGGACAACTTCAGAATTAGTGACATACTTTCTTCTCTGTCCGTGTCTACAAATCTAACTGACCAGTAAATCGCATTACATTATGCATTTGTCAAAACCCCTAGTCCTTTACAGCACAAGAGTGACTATCAATGAATACAAATTTTAAAAATCATTTAGAATGTCAGGGTAGTCCAAGGTGGAAGCAGAATGTAACAAAATATCTGTATTACGAGTGTGTGAAACAACTTCCCTAAAAGGGATGCAGGGGAGCGGGGACATGCTTACTTAATAAGTAACTTTGGAAATTAGTGGATTCTGTTGGCTGAAATGTAAAAGAAGTTATACATAAGCACTTTAGTTGGTAAAGTGACTTCCCCTAGGAGTGTATATTAACAATTTTGATTTCTACTATAAATGTATACTGGAATTGAACAATTAAATAAATGGATAATGAAAGAGGGCAGTCAGATTTCTCACTGTTGGAGAGGGAAGTTACAGATAAGCAAGGGAAAAACAGTAGAATGACTTATGCTGCAATAGTTTAGAGTTGAAGGCAGAAGTATGTACTGGTATTTAACTTAGCGTACAGATTTTTACATGTGGAAATATCTGTAGATATGTATATGCATGCAAGGGCTACTATGTTTTCCCTTGCTCTATCATCAGAGAGGACCTAAAAGCAACAGTATTTCAGTAACAATGAGGATACCTAACACCTAGAACTCAGATCTTGATTTCTAATACCATATTACAATAAAATGAACCAGGGTTCCTGGGGGGAATAGCTGATTCTAGGACTAGGGCAGGAAATACATAATATGAACCTGAAGCATTTTCCAGTATTAAAAATTATGAAGTACTCTAATACATACACACACACACACACACACACACACACACACACACACACTCTATACCTCACAATCATGGGAGTATGTCAAAGGACACAGTAGCCAACTAAGAAAGTTCCCAATATCCAAAGATGGAACAATTCGATTAGTAAAAAAAAAAAAGCATTAAATTATTAAATTGTAATTCTAACTATGAAACAAGTAACTATGAGTTAATTTGAATGAAATTAATGATTGAGTAAAGAAATACATGAGATAGAGAGACAAATATTCTATGCAGAATAATTCCAATTTATTTATATAATCATCCTCAAGGAATTAGAGAGCATAATTCTCATTCCTTAAATGTGAACTACACATAATGACTTTTTTCCCAAAAAATTTTGGAAAGAGGGAAGAAGGAGTTACTTTATAGTGGAGAAATCTGAGGAGTATGACATGTGGCCCTTTACTCATATTACCACATTTAACATTAACAATGGTAAGTCAGTCTATTACTGTATGACTCTGATACAGTGAAATGATATGAAACTGTCTTTGTGGTCAAGATCATGTAACTTTAGTCTAAGTGTGAGAAAATCATGAGACACAGCCAACTGATGGACATTTTGCAAAATAGCTGACTCTGAGGCCGGACTACATACATGACCAACTATCAAGGTCACGAGAAGCAAGGAAAATTCTCACCATCTTATTCGAGGAGCCTAAAAACATATGGCTACTACACATCATGTGCTATTCTCAATGGGTTGTTAAAAGAGAAAAAGGACAATAGATAAAAACTAAGGAAATTTGAGTATAAAATTTAATAATTATCAATATTAATTAGTTAATTCTAATGTGCTACTCTAATGTTAGATGTTAATAGGGTGGACTAGTGTGAGATATGTCAATTCCCTGTATTATCTTTATAATTCTATAATTCTAAAATTTCTCCAATATAAACTATATTTATGCATATGCACATATATGTGTATCTATAACCATAAAATCTCCAAAAAAAAAACCCTGTTATTTTTATAATTTGTGCTTTATAGCCAAGACATTTCTGAGGGAACTAATATTCATCTTCTTCCTGAAATACAACTATTCTAAATTCCAAAGGCAATTACGACTTTACAAGGGATCACTTTGTTGAATATGATGGATATCCATAACAGTAGATATTGTAAGATGATTCAAATGCAAAGTCTCTTGATAATTCCTCTTTCTAATTTATAATGCACTGGCCATATCAAGGAGAGGAATGATGAGGATGGGAGAGTTATTTGTAATTAGGCTGTTTAAATAATCCTCAGTCCAGTCAAAATTACACTTTGTAGGAGGTCAGTAAATTCTAAGGTTCTCCCAGTCATTATTTCTCCAGCAAAGTTGTCCTGATTCATAGGGAAAAATACAAAACAGACATCTATCTTCATTGTTTGTTAACCACACTAACTTGATCAGATCAGTGGGAAATGCAATAGGCCAGCAAAATCCAGAAGCTCTTAAAAACAAAAAATCTCAAAAATATATAATATTATTTTCTTCTTTTGTTTCTGGCAAAGGCTCTAACAATTTCCTCCCCACATCTTTGTCAAAATTGAGCAAACTACCACAGAACTTTATTTACTATCTGTCTAAGTACAATCCCTACTGCAGCCCCATCACTGTAATTTCATTAACATAAAATGGGGCAGGGGACAGGATAACCTGTTGACAGGATAATCCGAAATTATGTAGTCCCATTAAAAGCCTCACTCAGACCCTAACTCTGCTTGGTCCTATTGCTTGTTATGCTTTGTTTTCTTTCAAATCCATGGTTTAAAGAATGAAAATCATCCCACTATTTTGTCTCTTTACTCTTTTATTTTTAATTTATTGCAGTGATATTGGTTAGTAAAATTATATAGGTTTCAAGCATATCATTCAGTAATACATATATGTATATTGCATTGTGTGTTCACCACCCAAAGTCAAATCTCCTTCCATCACCATATACTTTACCCTCTTTAACCTTATCAACCTCCTCCTGTTCCCAATTTCCCTCTGGTAACCACTAAAATGTTGTCTGTTCTATGAATTTTTGTTTGTCTTGTTTTTTTTGTTGTTGCTTTCAGTTTTATATCCTATATATTGAGTGAAATCATATGGTTGTCAACTTTTTCTGTCTGACTTATTTTGTTAAGCATGATCTCAAGATCCTTCCATGTGTTGTAGATGACAGTATTTCATCTTATGGTTCAATAATATTTCATTGTATATATCTACCACATCTTCTTTATCCAGTCATCTATCGTTTCTATGTCTTGTCCTCCATGAATAATGCTGCACTGAACATCAGAGTGCATAAATCTCTATGGATAAATGTTTTCAAATTTGGGGAGTAGATATCCAGAAGAGGGATTGCTGGGTCATATGGTAATTCTATTCTTATTTTTTTGAGGAAATTCCATACTGTTTTCCAGAGTGGCTATACCAATTTACATTCCCACAGTGTATGAGAATTCCTTATTCTTTGCTTCTATTCCTTTATAATATTCTCTCCTCAAGATCCAGAGTCAGAGCTTAACCTCTTCCCACTTCTCTCTGAATGTTCCTCATTGGGCAATAGAAATATACCTATAAGAAATACAGATAATGGCGTTTTCAGGCATGAATTTTAAAGTAATTATGTTTAATATTTAAGGAAATAAAAAGAATTCTTTTAGCAATGCATATGTAGGGAAATATATTTGTAATACATATAACTGACACATTTCTACAAACAATAACAAAAAGACAGTCAAAAAATTGGCATGGGACTCAAATAGCAATTTAACATAGGATTATAGCCAAAAGTCATTAATTTGTGAAGAACTACTCAGCTTCATTAGTCATCGGGGACATGCACATTAAAGCAGCAATTAGCTACCTCTAAATGCATGCCAGAATATCAAAAATGGAAGAGTGACAATACCATATGGCAACAGAAGTGGAGCAGTGGGAACTCTCTTGCACTACTGATGGACATATAAATTTTTATAAACAACATGCTTTGGAAAAAGTTTTGGCAGTATTTTCTATGGTTAAACAATAGACACACAATATGTCCCAAGCCTTTCACTTCTAAATATATAACCAAAATTATCTATGCATATGTGCCAATGCTAGGTATAAGAATATACGTACATATTTCTAAAAGCCAAAACCTGGAAACAATTCAAATAGTCATGAACAGTAGAATGAATTGATAATTGAGATCTCCTCATACAATCCAGTACTACCCAGCAATAAGATATAAGAACTATAGCTCCAAAGAGCAACTTGGATTTATCACAGAAATACAACTGTACAAAAGAAGCCACACACAAAGATACACAGCTAAGATTCAATTTACATAACAAAAGCAAGCAAACATATAATGTTATGAATTCCTACTTTGGGGATGAGCAAAGGGATAGTAATTGAGAATCAGTGTGATGGAAGCTTCTATAGTACTGGTAATATTTTAGTGAGTGACCTGAGTAGTGGTGACACATATAATTGTGATCATCGAATTAACACATGATTATAACTTATACATTTCTATGTATTTGTATTAAACCTCAATACAAATTTTATAGTGTGACTTATGTTTACAGAAAAAAATGCAAATAAGACTATAAAATATAAGAAAAATAAAAGGTATCATTTTTTGAACCTTACTAATACTGTTTTCAACTTGATTATTTTTGCACAGAAATGAAATATAAACATGGTTCTAGAATTATACATTTGTATCTATATCTACCTCATACTTTTTAAAGGAGAGTACAGCATTCAGTTATCTAGGTGATTGCTTTTATATTCTTTCTATTATAATTATATAAGAAGTATCATTGCATTTGTATTTTTGAATGCATGTAAAATAGAATAAATTCTAAATATATTAAATAATGTTAATTTGATACATACTGCAATTTGATATATACTGATATATACTGCAAAAAAAAGTCAGAAAAATTTTCTTTTATATTGTGTGCACTCTTCACTTTAAGTTTCTCTGCAGCCTGCCAAGACTTAACAAGTAAAAATCAAAAATATATTGCCTGATACTGATGTATTTCATGGAATAGAAGGAAAAGGAATCCACAGATAGAAAGGACTCTTCCCTGCAACACAATATCAAGAGCATATATACCCCGTGTTTAAGAATAGGTAGATCATATAGACAGAAAATTAACAAGTAAACGGACTTGAACCATACTTTTGATTAAGCCTGATAGACATATATAGAATATCTCATCCAAAAGTAGCAGAATATATACACATTCTTCAAGTCCGTAGCAAACATTTTTCATTTTTCAGAGTAGATCATATGATAGGTCATAAAACAAGTCTTACTAAATTTAAGAAGATTGAAATTATACCAAGTATATTTTCTGACTATAATAGTATGAAAATAGAAATTAACGACAAGAGGAATAATTGGAAATTCACAAATATATGGAAATTAAAAAACAGATTCCTGAACAACCTGTGAGTCAAAGAAGAAATCAAGAGTCAACCATTGCTTTACCAGGATTTGGTTTGGCTTCAATCAGTATGGAACAACTGGACATTTGTACTCTTCTAATTCAAATTCTGCTTTCTCCAAGCCCTGGTACAGGGTCAAAGTATCCAGCACAACTCTAGTTATAAACACATCCCAGAGTCTTGGCTTACTCTTTCCTCCATACCAGTGAGTGGAGCAGCCCTAAGAGCCTGCATCCCACTTGATGATTTGTGCAATCCCTCCCCTCACAAAGCTGTTCATTACTTCCGTGGAATCATCCCTTCTCTGAAGGTCTTGCTTTGTCCCACCCAAGCACCCAAGTGTGCTTCCTTCATTGCAACCTAGAACACCAAGTCTTCCTTCCCAGCCTTTTCTAGTTTCCATCTCTGCTGGAGCTAAACAGTAATCTTAGAACTCCCTATCTCCCATTCTTTAGGTTAGACATGGCCTCTATGCCTCATGTTTCCCCTTTATTACCTACAACTATCTCTTTAAAAATTCCATCATTCTTTATTTTTACAATCTCTTCAAATCCTCGATATTTAAAAATGTTCTTATGGTTTTCTGCAGCTAAGTTCATTTCTAACTTATCATTTTTCTAACTTTTCTTAGTTTTGTTTTTTATTTTAGAATATATATATGCATGTGCATATATATATGTGTATACGTGTATATATATATATATATATATATATATATATATATGCGTATCTTGAGATATCACAGTATTTGTAAAAGTGGGATCAAAAGTTAAGTTTTCATCTTTCAACAATTTTGGTTATAATTTAAGCAGTACTTATGTTCAAAAATTTTGTAATCATTCTTTGGCATATGTGTGTGTGTGTGTGTGTGTGTGTGTGTGTGTGTGTGTGTGTATTTACAGAATTCATATATCTTTTGTTTCAAGAAAATATGAAAGAGAAAATTATATAATATTTACATTCTGGTGATTATAACATGATGAACAAAAGTACTGTTTTGAAATAATATATAAATTATTTACCCAAAAATAACCAATACACTTTTTTTTTGCGATATGCATGGAATCACATGTAAAGATTAATTATAAAAAGTCAGAAGCACAAGACAAAAAAAATGCCCAGAGTCTATAAATAAGAAATTCCTAACAGGGGAAGACTGACCAACAAAGATAGAAGATGTCAAAACTCACTTGTAAACAAAGCAATGAAAGTTAAAGGAACAATGAGATTCTGCTTGAAACCATCAAGTTGGCCAAAATGAAAAAGTTACATACTATATCAAAGAGGTAGGAAAGAGGAACCCAAGAATCCTCATGTACTACTGAAGGAAGTATAAATTATTAAAGTTATTTAAGAGCATCTAAATAGTTTCTGAAATTTCTATGATAAAAAATTTCTCTAAGTATATAAAACCAGATAAATACTTGCATATTTCCACTTCCCTTATGGAATTGTATTCATATACATTTGAAAATGAGAAGATTATTCCTTGCATAGTTCTTATGAGCTTAAAGCTGAGGGCAGATTGGTTGTCTGTCCTTAAGAGGAAAAATAAGTAAAATGTTGTGAATAAACATAATGGAATTCTGAGATCAGTCATAGCCAATGACCTAGATATGTATTTAGAGACAATACTAAATCTCACTAAAATTATTCTTGATTAGAAAAGGAATAGATAATATATTCACATGCACAAATTAAAATAAATACACAAATTATGTTTTCAAGAATGAGAATGAGAGAGTATCAAGAAAGAAATTATGAAACAACATGTGTTAACAGAGGGATTATAATCGAGGCTGTTGGTTGTATTTTCCAACATCTGTTCTAAACTTTCCCCTCAGTGCAAGAATCCCAAGTTTTACCTGAGCATACTGACATTCATTATTCAATATTCAAAACATTAACAGCATTTTTCGCAAATGTGTGTGCTTATATAACTAAATGTTGACAGATATTTGCAACTTGCAAAATGATCGTGCCAGAGAGAGCAGCTACAGAGAGAGTAGCATCCTCATGAGGATACCTTGAGGATGGAAGTGACTCTCTTATCTTTTTGTTTGCAAGGACTGAATTGGGTTTTGGGGGTTGAAAAGGGAAGTGGCTCTTTGAACAGCATAATGATGTTATCTTAGGCAGTCACTAATGGAGTTGCCCACGTGGTTAATTATACCTACTCTGATATCCAAAAACAGAATGTCAATGTCTGTGCTGTTCTGTAAATAAAATTTCAAAGCGAATTTTTTTATTCCAGCTTATCCTAAATCTCTGAGATTAAAAAAAAAAAACAAAAACAAAAACAAAAAACGGACAAACTTTTAATATAAAACTCTGCTTTTAGGTCAAAATTGAGGGTTGGGGAGTGTAAGAAAATCATAGGAATAAGGGACAGGGGCAATATCCAAAAGAAAAATGTTTGTTTGAGAACCATAAATTGAGTACCTAACATTTCTGTTAAAAGAAAGGCTTTGGAGTTTAAAAAAATATACACCCAAATGAATACAGTATCAAATCTCTACTCTTACTTGGCCAAATAAACAAATATGCAGATAGCTTCCTATTAGGACTTCAAATAAATTGGATAAATGAGTCATTGTCTTTTCATGGTTCTTGCAATTAAACCAAACCAGTTTTTGTGTCCTTTATCAAAGAATGTGACTCAACTCAACTATCTCAATAAAATGTTAGTCACATCTCTCCGTGTTGAGCTTAGGACATTAATAACCAACTCTTATATTTTGAGAGTGTTAATGAAATAGACCTTTATAATAATGCAGATAAACTTCTTTCAGGGAAAGACTGGGAAATGCACATTTTTTTTTGCCCCTTCCCTGTCAACTGAGCCTGGGGAAAAACTTGCTGAGAACTGCTTATTTGTCTGCTACCTTCCTGTGAGAGATGAGAATAGAAGCCTCTCTGGCTATCGGAGACAGGCAATCCAGCAGCCATTCCCTTAAGGTACAATGTGTACAAGCTCTTTCCAGGCAGATACTGGTGACTTGGAGAGGGCTGGAGGGAAAATCCAGCAGAGGTGTCCATGGGCTTCCCCAGTCTCTGAGGAAGTTTGCAGCCAGCCCCCAGATGCCTGCTAAATTAGAAGCCTTGACCTTAGCAGTTTTTAGAGTGTGCAGATTATTCTCTTTAGGGAAAGACTGAGAGATGGATGTTTTTGCCTGCTCATTTTTTACTGAGCCCTGTGGGGATAGTCACAGTGAGTGCTTTTTCATCCATCAACAACTGCTTCTTTGTTTGCTACACCTTATGAGTTATACGGATGCAAGCACCATTGGGGGGACTGTCCTATTGATGGGAATCTTAAAATTTGGGATGCTATATGTGGGGTCCAAACTCTTTGCTCATCAGGAAGAAGCTGAGTGTTGGGGCTTCTCACCTGATTATATGGCACTGTGCCAAGGGTGCAGTTTATGCTAAGAGTGTGTCTCAGCCTTCCTATCCATGTCAGTGGGCATTTTCTTGTTTCCCCCATGTGTGGGAGTCATTCATCTAGTTTCTAGGCCTCTCTCAGAGGGAATGCTCAGCGTGTAGCTGTGCGTTCAGTGCATCACCATGAGGAGGGGTGCCCATGAGCCTCCGATGTTGCCTTCTTGTCAATTCCCCAAAGTTCTAGTTTACATATATCGTACAGTCTTTAAGTAAATATTCTGTGCACAGATAACATTATCAGTTCCTTGGAAAAACGATTATTTTGTCTCCATTTTTAGCTATTCCAAATCACTTTCATGTAGATATCATTTATATATATATATATGATATATATATATATATCATATATATATATAAATATCATATATATATATATATATATATATATATATATATATATCCTTTTACTATTAACTGAGTTTAGAAGATACTTTTCTGGAAATAGAATTAGAGGATAAAACTGCATTCAAAATTTGTTAAGTGTAATCAAATTTATGAAGAAAAAGGTGTTAGCAACTTACCTACTTCCTTTTATTGTATGGGAGTATTTGTTTTCCAACACTCCTACCAACATTAGATATATCAATTAACATTTGCTATTTAATAAATTACCTCCAAATGGCTTAAAACAACCATTTATTTAGATCACAGTTGTATAAGTTGGCAATTTGAATCAGGCTCAAATGGGCAGTTTTCTAGCAAGCCAGAGTACATAAAGCACTTTATAAGTTTCTGCTTATGTTGTCCTGTTTGCTACCATACCATCAAACAAGTCACATAGTCAACTACAGATTCAACAGGGGAAGAAATAAACTCCACATTTTAATGGTAGAAACTGAAAAGTCACAGACTCCACATTTTGATAGGAGAAGCTGCAAACTCACATTGCAAAATGGGTTTTAGGGACGGGAAGAATCTGTGGCCACTTTTGCAATCCACCACATTAATTATATATTAAATATGTAACACTAAGACATCATCTAAGAACTTTGTATTTAATTTTCACAATAATTCTCTGGGGGAGTGACAGAGCACTATTATTCATTTTATAGAGAGAGAATTCAGGCATATGGAAGATAAGTACTTGCCCAAGGTTATTTAATCACTTACAAAAGAATCCTCATCATGCACTTAAACTCAATATTCTATGGCATTTTAGTTTATGTAATTTGTTTTGTGTGGCTTTAAGACACAAAAATATCTACTAATATTTTCTTTTCAAACATGTATGCATATTTTTAAAAACATTTTACAAATACATCTCCAACATCATTCTCAAAATCTATGCGCCATCTGATAAACTCTCATTCAAACTTAAAAAATCATCTCAAATCTTTAAATCTTCTGAAAAATCTACATTGGCTTTTCCTACTCTGTCTGCACCATGTTATTTCTGTACCTTAAAATTATATCCTAGCATTAGTCATTTCATGGGTGCAAATTATATTTTTCCTTCATTCATTTTCTAGTAAACTGTGACTTCCTTGAAGGCATTCCCAGCTTTAGGGGCCCAGTAAAGCAAGGAATGCTTTTGTGTTGTTACTACATGAAAGAAAATACTTGCCCTTGAGCAGCTCATTGACAGCTTACGGTAACAGATATGCAAACATTTATTTGTATGTACCTATTAAAATTCTACCTATTATCCCAGGTCCCAACATTCTCCTTAGTCATCTTTCTGCTCCTTTTAGATCAATCTCTTTTTCCAGGTATTCCCAGAGGGTATTATTTAAATTATTATTTAATTTATCATGATATTTATTATCTTTGAACCTCTTTCTAGGCCCCCAATTCTCTAGCACATAACAGACTACAAAACAGGCTACAAACTAGGCTATCTTTCCTTACCAAAGTTTCTCAACTCTTCCTTATGATCCTTTTATTACTATTAAAATCTTACATTTTTAATATTACATAAAGTTTCAAAATAATAAAATAGTATAACTTGCTCATTTTCTCCCTATCATATCCTCCTATACTTTGTCACCAGATTAACCACTCACAACATCCGTTTCTGTTTCTCAACCCATAATATCAGCTCACAGGATTTCTCTTCCTTTGTCATATTCCTGGTCATAAGTATGCCTAATTTATATAGACTTCAAACTCTAAGGATTCTATAATACTTGTCTGCTAGTTTTTGTTTGTTTGTTTGTTTGCTTATTAAGGACATCATCCTTTTCTGGAAACCTCGAGATGAGTGTCTTAGGTCTCTGAATATTTGGCACTAGGCCTGTTAGAAAAATGGATTCTGAGAGACAGATATCCTCTGCCAGCTGCTCAATGTCGCAGAGCTTCATCATGATCTTTTAGTCTGATGTCCTCTGTTTTCTTGTAGGTGAGCTAAGGACTAAGAATAAAGGAAACACTCCTTTTCACAGGAACCCAAGTGCCTTGGTTTTCCCCCAAACATTCAAGGACTCCAAAATAAAGCAGAGCTGGACCAGTGGGGCTGGGTCAGGTAGCAACTAGGAGTCTATCAGGGCATTCCAGTACCTGTGAGTCTGGAGTTTTCTTTTTCTCTCCAGTACTCACTTTCCTTCTGCTCTGCTCCAAGTACTTGGTAACTGTCATTAGCTCGATGATTAAATGGAGCTTCTGAGATTGGATCACTAGGGGAACTAAAACATTGTTTAGCCTCTCTGTTCGGAGAAATTGACAAAAACTTCTAGAGAAGTTCTGGGGCTTTGGGACAACAATTAACCCAAGTGTAGGACCTGAATACCACCATCACAAAGCCAGTGGGGATTGCCTTGTCTGATATTTGTAAAACAACATCATGAATATAAAACAAAACCTTTTTTAAAAGAACAAAAACAGGCATGAACAAGGAGTCTCAAAGAAAGAGGTGGCTATAACAATGATTTAAGGTACTAATGTGTCCAGGTTTATAAAAAGAGACCACTGTGTTTCAGATAAAGGGTATGGTTACACTAAGACAGATATTTAATGGATTAATATATAACTTCATTGTTTCAAGAAACTACACTTCTGAAAGTGTAAGTTCAGGCAGAATGTGTGAGATATTAAGAAATAGAGAAGAAAGACGGGGCTATAAAGTTTATAAAGCAAAGATGTATATTGGGATTTATACACTAGTGAGGAGATAAGTCCAATTAAGAAGGTAGATGTCAGGGTAATAGGGATATAGACTACTGTGTAAGGGTGGTTTCATTTCTGGTATGCCCTAGCTTTTCAGATGTTAATAAATATTCTTGAAAATCATAGGAGAAGTTGGCACATGGAGAAGAACACCCACAGCCACGATTTTATTGTTTAATGTTCAATTTATTACAATTTATTTCCACGTCTTATTGAACATTTTGAAAGCCAATTTTTCCTGAGCATTTAAACATCGACTATATACTTGATTAATTAAATCTCCTCAAACATTTAAAACTGTAATTATAAATTGAAATATCTAATAGAATAATGAATAGTAGTTTTTACTTTGCCTCATAATAGTTAAAAACATTGTGGCTGAAAATAATAGGCACTCAATACTTCATATACAGAAGATAACTAAGAAAAGATCCCAGCAGACACATCACATTAGGACTTTCTAATTTTCCACACACTGCTACCATTACTTTTCCTAAATTTCCACAACGTAGGCATTTAAGGAGTAGAATCCCCTGGAAACAAGGAATTATAATCCTAGTGGGAGGCTGTTTGGCTTCTCTCTTTCCTGAGGGCCAGAGGTGCAGGGGCATTGTTGCTTCCCACTGCTTTGGAAGTAAGCAAGAAGGTAGCTCCGTTATCTTTGATGAGGTAAAGTGCCTAGAAGATGTGAGAGATGGATATCGTCTTATTTAAAAGATGTTTTATAGACATTTTGAATTGTCCTTTTTGCAAATTTGAGCCAGGGACTAAATGAATTTACTAGAAATGGCAGGGAGAAGATGTGGACAATGGAGCATTGCCAGCCCTTCCACCCTGTGGTCTAAGTCAGTATTTTGAGAAGTAGCCATGCTTGGTCTTTCTTTTTGGTACCTTTGCCAAGAAAGCTGTCTGGTAGGAAATACTAATCCAGCTACAAGAAGCTATAGGTTATGCCATGGTGAACAGAAACTAAGGAGTGATTGGAGGAGGCCAGACTGGAGCACATCCCACTCATCAGGCAATAATGAAGTGGGAAGATGAGGGGAAGGTAAACGTTATAGAACCCTGGTTTCAAGTTGCTCATATTGGATGTGGATATAGGAAGCTCTTATAAGCAGTTAAATGAGACAGGAAAATAAATTCTAGATATGATTTGTGTTGTAATGGAATTGAGCATAGAAGAGCTATACCTGTCCATACATATGCATAACTCCTTAAGGATTCAAGCCCTGAGAAGCTAGATTCTTCTGAAGTAGATTTAACTTGGAAAAAAGGCTTTGCAAGTTAGATGGTTATAGTAGTTAGCTGTTGTGGTATTATAAAGTATTTTGAAACCTATGCCTTAGCATTTGGATTTATGCTGATGACTATGGAAAGTTATGGAGAGATTTAATCTGTTGAGACTGAGCCCCCAAACAATGTAAGTACTAATTTATTCCTCAGAGTTCTATGGGAGACAAGTGAAGGAAAGTTTATCCATGTTTAATTGAGTCAGATATGAAGTGTTGGTGTTCAATATTTAAGATAGAATGAGTTTTCTAGACTGGAGATGCCACATGATGAGTTTCCAAATAGAAAAGGATTACAACGTGCAAAAAAAAGCAAGTTATATAGGCCAAGGTGACCAACTAAACCATTGTTGTTCTAAACTGCATCAAGATTTTGTTATTTTCAGGATTATAGGGTGATTGAATATCATGACCCTAAGCTAAAACACAGGTGAACTTGCATTTGCTTTTGAAAGAACTATTGCCTACCATTCTGATATTCTGTTTCTCTTTGGGGGGTTTTATAACCCTCTACTCAGAAACATCACTAAAAAATATCTCTAAACTAGTCATCCTCCATTGCTTATAGTTGTCCTAATCCAGGCCTTCATAATCAGGAGCATTGTTATTAATATCCTAAATTCTTAGTTCCTTTCTACCTCAATTTTTCTGCCTTACATACCTCCAAGAGTCTTAAATATGTTCTCCTATTGATTCAAAAACCTGGAATATATTTTATTTCATAAAACTTCAAATCGGACACCATAACTCCAATCAATCCAATGCCTATATACACATAAGCCAATAGAGAACCATCCTTCTTTTGACTTTCAAATTCATAGTTATCTAAGGCTCTGTCTGGATTTATAGTTTGTCATACTTTGAAGTCTCTTACTTATCTGTAACCTCAGTTCATTCGTTTATTCATAATGAACTTGGTAAAATCTCACAATAATGAATAGTTCTACACTAACTCTTACACAATTTTCACAACCATCAAACCCTGGAGTTTCTTTAGGTTTCCTTTTTGGTTGGCTTTGTTGTTTCTGTTTCTTTTTTTAAAGTTGAATTTATTTCTGATAGAGTGATTTGCAGACATACTAGGTGAAAACATAGGATTTGGTTCAAGTGTGAATACCCTTGCATTTTTCTGGATAGCC
Source organism: Eidolon dupreanum (assembly GCA_028627145.1). Lineage (NCBI taxonomy): Eukaryota > Metazoa > Chordata > Mammalia > Chiroptera > Pteropodidae > Eidolon > Eidolon dupreanum. The sequence continues at coordinate 16,109,050 of CM053511.1, read as the reverse complement.
TTTTAGCAAGTCAGGTATCATATAATGAGACTTTTTCTTCTAGTTGAGTACCTACTTCTTTGAAGTGGAGCTAGGAGTTGGACCTCAAGTGAAAACTCTCTGTCACAGTAAATTTTAATGAACAAAAACATTCCCATTCTCCTCCTATTTCCCTAGACCTCATTTCATCAATCATCTCCATCTTTCCTTCAGTCCTACCTCACTAATAATTTCCTGATCTACATTTATGAATATGCTCAGATATTTCCCCTAATAAAATATATTCTCTCTTCTGTATCTTTCTTTAGCTATTTACCTAGCTGGCTGATTCCCTTCTTACTTGTGTTTCCCACATGATTCTATCTTGACTACATTTACACTATCAATGTTTGCTGCATTCACTCTTCATTCACTCCAATATGTATAGCCTATGTACACCACTATTAGTGGAAGTTCCTTGAGTCATTTATTCTCATGTATCATAATCTCTTTTCAATATATTCTTCAAAATATTAGCTAAACTCAAGTTTGCCAGAAACTCTTTTCTCTCCTCTCAAGCATTATTAAACAATGCTATAATATTAAGAAGACTTTACTTGTTATTTTATGAGGTAGAAATAGATATAGCAGTAATTCTCACAAGAATTATTGGGCCTAAATACTTTTATTTCTTAGACTATTTCCATCTTGAAAATTTCCAAAGGGCATGAATGACTGTCCAGCAAGCAATTTAGATTGTAATCTGTACATAGTAAAACAACTCTCCTTGAAAATATGCAATATGTTTCATATTTGTGCCATTATAAGCTAATTATATATGTAAGTTAAATTTGGATGCTTGGTAAAGACTGATGCCAACTATTTAAAATAATTAGTCTATTAAGGATAATTATAAGGCAATTCTTGGGGCCTTTTACTGCTGTTGTGAACAGATATTTAAATGGAAATAGAATTATTTAATTTCAAATGAGAAAATTCTTAAAATATGCAAATAGAAAGAAATCATCATAAGGTAAAATTAGAGTATTAATGACAATGTATTATGTCATTAAAACATAATAATTTAAAAATGCCACATATATTTTTACATTAGATTATTTTTAGGACTGTTACAATATAGTATCCCCACTTTACCAATGGACAGATTAAATTTCAAACTAAATTTTTTTATTTCCTAACTAAAAGATTGCTGATTTGCATTTCTTTGATTAGTGTGTGAGTATATTTTCATGTATGTTTGGCCATTTATGTGTGTTCTTTGAAGAAATGTTTACTCAAGTCCATTGCCATTTTTTAGTCAGGTTATTATTATTATTATTAATTTTACTACTGTAAGAGTTCTTATATATTTTGAGCATTGATATTTTATCAGATAAATGGTTGGCAAATATTCCCTCATTCTGTAGGTTCTCTTTTTCACTGTTGATTATTTCCTTTGCTATGCATAAGCTTTCTGGTTTGCTATAATCCCATTTGCCTGTTTTTGCTTTTGTTGCCTATGCTCTTAGTGTCATACAGGAAATCATTACCTAGACCAATATCATGAAGATTGTTTCCTGTGTTTTCTTCTAGGGTTGTGTAGATTTAAGTTTTACACTGAAACCTTTAATCTGTTTGAGTAGATTTTTATGTGCGGTATAGAATATGGTCTAATTTAAATCTTTTCCATGTGGCTATTCAGCTTTTCCAGCTTGTTGAAAAGACTATCTTTTCCCTATTATGTACTCTGGACACCCTTGTTAAAAATCAATTGACCTTATATGCATGGTTTTATTTCTGGGCTGTCTATTCTGTTCTTTTTGTCTATATGTCTGTTTTTAAGCAAGTACTATACTATTTTAATTACTGTAGCTTTGTAGTATGTTCTTAAATCAGGAAGTATGCTATCTTCAGGTATAGTCTTCTTTCTCAAGATCACTTTAGCTATTTGAGATCTTTTATGGTTTCAAGTAAATTTTGGCATTTTTATTTCTGTAAAAATGCTATTAGAACTTTGATAGAAAATGCATTGAATCTGTAGATTGCTTTGGGTATTATGGACATTTTAATAATATGAAGTCTTCCAATTCATAAACATAGGATATCTTTCAATTTATTTGTATCTTCTTTAATGTCTTTCATCAAAATTGTGGTTTTCAGTGTACAAGTGTTTGATCTCTTTGGTTAAGTTTATTTCTAAGTATTCTTTTTGATGCTATTGTAAATGGGATTATTTTCTTAATTTTCCTTTTAGATATTCATTGTTAACATTATACAAATGCAATAGAATTTTTATGTTGCATATCTATCCTGCAATTTTACTGAATTAATTTATTAGTTCTAATAAAATAACATTTATTAGGTTTTTCTGTGGTATGTTTAGAGTATTCTATGTATAAGATTATGCCCACTCAGTTCATTTGGACACATTTAATTTCTTTTTCTTGGATAATTACTTTATCTAGAATTTCTAGCATTATATTGAATAGATATGATGAGAGTGGACATCCTTATCTTGTTCCTGATCTTAGAGAAAAAGCCTTCAGTTTGTCACCATTATGTATGGCATTAGCTGTGGACTTGTTATGTATTGCCTTTATTATGGTGAGGTGTATTTCTTCTATACCCAGTTTTTGAAAAACTTTATCATGAAAGGGTGTTGAATTTTGTCAGATCCTCTTTCTGCATCTATTGAGATGATCATATGATTTTTATTCTTCATTTTGTTAATGTGGTATATTGATTTGCATATTGCTTTGCATATATTCAACCATTCTTGCATCCAAAGAATAAATCATATTTGGTCATGGTGAATGATCTCCTTAATGTGAAGCTGAATTTGATTTGCTAGGATTTTGCTGAGAATTTTTACGTTTATACTCTCGAGAATATTATCCTGTAGGTGTTAATTTTACCTCACAACTATTAAGATGGCTACTATCAAAAAAAAAAAAAAAAGATAAGTGCTAGCAAGGATGCGGAAAAATTGGAACCTTCATACACTGTTAATTGGAATGTAAAACTGTAGAATTTCCTCAAAAAAATAAAAATAGGCTTACTACATGGTCCAGCAATACCACTTCTGGAGATATATCCAAAAGTTTTGAAATCAGAATCTTGAGGAGATATCTGTACTCCCATGTTCAATACACCATTACTCACAAAAGCCAAGATACATAAACAACTGAAATGGCTATTGATAGATGAATGGATAAAGAAAACACATATAGTGGAATATTATTAAGTCTTAAAGAAGGAAATTTTACCATAGGCAGCAAGATGAATTAACTTAAAGAACATTATGCTAGGAAAAGTAAGGCAGAGACAAAGGACAAATACTGTAAGATTTCACTTATATGAGATATTTAACATAGTGAAACTCAAAAATGGGGAATAGAATGGTGGTTACCACGGGTTAGGGGGATATAGAAGTGTGAAATTGCTGTTCAACGAATATTAAGTTTTAGGTGTCCAAAATTATAAGTTCTAGAGATCTGCTATACAACGTTGTACCTATAGTTAATATTATATTGTACAGTTAAAAAAATTGAGAGTAGATTTTATGTTACTATTCTTACTACAAAAGTGGCTGGACAGTTCCAAAGATTCTTAGAGTCTAAATTGAAGGCTCTTCTTGAATTAAATGTTACAATACAGTATATAATAGAAATAAGCATATACAAATAGATGAAGTTTTATTTTTTATTTTTTATCATTCTTAAATAAGGCACTATTCAGATGTGTTTCAAAATAATAACTTTCATAACGTACTCATGAACATTTTTGCACTGCTAATAAATGTTCACAGTGATGGGCCTGAGTCTCAAATATATTTTTGATGGATTGGGAGTTGTAGTCATTGTTCCTATAAAAAACCTTATATTAACCTAAATGCTTAAATTAACCAGCTTGCTGTATACTTTATAACTCAATAAATAGTCATAATTCATGTTCACTTGTAATATGCCCATCGTGCTATTTAATCAACAATAATAAAGGATCATAGGGCACTGATGGAGGAAAAATTATTTCCTTTTTAAAGTAATTATCTTATTAAGACTACTCAGAGGGTATTTAATTACTAGTTATGATACTTGAAAAATAATGCAGAAAAATATGTATGATATTCTCAGAATGCCGGGAGACATACTTTCAAAACTGGAAAAATTCATTATGGAAAATAGACGTTGTTGGTCTTCTGATATACTTTGGGTACTGTTCTGATGATGGTTTTATTTTTAAGAATGCCTAAGCAAATATACTTCTTCAAGAAAATAGATGCCTAATAAACAATCTGGGCATTTTCAATGGCAATTAGCAAAGCTTAAAATGAGATATGCAAATAAGCAATGCTCTTATAAATTGGTTGTTTTATTCTCTCTTCTGAATCACAAAATGCAGACAAATAACTGTAAAAGCAAGAAACAGAATAATCACTTTTCAGAATAGTTTTCATTTTAAAAATTGTTTTGCTTACCATTCCTTTATTAAGAGCAGAACCTCTAAGAGTCTACTTTTCCATATCTAAATTTGTTTTCATTTAACACACTAGAAAGTCAATCAGTTAACCATATTTATAGTGCCCCAGGATCATAGAGGTAAGTGTCCCCAATGTTAAGGAAGTAAATGGCAAAATCTTTACTCATGCTTGAATAAATTTGTATTATGGCATAGGCTTCTAGTTGATAAATAGCAAAGTAAATTAATAAATTGTGGAATTCAAATCTCCTTAAAATAATCAATAGTTGATTCTTTGAAGAGATACTAGAATGGCCAGCAGTAAATGATGTCACTAAGAAAAATAATTTGAGGTAAGATCGACCTTGGTTATTTTATTTACCAACATTTTGTTTTTAGGAAATTTAGTTCATTATGCACATACTCTTCATTTTAAAGGCAAGAACTTTCTTGCAGTATAGCAGTCAACCATAACAGTTAGTGTTTTTGAGGCATGTACCTCTGATTGTGGCATCCAGAGGTCATTCGATAAATAATAACAAATATGGGTTGATTTGTTTAGTCAGAGAAATGTTCATGGAAGAAATGTACTTTACAACAGGAACCACAAAATGCATTTTCTAGTCAGCTGTTAAGAGAAATTAAACTAATAGAACATACATATATTCTAAGAAATTGGCTCATTCAATTATGGAGACTGGCAAGTCCAAATCTACAGTGTGGGCCAGTAGGCCCAAGACCCAGGACAGCCAATGGTATAGATAAAGACCAAAGGCCAGCTTCTGGAGAATTCACTCTCTTACTCAGAGAAGGGCTGGTCTTTTTGTTCTACTAAAGCCTTCAACTGATTGGATGGGACCCATCTACATTATGAAAGGTTCTCTGTTTTACCAATTAAAATGTTAATCTCATCCAAAAAAACATCCTCACAGAAACACTCAGGATAATGTTTGACCAAATATCTGGGTATCCTGTGGCCCAGGTAAGTTGTCATAAAATTAACCATCACAGATGACATCTATCACATTGCAAAATTGATAAGCTACATTTGCTTCACTGTAAGTAGCCTGAAAGAACAAAATAAGAATTAAAGAAAGCAAAGACTCGGGGCATTATACACACAAGTAAACAAAGACGGCTACAGCATTATTCAGTTCTGATCATTGTTTTATTCTTCAGCATATAATACTAAAAACATTTTTGAGTTCATGGAGAGAATATATTAGAAATTCATTATTAAGACAAATGTTTAGCGAATCTCCACTATATCCAAAATACAGTTTTAAAAACTTAGCATACAGTACTGAGAAATTCAGAAAATAGTCTTCCTATCTCTTATAGTTGAGGATGACAGTAAAGAAGTGAATACATGTATATATGCTATGTAGTCCATATAGGTCAGTTATAGAAAACCAAATACAAAGGTCCAGCAGAACAAAGTAAAAAGTTACAATATAGATAAATTACAGAGGAGCAGAATGGCAGTCCCTGACAACATTTTTCATGTATGGGGCAAAGGAGAAAGAAAAGTCAGAGAAGGCCTGAGGTTACAAGGCCAGCAATTACATGTGTAAAGTTGAAACTGATAGCTACAACTCCTGTTGATGCTAGGAAGGTAAAAGTATTGTTGTTCACTATAGCAGGAGAGAATATTATAATTCTAAATGAAAACCTTATATCTAGCATGAAAAAAATGCAATGCCTTTTAGCTTTTGTATAAATTTATACTATTTCTAAAAATTTGAAACTGATATAACCTGTTCCTTTATTGCATAATTCTCTTATCTGCTTTAATGATTTTCTATCTCAGTGTGACAACTGAACATTTATATAAATGTGCATAGATGAATTAATCAATAGATATATTCTTTAGAACTGAAATGGCAGTAATTTAAGTGTTCCTTGACCTTGGAGTGTGTTGGTTCTTTTTTTTTCTTTACCTATTATACAACTTTGAATCAATAACTGTCCAATCACTGGGGGAAAGTAGTCCATTTCATTCTCTAGCTCTGCTTTATTTATGACAGTTTAGTTGGCCTACGGCATTTTATTCATCTGGGCATTAGCTGCTAAGAATTCTTGCCTCTAGGTCATTACTTTTCCCTGTAAATCAAGAGACTATAAACTGAAAATAAAAAATAAGAAGTGGAAATAAAAAATTATAAGGTAAACTATGTATTTTCTTTGATGTCAGGATTTTTTTTTTAGAGACACTGAACAGAGCAGTGGTATAATAAACTCAGTTTTATTTTCAATTTACTGGTAATTTCTAATCGTTCCATCATTTTGCTTAAGTGTATCTCTAATTAAAACTAGAACATAAAAATTTCTAATATCTTAACTGTATTAACATTATTAGCAACATTATCATTGTTTTTCTAAATCTTTAGAAATATGGAAAATAGCAGAGAACATACAAAACGTCTAGTGATATATAATCTTGAATCTTTTGTATCGTAATATCCTTTTCATATTTGAAATCTCATTAATTTGAAATAAAAATATTGATGAAAACTTTATAAGGCAGAACCAATCTTTGTATTAAGAAAATAAAATATATGAAAAATTAATTATAAAATATTTGTTATCACATACACCACTAAAATGTTTTATTAGATTTTTAATATATCATAACAAAATAACTTATTATAACAATATTTTAACAAAATAGCTTATTCAAGAAAGGGAGTATTAAAATTACATATTATAAGTTGAATAATTCCACCAAAAAGGATACGTTTTTGAATGAGAGGTAGAAATATTGACTAAATACCTCACTAGGAATAATAGTTTTATTTTTTTCTTGAAATAATTATTAAGTTAGATAACTGAAGAAAAATGATATATATAATTTAATTTATTAGAAATTATGTCAAATATGGTGAGATTCTTTTATAAACTGAATAATTTCAGGCTTTGATATAAAATATCTCTTGTTATAACATTTAAAAATGAGTGTATGTTACATAAAATGCTAAGAACAATTTGATTAAGAGAATTTACATAATTCAACTAACAAACTACTTGTAAAGTTTATTTTTAACATTTTTACTAAAATAAACTATACCCAAACACACAAGATACAAAAACATATAGATAAGTATATTTATAATTCAAAAATGGCTCACTGACAGCTTTGTATGAGATTTTACATGAAGGGCTTAATCTGAGTATATAATCAAATCCATATTATTTTATTACTCCTCAATTTAAAAAACTCTTTTAAACCTAATATAGGTAAAAATGAAAACTGAATTACTAGGCAACTTCATTTACAGTTAGAAATAACCTCCTGGTGTGTGTACTGCATATGACCTGGGAAAACTATAAAAACATGGTAGTACAAACTATTGTATTCATCTGACTGCAATGACTATTTTAACTGGCCATGTCTCTTGTGGGAACCTTGAAGCCATGTCTATAGAAGTTACACAGATATTGACCCAAGCGGGATGCGGTCGGTGTGCCACGAGAACCCTGGCGAGGGAAGAACGTCCCACGCTGTCTTGCTGGCAAGGGAGGTTTTCTGCCGTCAGTCCTTCTGATTAGACTGATGTTAAGTGTAGCTTTTGTCTTTTGAGTTTGAATATTTAGCAGAGCCTAAAAAAACTTTGGTGAGCACAGTAGATAGCAACAGCAAAATACCCCCAAAATATTCCTCTTAAAGTTTTGGCTGTTCAATATTGGACATTTAGGGGTACATTTTTTTAGTTTGTATTTATGCTATCTAACCCGCATTTTTTGGTTACAGATTGAACCTCTGTTTCAGAAATGATCTCAAAGCCTCATGTCAAAATGTGAGAATCATTCTAGCTCTGAGTAGATTTCTCAAGTGGGATTAGAAAAAAAAAAGGAAGATATTTCTGTTTGTATATTATAAGTAACATTGATTTATTTATTAAATACTTAAAAAGCTAAATAGCTTATATCAGTTTCACAGAATGATAGAAAATGTATATACTGAGTATATCATAACTTTTATGGCATATTTATTTATTTTTTTATATTCTAGACTCAATATTAGTGAAATTCAGTATACTGTGCTAGGGGCTAACAAACTTTAAGACAAGAAGACATCACTATTAAGGAGGTAGAAGAGTTGCAATTAATATATTCTAAAATCAGCATGTAAATAAAAAATTACATATAATCAATATATGATGAGAGTACACTAAAAGCCAAATACAGTTGTAATTAAAACAGTTGTAAAATTCAACTGAGGTATATTTGAATTATGTCCCTTAGCATTCATGCCTTTTTGTGTCCCCTTCCCATGTTGGCTAAGTTTGGTGGTAGCTGCTTTGGCCAATGGAACATCAGCAAACTGGGATAAGCAGAGACTTAGTAAATTCTTTTGCACTGGGGCTTGCCCTGTTGGAACTCTGCTGCCACCATGTGATCAAATATGGTCTAGCAGCTTTCAGAATGAAAGATGACAGTGAGAGGTCTATGGGAGGCTGTTGCTTCTACATGGCTGCTCTCTCTGTGGAACTGCAGCCAAGCATCTGGTAGTTGGCTGAGGACATCCAAGCCCATAGGGCTAACAGCTATGACGAGGTAAAAGCAGACAATGGAGAGTGATAGAATCCACCAGGCACGTCTGAGTCCATTCATTGCCACTTTATCTGAGTGTTGAAAAAACAGAGTTCCTTCATTTCCACATTCCAGATCTTGTGCACAGTCCCCCTGTAATGCAGAGATAGGTATACAAGTGAAGTGATACTAGGAAATATATTTCCCAGTTTAACCAAATTAGTTAACACATTGTATACCAGAGTCCTTTACATGGTATTTATACACACCTCTTTTAACCATACCTAGATTTAATATAAAAATTTGTTTAATATAGGTAAAAGTATGTAATACTGAAAATATATTAACACTATCTCCAAAAGTGGAGATACAAAATTCCTTGTGGTTTTTAATCCATCTGAGAGTGATGTGATTCACACTATACTTTTGATATCTATACTAAATACAGAGATATGTAAGATTAATCACAATTAGAACATCTATGTGAGAGAGTAGGGAAATGGGAAAAAGAGCCAGTATATATTTATATGAAAGAACTGAAAAAATTACTCATAACTACTACAATCATCAGTTAGGTTCAGTCAGAGGAATATGGTATAGCAATATATCATACAAATTAATATGTTTCGTAATTCTCAGTACAGCTGGTAAAGGTATAGAAATGGGAAACGGAGGATCAAGAAGGGAATCTCCAGCCTCATTCTGAGAAGTCAAGCTGCCAAATTACCAAAGAGAGAACAAGGTGTAGAATGAGAGAGTTGTCTGTGGATAATTGTTGCCTCTCTGTAGGTCTGCAAAAAGCAAGAACTGGGTATGAATTCGAGGAGAGTGAGAACGAGTGGAACTCAGTATCTCTGCATGTGTCTGAGACTACATCTTTAGTGGAAGCCACCATGTGCTGCCCAGATCTCCCTTCAGAACATCTCCCTATGGTTGTAGGGACTGCTATTGACTGACACCCCTCAGCTGTCAGCTTCTTCTGGGGATTTCCCTAAACCAGGAGAGCTTCCTTGCCAAAAGTCATGTTCTCATCTAGACAACCTTTATTTAATGATCTGTCTGTATGAAGATATAAATACCAGGCTCCTTCACTTCAACTCAGAATAATTCTGAAAAACTTAGCTTTAGACATCCCCAAGGGGTTTATCAAGCATTTTAAGAATGTATCACAGGCTACCTGCTCCCTTTACATAATCCTTCCATGTGTGCTAACCTCCATCCTAGACTCTGTTTCCTGAAGTCCGAGCTGGTACTGGAAGAAGGAATAATTAGGGCTAAATGAGATGTTGGAGCTGGGTCATCTCCCAAACCATTGAGAGTAGAAATCCATTACTGTGAGTGGTGGAGGACTGAGGGCCCTAGCATGCTGTAGCATGGATTCTGCTAAAACTTTCACATATTGTGAACCAGTATGATGACCAAAAGAAGTACATGCAATAGTGTAGGGGTTATGCAGCTATAGCCCACCACCAGTTGTATAAAAAACAAACAAAACACTTTTATTGAAACACAGCTGTGTTTTTTCTATAACCGTTTTCACCCTACAATGGCAGATTGCAATAGGTGCTACAGAAACTGTATTACCCACAAAGACTAAACTATTTACCATCTGGCCCTTTACAGAAAAACTTTGCTGAACCCTGCGCCAGTGAATGAACTATAGCAGCCATTTGAGATATACAGGAGAAATATGAATTATAAGGACACTAAAATTAGATATCTATTTGGGGGGTTAACTGATGCTCGAGACAGCAATAATGTAAAGCTAATTAATTAAAAGCTATGTGCGAAAGCCAGAAAAACTTTTTGGCAGTATATAAAGGCATACCAACCTCTGTGGATGGAGTGATGACGAAGCTCAGAGCCAGGACTAAAATTAATTAGAAAGAATAGCAGAGTGTCAATGAGCATTAAATTCGTAAACAGGCCCACTATAGTGATATTAGGGCCCTGACTGGCAAACAACGAGATCAGCAGCATGTGATGCAGAAGTCTGAGTTGATGCAGTTAAAAATCCTGAATTCCCATTTCCTCCCTGAACTCTCTAAGCCTGCAGAAGGGTTTATTCTTCCCTCTGTAGGACTTTGAGATGATACGGTTTCCATCATTGTGAAAGATAGTACAAGTTTATCCTTCCAAAATCTGCTCTCACATTCCTTCTGACTGTAATGATAGAATCAGACCACATTACCTCATGGAGAAAACACTTGGCTTACTAAAGAAGGTAAAGGGTAATTATTACCCCTGAAGGAACTGCAGCGCCTAGTCAACATGCACCAGGAGGAGCCAGGATAGTACATTTGGAATTGTAATCTGAATGTGGAACATAAGCTGTGTGAAGAGGAATGTGTATCAATATAGCAGCATTCTCTCAGGATAGAGGATCTAAGACTCTGGCAAAGACCCTGTGAGTTAGTATAAAGACACCACAAAGGTGTCTCCTGGAAACTTGAAGAAAACAATGCTGTTAACTGAAATAGAAATTCCAGAGAATTGAGTACGCTAGAGTGGATGCACTATTCAAGTCCAGAAAACCATCAGATGATTATTTCCATGGAAATGCTGTAGGCTATCCCCCTAGATAAGAAGTGAAAAGAAAAGAAACATGAAAGAAATCTGCTGGTGAGAGCGATATCAGATCACTTAGAATCTTGGTGGTAGCTCTCCTTTGTTGCTAATGGCTAACAGTAAGAGATACCTCTAATGAACCGAATCACTGTAGCAATGGGGATGGTTAAATTCCAAAATAATGGAGAGAAGGTATTAGCGCTCAGTCATTGGAAGCAAGGAGGCACATTGATCTAATGAGCGTAAGGCTGATTTGGCAGCTGTCCTGCAGAGAACTTTGGAAGATGGTTCATGAAACACACTGTCTCTAGAGGTAAGTTAGGTGAGCAGTTAACATGGTTCGTGTTCAGTCTGTAAATCCAAAAGAAATCAAGAATGCATGATTGTCAACTTGTTGAACTGAATCAGTTCTGTGATCTGATTCAGGAGTGGTCAGGTTTTCAGAAGAGAGAATCTTGCAACAATACCTAGGTCAGGTATGTATGTTTTTATTTTATGTTTTACTTTTTTTCAAGTATATATGTTAATAATTCCCCTAGTCATTCCCCCTTGGGACCTGTGGACATTTATTTGCATAACTGTGCATAGGAATAAAAGGGAATACTAAACATTTTTGAGGACTTATGGATACAGGGTCCAAACTGACTTGATACCAAAGAACCCAAAGTTTAATGGTATCCATCGTATTAGAAGAGGGACACGTGCAAGCCAGAAAGTAAATGGCATCCTATCCCTGGCCAGGCTCATTAGTTCACTGGGTCGAAGATCCCATTCGGTGGTCATTTGGTCCTTTAATGTATAATTGGAATGTGTATAGTCAGTAATTGTCACTTTCCACACACATATTAAAATTCTGTGCACTCTTAACTATAAATAGCCACATGATGGCCATCACTCGGGCGTCGAGGTATATTCATACTGGTGATGTGTTCTGCTCTCTTGAGGATGGAACCTCAGAGGAGACCACACCAGTTTCAGAAGGGACAGTTTGGGAAGGAAATGCTGTGTTCCAATGTACCCAGAGGGAGGTCCTAAGCGAGGAGGAGCGTGATCTCCAGGTTGGCACATTCTCTTGGAAAAGCAGAGAAAGAGGGATGCTACACAGGGCCCTCCAGAACCAAAGCAAAGAACGGGGCTCTCTTATTCTTCTAAGGACAATATTGATGGATAATAGAAACAGAATATTATGAAGTAGCCCTCCAGCTGCCTATCTCTATTGGCTCTTGCCGGAACCCGCCGGACAGAGTCGAACAGTCCTGAGTGGGGGAGCGAGAGTTAGGGAAAAAGAGAAGAGAAAAAGATCTCGGGAGGACATACAGTCAAAGCTGCAGCACCAAGTTTATTTAGCACCATATATTTATGCAGCTTGAGTACATGACAAACTGCTCGTAACAAAGTAATAAACTGCTCAAAACAAAACCACAAGTATCCAGAAACAATAGCTGTGATTAACGTGGATTAACATAAGGCCTAGAGAAAACTCCTCCCTTGGAATTTCAGGAACTGATGCTTCTCCTCTCTTGGAGGTTCCAGGAACTGATAATTCAGTACAAAGGTCTCCCAACAGGCTCTGAGGAGATAAATGTTAAAATACCTCTCACAATATGTGGCAGTGATGTTTTTATTTTAGCTGAATAGTACATTTTGATAATGGTAGAAAAATCTCTCATTCTTAACTATTATATTTGAAATTGTTCTGTTCTTAAAACTTTTCTCTGCTAACTGGATTTTAGGAATTATACATCAATTTCCAGAAACAGGGCTTGGGTTTCTGACAGGACTTGCATTTAATTTATAGATTAACTATGAGAAAAATTTGTATCATTAGGATAGTAAATCTTGTCCACGAACATAATAACATAATAAACATCTTCAGTTTTGTTAGCTTGCACAGAAAATAGGACCCCTTGTGTACTGCTGAGGAAACTGAATTGGCACTATCAGCAAAAAGAGCAATTTGGTAATGTCAGTCAAGAATAGTTGAAAATGTGAAAATTGTATTATCCAGAATATCTAACATATGCACAGAAATGTAGAAAAGGACTTCTTATGTAAAAATAAAATATTGAAAAACTATGTAATTGTACAAGAAGATTGGAATATATAACTTTAACACATACAGATGTATGTAACAATGAAAATTAATCTAAAAACTATATGAATTATTAATTGAATCATATTAAAAAACTAACTGGAGAGAAATATTTGTAAGCCTTTAATAAAGGACTTTTATCTATAATATATAGAGAACTCTTAAAAATTAACAGCAAAAAAAAAAAAAAAAAAAAATCCAGTTAGAAAACAAGCAAAGGTTAACATACAATGAAGTAAAAAGAATATGCAGATGGTAAATAAACCCATGAAAAGATGTTCAATTTCATTAGAAAATTTCAAACTAAAAGCCACAAAACCTCATCGCAAATCTATCAGAATTATTAAAATTGAAAAAAAAAAAAGTAACACTATCAAATGCAGGCCAGAAGTTTGACAAACCTAATCACTCATTTAATACTGGTGGGGATGTAAAATGATCAGCTCTGGAAGGCACTTTGAGAGTGCAACTACCATGTGATCTAACAGTCACATTCTCGAACATTTATCCAAGAGAAATTCAAATTTATGGTCACATGAATACCTGTGCACAAATGTTCCTGGCAGCTTTATTTTTAATAGATCAAAATAGTCCAAATGTTATTCAGCAAGTGAATGGTAAAATAAACTACAGCATATTCATATCATGGAATACTAGTCAGCAATGACAACGGAATATTTACACATGCAACAATTGGGATGACACTCTAGAGAACTATGAGTCAATAAAGCAAATCTCAAAAGGTCATTTATTATATTACTGTAAAACATTCTTGAAAAGGAAAATTATGGAAATGAAGAACAGATTAGAGGTTGTCTGGAAATTGGGAAGGAGGATGGTCTGGAAGGGAGATGGAAATGGCTATAAAAAGACAACAGAAGGGATCCTTGAGGAGATGGAATCTTGACTGTTTCAATGTTCAATATCCTGGTTGTGATAATACACTGTAGTTTTGCAAGATATCATTGGACAAAACTAGGTAAAGGGATCTTATTCTTATAATTTTGTGAATCTATACTTATCTCAAAATAAACAAAGTTTATTTAAACATTAAAGCAAAATAATACATAGGAAAATCAGAATTTACATAAAATCTGAATTTTTGATCTGTTATAGAATTAAAAGATCTGGAAACACTTCACCTGTAATTTTTTCTGACAAATTTGGATAGATGTAAATTGCAGCTGCCCTTTTATGCAAAATACATTTCTCCATGTTGCTAGGGTAACAGCTATTCTTAATGTTTCTTACAGTTGCATTTTTTTCCCTTATTTACACAATCCCTCACCTAAATACTGTTCAACCTCATGTGCCAGATTGGACTTTTGATATCAAAATAGAGAATTAAATGCAAGTTTTCATGTTCTTTTAGATTCAATAATTAGGGAAGCTAGCTAGCTATCTCAGGACCATTCTATAGCTATCATTTCATCTGACCCATTCTATTAATTACAACTTTCTAGGTTTCTGAGATGTACATGGCTCTTATTCTTTTCTTGTTTGCTGGATCACTGATTTTAGGCAATGTTTCAAGGACATAGCTAAGCAATATGTTTTCTGAGCCAATATAATATATCTAATGACTTTTGTACTTTTAAGACAATTCAATTATATGTCATTTAACTGTCACAACCTTTTTTACTTAGACTCAAAGTCTAAAAAGCAATGCTGCATTGTCTTATGGCATTTGGTGTTAGAAAGAAGTTTTAATTAATTATAATTTAATATAAATTAAAACTATATAATATCATTCCATTGGAATATTTGGAAACTTTTTGCATCTTGACATAAAAATTCACAAATCTAAGCATAAGAGTGGGTCTCTTTTCAATAAATTTCCCTAAAATATAGTGAGTTCTTTTAAATTTTTTGATATATATTTTAATCTTAGAACATTATTCTGTTATACTTTTGAATGTTCTTTCTAAATTCTTCTACAGGAAGTCAATTACTATTCATAAGTGGATTATCTGTTTCTGTTATCCTTTTTTATTTTAATTTATTAGTAGAACTACAATTTATTGAGCATGTACTATAGGCCAAGCATTTGACTAAATTATCTATTCACATAACCAAATTTACTTTCATAAAAGCCTACAAGGTCAGTATTTCATAAAAGAGGCTAGAGAGATGAAACCATGAGAAGTCGATACAAGTGTTAAGCATAGGTCTGGTATTCGTTGAAGCACAATATAATGCTAAGGATTCTACTTTCCAAGGAAAAGTCTCAAACTCCATTTCTATAGTATTAATTTTGTTAGGCATAGATTTAAATGAGTATATTAATCGTATCTTTTTATTTACAGACATCTCCCAGTTTATTTCAACTTACTATTTTTAAAGTTACTTAAATTCTTTTATGTCCTGGTGTGTTAAAATGTGTGGTGTATACATAGAGCTTGTTTTAACCAAGTATGGTAATACCTACAGACACAGAAATGGTTTTCATGAAGGAAGAAGTTTATATTCACAGATCTCTAAAAACAGGAGAAATGCCATGCCATACAAGGCTACATGGGGAAGGACCAGGGCTAGTCAGGAATCATAGAGACACAAGGCAAGATCTTGGCCAAGAGACTTTATTGGGGTTTTTGAGGAAAGAAATGAGTGACACAGGGTAAGTACACTTAGTAAGTTTAGGATTAAATAGCTTGAATAATTTTAGTGAGCTCTGGGTTGTAGCAATGGTCCCTAGTCATCCAGTACCTGGCCCTTGAGTGCTTTAGGGTAGGGAGAATATTGGCTTGGTGTGTGCAAATTTGACAAAAGAAATGGTTCTTAGTGTGAGCTCTGGCTTGGTTGAATTGTATATCAAAGGCGTGTGGTAAAGAGAATCCCCTAATATCTGTAGGAATTCCCTAGTCTTGAGATGAGCAACCTCTCCAGGATTGTGGCCCTAAATACTAGAGCATCAAGAGTACAGAACTTGAGAAAAAACAGTCAATATGCCCTGTTCTAATAAAGTCTATTTTAAGTACTCTTGAGAAAACAAAATACAAATTTTAACATATATTCTTTTGATATCTGAAGTAAGTCCTTCCAAAAATATTCTTTTCCATCGATTCTTCAGGATAATATTTCCCTTGCAGCAGTGTCATCATTGTCACTATGCCTTTTTCATGTTTGCTTGGTTGATTGATTAGTTACACAATGTTTGATATGGGAAGATCAACCTAGGAATTAGGTTGGTACTGTTAGCATTCTTCGGTCACCTTGTTTCAGACATAAAGCTAGAGATTGTGAATGGCCATATCCAATTCATGTTTTCTGGTAGGTTTCTATCTAAGGTACCAGGAGGTAAGATTTGCTTTTGTTACCACTCTATGGTTCTCTGTTTATAAGGAAGAAAAAAAAGTCTAGGTATTCACAGTATTTATAGCATTTCTTGACTAGATGCCTGTACAAAAACTAAAACCTCACAAAGTATAATTCAAAGTTTCTGTCGACAAGAGGAATCTTTATGTTCTCAAAATAAAATCTATTCATACTTATTCCCATATATAATTTCCTTATCACACTTCATCAACACCATTGTTGCACAATGAGAGTTAATCTGGCATAGTGACATAAAAAAAAGCATCATAATTAAAGAGGGAGATGTCAGAAAGCACACTTTCCTACAGGTTTAGCACAGAAAATCCTTTTTATTTAAGTGAGTTGACACATAATTGTGCATTGGCATAGACAACTGTACAATTTACATGATATTCCCTTGTTTTAAACTGCAACATATGTAGTTACTATATCAAAACTTTAGCAGTTTTGCTGAAGATTTTTTTTTTTTGTTTTTAAAATCTTATCTATTTGTCTAGGTTTTTGTGTTTTCCAATATCTACAATG
Source organism: Eidolon dupreanum (assembly GCA_028627145.1). Classification (NCBI taxonomy): domain Eukaryota; kingdom Metazoa; phylum Chordata; class Mammalia; order Chiroptera; family Pteropodidae; genus Eidolon; species Eidolon dupreanum. The sequence continues at coordinate 16,091,601 of CM053511.1, read as the reverse complement.
GGGTAAATATACATTCCAATTTGCACAAAATAGTTCTAATTTACATCTGTTGCTGCAGCATCCCATCTGGTTCAGAATTTGTCTTTGAAATGAAGTGTCTCAGTGTAGACAATATATTACATGGTAATCATATCTATGATCAAAATGCCTCTCACAGAAAATTTTTAAACATAATTTTTACATTAGGTAAAAATTTTTAGGCTTATATACTTGTGCTGTTATTTATACCCTTAATACTTTGGTCTCTGTCTCCACAGAAGTCATTCAGGCAAGAAAAATAAATATATAAAAACATTTTTACCAGGCATCGTATCATGCAAATATAAGTATGAAGTTAATATTCTAGAACTTTTATTCTTAAGGTTTTTAAAGATTAATATTAATCATTTTTGCATTGCTACAAATTGATAATGAAAGCAAGTTATAAATTTAAGGCTAAATAATAAATTTACAGAATCTAAGAAGTCACAACTAAGAAAGTATTACTCTTCAGGCACTAGAAGAATGAACCAATGGCTTCCTGGAGAATATACTTTTTAAATTATTCACAGAAAAATATATTTTTGCCTCTAGAAGCCTCTGGTACTTGCTAAATGAGATTTCAAACTTTTATCTACTACAGAGACAACATAAGTTCCAAACTGTGTAGAAACAACATTGTAGAAAGTCCACTGGCAACCTCTCATGTGCCCAGTTCTTAATTTTCCTCCCTGATGGCTTCACAATGCATCTCCCTATGGTTTCTTAGTTCCTAACCTTGGATACCTGTCTATGTTGACCTTACCTACTGGAGATTTTCCAGGCTTTCATCATAGTCAGCTCACATTATATAATACATACCAATTTTCTTCAGTAGCATAAACAGGACATTTATAAATGAGTGTCTGATTAGTTATTTAATATGAGTAATTCAACTTATATAAGAAGTATTTTACTACTATTTTTCTCATGCAGCATAGCATTTGTGTTTAAAGGTAGTCTTGAGTTTACATTAAAAAATCACTGCTTTAAATAGGAAATATTTCAAATACCCCAAAGTAGACTAATCCTAGGTCTCGAAGATTTTCTGCTGTATTTTTTTTTATAAGTATAGTTTTACTTTTTATATTAAGTCTTTGATCCAATTTGAGTTAATTTTTGTATACAGTATGAGCTTTAGTTCAAGGTTAATTTTTTTTTTTTTTTGTCTACTGTTATCTAATTGTTCTGCCTCCATTTTTTTGAAAAGGCCATCATTCCTTCATTGAATGGCTTTTCAAACTTTGTCCAAAAGCTGTGTATATTTCTTTGAGTCTATATCTGGGTTCTCTGTTCTGTTCCATTAATATGTGACTACCCTTCTACCAGTACTTCACTGCCTTGACTACTGTAGCCATGTAGTTGGCCTTAATATTGGGTATAGTGATTTTTCCTACTTTGTTCTTTTTCAAGAGGCTTTTCAAAAAGACTTGTATCTTTTTATATAAGTATCTTTTCATAGAATATATCTGTCTGTATCTACAAAATCTCTTTGGGATTTTGATAGGAGTTATACAAAGCCTATAATTCATTTTGAGGAAAAGTTTTACAATGTTGAATCTTCAGATCCACAGATATGGTATGTCTCTCTCTTTAGGTCTTCTTTGATTTCTTTTATTAGCATTTTGTAATATTCAGCATACAGATCCTGTACATTTGTGTTAGGCTTATAGTTAAGCATTTTAACTGAAGTGATTATAAGCAGTATAGTATTTTTAAATTTCAGTTTCCAAGTTTTCCTTGTTAATATGCAGTTATTTTTAAACACACTATTTAATAGCAGACGAAATTCTTCTGAAATCTACAAGTTTGCAAACTTTGCTTTTGGTAAAATATTATGCTATTTAGTGGCAATAAATAGCCCATAAGGGCAGTAAATAGACTTAGTCAATTTCTCAATATCAAAGTCAAAGGCCTGGGTTTAGGTAAAATTCTTACCCCAGTAAGGAACTGTTAAGCTAAGTATAACCTTACACAGAACTAAGACAGAAAGAGTGTAGGATTAAAGTACTCAGAGCAATATACAAGGATGCTACATAGTGGGTATATGGCAGAAAGAGTACTCAGAGATCTCACATGCTGTTGAGTTATTAAACTCTGCTTGTGTTAATTAGATTTGGCTCAAAAATTTGTAGTGAATAAGTCTATATATGTTAAAGAAGCTTTAATATTTGCAATGATATGAAAAGTGGGGAAAATACTGGAATACTCTTACTCCCAGATAAAGGGAGAAACAAAATTCTTGTTTTCCCAAAGTTTCTTCTTATAAATGACAAACTCTAAATGACTCAAATATTTGTTTATAAGAAACAGAAAAGATTTTCTTCTTTCTCATAGCTGAATACTGTTTGATTTGTGTGTACATGTGTTTGTATCACTTCTTTATACATTTATCGGTTGATGAACACAGGTTATTTTCATATCTTGGCTACTGGGAATAATGCTGCAGTGAACATTTCCTTTGGATATACAACTAAATAAGTTTGGGGATCTGATGTACAGTATAGTGCATTACAGTAAATAGTACTGTATTATGTACTTAGATGTCCTTAACACACACACACACACACACACACACACACACACACACACACACACAATAGTAATTATGTGATATGATGGTGTTAGCTAAAACTGTGGTGGCAATCACAGTATCAAATCAACACATTGTATTCTTAAACTTACACACTGTCATATGTCAGTTATATCTCAATACAGCTGGAAAAAAAAAAAAACAGGAAATCAATCAATGTAGCAAAGATATGTGTAGAATGGTAGATTAAAAATAAAGCCACAGTATTTCATGACTCTCATTAAGAGGTGGAGTATGTTTCTCTATACCTTGAAATTGTCCCAGCTTTGTGACCAGTGTTGACCAAGAGAAAGTCAAAAAAATTTTTTTGAGCTTTCTAAAGCATGGGTCCTGAGAAAACGTGAAGCTACTACTCATGCTTTCTTGGAATGCTACCCTGAGACTGTCATTTAAAGAAACGTGGTCTAATCTGTTGGAATTCTGCCACATAGAAAAGAACCAAGAAGCCTCAGATGACAGTCATATGTACTGCTGGGCATATGATTAAGAACATTTGGAACTTCCTGTCAAATGTATGAGCCCAGGCAAAACTATTAGCGGGTACCACCCACCCAACCTATGGAATTGTAATAACAAATCATTATTCTAAACCAGTAAGTTTTGGGATAATACAGCAACTAACATCTGACCCACTACATTTCTTATTAGTTGAGAAATTCATGGAGAAGATTAAAACATACTTGAAAATTTTGAAGAATCAGATTGTGGGGTGGAAACTAGAAATGATAATGTTTTAAACTTTTTAGCTATATGATTCTTTAACTTTGTAATACTTATTTTGCAACCCTGAGATCTTGAAAGTTGAACATGATGTCAAAATGTAAGACAGAGGCCTTTTTCATTGTTTCCTAATAACTACCATAGCAATCCTATTCAGCAAATCAGCCATTATTAATATTGCAATGCTGTAACCAACAAAATTAAAGGTAATAAAATATTTGTATTTTAATAAAAGATGGTCATACTAGCAACTGAAATAAAATTATTTTAGCTACAACCTTAATATTTATTTGCAGAGTGAAAATTTTAGCACTTAGGATAGAGGTTTCAATGTATTTTAAACACAGAAACATCCCATATTGATGTCATCTTGCCATTGAACACTTAGTACTTATGTGTGCTATCATTTTTTATAAATTATAAGACCCATAAAATTAAATTAGTTGAGAGAAAACTAATAAAAGGCACCATTCTTTTTGTTTTACTATGAATATGGACACAGACACATGTGGAGTCAGATTTACATTTATTAATTGAGATTTTAAAAATCAAGGATAATGTAGGCTTATTTTAAACTTTACTAATATGTTAGGCTTATGAAAAAAAAAGTTGTGATAATCTTAGGAAGAAATCATTGATTTATGCCAAAAAGGTAAAATGCAGCCCAGCATTTAGGTATTCCTTTTCCTTTACTCTTATTTTTCCCAGTGGGTATTAAAATTACTCTTCTGTTTTCATTCAGTTAAATTCTAAAGCAAGTTCTAGTTTCTTTCAGGCTCTCAAACTCATTATATCATCATTCCTGTGCCTTAAGTTTTGAGTCAGAAAGAAGGCTTACTGCTGAGTTTGGAAATAACACTTGCTATTTTTACTATCATCTCAGGACTCTCAATTCATGAAAGGTTCTTAAAGGAACTGAGATCGAACAGGAAAAAAAAAAATTAACCCTAAAAATTACCACTATAGAAATGCAGAGCAGTGGGCTAGCTTTTGAGAGCGTTTGGTCATAATACATATTCTGGCTTGTCTTTTCAGTTTGTTACTTTCATTGGGGATGGAAAGTGAAACCCCACAAGCTCTACTTGCAGTCACACATTTGTTCACAAGTTAAGTCATCTCAGAGTGGACCCCTTTATTATTTTAAGAAGCTAAAAGCAAAATGAGTGACTTCCAAGGCTCTGTTGCAGAAAATTTTGCCTGCAGGTAACCAAAACTATTTAGGCTAATGAAATGTAGAAATGGCAGTTGAAGTTTTGGTTGTAAAACCAGTAACTCTTTAGACAAGAAGAAATACTAAATTCAGATTTGTTACTCATGTCTGTGCTTGGTAGTAATAATATTTTGCACCCACTTAAACACTTCTATTGAGTTCATTGGACTTCAAGATTCAGTCGTAATATTTGGAGTTAAGGAAGGTAAATATTCACAAAACAGATCACAGAGATGTTTTAAGTTAGCATTCTGTTACAAAACACTACTCCCTCTCCCCCTCCCTTTTGCTGCTTGTGTGTTATAGTCTGAAATGGATAAAATGGCAGTATTTTCAGAGGTTATTTTAATGATCAAGGGTCACAAACAAGATATTGTAAGCATTGAATGTGAAAATATAACACAGAGTAGGTAATGAAAGATAAATATCTCAGTGATCTTATATCATTATTCTAAATCATAATGTTTTGTTCAAGAAAATCATGTATTATCAGTAGTCTTCAAGTCTTCCTTTTTGATCATTTCATCATTTACCTTTCACCAGTGCCCTAGAGAGTTCCGATAGGGTAGGGATTGTAGAGTGGCTCTTCTAGCAAAGATATTAGCTTTTTTTGTTTTCCTGAAAAAGATACTTGTTGGATTAGAATGAAATCAAAAAAAGTACCTACACTGCCATTTGACTTTTTGAAATAATCCCCAAATACCAAAAGGCCTAATCACAATTAGCAGTAAAATATAAACGTATCTTGAATGATAAACTTATAAAAAAATCACAATATGCATACTATTTTTATTCATTAAAATATATTTCAGATACTTGATTAAACTTCACTGCATTAATGCACTTCACCATTTTTATCACATAGTGATGAAGTATTATCACTGTATGATAACCAGGTAGTATTACCTTTTAGAATAAAAAAAATAAAGATAGGATAAAAGATAAGATAAAATAACATTACTCAGTAAGCATTCTCATGGAATTTTATACAAAATATGAGTGCGATAACTAAATGGTGCAAATATCACTGGATACCTACTATTCCCAGACACCATTTTAGCTTCTTTATAGATCAAGAGCTACTACATTCCAGTGATGGAATAATAAGCTAGTTAGATGTTACTGCAGAATGCTTATTACTTCTCTTGGTGTTTCCTTCCAGTGAAGGAAATCTAACTCCAGTTGGTATACTCAGGTTTGTTTTTATGCTGGGAAGGTAGAATTGATAAATTTGGGAAGTATACATGGGCAGGCACCCTCACGTCAGCTCTTCCCTACTTCGTTTCTTGTGAGCGGGCTGCATGTAAAGGGCACATGTTATTTTCCTTCCAGGCTCTTTGCTACAGAGACTGGCTTTCCTTGATCCAGTGTTGTTGGTGCCTAAAGGTTAAGCTGACTTGTTCCGGCATCAAGTGCTTTGCTTGGTCGATTGTCATGCTCAGATGCATCTTCCAGCTTTGCTTCACGAGTGCTGTAAGTGTTATTTCGTTCTCTATGCTTTCTTTTTTGTTTTATTTCACCATGTTTTCAGCATTCAGTTGCCAGATTAGTGGGGTGATATTTACTGAAGACTCTCAGAGGGCCAGTTTGTCTGATATTTATTTCAAGCGTAGGATTGCAGAGTCATTTGGAGAATATGTTGGAGGTGAGGGGAATACAAACAGGACCTATGTTAATGGGCCCAGTGATGCAAAGCACATTGGGTAAATTTTGACCAAGACTATTTGACTTATCTCTTGGTTTTACCTTGAAAACAAGGCATAATTCTGACATTGGGGTCTTTAATCATTAGAAACTACTTAGTGTAACATCACCAGAAATTGCACAAGTATAGTGGTGCTATTCGAGTAATATTTAGAACTGGGAGCCCGAGCTCTGGGTTGACATGTATCTCCATTATGAATCTGACAGTGTGAAATCGTATGAGTCTTTCAAGAATAAATGTGTCTGAGGTCAAATGTACATTTAGTAGTTCTCCTTTTGCCTCTCCGAGAAGGGCATTAACTGTCACAAACAGGATTTGGAAATCCCTAGTTTGTGGCCATAATTTTATACTGCCATGTAAAAGTCATAGGAGGAAGCTGCCACTACAGTACCAAGAATGCATTGTTTAAAATGCCAATGGCCATGGGAACTGGGGCACTGCTCCCACACTTACAGAGGAGTCGGAAGGAACGTTTAGTCCAGGAAGTGCTGGTTATGTGTATCTGAGGCTCCTCAAAAATCCTGTTTGGCATTAAAATCTAGGGAACATATGAAAATGAGGATAGGAAATGTGATTTAGCAGAGACACGAAAGCAGAAAATAGGAAATATAATTTAACAGAGGCACCAAAGGAATTGGTAATGTTCTTTTTGTACCTGGGTGATAAATAAAATCAGGTTAAACTCATGGTTATTCCTTAAATTGCTTATTAAGGTAAAATGCACAAATACTGAGTGCAGAACTCCTTGAGTTTGACAAACGTATATAAGTGTAATCAACATAATAATCAAGATAGCACTCCCCTACCCCAGATAGTTT
>CM053511.1:16023320-16084037 GCA_028627145.1 Eidolon dupreanum | reverse complement strand
TTCCCCACCACCATCCCTCTCTGGTAACCTCCATTCTGTTGTCTATATCTACAAGTTTGTCTTTGTTTATTTATATGTTTTTTTGCTTGTGCATTAGCTTTTTTTACATTCCACATATCAGTAAAATCTTATGGTTCTTGTCCTTTCCCAGCTAACATTTTACTTGGCATAATATTCTCCAGATCCATCCATGTTATTGTAAAAGGCGATGTTTCATCTTTTTATGGCTGAGTAATATTCCACATATATGTACCATACTTTCTTTATTCAGTCATCTGTTGAAGCACACTTAGGTTGTTTAGGTTACAATGTCTTGGCTATTGTGAATAATGCTTCAGTTTACATAGAGGTACATATATCTTTATAAATAACTGTTTACAAAAATTTCAGGCAAATACCCAGAAGAGGGATTGCTGGGTCATATGGTAGCTCATTTCTTAATTTTTTGAGGCAACTTCAAACTGTTTTTCGTAGTGGCTGCACCAATTTACAATCCCATTAGTAGTGTGTGAGAGTTCTCTTTTCCTCATATCTTCTCAAACACTTATTTCCTTCTTATTGATAATAGCCATGCTAGTAGGTATGAGGTGGTATCTCATTCTGGTTTTGATTTGCATTTTCATAATAGCTAGTGAGGTTGAGCATCTTTTCATGTATCTGTTGGTTATCTGTATGTCTTCCTTGGAAAAGTGTCTATTTAGATCCTGTGCCTATTTTTTTTAATTGAATTGTTTATTTCTTTGTTGTTGAATTGTATGAGTTCTTTCTATATTTTGGATATTAGCCTCTCATCAGAGGAGTCATTGGAGGTATCTTCTCTCACTCAGTTGATTGTCTTTTTGTTTTGTTGATGGTTTCTTTTGCTATGCAGAAGTTTTTAAGTTTGATGTAGTCCCATTCACTTGTTTTTGCTTTTACTTTCCTTTTCTTTGGAGTCAAATTTATAAAAACCTCACTGATATTAATATCTGTAGTTTAAATTTTTTATTTATCCTTACATATTTCAGTTATTAATTCATTATGTATTCACTAAAGGGTACTAGTGTATTACTGCTTAAAACTACCAACTCTCTCACCAATTTCAGTATTGCAACTTATTTTTTAAGAAATATCACAAAAAAATGTTTTAAAAAAATCCACCATAACAGAGTAGAGGATAAATATCTCAGGCCAAAGCAATCTAAAGTAATTAAATAAAATGAAGCATGAAGTTATTTTTATAGCAGTATTTTACAAATAGTTAAGAATTTCAGGCAAAAAAAGTTTTGGTCTCACATGAAGTCAAGTATTTCATAGGGATAGAAGAAAACCACAGAATCAAATATATTTATAGTTTCTTATAGATTTTATGGTACTATGACTAATCAGACATCAATATAAACCATTTTCATTGTGTCTGACCAACAGAACTCATCCCTAATCTAATTGGAATAGAAGCAAAGACTATACTAAATGTGTTTTCTAAAATTTAACATAAAATAAGTAGCATTATAATTCTAAACTTATTAGAATCTGTGTATAAATTTAAGTGTAAAATCCTAACAAAATTCCTAAACCATTAAAATTTAAATTTTCATAAATAACAGCATGAAAAATTTTTCCTGTATAACAGTGGTTCTTAACTTGAGACAATCCCCTGCATCCCACCCCTTGCTCCCCCCTACCCCCCAGGAGGACTTTGGCAATGCCTGGAACATTTTTGGCTGCCAAAACTGAAGGATGGGGAGTTGCTAGTGTCCAGTGGGTAGAGGTCAGGGATGCTGCTAAACATCCTACAGTGCACAGGGCAGCCCCCTCTCCCCCAACAACAAAGAATTATGTGGTTCAAAAGTCAATAGTGCAGAAGTTAAGAAAACCTGATGCATTATAGTTAATATTGTAACAGTAATTAGCGCAATTCAACTTTTCTTATACACTGAGATGTTTAATATGTACTGATCTATGGATCTTAACCTAAAGCTAAAGTTGATATTGATTTGCACTGAAGTAAAAATTATAAAGTATGAATAGATCATTATTCTAACATGTAAGAAGGTTAACAATTTTCTTCCATTATTGAATAACCTGGCATATAATATCTGAGGCTGACAAGATGATTAAGCAACACATGTAGTAGAGAGGTAAAAGCTATTCCTAATGAGTTCTTTCTTGACAGTTTATTGTGAAATGATTTACTATCACAAAAAGAAAAACATACCAACAAAATATAGGGGTTATCCCTATACCTTGCAGACTAAGTTTGACATGGACAGTATTTCACATGTCACCAAACAATATATGCAAATTAAATCACATTAATACCTCAAAGTTGAAAATAATAGAAAATAGTAAAACTTTGGCTACAGAAAATTATATACTTAAAGATGTAAAATTTAAAACAAATAATGTTTAAAAGACTCGAACGTAAAACCTCTCTTAAAGCACTATCTGAAGAAAATTACCTGGGAGAGAGTTAAGTTGCATACTATACAGTGAGGATTTGTTATATGAAAACAGGTATATCTTGCCAAAACATATATTTATCAAAATCTGTTCCTAAAGATTAATTAGGTATTAGTTTAATTGTCCAAAATTTATGTCTAAAATATAAAATTCATTACCAGTAACAGAATAGGATTCATATACTCTGTTAATATATAATTTAAAAAGCTATATATGTCCATGGTCTGAGTGATAAACATATGGAATTCTGATCATAATAATTATAGTCATCTGTGAAGGATATTGAAAATCCTCACCTACTTATATAACATTCTTCACTTGTGCTTAAAACTTATAATCTTATTCAAGTAGGTAAGGCTATTCATAACATCGCTTTATGTCAAGGACCAGAAATTCCCTTTGCTGTGATTACATTGTTTCAAAATCCATTACTTTTCCAACACCATCTCTGACACAATTTGACTATGATTGTATTGTATCAAAAGCTCTATCTATTATTCACCAAATAATGGATTTTTTAAAACTTTCTTGGCAGCAGACAGAAGAAGCACCTTCACTTTGATTATACATGAACAAAGTCTAAATAGTCTGCTTTCCTTTCAGACAAGTTTTCCTTTGTATTTGCCATTTTCAGGATTCACTGGTATTTGCAAACCACTTGTAAAGTCCTATTCTGAGTAAATAAATAGAAATTCTCATTATAAAGGAAGCTTCGAAATCATAATGGATGAAACAAAAATAAAAACTCTTTGAGATATCGTTCAAGTTTTTGTGCTTACTATATTCCGAATAAAGAAATCTAAAACAAAAAAAGGAAAATTAAAGAAGAAGAAAAGGAAAATGTCTAAGAGCTTTACTGGCAATAGGTTAGGGAAAATATTTTCTTAGTATCTCAAAACTAAAAGACGCGTTAAAGGAAATTTAAACCCAAACTGCCATGTCTTTTGATAAAACACAAATCTAAAACCAAAAATGAAACACTTGTAATTTTGTCAAAATAAGAGCAAACTTTGAATTAAAGTAAGGCACTTTGAAAATACAGTTGACCCTAGAACAATATGGGTTTGAACTATGTTGATCCATAATACACGGGTTTTTTTTTTCAGTACTGTAAATATTTCCTCATGATTTTCTTAACATTTTTCTCTAGCATACTTTATTGTAAGAATACTATATATAATCCACATACAAAATATGTGTTACTTGACTATTTTATCAGTAAGGTTTCCAGTCTAAAGCAGGCTATTAATAGTTAAGTTTTGGGAGAGTCAAAATTTATACACTGATTTTTGGCTGGGGTTCAGCGTCCCTAACCCCTGAGTTGTTCAAGGGTTGGTTGTAATTGTAAATCTCATTAAAATTAACTTAAGACATATGGATACATTTTTCTCTTCTTTCCTCCTTTTCTTCCTTCTTTCATTTTCTTATTTCTTTCACTAAATGAAAAGTCTTATATGTGAATGGTTTTTGCTTAATAATATTGATAATATGTATCTCTATTAGTTTTCCATTACTGGATAACAATGTACCATAACTTTACTGGCTTAAAAGAACACATTTCTTATCTCAGGATTCCTATGGTTCAGAAGTCTTGGCATGACCTAATTGGGTTCTTGGCTCAAAATGTCTCACAAGAATGTAGTCAAAGTGTCAGAGCTGTGGTATCACCTGGAGATTCAACTGAGGAAGATTCCGATTCCAAGCTCACTCATGTGGTTACTCGAAGGAATCTTTACTTATGGATGTAGGACCAGGACCTCAGTTCCTTCCTGGATTTTGTCCAAAGGCTGTTCTTAGCTCCTTGCCATATGGCCTCCCCATGGCCAGTTCACAACATAGCAACTTGTTTCATCAAAGTCAGCAAGGAAGATTGATAGAAAAGACAGAAGTTACAATATTATATAATATGATCATGAAATGACATTACATCACTGCTGTGTTCTGTTAGACATAAGGCACAGGTTCTACTTGAAGTTAAGAGGAGGGGATTACAGACAGACATGGATACCTGGAGAAGGTAAAGTGGTAACACTACCTTAGAGCCTGTTCTATACTATAGCTAAAATATATTGAAAACTTAAATTTTCAGAAGTTTCTTGTTGTCCTCAGTTCTTCCTTCTCTCTATAGTACTAAAATGGATGAATCTTGTCTGGGCTTATAAATCCCAGGAATAAGTGTAACAGATTTGTGCCTTTGATGCAGATGATCATAGTTAGGTGGCCAATGGAATAAGAGAGCAAATTAATGTATAACTTCTTTCTTCCCTCATTCTAGAATTGGGGTGTATTAGTGAATTGTCTTTGATTACATGCCAGTACTGTCTAGGCACTTTATGCATACTAACACATTTAATTATCACACACTTCTAAAAAGTAGGGAACCTAGTTATTCTAATATTACAGATAAGTAAAGTGGCAAAAATGTGAAATATTTTGTCCAAGGTACACAGTAAGTTCTAGTGCCACAGGCTGAACACAAGAAGTATAAATCCAAATCTTATAGTTTTATCATTATTAGTTTTCTTTTTCACAACCTCATAATTGGCATTAGTCATTTAGTTAAAAATGGTTAAGTCCAGAACAAATTATTACAACAGATAAGACAAATTATATGCATATCATGGAAAGGTATCAAAATAGTCATTCGATTTCATCAGTGGTGATTCCTTTTTTGGTAGCACAGGTAAAATATGCTCAGAGGAATAAGCTACAAGTGATTTATACTCTTATTAATAAATTTTAAATAGTCCTTTATATATTATAGAGTTTCCCGAACAGTTCTTTATAAAAACAATTTCTATTTAAGAAAGATCTATCATTATATAATATGGCTTATATAATAAAGGCTTATGAAAAATAAGACCTAGAGGTTTTTGCTGAATGTCCATAGCATTTGATGTTATTAATGAAAATAGATTTGTTTGAATAAATTAAATGAATAAATAAATTCAGTTGCCTAAAATAAAATATCTAAACCTAGTTAGTTACCTAGATATATTTTTTTAGGTTCTCCAGCATATTTAAAATGAATTTCCTTGCTCTGTGAATTAGTCTCTATTATTTTTTTAAATTTCCAACCAGGAGCATAAACACATGTACACATAAATACACACCAAGAACAGATTAATTAGTGAAAAAGACAATTTGAAGAATTACTCTTAGTGTTATCATGAACAAAATATCCCAGAGTCAAGATTCAAACCTCTTCCAAGTGGCCCAGAGCTAGAATTCCGTGCAGGACCCCGCACCTCCTCCATCGTCTTCATCCACTGCTCATTTTTTATGGGAACTAAAACAAGCAGAGTTCCCCCTTGTTCAGCTTCAGCTGCAACATGCCCATCTGGACACTCACAGTCTTTTCCACTTCGACATGTTCGGGCTGACCACGAAAGCATTGCAAGTACTGATTTTTATTTTGTGAGTAGTCAAATTAGCCAACACTGAATGTTTGACTAATGACAAAAGATGTATATCAATTTAGGGTAATAATACTTGTAAAATTCTTTTAATTTGCCAGAGTTGCATCATTCTTTCATTTGTATTAGTGACTACCTGTAGTAATGACTCAAAGAAAGGTCTGCGATGCCTTAGAAATTTTCATTCTTGTGAATGAGGATGGAAAATGATGAGAGCTTTACTCCAAATTAAAAAACACATTTAAATTATTCATAAAATAAATTTGTAAAGAGGAATAACTTGAGTGTTAATAACAGCAAACAAAAATTATATATACGTACTACATAATTTTCTAACTATTGGGGAAGAGCAAAACCAAGTTCTATTTATTATGATAGAGGCTTTTTGATATGTTTTAAAATTAATCAAGCTGCCAGCATTATTTAAAATGACTTCTATTTTCTGGCTTATTACAATTTTAATCTATATTTCTCCCCATTATTATGCTTCATGCTTGCTTAATTAAATTGTTTTGTGTATTCATCTAAATGATGTTCTTTGCTTCACTATTTCATGCACTATTTACAAACTTGATAAAGTAAAACAATTCAAGATTTTATTAGTTTTTTTTTTTTTTTTATTTAACACACTAGCTCTGAACTTAAATATTTATGTATGAAACTTATTTTCATCATCGGTATTTCTCCCAAAACAAGAGCAATATATCCTCTTCTTTTATTATATATTGAGATATTATGTTCTCATTAAAATATAATTTACTATTAAATGAATATTTGAATGCTATTTTGTTCTCCACATAATCTATAAAAATGATTCCATCCCCAACCACTGTCACATACCCCCACCCCCAACAACCATGACCACAATCACAGAATGCCTTAGAGTTTATCTCAAAACCATAGAAACCTAAAATATTACTTATTTCCACACATCTATATGGCTAGAATATTAGGCTAACAGATTTTTATTCTGTTTTCCTATCAACTTTTAGCACTTCTTTCTCTGATCTTGATTTAACCTATACAATTGAAAGTAATATCTATGGTAGATATATTACATAGTTATGGTGAGGATCAGATAAGATAAAATAGTTTGAGGTTATTGTAAATTGCAAAACATGTAAATAATGACTATTTCGTTTGATATTATATGAAGTGAACAAAAGTACAGCATATAATCATTAAACCTGTTCAGTGCCACAGCTACTCTGTCAACATTCCCATCTTCCAAAGAGGATTCCTTATAATAACCCTTCATCAAAATGTATAAAGAAATTACAGGCTATTCAAAATGATTATGGCTCTTTGTGGAGTTTGCATGTCAGAGGTTCATGTCAACAGAAGGTAGTAGTTGTTATAGGTAGAATAATGATCCCCCAAAGATGCCCACAGCCTAATCCTAGTAGCCTATGAATATCTTACATTTCATGGCAAAAGGGACTTTAAAGATTTAATTAAGATTAAGAATATTGAGTTGGGGAGATTAAGCCAAGGAACCCAATGAAGCAATCTAATCACATAAATCCTAAACACTGGAAGGCAAAACAGTGAATCTGAAAAATAATAGAGGAGATACAGAATGTTCAAGGTACTTGATCTATACTTGCTGGCTTTGAGGATGAAGGAGGCCATAAGCCAAGGAACAGGACTGCCATTTTAAAATGGGACATAACCATAGAAGACTGCCAGAAAGAAAGCGGAGACTTCGTTCCTACTTCTGGAAATAACAATTCCCCCAGCAACCTGAATGAGCAAGGACACCATTCCTCCCCTACAGACTCTAGAAAGGAATGTGGCCTTGCCAGCACTTTAATTTTAGCCTGGTGAGAGCCATGTTGGACTTCTGACCTACAGAACTGTTAAGATAATAAATTTGTGTCGTTTAAGGCACTAATTTTGTGGTAATTTGTTATGCCAACAATTAGAAACTAATACAGTCATTGATATGACAACAGGGAAACTTTGTCAAAAGCTAACAGAGAATGATAAATTTCAGCTTTAGAAAGACATTTCTACACGGATCTCTTCCCATTCTGCAATGACATGGTAGTATTTACAGGTATACCGCATATTTCAGGAATTCACTTCAAGCATATACTCTGCCGAGAACCCCCCAAAGAATAATTTCCCAAGTTTTCTGGGCTTCCAGGGCATGTTATACGTACAACTCTTAGAGCACTCATGACGTTGCACTTTAAATTCACATTTATGTCTGCTCTTCCATCAAAACTTAATTTTGTTAGATTATTTTTTTCTTATTGATGTTTATTTTTCATCTATACTTAGCATAGTGCCTATCCCAAAGTGAATTCTCAAAATATGTTTGTTAACTAAGTAAATGAGGGTAAACTTTGTCTTCCCAGTCAAATTATTAGAAGCAAAAATGATTGCATATATATATATATATATATATATATATATATATATATATATATAATCATTTTATAGTTTATAAAGCTTGTATTTTTTTAAGTTATTGTTTTTTAAGTTTAGAATTTGTCCTCCATTTTGTATATAAGCCACAGTCTTACTTATATGGAATGGTTAGTTACTACTGTACAGTTAGTTATATCTTTGAATTTTTCCATTTGTGATCATATTTTTGATGAGATATAGTTATAAGTACTTTGGAAGTAGCTGTTCTTTAGTATGGCAATTCTTTATTTGAAATCCTTAGGTAAAAAACTGTGAAGGTAACAGCCACACAAAGACAGAGTGAAAAGACAGTCTGACATTTAAACATTGAGGAAAATGGAAGACAATTGATAGTAAACCAACCTTTAATAACTGCATTTAATGACCTAAAGAAAAGATTTTTATCTTCCAGTCACATTTACATAGAATGGGGAACAGTTTACACTCAAAAGCTAGCCACTGATTTTTCAAATGTGTCTGTTATGTAATAGCTTGGATACAATTAGTTGAACACTAAATCCTATCTCATTTATTTCTTTTACAGTTAACATAGGGACAGTCTGACAGTTTTATTTACATGGGGATCCAAACATCATTTACAGTGTTTTTATTTGATAACCAACATCTGCACTGAAGGGCATTCAACAGCAGTGAATATGCAAAGTGACCCTCGTTTGGTCACGGTTTGTCAGGCTCATCTTGAAGGAGGATTTAAGACAATCAAGTGGTATTTCCACCAATATTTCCATCAGAGTGTTCTGGATTATTTATCAATCAAATAAAAACACTGTAAGTGATGTTCAGGAGTTTAAATCTCTTCAGATTTAGATTTTGTAAATGGAGTGTAGTTCATCTGGGCTCTCTTTTTGTCTTTCACACTTGCAGGCCTGGGGAGGCTCTCTGTCTACCTATGTCTCATTATGTGTAGCTGTGCATATATCCCTAGGGTGTCACCTTCTTCAAATAAGGTCAATACAGTTAAATTAAAAAGTAACCAGAATTCAAAATTCTGTATGCAGGAAGCAGAGTTGCTCTGGAGTTTGCTGCTGCAGGGTAAAAAATCTCTCTGTGTGCCCAGGGGTTCATTCACTCTCACTCAACTGTCAATAGACTTATCAGTGAGTTACTGAGAAAAAAAAATGAGAAATCTGTAAAGTACATCTTATGTTCCTGGTTTCCCACTTGTAAGGATAGGTACTGAGCCTTTCCTCTGTTTTTATTGTTTAATACTCTTCTGCTGTTTCCTTTCTTCCTTTAAACAAAATGAATAGGAGTGTCTCACATATGTTCTTTCATTGATTATTCATAATATATTATCATTTGTATTCATCCAAGAAAACACAAGCACACACTATTTAGCTCTATTTCAATAATGAAAGGATTTTGTTTCAACTGAAAAATAAATTTCAGGTATTAACAAGCAAGTGAAAAGTGATTTGTGGGAAATTAAGGGTACTCAGAAATTCAATAGGTCTGTGCATAATTGACTCTTTGATAACATTACCCTAATGAGAATAGTAATGATAGGGAAATGGCTAATACACCTCAAGGTCCTTTTCCCTCGGAAATGTTAATTTCTTCCATGAAACTGACTTAGTGACTGGTGATGTATCTTATTGAGAACAATGGGTTGTGTATTTTGCGATAATTGTATAAAATAGTAGTTTTTTAAAAAAATAATATACAGTAGGCTGAATAATGGTTGCCCAAAGATGTCCATATAGTAATTTCTGGAATCTATGAATGTATTATCTTACATGGTCAAACGGACTCTGAAATGAGGTCAAGTTAAGTATTATGAGATGGGGAAATTACTCTGCATTATCAGGGTAGGCTTTTTTATAGTCACCAGGGTCTTTAATAAGAGGGAGGCAGGAGTTCAGAGTAAGAGAGAAGAGAACATTATGTGAAGATGATAGAAGAGGTGAGAGTGATTTGGCCACAAGCCAGAGAATGACAGCAGCTTCCGGAATCTAGAGGTGGTAAAGAATGACTCTGTGGAACCCTCATAAGTAACTAGTCCTGCCTACACCTTGATTTTAACCCTTTAAGACTAATTGCAGAATTCTGACTTCTAGAATAATAAGAGATTTAATATGTGTTAAATTACTAAGTGTGTGATAATTTGGTATAGCATCAATAGGAAACAGTGATTTAGATTATGGTTGATGATGAAGATGAAAATGCTGTTATATATGTTCACAAGATTGCTACAGGGTCTGAAAGGATAACTTAATATAATAAATCCAGTATATCTAGTCAGAACAATAGTGATTATATCACAATCTAGGTATTGGCATAAAAACAGTTACAATACAATGCAGGGACCTATGTTAAAAATCATTTAAATTGGTAAGGGCCATATTACATTCTCAAAATTGTGCTTCTATGACAAGCCAATGAGCAAGCAACAAGATCTATAGATAATCAAAGAAACACTCAAGTTTCAGCAATCAATGTGCATTGCCTGTCAAGAATACATCTACATCTTCAAATCAATTGAGTCAAGTGCTCTGGTTATCTTATCATAAACTTCCTGTGCCCTTTAATGAAGTATGTTACCTTCAAACATTAATGACCATTTATCAGTGTAAAACATAGTTACTTAAATTACTACTTATTTGGTCTCAACTTTGATGTAAACTGTTTTATTCTCTTTTTATACTAGGTAGAGCAGCCCAGTATGGTGGCTAGATTCCAAAGAATGCCATCAAATAAATTATGCTTGTTTATATTCACCTCACTAATTATGTCCTATTGCAAATCTCATCTGGTTATATTACTATATTTTAATTAACAAATTTGCTATAGAAGTAATTCTGTGGCATTTCCAAGCCTAAAGCATTAAGATCCAATGTTTGTTTCCATTTTTGTACCCATAGAAGCCCTGAGGCACCATGTACGAAGTCTGGCTACCCTGAGGCCATGATAATGTGAGGAAGCCCAAATAACCCATGTGAAAATACAATGTAGGAAGAGAGATTTACATGACCAGCCAGCCCTCAACTGTCCCAGCCTTCTCAACTGAGTCACCTTGCATGTGAGTGAAAAACAAACTTAGAATATTGTCAAACAATTTTGCCATGATGACCTGTCTATCTCTGCATGATAAACTACTCCACGTCTTAGTGGTTCAGTAAGACACAATTTCCTTTTACAATTTTATGGGTTGATTTGGCTTGGTTGGGCAGCTCCTGCTGGACATGTAATATGCTGTCACTGTCAGATGGCAGCTGGTACGAGTGTCATATGAAAGCCCAGTGGGCTGGACATCCATAATGGAGGGCTGATGTATCCTAAAATCATGTCAAATTAAATCACTTAGTATCCTTGCTTATTTCATATATATGTATGTATGTGTGTCCACATGTTCATTTGTTTCTCTTAATTAGCTTGTCAGTTTTTCTTTTATTTCCAACTTTATCAGTTTTCATGTGAAGTAGAAACAACCTGATTATACTTCCTTAATTATATAATTGATATTTAAAATAATATTGAAGTAAATAACACATTCAATCTTACATGCCACCCTTATAAATATTATTGCATCTTATAAAATAATTACCCAAGTTCTGCCTTAGAATTTCACAATCTTTACAATTTGAAGTAAAGAACGTTGGCTTAGACATTATTCCTCATGTCTTTGAAGAGTTGTAATTACCCTAATTATCTGCTCCAGTGCAGTGTTAAAATGTTTTTAACACTCTACCTTATCTCCGGAGGAATGTACTTGGTTTCTAAGAAGTTTTCTATCTGTGATTTTATTTGAACACTCACTGTAGGTTAAAAATCCACTTGTGTATTTAGTGTTATCAACATCATCTTCATGAACTTCCTATTTCATGAACAGCTATTCTGCAGATCACTGCAGGAGGTACACAAGAACCACAGTGCAGAGAACGACCCAGGGTTGTACCATCTCCCCTCTCTTCTCTACCCAGAGAACACAGAGACTACTCTTGTTATTTTTCAATTCTTTTCTTTCTCCTCTGTAAATGGACTTTTAATAATCTTTATCAATCCCAGAATTGTCTTTGCAACACAGTTTAATCCCCTCCACTTTTCTACTAATGTACATATTTTTACAAAGGATTATGCAAGTATTGAAATTTAAGAAAAGTGTGAAAATTATCAGAAGAGGTTGAATATCACAGCAATATTGTAATTGAACTAATTTGAAACAATGTAGAGGAAATCCAAGTTTAACTTAAAGTACATAGACAATATCAACCAGAAGTATCAGTTTATGTCATTTAAAGTACTGTAAACTTTTAATTCTGATTGCAAATGACTGTATACTAATTGGATAGTTTAGATAAAGGGAAATTATTGGTTTTGAAAAAAAACTTTATAAATTAGTGATTTGTAAGGACTTTTCTCCCATATGTCACAAGTCTGTTTGAGACTTTGATAAAGATTATATATTCTTTCCTCAGAGGGAACAATTATGTTCACTTAATATTTTTTATATTACATTTAGAAAATTAATGGATTCCTTGAAATATAGTGTCATCTCAACCTGCCATCCAAACCTACATTTTAGTAGAAGTTCAAAATTCAGAATATGTATGTAAAGTGTTTGAACTTTCGATTAAAACTATCAAAGATGACTGTAGATAAAATGAATATATTTCTTCTTGCCAAAGCACAGAGGAAAACAAATATTAACTTATGTGCATACAATCCACTATGGAGCCTATACAAAATGAAATTTCTGGTCTGTATCTTCAGTGTCTAATACAACAAGTTTCGATTTGAGTCTCAGGAATCCAAATATGCTAGACAGAGCAGAAACTGAAAATAGGCAAATCTAAAATTGATACTAAAAATTTTCAATTATGAGTGGAATGATAGAATGCTTTTTGAGACTGGCTTATTTCTCTTAGAATAACATCCTCCTGGTTCATCCATGTCAGAGCATCTAATAGGATTTCCTTCATTTTTGAGCCTGCATAATATTCTGTTGTATGTATATATCACATTTTCTTTATCTATTAATTTATTGATGAACACAAGATTGCTTCCACCTTTTCGATTGGTGAATAAAATCCTTAGTTGAATATTTTGGATATATACCCAGAAATGGGATTGCTGGATCATATGGCAGTCCTATTTTGAATTTTCTGAGAATTCCTCATATTATTTTCTGTAATGTCTATACCTTTTTACACTAAGAGGGTGCATGGGGTTCGACTTTTCTGCATCCCCTCCAAACACATTATTTTCTGTTTTTTGTGATAGTGGTCATTCTAATGAGTATGGAATGATGTCTCATTGTGGTTTTGATATACATTTCCCCAATGATTAGTGATGTTGAGCATATGTATATTTGCCTATTGGCCATTTTTATATCATCTTTGGAAAAACCTTTATTTGAGTTTTTTACCCATTTCAAATCAGGTAATTTGTTGTTGAATTACAGTTCTTTATATAATCCGGAGGTTTATCCCTTAATGGATATTTGGTTTGCAATTATTTTCTCCCATTCTGTAGGTATCTTTTCTCTCTGTTTCTTGCTTCTTTGGATGTGCAGAAGTTTCTAAGTGTGGTATTGTCACATTTGTCTATTTTGGTTTTCTCACTTGTGCTTTTGGTGTCATGTCTAAGAAGTTATTGCCAAGGCCAGCAACATGAAGCTTCCCCCTGTTTTCTTCTTGGATTTAATATATTCAGTCCTATATTTAAATCTTTAATCCAATTTGTGTTGATTTTTCTATGTGATATAAGGGAAGGGTGCAACTTAATTCTTTTCCATGTGGATATCCAATTTTCTCAGCACTATTTATTGAAAATACTGTATTTTATCCATTGTCTAGTTCCTTCTCCCTTAGTGAAAATAATTTGGTCATGTATAGAAAGATTCGTTTATGACCTCTCTATTTTTTTCATTGTTTTATAAATCTCTCTTCATAGACCAGTACCACATCATCTTAATTACTGTGGCTTTATAGAGTGTTCGTTTCCTAGTTCTTGTTTTTCAATTAGAGTTGACATTTAGTATTATTTTGTATTAGTTTCAAGTATACGGCATAGTGGTTAGACGTTTATATAATTTACAAAGTGGTTCTCCCCAATTAGTTGAGTACCCACCTACCACTATACATAGTTATTACAATATGATTGACTATACTCTCTATGCTGTATTTCATATTCCTATGACTAATTTGTAACTACCAATATGTACCTTTTAATCCCTTCACCTTTTTCACTCGGGTCCCCAACCCCCTCCCATCTGGCAATCATCAGTTCATTCACTGTATCTGGCGGTCTATTTCTGTTTTGTTTGTTTATTTTGTTGGTTAGATTCCACATATAAGTAAAATCATATGGTATTTGCTTTTCTCTGTCTGATTTATTTTATTTAGTGAAATAGCCTCTAGGTCCATCCATGTTGTTGCAAATGGTAAGATTTCACTTTTTAATGGCTGAGTAATATTCTATTGCATATATGTACCACTTCTTCTTTACCCAATCATCTATTGATGGACACTTGGGTTGCTTCCATATCTTTGCTACTATAAATAGCACTGCAGTGAATATAGGGGTACATGTTTCTTTTCAAATTAGTGTTTTGGTTTTTTTGGTTAAATACCCAGAAGTACAATTGCTGGGTCATAAGGTAGTTCTAGTTTTAGTTATTTGAGGAACCTCCAAACCATTTTGCATCATGGCTGCACCAATTTACAATCCAACCAACAATGTTCCAGGGGTCCCTTTTCTTTAGATCCTCGCCAAGACTTGTTTTTTGATTTACTGATGATAGCCAGTCTGACAGATGTGAGGTGATATCTCATTGTGGTTTTAATTTGCATTTCTCTGATGATTAGTTACATTGAGCATCTTTTCATGTGTTTATTGGTCATTTCTATATCCTCTTTGGAGAATGCCTATTCAGATCCTCTGCTCATATTTTAATTAATTTTTTTTGGTGTTGAGCCATATAAGTTCTTTATAAATTCTGATTATTAACCCCTTATCAGATGTATCAAAGGCAAATATCTTCTCCCATTAGTAAGTTGTCTTTTTGTTTTGTTGATAGTTTCCTTTACTATGCAAAAACATTTAAGTTTGATGTACTCAATAGTTTTTTTGTTTGTTTCTCTAGCCTGAGAAAATATGTAAGAAAAATTATTAGAGCAATGTCAAAAAATTTATAGCCTTCTAAGAGCTTTATTGTTTGAGGTTTTACATTTAAGTATTGACTCCATTTTGGGTTTATGTTTATATATGGTGCAAGAATATAGTTTCATTTTTTTTTGCATGTATTTGTCCAGTTTTTCCAACACGATTTATTGAAGAGACTGTCTTTACCTCCACTATATAATCTTGCCTCCTTTGTTGTAGAGTAAATAACTATATAGGTGTGGGTTTATGTATGGGCGCTCTATTCTGTTCCTTTGATCTATGTGTTTATTTTTATGCCAGTACCATGCTGTTTTGATTACTATAGTCTTGTAGTGTAACTCAATATAATGTAGTCTGATACCTCCAACTTTGTTTTTCAAGATTGCTATGCTATTGAGGGTCTTTTATGGTTCTTTTATGTAAATGTTTGGATTACTTCTTCTAGTTTTATAAAAAATGCCATTGGTATTTTGATAAGGATTGCATTATATATATAGGTTGCTTTGAGTAGTATGGCTATTTTAATGATGTTAATTCTTCCCAACTATGAGCATGGCATATGCTGCCATTTATTTGTATCCAAATGAATATTTCCATTCTATGTATTCACAGTTATTTACAGATGCTGCAGTGTGCCAGAGTTATTAGGGAAAGCAGCTTCTGGCCTTCAGAAAGCATTCTATACAATCTATAAAGCTCTAGTATATTCTCCTCACACAGACAGCTATCCTGCCCTACTGTATTTTGGCACCAGTGATAATCAATTATATTAACTTTCATTATTTACCTACTCCGTGACTGATCTTTTTGAAAACCAAGGGAAGTAGTTAATCTCTCACCACACCTCTCATAGATGATTTCTTTTAATTCTATTTTCAACAGGCTTTCTGTTGCAGATGTTTTAGCCAACAAATTGACTAGAAAGGTTCTTCCAGGCAGTTACTCAAAATTGCAAATATTATTCTTATCTCTGGGCAAAGCAGAATAATTGTAGTTAGAAAATAAGTTTGCATCTTATAATCAGTATTTCTCTCAGGTGGTTCCAAAGGAATCTTAAGAGGAACTATGTTATTTTATGATCTGCTGAGATCTGTTGCTCTGGTTATTCTTGGTATTGCTTTTGAACTGCATATTTTTAGTTGCAAAGACAGCAATATGGAAGATAGTTAAAATGCATATCAGATCACTGATTATACAAATATTTAATAGCTAAATGTTTGAAATTTAAGGTGACTATTAACATAAGCACCATTACTTGTTCATGTTCATTATTTTCAGGGTTTAACAAGTCTAAGTAATAGCAAATTTCATCTACTAGCAATGTTTTCCCTAAAGCATCATTAATTTTCATATTTAGGATTTTTTTTATTGCATATGAGGATACCCTATGAAACATAGAGTTTATTCCTTAGGTAACTTCATATCTCACCCAGATAACATTCAGAATTTAAACAGTAAGGGGGGCGGTATATTTGGTCTTTACATTTTAAAATTATTTCTATGGACATGAGAAATAAATTAGCTTTCTGGGACTGTAAATTTAAGACTGAAGGTTCGCTGTTAAGACTCTTCACACCCCATAATTTTAGCTCTTCTGTTCGACAGTCTTTTGTTGTAATTCTTTTTTCCTGGAAAAATAAAGGAAAGAAAGCTGCAAAAGAAGGAAGGGATAAAAGAAAGGAGAGTGGGAAATTGAGACTTGATGATCTCCATGGAAATTAAAGAACATGACTTTAGGTAAAGACACTTAAATTCAGCTTTCTGAAATATGTGCATATCAGAAGAAATATACATACACTACCAATGGAGTTTTAAAAATTAAAAAAATATTGACAGGAATAGCCCTGATAATAATTTTATTTTAAAATGTACAAATTATACACACAAATATGTATATATATTCACACATATTTTCAGTAAAATATCTGGATATTTGTGTAGACATACATATGTACACATATACGGTTTCATCTTTAAATGTAGAAATACATATACACACTTTAAATGTTAGAGTGTGTGTGTATTCAGTTAAAGATACATAAGAGCATTTTCAGACTGTAAAATTCTAAACTAATATTATGATTTAGAGAACTGTACAAAGTGTTGCATCTTTCAAGAAATTTACAATCATTTTGGCAAAACAAGGCATGAAAGAAAAATAAATTGTGATCATTTTACACAATATAAGCATGAACTTCATAGAGCCCAGTTTGAATCTTTAGGCTTTAAGAAGATGTTTGACCATGGATGATTTATTTTACTTTATTTTCAGTTTTTTCATTGATAAAACTATATTATCCACATTTCATGATGTGGATAAAGTCTCTACCACAGTGCTGAAATATAGCACATCCTCAGTAAATGCTGGTTTATTAATTAAATAAACTAAAAGATAAAATTAGAATCAAGTGGGTACATGACAACGTCATTCTGTCAAAATCATCATTTCACAGACTTGGAGAAAAAGCAAACACTTCATATTGTCATGATCAAGGAAGGCTCTTTGGAACATATGAAAATCCAGTTGAGCCTTAAAAAAAAATTACTCTCCAGTGAAAGAATTGGAAATGGAATAACTACCTATGCTAAGTAACCATAGGCACATACATACATTCTTCATTGAATCCACAAAACCATCCTAACCATCCTATTACATAAGTGCTATTAAAGTGCTATTAGAATAGTTTTGTGGATGGATGGTTCCCATGCTCCAGAGATGTTAAGTTCTTTGTCCTCTTTTCCAAGGTGGTATGAAAGTAGTAGGGCTTGAATTTCACTCAACTCCATGAAAGCCAAAAGTATCAGCTCTTTTCACTACTGCATCATGATACTTCCTAAACCTGTCACTGGAACAAGTGTTCTGGAAGGCGAGTGGATGCAAATATGGCTCGAGAGAGATGTTGGGGTTATTTACAGATGATTTATTAAAGAATCAAGACTGTGGGCTGGGCTTACTACTGAAGGATTTAAAGTATTCTTTGAAAGACATAAAATTTAAATAGGAAGGGTAAATATTAGGCATGTAGCATCAGTAATGTGCAAAACTTTCTCTACATGAAAAACAAGGTATACGTAGTGAAAAAGAGAAAATGCGTTGGAAATGTAGTCATAATTCTACAGAGCTTAAATGCCAAAGGAGTTCGTATGTTAGCCAACAAATTTCAGAGAATGGTAAGAAGAAACTGCTGCTCTGGAAGATATTTTTTAAATGTTGCAGTACAATTTAGAAATTAAAACAAGATAGTTTGATCAATCGATAGACTTTAATAATGATTAAAATGTTTACATAAGGGCTTAAAATGGGGGTCCTAAGAGAAGCAGAGAAGAGGAATGTAGCAGATACTAGCTAGGTAGAGCCCACTGAATTTTGTGATTGGTTGGCCATGAGTTGGATATCAGGGAGATCCAACAAAGAAAAACTGCAAGTATTCAATATTTATAATGTTACACAAATAAATAAGTGAACAAAGAATGACTGTGTCAGTGAATGGAATATTTCATTTAAAATGAGAACACATTTTTTGGCTTAATATATTTAGATTTTTATAATAATAGGAAGTGATCATTTAAATACTATTTTATTTAATCAACACATATTTACTAAGTTTTTACTGTGAACAAAAGCACTGTTTTAATTACTGGAGTTATGGTGGTGAATGAAATATACTTTTTGTTGTTCTTTTGTTTCTGCCTCTATTACTCCCTTCAAGAAGTATACCTTTAAATGGCAAAAATATACAATAAAATGGTGTGAATGAGTAAAATGAAATTCTATGTTAATAAATAGGATGACTTGATAGGGTAATCAGAGAAAAAAACTTCTTCAAGGACATGACATGTGAACTGATTCCTGATGATGAGAATAAATAATCCATTTAAATAGCCTATGGAAGGGCATTCTAGTCAAAGGAATTTGCAGGCATAAAGGTTGCAAATCTGGAAATAAGGACAAAGTAGGTGGGGTATAATGTTCAATGAGCAGAGAGGTTAAACAGGAACAAAATTATATGGGAGCCAAGATCAGCTAAAGAGTGTGGGTGTTAAATTTAGGGTAGCTATTGAAGAAATATAAGTAATGGAGTACTTACCAGAGATCTTGCTACCCTCTGTGTAGAGAAAGAGAAGAATTAGGATGCCTAGTATGAAGAATTTTGTATTTACAACAGAGAAACAATCATGATGTCTTAGACTATTGAGTTGGCAGTTGAAGTAGAGAAAAATGAAAGGATTTGAAACCTACTTTGAGGTAGAAAAAATAGGGCAAACTAATGGGATTCAATGTGGAAGATTAGAGACTATGCGGATTTAAAGATGTCTACTTTTATGTTTCTTTGCTAGAGCAAATGGATAGTGATTTCATTTACTGAGCTAAGGAAGGTTTCGAAGGAATAACTTTGTTATACGTATGTGTGCATATGTGTGAAATCAATCATTTTATGCACCATTCAATAGAAAAATGTCAACTCTATAAAACAATCTAAAAAGCTTTTAGAATTACATTTATGTCAATTATATGCAGACATCAATGCAATCATTTTGTTCAGACATTAAGGTAAGTCCTTTGATTTATAATTGTGGTGATTATTGACTTGCTTTTACAAATTAGAGTGAGACAAGTAAAATAGGAAGAGAATTTAAATTAAAACTTAGAGATATTTTGTGAGATTCACACTCTTCCAGTTCTCGGGGAAGGAATGAAATGAGAAGCCTGGATCAGCAGAGTGTGTGTCACACCAGGTGTCCATTAGCTCTCACAGCACTTTCTACTTCACAGAAAGTAAAACCAGCAAATCTCATTCCACAGAATCTGATGCAATGATGAATTTTCTGAAATTCACCCTATATGTTTGCTCAAACAAATTTTTCAGAAATTAAAATTACTAATTTTACATTACCAAGAATGAAAATCTTCCACTAGATTTTATTGCTAAATTAAAAAAAATAAAATTATGTATTTTTACTTTTGATTTTTTGGGGGGAGAGCATTAACCTAAAGCAGGCCAGTATCACAGGCTATCAACATGTGACCATATACTTTCAGATGCATGTGTTTGAATAACTAATATTTTTATTTGGTGTAGTCTCATTTGTTTATTTTTTCTTTTGTTTCTCTTGCCTAGGGATACATATCCCCAAAAAATATTGCTAAGAGCAATATCAAAGAATTTACTGCCTGTGTTTTCTTCTAGGAGTTTTAAAGTTTCAGGTCTTACATTTAAGCCTTTAATCCATTTTGAGTTTATTTTTTGTGTATGGTATAAGAAAATGGTCTAGTTTCTTTACAGGGGGAGAGGGGAGGCATATACCTGTTCAGTTTTCTCAACACCATTTATTGAAGAAACTATCTTTACCTCATTGTATAGTCTTGCTTCCTTTGTCATTGACCATTTAGGTGTGGGTTTATTTCTGGATTCTCCATTCTGTTCCATTGACTGAGTGTCTGTTTTTATGCCAGTACTATGCTGTTTTGATTACTATAAACTTTTAGTTTGAGATCAAATATTCTGATACCTCCAACTTTCTTCTTCTTTCTCAAGATCGCTTTGTCATTTTGAGGTCTTTTGTTGTTCCCTATAAATTTTAGGATTGTTTGTTCTATTTCTGTGAAAAATACCATTGGTATTTTAATAGGGATTGCACTGAATTTGTAGATTGCTTTGAGTAGTATGGACCTTTTAATGATGTGTTTTTTTTTTGTTTTTTTTGTTTTTTTTTGTGGAATCTAAAAAACAAATGAACACACAAAAAGAAACTTAGATACAGAGAACTCATAGTCACCAGATGGGTGAGGAGTTGAAAGGATAGATGAAAAAAGTGAAAGAAATTAGGAAGTAAAGATTGCCAGTTATTAAAATAGTCACTGGGATGTGAAGTACAGCATAGGGAATATACTCAATAGCATTTAAATAACTATATGTGGCATCAGTTGGGTACTGGGCTTATCAGTGTGATTACTTCTTAAGGTATATAAATATCTAATCACTACATTGCACACTTGAAACTAATATAATATTGTATCTCAACTGTAATTGAAAAATTGATTTAAAAAAATAGAAAAGTTAATATTTATACACAAGCATCATGATATATCTTTCCCTGGAACCAACATTTATTCTCTTTTATACATGGGAAACTAGACTTATTTTTACATCAAATGTATTTGATAGTTTTTCAGTATTATCATGTACATAGTGCCAACTGTACTAAGGGATTAATTTTATTAAAGATAACTACTCAGTAATTGCTTATATCCATACTGAAGGAAAAAAATTTTAGTCGGTCACACATTGACAATACTTACTTTTAAAGGATTGTTATAATAGCAAATTAACTTATAAAATTTTGCTCTAATATATAGTATTTTATCCATCTATTTTTTTCAATTTTGAATGGCTCAAATGATCAATTGTATTTCCTAAGGACACTGAAAAGTTTTTTTTTACAATAAGACTGAAAAACAATCATGTTCTTGGTTAAGTCATTAACTCTCTTCACTTGTCAAATTGTTGCATTAAATATAGATACAATTGCTCTCTTTACAGCTAGAGAGACGCATTTTAGTATAGCATGAGTAATTTTTCATATAATTTATATGTCAAAGGATTATTAAAAAGCATGGGCTTTTTAAATGGGACTCAATTTTATTTAAATCAGCCTCCTTCAGTCCCCCGTTATTTGAAAAAAAAATGTCATTTAAAACTCCCTCTCACTCCTCCACTATATTTTCTTATTTAACAAGATGGTAGAACCTACACCAAGGAACCCACTGGTGGTTGTGGTGGGTAGAGGGGTGGCAATCACAGACGTAAAATTTATCAAGCCAGAAAGTGAAATTAACTACATGATATGTGGTCTATATTTTGCTAGATTGTGCATCGGTTACTTTAAAAAAAAAATGTCACAATGGGTTTCAATGAATATATCTGAAATCATGGCATTTACCTCCCAATTATTAACTAAGATCATACTATGTGTTTAGATACAAAAGAAGGATAAGAAACAGGCTGTATACACCTGTTACATGACAGGTTATTTAATCTTATTCAGTCTTCCCACAGCCCTCCATATTCTTATCCTTTTTGTCCATGTTACCAATCAAAGTCATGATGGCACAGCTAATACCTGGCATTTTATTGTAAACAGAAAACATTGACCCAATAACTCAGCCTCTGCCTTGTTCTAAGGCCACAGTTATTGTTTTACAATTTTATTCTGTCTATTCTTCAGTTGTTTTAGCAGCTTGCCTTCTTCTTTACTCCTAACTTCTGAATCTTTTTTGAATAAGAAATTGCCTAGAATGCTAGTCCTCCAGTGAGAGATCTGCTCTTATTAACGACAGATCTGGAGATTGCTATCCAAGAACTTCCCCTCACTGATATCTACTTCTCTACTTTGTTTTGGACTGCTGAGCTCCAGGTGTTGATCTACATAGCAAATGAATATTATTAAACGAATTGAACTTTATACTTTTGACCTAAGACATTAGACCTAAGACATTAATATAGTAGAATAAACATGAGATTTAGGAGAGATTGTATTCGAATTATATTAATAAGGGCAAGTGACATGAGACATTGCATTTCTCAAAAACTAGCCTATTACATGAATAGTTACACTCCACATCATCTTCATTAACAAATTGTCCTCTGATTTTTTAATTTTAATTTTATAAAATTAATTTGAATAGAGTAATTATGAAAATACCAAATCATATTAAGTAAACCTAATTGAATGAATTTGTATCTGTATTTCAAAAGAAATCTCTAACACTACTATTATTTTATTTTTTAAAAAACCAAAGAATTTGTTTTTTGTGAATATCACTAACTCAAATGTTTTTTCATAAATTAATTGTAACTTACTTAAAATTGATCAATGAAACACTAAATAAATTCCCAAATGAATTCACTGATGTAACAAATATGATACTAATTAACTTTTAGATTCATGAAATTTTTTATACATTGGGGATCTAAAGCGGAGAAATACACAAAATTCCTATTCTCATGGAGCATACTAGAGACAAACAAATATGTGTGTGTGTGTGTGTATGTGTGTGTGTGAGGTAGAAAGTATTATGGGAAAAAATAAGGCACAATAAGATAAATATCGTGTGGCAGGGATACAGCGGTGCGTGAATGGAGGCTAATTTATCTGTGCTGCTGAAGGAAGGCTTCTGTGATAAGCTGTCATTTGACAATTAACATGAAGGTTGAGAAAGTGTGAGCCATGTGGATATGTGGGGGATGAATACTGCAGACTGAGGTAACAAGCTAAAGGCTGGAGAGTCCAAAAACAGCCAGGAGACCAGCCTTTGCAGAGTGCAATGAGCATAAGACAGTAGAAAAAAGTCTGAAGGGTAAAGAATAATGACGAAGTCTGAGGGGCATTGACATTGCATGTGCTTCATTGTAAGAGCTTTGGGAAGCTTTCCCAGTGAGCAAAGACCTGACAGTCTGGCTGCTGGAAGGAAAATTAGCATTACAATATCTGTATCATAAATTTTCCCCCAGATTTATTATATAATTTACAACTTTGTATTTTAACTGGAAAACTTTCAATATTATTAGGACCCATAAAATAAAATAAAAATAAAAAAATCTAAATTTTACTGAAAAAAAAGCAGAAATTATTTCTTAACATCACTATTAAAAATATTTTAATGATTTAATAAGCAATATCCCAGGCAAGATCATAGATGCAGACAGCATATGAATGACATATGCCTTTAAGTGAACTCCAGCATTTCCAAGTACAGTTTGCCTCTACACACAAATGTCCCCTGTGTTTGAAGTCTGACTTCATTTGAGGAGATGAGAAAAGAAAGCAAACTCTTTACATGAACTTGTATAAAGCATTTCTACAACTGAAATAAGACCATATTAACTCAATGATTAGAGAGATGAAGTTCATAGGAAGCAGACTTTTATTGTCCATAACCTTTAAAATATAATCTTTACTTTGTAAGCATTTCATATTTTAATAGTACTTTGTGACAACCTGACCCTTCTATACCTTTTAGCATTGTGAAAACTAGTGTGCTTTTATAACAACAAAACCTTAGTTAAAGGAACCAGATAGAAGCAGAACACTTTCACAACCAAAGCCACTTTATAGGAGTGCAAATTACTTCTTCACTTAATCATGTTATGACAAAATCCATTATAATGATGGATACACTCAAGGACATTATTAATATTGAAACAATATTTAAAGAAACCAGTTGTTTCAAGTTTGTCTCACAGATTTTTCTTAGTATAATTGTGGGTAATAAGATAGAAAAGTAGATTTTATATGAAGATAGATATAGATTTCATTTAAGAAAACTGTAGATTATGAATATGATTAATGAGCGTGACTATTTTAATGAAAAAACAAATTACTGGGAAAAATGATTAATAGTAAAGTATTTATGATAATTAAAATACAGCTCTGACATTGATAGACTATATATGGGCTTTCTTGCATAAGTAACTGAGAGACCATTTGTGTGTAGCAGAGAGTTGGGGTGAAGGGCTTGGAGGGTGTGTATCTGCTTGGGCATGCAATTAATTTGGCTGATTTGTTATTTCGCTTAGTGCATTCATAAGTGTTCATGTAAAGAAACATAAAGGATTATATAATACTTTAATACTTTCAATAGTATATTCTAAGAACTCCAATGATTTTGATTTAAAAAAATGTATGAGAAATTTCATTGTAAATTATAAGATTTTTTTATTTCTGATTTTCAAGAAGAAACAGTAAAATTAACTGGAAAACTATTTTTGAGGATACATTGAAAATCTTTTTAAAAGTCTTATTTCAAACAGAATGATCTCTCTTTTCTACTTTCATAGCCCTCTGTAAATTATCCTATTATAGCAATTATGTTAAAATAATTTAATTATATAATTTTTTCCCCCTAAGAAAAGGGTATGCTTGAAGGACATAATGCTACCTTTTTTTTTTTTATAGCACAAAGTATGGCACCTTACCATTGCATGAATTAATGAATAAATAAAAACTAGTTACAAAAGTAGTGAAATCACAAATACCCTACTATGAAGTAATCGCACGAAAATGCAGGCCATTCCTATACATGGTCATTAGATTGAAAGTTTTGTGGTTGGTTCTCTTTTCTTTTCCTCTATTTTCTCTTTATTGAGTGACCAATACTGTATATCAGGTCTTTGGCTAAACAGTGGTCATAGTGGCAATGGGGTTTTCAAATATAAATTTAAAAATACAGTATTTAAAGAAATGACTTCTGAGCTCTATCTTTAAGAATGAAGGAGAGTTTCCTCAGGAAAAAAAAAAAAGGGTGAGTGAAGAAGTTCAAATGTCTTGTAATAGAGAATAATACATGTGGTGCCATAGAAAAACTAGAAGAGTTTTGGCGTAACTGGAAAATTGAGTCAATAAAATGGAAGGAAATGAGACTGGTAGCATAAACTAGTTGGTTTGTCAGTATCCTAGTATACAGTGCCAAGGGAATTGGTATTTATTAAATTTTTAATATGAAATCAAAAAAAAAACTTCTCAATTACAGGAGTGGAAAATCTAATTATTTTTTCATCCTAGGACCTCTATTGCTACTGATTGATCAACGGGCATGAAACATCTCTTTGTATTACTGCCCAGCTTCTCAGAGTCAAAAATATGTTATAAACATATTAGGGTTTTTTTCATCTCTTGCCTTTCTTTTTCACCAGTCCTGAGAAAATTAGCTATTATCAATACCAGTATATCATTAGTGAAATTATAGTACTAAATTTCGATTCAGAAAATAATTACATGTCTGTATAAGAAATACAGATTGAGAGGCTATGGACTTGAGGTTCAATTGGCCAAAATATGATTCTAAAATAATTTTATTATGCAGAAGATTTATTTTCCACAAATGAGCTTACATTTTACTAGGGGACATTTTCCTAAATTATAAAGACTGTAGACTATCTTTTCCTCTTAACTCAGAAATATATTTTAAAAGAAATGAAAGCTGTAAAGTAATAGCTGTCATTACAGCATGCACTTATGTAAAATGTCATAGTCCAAGTTTTCGATTAGCATTGATTATGTTCTGTTCATTCCTTTGTAATATCAATTATTTCAAGAATGTCTCACTTCTTCCAGGAAATTACACGCTTTGCCTGCTCTGATCTCTCCACATCCCATTTCCTAAGCCTGAAAAGCTCCCTAACCCTTATTTTCATGACTCCCTATCCTTAAGATTCAGTCCACGATTTGATTGGTATTTTAAGCACAACTCAGTTATATTGCAACCCTCTGTACTACAATTTATTCCTTCCAATCCCTTTTTTGAATTAAGTGGGTCTTTTGCATTTCTGCATCCCCAGTACTATTATGCTTAAGAAACACATGTTTGTTTATTATGTATCTTTAGGGTTAATTCAATGTAAAAAATAAATCAGGATTAAAAGATAAACAAGAGAACCTTTATGTAGCAATTGAGACCATAGATACAAGAGATAAAAAGCCAAATCAAATCAGTTCATAGGTTAAAAAAAAAAAAATTAAAGAATATACTTTTCTTCTTCACAACTGAGAAATTCAGATGAGCATTTAGCAACATTCCCCTCTAGGCTTTGGTTTATGGTATCCTACATCCACATGGTGAGAGAGATGCCTGCTAATTCTACCCCTTCCAAGCAGAACCAGGATTTTGGTACTTAAAATTTGAGAGAGGAAATTCTCACCTCGCATATCTAACAATCTCCAAAAAAGAGATTGGCCCTATTCGTATATTTCATGCTGGACCAGTCACTTTAGACATGGGAGAATTCTTTTGAATGGCTACCCTAAAAAAAATGCCTGATTTTTGGTGGGATGATGGGTCTCCACTTTCCTCTCCATTAGAATCACATAGATTTAGGTAGGGAAGGGATAGTTCTAGAAATGATGAAATTGAGGTCAGAGAGAAAATAATATATGTCAACCATTTAAGTAGATTTTTGAGTCAGATCACCTCAGTTTAAACCTTACCTTTAGCATTTACTAGCTGTTATATACAGAAAGTTTTCCTTAAGCATACTATGCCTGTTTCATTTTTATAAAGTGGACTAAGACTTGTACTCAGAAATAGTACTTAAATCTTAAGATGATGAGAATAAAGAATATCTGGGATATTGCAGCTATGACACACAACATAATGGTTCACAAATAATCACTCAAAAATATTTGCTATTATGACAGTAATGCAATTTATCTTAAGTATTTTACAGTCTTTTCTTTATCGTGGGATATTTTTTAATAAAGCATTAATTTATGCAGAGTTTTAAATAGTGATTCCTGGGGTTCTGGGCTGAATGCTATCCGGCGATACCTAGGAATGAGAGAAAGAGGGAGAATTTCATCTCATCTGGAATTGTAGCCAAACTTTTATGAGTTTTACATGTTGTGCCTCTAAGAAAGATTTTATTTAGAAACAGAGTTCCACAGCTAAAATACATTTTGTAACCACTGCTGCTCTAAGATATCATTTTTATAGGTCTGGGTAAATCACAAATGATATACCTAAAATAAAACAAAAATTATAGCAAGTGTGTTGTGCTTGCTACAAGAGAGCTGAACAAAGAATACAGGTGAGTAATGTCATACATCGTAGTGCTCCAGGAAAGCAATTTATAGTCTCCACTCTACTGAGCATATTTCAGCAGTGTCACTTTTATAGAGAGAAGACAACATTGTTATATTATAATGCTGTTAACCATATCAAATGTCATATGTTTAAGGAACTGAGGATGCATATCTTCTTTTTCACTCTAAAAGCATCTTATTTCTTTCACAAGCGTAATCAGAACATTGACAGATAATATAACAATTTATGAACTGTGGACAGAAATGAAAGCATAAAAGCACAATCATATTAGGATTCCAGCTATGCTTATCTTATTATCTCAGTCAGATAGAAGAGATTTTAAGATGTTTATGTTCAGAGAATGTTAACTATTTTCAAAAGATCATTTTTAAATATTTCAAAATGGGAACTTAGTAATACGTGAATGTAGAATACAGGCATAGGTTCTGAAAAAAACTCTTGGTACTTTCCCAAACATTTTTATGAATATAATCTCTAATACCCATCACTTTTGTGTTTCTCAATCGCTGAATTATGAAAGAAATTCTACTTCTTCTAAACATCTTCCAAAATTAATATTTACAAGAGAAAAACTGGCATCTGAAAGTGTCAACTCTTACTATGAAAATTTCATGAAACTTAGAAAATAGTTATTTATTTTGATTACAGGTGTCTGAATAGCTGTATCTCCATTGAGTTCAGTAATTTTTTTTTAATTTGTTCATTTTGTTTTAATCAAGGCTAGTTCTTAACTGGCTATCTTCCTTGTAATTTTAGTTTATCATTTAAAATTATTATGGAGAATAAAATAAGACTCATATTTATAAAATAGGACAAAAATTTTGTAATGCATCTGGTTGACAAAGGAAATATGAAGAGGAATTAATAGAAGAAATAAATATAGGCCGAAAGTATTAGAAAGGATGTTCAACCTCATAGTAGAGACATTGAAAACTACAATGAGATAGTTTATAATTTACCAGATTGATAAAAATGAAGACATATGACAATATATAAAGATTTGAATACAGCACTTAAGAAACGCGCATTGCTGGTATTTAAATTGACAGAAGTGCTTTGAAAGACAATTTGCCTTTTTTGTTTGTTTGAGATTTGTCTGCCCTCTGAGCCATCAATTCCATTTTGAGGTATATAGTAAGAAAAATTTTGCATGTGTGCACCAGGATACATGTATAAGAATATATAAAACAGCTTTTAACTTTTATTAGGTTTTTACAACAAAGCACTATAAATAACCTCAATATACACAAACAAGTGAATGTACAAGTACATTTGGAATCTTACGGTTGCCTTTATAAGTATGGATGAATATTAGAATAACTGTTGAATGTAAATGACAAGGCACAGAAAATTATATACAGTAAAATGTAAGCATATAAAGAAAATAAGAAAAACTTAATATATTTATCTAAGGTATTACATATTTAATAAAAGCATAACCAAAAATATAGGAACAATAAACACAAAATCAGTATTTTATATAACTTTTTTTCTAAAAACTTTCTAATTGTAGATTCTCTGTAATATAATAAAACTAGTTGCTCATTATTCCACCTGAAGATTTTAATAACAAATCATATTTCATGAAGTATTAGAATAACCTATAATTGCTTTAAAGTTTTCAGAATCTTCTTAAAAATATTATTAAAACCCAATTTAATATCGTAAAATGCTTATTTAGTTAAAACTAAAACTGGTAAATAACAACTCAAGATATTTAGATTCTGTAGATTTAATGTAAAGTGTTATTAACATATCGAGACAAAAAAAAGTCTAAATCATGAGTTTATATACAGTATTTAAAATTAGAGCTTACAAAGAAGAGTTACTCTTTTAAAATAAATAAAGCTTAATATACACTAAGCATTTCAGTTAGAAAGCAGAAGATGGCTATGTAGGTGAAACACATGAATAATTATTAGATATTCTTAGACAACTTTTTTCTTTAAGTAGGAGAGAAAAAATATATCTTTGTCAGAAAAAAAGAAGGTATATGTTTATTTGGGTAATTTACTAAACCATTTACTGAATTTAACACATTCTGAACCCTTGAAGGGAATAGATTCCAATAAAATATAAAAACATGGCTAAAAAACTGATAACATACATCAATTTGAGCAGTTTCGCTGAAACACATATTCTATATAATATAATATAAAGTGTAAGAAATTAAGGTATTTTGCTTACCTGTGAAGAATTTGTACAAAATTGACAAATTTCAAGTTATTTTTAGCCATAGGCTCCTTTCATAAAGATAATTCTTATGTAAGAATGATATATACATATATATATATATTCTATATATATGTGTATGTGTGTGTGTGTATATATACATACATACATATATATATATACATATATATACATATATATACACATATATATACATATACACACACACACACACACACACACACACACACACACACACATATATATATATATAAAAAAGCAGAGATTATCTGAGCAAAGTGTGGATAGAGATGAGTGAGACGCTGTTAACTCACTATCCATCTTCCATTATCAAATTATTATCAAATCACCCAAGAGTCCCATTCATTTCTCAGAAAAATCTCAACATCACTAGACTATAGGGATTGCTTGTTTTTTCTAAACCTAAATGTCTATAATTTAGTAAAAGATAAGTCCTTTTATGTTTAAAAAAATTAAGTTATTTGTAATATCTCTAACCTCTCTCATTCACTAAATGAAAATGTTTGTTACATATAATTTAATAGTTTTATGTTTTGAGTGAATTATAATTTCCAAATTATAGGCAAGAAAATCGAGGCTCAAAAATATAAAGTAAGTTTTCTCAAATCCTCCTATAATGAGTTTGGAAACAGAGTTAGAAATAAACTGTATTTTTAAAACCTAGTCTCTTTTTATCACACTACACAAGAGATAATAGATCAAGGACATAGTAAAGGTTCTCTCGACTCTAAATCTTCTTTTTAACAGCCAGTCATTGAAGGGTGAATTTCTAATACTAAAATTTTAATTTTTTGGTTTGTAACACTGTACATTTGATAAAAATCAGACATCCCTAGAAAGTTAACACAGTGTTATCATTGTTTATCATTCTTTATGGTGAATTGGTAAATAAGAATATTTTGAAAAGTTAGCTTTGGATGACCTCTATAAGGAAGTGAAATATCTGGATCCAGGAGATAGTGCAACCTAAGCACAGAATATTATAGGAGCCAGTTTCCAGTTTTAAAAGTTTAGGCCTTGAGTCATAACAGATATGTGTTCATTCTCCTAGTACCACCATTTACTGTGCAACTTTAGGAAAGTCACTTAAACTTTCCAGACAAGATTATCTTCATCTGTAAAAGGGGGTAAATAATTATACCTATTTCACAGGCTGTTTTAGGTGTTAAAGATAGAAAAAGCACTAAGCACAATTCACATAGAGTAAATATATATCTATTAAACACTTAATAAATAGTAACCATTAATAATATTGTTACCATTGGAGCGATTGGAGTTCCAGTAACATACACACCTCTAGATTATTTTCACTGCAGAAGAAATGAATTTCAACAAAGTGAATATGAGAAATATTTGTTTATTAAAAACAGTATGAGGTAGAAGACGGGTTAAGTCTCAAACCTACTGGCCACGAGGAAATGGGGTTATGTACCCCAAAGAGGAGTGCAGGTTACAGCCAGGAAAGATGGAGAGCTGTAACCTTGGGGGACAGAGAGGTCTGTGTTGTATTTGGTGGCCATGATAGGGTGGTCCCAAAGACATTTTAGGTGATTGACAAGTGAAATCACCTCGATTGACACCTGGCTGCTATATAACTTTGCCTAGTTCACATGTGCTTACCAGAATTGAGTCTGTTATAATTAGATTTATGAACTTTCAGGCATAGTCATGATATTATACTATTGGTATAATGAGGCTGAAGTTATGGGTAGTACTTTCTGCACATGCGTTTGTGGCTGGAGCAGGCTAGCTAAGACTATGGCCCTCCTTTCCTTTGTCTCTGGGATGCAGAAGGGATTCTCTAACTACCAATAGAGTGTTCTTTGGGTGGTCTCTAGGCTGGACCCCTATTCCTTTTTTCCCCTGTAGCTCATGTCGGACTAGCTACCTAACACTATGAGGTCATGCAAGGAAGAAAAGAATGAAAAGTTAGGGAAGAAAATGGTAATACAAAACTAATTAACTTCAAATCAGGAGGCATGGCATGCTTCTCCCATCAACAGCTCTTTGTGAACTATTGTGTTGATAATTTTAACCTCTTTGCATCTCATTTGTAGAACGAAGGAGGAATGTAGAGAGTGGATAATGATTTCTAAGTGCCCTTTCATTTCAAATGTTTCAGTGATTTTCATAATTGTGCCTGTGCTAGCCAGAACTACAGCAACCTGAAACAAAACAACTTTTCTACACAGTGAATTTTATTGCCTAAGGAGTAGGTTTCTCTGGAAGGTATTTTAATCTTAAAAGAGGTGATGGTGTAGTTGATAGGATATAGAGTAAGAAGGTCTTATAAAATCTAGACTGTTAAATATCACACTTGTAAGTGTGAAGAAAATCAAGATCATTAAGGCTACATTTACTTTTTAATTCTTATGTTAGCAACCTTCAAAACACACTCTTAAGGCGAAAAACTTATTTTAGAGACACTTTGTAGTCCTTGGATCAGATAAGGCAATAATTTCTCACTCATTCTAATTGGAGGAAGTAGTTGCAATAAAGCAAAAAGAGAGGAAGGAAAAAAGATCCTTTCTGGAGGTTTCTACTGCCTTAAAATTGCCCACAATCTCATTAAGCAGTAATAGAAATGGAAATTACTTGCTCTTGTAGCCTTGATTGTATTCTTGTTAGGTCATTTGCATACTACTCACTGATAGGATTACTGGTGAGGCTGAGAGGTCTCAGAATGCTTTCCTATGCATTCCCATGGAAGTCTGCTGCTGGGACTGAGGAGAACTCATTTCCTGAACTTAAGAATATCTTCATATAATCATATAAGCCTTCTTTAGATTTTAGATGAGTATGAGAAGTGTAAAATCTTCTGATGTTTAAGTACACATGATTTCAAAGCTGCATAATTTTTAAAAGCTTCAAATATTCTTCCTTATGTCATGGAACTTTAATAACTTTTTAACAGTTCTAAGTATGAAAAGCCAATACTTACTTTTACAATCATGGCCTGTGTGGAATGAAACAATGAAAATCAGAAATAGCAAAATGATTTCTAGCTAATATATACTCACCACTATTTTCTTCTCCACTTTCTCTTCTGGTCACTTTCTTATTATTTGATAGTATATAAATCTGCCCTAGTATAAGTCCCCAGGAAAATAAAACGAGTATTTTATTTTTATTTTCACCTCCAGGACCTATCATCTAATAAGGCACTTTTTATATAACATGCATTAAATAAACATAAAAATCAATTTCTATATATTTTTCTTTACATATATACACAAAGGAGTAAAATTTTAATGTAAACATAGAAATCAATTTCTATAAAGTCACCTCTTTTAAAAGGTTTCTCAGCAGTTTTAAAGAATTATTTGTGCTAGTCACTTTATTAGGCATGTTTTCTTTCACCCTTAGGAAATATGGATGATAGCCATGCAACAATATTGCCATAAACTGAATATTTACAATAAGATCAGACATTGTTGTCACCAAGTGTCAATATTTCAATTGTATCTCTCAGTTTTGTCTTCAATAGCACCTCTTTTAGAGACCCATACCTAAAAATAATTGAAATTTGTAAAATAAAAATGGATATTATTTTTAAAAGAAACACTAATGTCAAATGTTGATTTTTTTATAAATGTCCAGCATTGGGAAATGCTCCAACAGTAGAG
This sequence comes from Eidolon dupreanum, assembly GCA_028627145.1. NCBI lineage: Eukaryota > Metazoa > Chordata > Mammalia > Chiroptera > Pteropodidae > Eidolon > Eidolon dupreanum. The sequence goes on along the minus strand of CM053511.1, from coordinate 16,050,198 downwards.
ATGAAAAAACTGAATTTATGTAGTTATCCTTCCCCTGCCCCCGATTTTTGTTGATGTGTTGGCAGTATTTTTTACAACTTATTACTTGTTTTTCAAATTTCTCTGGCATCATACACAGATTCATAATTCTTTAATTTCTTTAAGCATGATAATTTTTCTGTTTATTTACTTAACTTTGTTCTTTGGTTCTAAGAAAAATTTCTACCATTTCATACATTTCATAATTATATTAGATATTTAATATTTTGTCTTTTTTTTAACCAGGTTATAAAGTTTTGTATATTCTCTTATAGTTTGTTATAACTTTTAAAATTAAAGTCTTTAATAAATCTCTAATAGGATTTCTTTTTCTATCTCTCTGTATGTAGTTTCTGTACTTTCTGTGATGTTATTTGATACTCTTTTTTTCTTGTTTCATTACTCTTGTAATGCACATTTATAGTTTTTTTATATCCAATATGTCAAGTACTCTTTCTCCCCCAAAAAATGTCTTGGTATTTTGCACACTAATCCTTACAAATGACCTCTAGGATTAATTTGTCTACTTTGTAATAAAACAAAGCAAACCTTTTCCTCTTTGCATGAAACCTAAACACTTAAGTTTTACATTGATATGCTTAAACTGATTTTTATGTAAATTGAGAGTTTAGATATATATGTTTTCATTGCAAAAGTTTAATAGGAAAATATGAAAAATTGTATCTATTGAATATCTTCACTATGCAAATTACCACCTTTTAAAAATTTGAGCTAAAATGTCCATTTGTTTTAAAGCTGCAAAAATTCAAAATGATAAAAACCCTTCCACTGTTAAACATTTAGAAGACAAGATTAGAAGCCTAAAAATGGAGAGAAAGCAGGGTGAGGCCAGGCCAAGTAATCACTGACTGTCTCTCCCTGTCCCGCCTCCTAGCCTAGGACAACCATGAGCTCTCCCAAAAGGGATAATCAGACCAAAGTTGGGACTTGGCAGAGACAAGGAGAAAAGGGACTTTGGAGGTAGCTGGCCTTCAAGAACACTATGGCCATCTGCAGTCATGTCCCTTGGTTTGAGGGAAGGACGCCAAATGGGCCCAGCTCAGGTTGAGGACATGCTGTCAGCCTGGTTCTGCATACCTTTTGAACTGGGGGTTCTGGAAGCTGCCTGCAAGGCTGTTAAAAGCAAACTACCAGAGGCCCGTGGCTACAAGACTAGGTGCCAATTCATGTTCTCTAATGTCTGCCAGGTCTGGTCAGTGGAAGGTGAGGATATTCATAGTCTCTTCTGCAAGCTTTTTTTTCTTTTTCTTTTCTTTTCTTTTTTCTTTTCTTTTCTTTTCTTTTCTTTTCTTTTCTCTGCTCTGCTTTTCTTTTTCTTTCTTTTTTTTTTTTTTTCTTTTAATGAAACCAGGTCATATCTTGAGTAGAAATGATCTAGAAGGCAGGGAGGATCTCTACTGAGCAGCAGTGGCAGAAAGGACCTTTCAGCTGTGGCTTAACTGGGCCATGGTACTGTCACCTAGCTGGACACTAAATTATCAACATTTAATTAAATTTTCCTTGTATACTTTTAAAAAGAGTTTTAGTGAGATATTTACATAACATAAAAGTCACCCATTTAAAGTGTACAGTTCAGTGGCTTTTCGTATATTCACAACCATTAGAATTTTAGAATATCTCCACCCTAAAGAGAAACCCATAAGCACTCATTCACTCTCTATCCTCTACCTACTCTACTCCCAGCCCTCGACAACTACTAATTTATTTTTTGTCACTATAGATTTGCCTATTCTGGAATTTCTTATGAATGCTCCCTATTTTTTATATTTTATATTTTAGTTATATTAATATATGTATGGTAACCAGTAACTATAAATTCAGATTCTATAAACTCGAATCATTTAAGGATGGGATTTAAACATATATTTGAGCCTCTAAAAATATAATATTTTTTATTTATAAAAAATATTTTGCGACCTACTGTTAAATATAATAAAAGACTAAGCTGCAAAGTAAAGTTATATACACAATATCAGATATTTATGTAATTTCCAGGGCTTTATTTATGGAGAATGTTTTAATACTATGCTCACTTTTATCAACTCCTAAATATTCCTGGAGTATGCCTTTTTATTAGTCTGTGTGTGCTACTATATGCAAAATAGTTTTAAGGTTAGGCAAAGGAAAGTATAATTACAAAGATAAATCTTCCCCAAAGCCTTCAACACACCCTCTACACACACATGCTTTGATTTTCCAAAAAGTCATTGCATCAATTAATACTGTTGACTCTTAAGCCTGTTCAGTATGACTCCAGCAATGAAGCCAGAGCCTACTTTTTTCACAATGTTAAATGAGTTTTGCTTCTGAAGCAGTCAGAAGAGATATTTCACATGAGGAAAATATAAATTGTGCTATAAGTTGTGATTTGTAAAGCTGGAGCAAGTTTCCCTTCTACAATCATATTTTCACTTCTTTACCTTCTAAGTTTTCTAGGATACATGAGACATTCATTCACTCCTTCAGTACTTATCAAGGTGGTCAATATTGGCATTGGGGCTAATTTTTATTGTGCAACAATCCTGTGTTAAATATTTAGTATCCCTGACTTAAAATTACGAAATGCCGTTGACCTCTTTCTCTCATGATAACAGCTAAAAATATGGTTTTACCCATTTCCAAATTTTTCGTGGGGAACCTTACATCTTCCCCTGCCACCTTAGTTGAGAATTGAAAGTAAAAATCTGGTAACATTCTTACTAATTACTGCTTCAGTTCAAATTTCTTTGTCACACTAAAAACAGATCAGTAGGCCTGGGCTTCAATTCTTAACGCTTATGTTTCATTTCCCATTGTATGTCTTTGCTCATGCTATTTCAACTCAAAATTGTGGAGAATTTTTCCAGCACATATTCCATCTGCCTACTCTAAAATCCTGACTAAAGTGTAACATTGACAAAACCTGAGAATCTATGTCTCAGGGTCCATTTGCACAATTTTTATAAAATTACTTCCTCCTATTGGATATCGATATGTTCTTACTATTTTCTTTCTCCCAGATGGCTAGAAGCTTTATTCTGTCAAAAGACAGCTGTTTCAACTATAATTAGAAAAAAAGGAAGGAAGGAAGGAAGGAAGGAAGGAAGGAAGGAAGGAAGGAAGGAAGGAAGGAAGGAAGGAAGGAAGGAAGGAAAAACCTACCCATTCAATGCAAAAGTGATTAAGGAAGGACCCCAGAAAGCTCTATCACCTAGAAGCTTCTGTGTTCGTACCTTTCTGGTCCTCAAGGAAATAGAACAAATGAATGGCATATTAAAAATAAAATATGCAAAATTACATAAGAAATGTCAGTTGCCATAGCCAAGTTTGTCCTTAGTTTTTACGGTCATTAGGTAAACTCTAAAAGGAAATTATAGCCTATCCTCATATGAGTTGAAGATAGCATATGTGTCTGTGATCATACTTCTGTCTTTGACTCTTCTTTTACATGTTGATATGTTTAATTACTATAAAAGTTTAATGTAGTATACCCAAATGTATAATTAAAAGGTGCAGGTGGCTTTCCCCATAAACAAACCACAGGAACCTCTGCATGAGCTTCAGTCCAGAGATCTGATTTACTGAAAACATACATATAAGATTGGTTTTGAACCTTATTGGAAAGAACCATATGGAGTACTAACTACAAAAAAGTTAGGTGACAAGACATAGATCACTGAATCCACATTTCTGAAATCAGATAACCTATCCTGTTTTTACAGCCTGAACACATTCACTGAAGTTTCCTCATGATTCTCCAAAAGCAGACAACATTATACAGTAAAAAATTTTTCAGGAAACTTAGATCAAGCATCAAACTTTCTGAACTGGACAGCATCCAACCAAGATTCCTAGGAGAATACCCACAAATACCATGAGCCATTGAATGTCACATGATTCTTATATTCTTTCCCTCCCTCTTTTAAGTCATATTTACTGAGGCATAATTTACATACAGCAAAATTTAGTTTTTAACTAAGCATTTTGACAAGCTCGTATAGTTTTGTAAGTACTGTCATAGTCAAAATATAGAAGAATTCAGTCACCTCTCCAAATTCTCATACCCATTTATAGTCAAACCCTTTCCTCATAATACAGCAGCTGGCAATTTCTGACCTGTTCTCTGTCCTTACAGTTTTGCCTTTTCCAGAGTGACATATAAATGGAACCATGCAATATGTAATCTTTTGAGTCTGACCTCTTTCATTTAGAATAATGGGCCTGAGATTTAAGTTTTTCTTAATTGTTGAGTAGATAATATTTTACTTCATTAATTTAACATAATTTATCTTTTCACTAGTTGAAGAATATTTTGTTTGTAGATATGGACAGGTTTGACTATAACTGCTTTGAAGCCTTCATGTTTTGGGGAACAGAAGTAGTTTTTTGTTTTTGTTTTTGTTTTTTCCAGTTGTATAAATTTATAGTAGTGGAATTATTGAATTGTATAGTAAGTGTAGATTTAACGTTACAATGAACTGTCAAAACAGTTTCCCAAAGTTATTGCTATATTATTTTGCATTCCCATTGCAATGTTTGAGAGTTATATACATTCCTCTGTGTACCTACTAGATATTGTCAGGGTTTTTGTTTGTTTGTTTGTTTGTTTGGTTTTTGTTTTTTGTTTTTTTGCTTTTTGCCATTCTAATAAGTGTGAGTAGAATCATACTATGGCTTTAACTTTTTTCTTCTTTGATCTTCTTGGACCTGGATGTGTAGTTTGATGTATTTCATTAATTTTAGAATATTCCTGGCCATTATCTCATCAAAAAAATTTTTTTTGCCTGCACAGTTTTCTCTTTCTTCTGATTCTGAGCTTCTAATCAATCATATGTTATAGCTTTTGATATTGTGTACAACTCCTGGGTGCTCTTTTATTTCTTTACACTTTTTGAGTTTTGTTTTCAGTTTGGTTAATTTCTACTAATTCCAAGTTCACTGATTCTTTTCTTTGCTCTGTCAAGTCTATTATTAAATCTATAAAAGGCATTCTTCATTTCAGTGATTTTTTTATTTTTTACATTTTCATTTGATTCTCTTTATACTTTCCATCTTTCTGCTGTCCATGAATATTGTCCACTTTTCTACTAGAGCCTTTACATATTAATCCTAGTCATTTTAAATTTCTGCCTGATATCTCTAATACCTGAATTGTCTGTGTCTGGCTCTATTAATTACAAATTTGCTTGTCTGACAGTTGATTTTTTGGGGGGGTGTCTCTTAAGTTTTGATTGAATGCTGGGCATATTTAGGATATTAGTGACTAAGATAAATAGTACATAAATAGCCATGCCTCATACTCTGCTAAACAATTAATGTGCTGAGTGGAGTAGTTGAGTAGTTGAATAGGAATTAAGCTGGATTTGAGTTTGTTAACACTATATTTACATTCTTCACATCACCATCTTTGAATTTCTTTAGAATTACATTTTTCTTAGGATGGTGCAGGTTTGCTGAAAAATTTTTCTCAATGTTCCTGCTCTAACTTTAGCTTTAAACCTAACCTGTTTGCCCTGTACCCAGAGAGTCTCTCTCCGTATTTTTGTTCCTTCTTCAGTTGGAAACTGCCCTTTGCATGTTACTCAGTGCTTGATAGACTGTTCCTGTGGGGAAGAGGGTAGTTCTCTTTTGTCCTATTTCTTATCAGCTCTGCTTCACTATGTCTCAGGAATTAGGCTTTCCAGAGATACTTTCCCTCATCCATTGTAAGAGATCTCTTATACAGAAGTAGAATCCTGAACCTCAGGCCATTTTTAACCCGTTCTCTAGGGGTTGAAAGTTTTATTTTCCTTCTCCTATAGCTTTGGTTGGTCTTTACCTGTGTCCTGCTGTACCTTTTTCCTTTTGGTGACAGCTTTTCTCCTTTAAGCCTGTCTCACCTACAAAGCCTTTTTCTTGTCTTTCATTCTGTTTCAGATTTTCTTATGAGATCCTGTTGGAGGCTCATAGATAAAATCCTGTGCTTATGTTTGAATTTGCCTTGTATCATGGCTCTCAGTGTTGTATACTTTCATTTAATCTTTAGTAATCCATTAAACATTTTATCTAAATTTGTCTTACTGTCTACGGTTATGCCACCCTGAACAAGCCCAAGTCCATCTGATCTCAGAAGCTAAGCAGGGTCAGGCCTGGCTAATACTTGGATGGGAGACCATCTAGGAAGACCAGGTGCTGTAGGCATAAAAAATAAAAATTAAGGGATTATAAAGTGACAAATTCCTTGCAGTCTGTGTGGTCACCAAGGGTTGCCTCACCCAAAAAAAGAGGGAGGGAGGGAGGGAGGGAGGGAGGGAGGGAGGGAGGGAGGAAGGAAGGAAGGAAGGAAGGAAGGAAGGAAGGAAGGAAGGAAGGAAAAAAGGAAGGAATTTGTCTTACTGTCTTGTGTTTCTTCCTCCCCTGTTCCATGTCTAGTGACCCTGTGCTGTGTCCTGTCTCTTTGATGATGCTTATCTTTCCTTAAATATCATTCTAGTTGTTTGCCCAGAAACTCTCTTTGATGGATTCAATAAAAGGTATGATTTTGTAGATTATCTATCTTTTTCTTGTTATTAAATTGAATTTTGTATTTCTTCTAGCTTTCTGAATCCTAAGTGGAAGCCAGGTATTCAATTTCTTCTTTTCATAGCTATCTTTATACTTTATATTTGTTTCAAATTCTAGGTTTTTAATTATCAAAGTCTACAAGATTTTCCTCTTTAATTCTCCATTTTTGATTTCCAAGAGCTAATCCTTAGTATTTTTCCAATTTTTGGAAGAAAAGATAAAAAGTAGGACAAAAAAATAAACTTGGTGACCTGATTTCTGTGTCACTTTCCTGGTTATTCTAGAGTTGTACTCTGTCCTCATACTGAAACATGTGAATGTACTTTAAACTACAGTTTTAGTTGGGTTTTCTTTTCCAAAGTTTGACGCTTATATTTTCTATGTTGAATTTTCAAACTACTTGACATATAAACTCTTTTATGTAAGCTTTAAAAGTCTTTACTGACCACTTACATTTTTGGATAACTATAGAGTGATAAGTATACTAGATAACGTGCTAGTTCCTGGGATTTTGAAGACAATATCTAAGTATTCAAGTAGTTTATAATCTGTTGTACTCTGGGCTTTTTCTGGTCTCTTATATTTATCTCAGCTTGAAGGCAATGTGTACAGTAGTTAAACTTTCAAAACTTTATGCTTGCGGCATGTATTTCATAAACCAATTTTACAATCTAATACCTATGTAACCCTGGACAAATTAAATTTACAAACCCAATTTTCACATATAAAATTGGGAAAACAGTTGTATTTTGCTTATAAGACTGTTTTCAGCATTATATGAGGTACTGCAGATTAAACTCTTAGCCAATAATGAAAATACAGCAAATTTAAATAAATATTAAAGTTTAAAAAAAGATACCATAATTTAGCATTACCATCTCTCAAAGTTCTGTAAGAATTGAGCTTTAGATCACTTTTGCCGACTCATGATATTTTCAAGTTAAAGGGAAGCAATATAATCCATAATGATTAGCATAAAATAAGGAATCCAATAGATTCATAAAAGTTTTCCTTGAATTGCAGTGAGTAGATATTTTAAGGATATAACTTTTAGGCAGTGTTACTGAGGGAGCAAGGATTACTAAGAAGAGAAAAGATATAGAAAGATGTCCTAGCAATATTCTTGAGAAACTGGGATGAGGTTGGTATAATAATCCCCAGAGAAATGGGGGATAAAGGGAATTACAAAAGGAAAGATTTTTTTTTTTGATAAATAACAATTTTGCCTAGAATTCATCCTGGAAGCAAAGGCAACCATCAAAATATGTTTTGTTTTATTTGAAATTCATGCACAAATCAGCCTGTCTTGTGTATTTGGATCTTTATGTATGAACATTGTTGTTTGTGATTATGTTTTTGTCTCCCATATATCGTTCTCAAGTTGTTTTGATATTTAAAGAAGACTTGAGTCCAATGGTTATAGATGATAAAGATTTGTGCATCTGGGTCATCCACTAATTCCTTTTATAATATGTATTCAAAATAAAAAAAAATAAAATTTTTAAATATGCTATTTTATGTCATTTCAAATAATGCAAATTCTAAATTTTACTTAATAATTACACAGTAATCTTCAGTGCATCCTATGATTTTTCCTCTCAACTCTGAAATAATTATTTTTCTAGTCATATATATATCTTTGTATAGTTTGAGTTGTATCATTCTTCTTAAATTTCTTTTGAACAGGAAAAACTTTATGTCCCTCATGAATTTATTTTATTTATATCGAATTTTCAGTCATATCGATAATTTCACACATGTGGATTTTTTCTTATTTTCATTTGAATCACTTTGGTATGTAAGCTATTGCATTAAATATACAACTTTTCCTCTGTCATTTTAAAAATGTTAATATGGCTTTCTGTTATCACCTATTTATAATCTTCTTATCACTTTTATGCTTTGTTTGCTGGCTCCCTATTTAGTTAGCAAATAATATTTCTCAAAGAAATTATTTGTATTATCAAAATTTTATAAAGGTTAGTTTTCTAATGTACGTTCTTTAAGAGGTCACATTGGATATTTCTCGGTCCTCATAAAAAAGAATAATTATGCTTCTCTGATGTAACTAACTGGCTTTTCTCTACCCTCTTGGTACCCTACCTTATGTAAGGAGACCATATTTGCTTTTGTATTGGTAGTTAGGAATTGTGGAGCAAATTTTGTCACTCTTCTGGTTACTATACTTAACTTTTAAAGCTATAAATTTGTGGTATTTCTGTGTTTGATAAAATTTGAGAGATGCTTCTATCTTTCTGTTTATCAGCTTTTCACATTAATTTTGAAAGTGCTGACCAGAGAAAGCTATATTTTTACTTTAATCAACTTAAGAAATGGATAAGCTTTTTATATTTGCCTAATATATAATACAAAAATCAAAAACAGTTTGTTTTGCTTCCTATATATAGCATCAGACTGTTTAAAAATTTCTCTGCTTTCTAAACTTTTAATTATAAAGTAGTTATCTTAGACATATAGAGTAGGATAAATTCCAGAAAGATGTGTTAAATTTCATTTCTTCATAAACAAGGTACATTATAGGACATAAATGTATAATAAAACAATACTAGTATGTCTAGTTGTCACATGTGTTAACTATCATCCTGGTTCATCCTAAAATTAATTTATAAATAAAATTATACTTTTATTCAACAAAAAATTAATTCTGCTTCTTAAATAGACAATAGACTTTTTCTTCCTTAATTTCATTTTAGTACACTTAAAATTTCTTAAAATAATTGATTTTTTTATAACTGACCTTCAAATCACCTAGGGTTAACTGAGAGAAAATTAAAGGTTTTTACATAATTAATGTAGTCTTCTCCATTCTATCATTTATTGCATATGCATTTTCACTTTGAAATTATGATCTTAAATCCAGAAACATGTGTGTTTTGTTTGCATAAGTCCTCAGTGCCTAGAGTAGTGCTTGGCTATGGCATGTATTCAATCAATATTTAATTAATGAACAAATGTTAACCCACACTTCCCAGAGAGGAAACAATTTTAAATCTGTCTAGATTGAAATTCTATCAGACTCTGATTTTTTGCCAGGTTATTATCAATTCTGCCTTAGGTTTTTTCCACTGATTTGCCCAGCTAAGATCAGAAACCATTTGAGGTCTCTAAGTCAGTACTTGGGAGAAGTCATGCTCCCAATCTATTTTTTCTTTGTGCTTTCTACTAATATTAACATATAACCTGCTTATCCATATAAAAAATTTTCAGCTTGAATAGTAGTTAAAATTTAGGAACCAATTATTTTTCTTATTTTAGAAATGCTCAAAAATAATTTCTACCTCTGTGTTCAAGAGCACACATACTAAACCCTAAAAAAAAATAAAATAAAATAAAAAAGCGGAACCCATTTCAACATTGTTTTAGATGTGATAAAGTCTGGACAATCAATTCTTCTTGCATCTTGCAATGTCCTTAATGTGACTCCTTTTTCGGGGTGAATTTACCTTGCAGTTAATAACAAATGTGTTTCTGATCTTATGATTTTCAGCCTTGATGTTTCTGTAGCTATATTAACTGTTATGTAGTGTCTCATAGTGGAAGACATATTCAGTGACATCCCTAAAAACCGGATTTCTAGGCTGTAAAATATCTAGAACTTATTTCTTTTATCGACACAATCAAACATTTTTCTGGAAGTTATAAAATCCTATCACATTGCTTACCTTTTTATCTGCGAGTTCAAGAGACTTGCTCAGGTAGAAAAGGAAAATAGCACATTACATTAAAAGGGCATGAGGAGTATTATTTGATTATATGATTATCTATGATCTTTTCTTCTCTGAAATAACTATCCTATTTTTCAAGTTGTATACTTTTTATAGCATAAAACCATAATTGTATACTTTTAAGGCTTTTTATCCTTGTTCTAAAAGCCACTTTGGTAAATGTAGTGGTAAATGTAGGAAAAAAAATAAGGTTCTGAAGAGAATTTTATGAATAACTTATTTTAAGAAGTAACTTTTATACTTTTATTTCTTCTTTGATATTGTTATAACTTTCTAAAAGCTTCAAGAAATTTGTTGTTTTTAAGAGAAAAAAAAATCACTTCTAAAACCCTGGAAATCTATGATCTCAAGATTCTAGAGTCTTATATGTAAGATCTTTTAAAATATCTCAGACCTAATTCTGCTGACAGATCACTTTTGTTTGGTACTGTGCAATGACCTCTCTCTTTTACTTTTTTATGCTAATAACGGTTACCTAGTTCCCATCACTGCATCTCCTTCATTTATTCATTTATGTTAACTGTTCTGGTTCTTCTACATTTAAGTGTAGACATGTGTTCTAAGTTGTATTTTAATGCAAATATCACCTAATGATCCTTGGCAATATTCATTAACCACCACATATATTTAAAAGAAGACATTCAAAGAGGTTATGTATCTAGGAACCAAAGTAGTTGAGATTACAGAAATTAGAGTCCATTGTCTGATATAGAATTTTCAGGTTTAAACTGGAGTTATTAGAGGTCCTTTTAAATTTTAATGAATATTGTCAAGATAAATTAAGACAATTTTATAGCATGAAGACCATAATATTATGCTCAGATCAAAGACAAACTTATAAGGACTCTGATAGCTGGGCTTTGTTTTATGCCTAGTGGTAATACTGCCACAAAAGCAACATATTTTTTTTCTGGCTTTATTGAAATATAATAGACCTTGTATTTACATCATATAATTTAATGAGTTTTCTTTTAAATTATAGTGGGCATATAATAATATATTAGTTTCAGTTGTACAGCATAGTGATTAGAGATCTATATAACTCATGAAATTATCGCCCCACTAAATCTCATACTCCTCTTCCCTTTTACATATTTATTACATTATTATTATCCTTATGCTACACTTTATATTGCCATGTCTATTTGTACTTCTTAATCTCTTTGCCCTTTTTCGCCATCCCCCCTAACCTCTTCCCATCTAGCATCTATGTATCTATAAGTTTATTTCCAATTTGTGTTGTTATTTATTTTGTTCATTAGATTCTGCATGTACATGAAGTCATGCAATATTTGTCTTTCTCTATAGACTTATTTCATTCAGTGCAATACCCTCTAGGTCCATCAAGGCAATATCTTTTCCATCCCCTTTTAGTCTGAGTGTGTCTTTTAATCTGAAATGAGTCTACATAGCATATGTAGGGGTCTTGTTTTCTTATCCATTCAGCCACTTTATCTTTTGGTTGGAGCACTTAGTTCTTTTCCATTTGAGGTACCTGTTGATAGGAATGTAGTTATTACCATTCTTTATTCATGTTTTTGATACATGTTCTTTCTTCTTAAAGAAGTCCCTCCACCATTTTCTGTAATACTGACTTGGTGTTAGATAAATTCCTTTACCTTATTTTGTCTGGGAAGCTCTTTATCTGTCTTTCTACTCTAAATAATAGCTTTGCTGGATAAAATATTCTTGGTTGTAGATCCTGGGTTTTCATCATATCGAATATTTTGTGCCAGGTACTTCTGTCCTGAAAAGTTTCTTTTGAGAAATCAGCTGCCGGTCTAATAGGTGTTCTCTTGTAGGTAACTATTTTTGCTGCTTTTAAGATTCTCTCTTTCTATTTAACCTTTGGCATTTTAACTATGATGTGTCTTGGTGTAGGCTTCTTTGGGTTCATCTTCTTTGGGTTCATCTCTCTGAGCTTCTGAAGTTGTATGTCTATTTCCTTCATCAGGTTAGGAAAGTTTTCTATCATTATTTCTTCAAATACCTCTTCAACATCTTGTTTCCTTCAGGTATCCCTATGACAGATATTTTTATATTTAATTATGTCTCATAGGCTCCTTAAACTATTATTACAATCTTGGCTTCTTTTTTCTTGCTATTCTGATTTAGTGTCCTTGGCTTCCTCATCCTTTATACTGGTGTTTCGATCCTCTTCTTTACCCACTCTGTTTATTCCCTGTAATATACTCATCTCAAATAATGTGTTCTTCATTTCTGACTGGTTCTCTTTTATAATTTCCATTTCCATTTTTATGTTTTTATCTCTTTGTTAAAGTTCTCCCTGAATTCATCTACACTTCCCCTAAGTTCATTGAGCATCTTTTGAACTCTGCATCTGTTAGATTGCTTGACTCCATTATTCCTGGATCTCTGTTCTGTTCTCTCATATGACTTCTGCTTCTTTGTCTTCCCATTTTAGCTGCCTTTCTGTGTCTGTTTCTATGTACTAAGCAAAGCTTCTAAGTTTCTCGGTCTTACTAGTATGGCTTTGCGTAGTAGGTGTCCAGCGGCACTGTCCTGAAGTGGGTTTGAGGAAGAACAAGTTTAGTCCCTGCCTGTGCCCCTCCGGAGCCGCCTGTTAAGATTCAGCAAGCAATCCACAGATGCTATGCTTATAGTTGCCTCAAGAGGCCATGCCAGAAACCAAGGCAAGCTGCCACCAGTGTGAGTCTTGGCTGCTCAACAAGGAGCATCAGATTCCCAGAGAAGACACTTGGATGTATCTTGGGTAGGGCTGTGAGTTGGGGGAGATGGAGTTTCAGGGAATCCTCTGGGTGTAGTGACCTCTGTTATCCAGTTTAATGATGTCTCAGCTATGGTGGCACTAGGTCCACACACTGGGAAGGGGGCAGGCTCAACAGAGGAATGATGGATACCACTGGCACTTCTGCCTGGGAGAGAGCCTTGCCTCCAGCCCTCACTCTGACAACTCAGTGTCCCCATGTAAGTCCTGGTGCCCCCCATGCAGCCGACCTGGCGTTGCTGCTCAGGGCAAGTAGGTCTGTCACCATGAAAGTCCGCTCACAGACACGGCCCCTTAAGAGGTGTCTGCAGCTGTCAGCTGCTGCCATAGCCTCTGTCCCTTCCTACCTTCTATTATTGCAGGTTGATTAATTCTCTCTCTCCCTAGTTGTAGTGCTGAAGTTCCTCTACATCCCAGATGACTTTCCTTGCTGTTTGTTCCATGTTCTGTCATAACTTATTTGGTCATAAGAGGGATGAACAAAGCCTCTATCATCTATGTCATTTTTTTCCTGTCCTCCAAAAACAAGAATTTTGATCAATTAATTCATTCAAAGTTAGAATGATTTTCAAAAAAGTATTTGAATAAATGATACTTTTTTTTTACGTTTTTGTGATTCCATAATCACATTCATAAGATGGAATGCATTTGTATGTATTTGTTAGTGAAAACACCCTCTTTTTCCATAAGTTATAACACAATTATCCCAGTTGCTCAAGCTAGAAAATGGAAAATCATTTTGATCTTTCTTCCCTAATTTTATATGTCAAATCTCACAAAGTTATCCATAAATCTATCCCACTTACTCCATCCTCATTGCAATTATTTGTGCCCAGGACCTCATTCCTTCCTGAGTTATTGTCCCATACTATTTGTTTCAATCTTTTCTCTACATTGTCATGAAAGTCATCTATTTAAAACACACATTTAATTATGTAACTCTGCTAAAAAATCTTTTATAGCTGAATATTTATTACAGTATGTAGCCTAATATTCTTAACTTAGTATTAAAGGCTTTGGATGATGTTGCCATTGCTTACTTCTCAGACTCATCATTTGCCAGGTGCTTTTTTTTTTTGTCCATGTTGTTGCATCTACCTGAAGTGCTTTCATTTGGCTTATTTCTCTCCTTCAAAAATTAGCTCTGGTTTCTTTAGAAATTTTTCCTTGACTAACACTATTAATCTGAATGATATAATTCTCACTTATATTTCTGTTATGAAATATAACAAATATAACTGATTTTAAATTCTCTATTATTTGAGTATTATTAAAGGTAGACTCGATGTATGAATCCTATAAACCACCATGATGCCTTTAACATAGTAGGTGAGTCAAAATGATTGTTAAATTTTAAATAAATGAATTTATTTTCCATTTTCATGTATGTAATGCCTTAATAGCATAGACAATATTAGGAAATGGAAATGATTATATAAACAAATATGGACCAATGTGATAATTTTTGTAATATTAGTTTTTTCCCCTGTTATTGTTGAACAAGAATTTGAGTCTAAGTAAATAATATAATGTAGCTGTGAATCTCAACTCCATTGGTGCCTGGATGCATAACCTACCTCTATATTCACTTCCTCAACTGTAAAAATAATTTTTCTAAAGTACTTACTGTAAGGATTAAATTAATATGCATGAAGCTACCTAACATAGTATTGAGCACATAATGAAGATATAGAGAATAAATTTTAAAAAATGGACATTGGATTGTGAATCTGAATTCACTTTGAATAGTCTCTAAATTCATCTCCAAAGTATCATTTTCACCAGTGTCAGAAAGGGAAGGCTATTGTGAATATTAAATAAAATTATCCACTTGAAGTGACTGGTACATTGCAAATAACATTCAGTAAATGTTAAATATTACTAATTATTAGAGTAGGCACTTACTCTAATGATTTTTCTCTGAATTCTCCTTCCCACTCATGGCTCAGCATAAGTATGACAAGTATTTAGTTAGGTGTTCTAACAGCCACTATGATAGAACATTAAAAATTTTTGTATTCAGAATTTTAGCATAGAGAAACCATTTGAAAAGCATTTTCAAATGTTGAAGAGAGTGATAAAAATTATTCATGATTCATGGGATTTTTCCTTTACACTGATTATTCTTTTCAGCTTTATTGAGAAATAATTGACATATGACACTGTATAAGTATAAGGTGCACAAAAATGATTTGGTACAGGAATATATTGAGAAATGTTTTCCACAATAAGGTCAGTTAACATATTCTTCATCTCACATAATTACCACTTTTTTTGTTGCTGTTGCTATAGTGAGAACATTTAAGCTCTCCTCTTAGCAAGTCACAAGAGTACAAGTCACAAGCATACAACACAATATTATTAACTGCAGCCATCACACTGCATGTTAGATCCCCAAGTTTTGGTATGAGGGGAATACTGGCCTTTTAATTGAAAGTCTGTACCCTTTGAACAACATCTCATTTCCACTACCCCTAGTCCTGGCAACTACCAATCTACTCTTTGTGCTATGAATTTGGTGTTTTTAGAGTCTACATAGTGAGATCATACAGTATCTGCCTTTCCCTCTCTGACTTATTTCACTTAGCATACTGCCCTCCATGTCCATCCATGTTGTCACAAATGGCAGGATATACTTTATTTTATGGTTGAAAAAATATTTCATTGTATATATTTATGACATTTTCTTTATCCATTCATCTGCTGATAGACATTTAGATTGTTCCCATACCTTGGTTATTGCAATAACATGGGAGTACAGATATCTCATGGAGATGCTGATTTTGTTTTTTTTTCAGATTTGTTCCCAGAAGTAGTACTACTCGAGATTAGAGTTTTGATTTAATTTTTGAGGAACCTCCATACTGCTTTCCTTGATGGCTGTGTCAATTTACATTCTTACCAACAGTTAAAAGGGCTCCCTTTGCTCCACATCTTTGCCAGCACTTTTGACTTTTTGATCATAGCCATCCTAACAAGTGTTAGGTGATACATCTCATTTCTGTTTTGAATTGACCTGATATTTAGTGATGTTGAGCATCTTTCATATACCATCTCTTTTGTTAGCAGTTTGTATGTCTTTGGGAAAAAAAAGGTTTATTCATACCCTTTGCTCATTTGTTTTTATCAAGTTTATTATTTTTTTTCTGTTGAATTGTATGACTTCCTTGTAAATTTTGAGTTTAACTCTTTATCAGATATATGCTTTGCAAATATTTTCTCCTATTTCATAGGTTTGGCTTTTATTTCATTTGTTGGCTATTAACTTTGCTCTGCAGAAGCTTTTATTTTGATGTGGTCCCACTTGTTTATTTTAGCTTTTATTGCCTTTACTTTTGGCAAAAATATCCAAAAAGCGTTGCACAGATCAATGTCAAGGAGTTTTATCTAGGTTTTCTTATAGGAGTTTTAAGGTTTCAGATCTTATATTTAAGTATTTAATTCAATTGTTGAGAGTGGTATAAAATAGGGGTCCAGTTTTATTATTTTACCTGTGGGTATCTGGTTTTGCCAACACTATTTATTAAAAGGGCTATATTTTCTTCATTGTTTCTGGCACCCTATAAAAGATTAGTTGATATTCGTGTGTTTGTTTCTGAGCTCTCAATTCTGTGCCGTTGGCCTATGTGCCTGTTTTTATTCTAGTACCATACTGTTTTGATTACTATAGCTTTGTAGTATAGTTGGAAATCAGAAAGTCGATGCCTTCTGCTTTGTTCTTCTTAAAATTACTTTAGAAATTTGGGATCTTTCATAGCCCCATATGAATTTTATGATTTTTTTTTTGTATTTCTATGAAGAAAATGCCATTGGAATATTTATAGGGATTGCATTGAATCTGTAAATTACTTTGGGTAGTATGGACATTTTAACAATATTCTTTCAATCCACGAACATGGGATATATATATTTATTCTTCAATTTCTTTAATCAACTTTATTTTCATTGTACAGGTTAAATTTATTCTTGGTTAAATTTATTCATAAATATTTTACTGTTCTCATGCTATTGGAAATGGGGCAGTTATCTTAATTTCTTTTTCTGAGAGTTTGTTATTGCATAGAAATACACCTGATTTTTGTATATTTTGTACCCTGAAACATTACCAGATTTATTTATTCTAACAGTTTTGGGGGGAGTATTTAGGGATATGTGTGTATATGTATATACACTCAAATACCATGACATATGAAAAGATATAATTTTACTTCTTCCAACTTGGATGTCATTCCATTTCCTTGCCTAATAGTTCAAACTAGGACTTCCTATACTATGTTTAATACAAGTGGTGAGAGTGGGCATCCTCGTCTTTTTTCTTATCATAGAGGAAAAGCTTTTAGCTTTTCACCATTGAGTATGACTGTGGGCTCATCATATATGACCTTCATTATGGTGGAATACATTTCTTCTATACCTAATATATTGATAGTTTTTGTCAGTCTTTTTCATATGATAATCATATGGTTTTTATCCTGCATACTGTTAACATAGTGTATCAATTTGTTGACCTATGTCAGACCATCCTTTCATTCCAGTGATAACACTCAATTATGATGTCTGATCCTTGTAATGAGCTCTTGAATTCAGTTTCCTAGTGTTTTGTTGAGGATATTTGTACATAATTTCATCAGGGATATTGGCCAGTAATTTTCTTGTATTGTATTTAGTTTCTTGTATTTAATTTTCTTGTATTGTATTTAGTATTGTATTTAGTTTTGAATACTGGCCTTATAAATTAGTTTAGACTCCTTCCTTCCTCTGAACTTTTTGAGAGTTTGCAAAAGGATTGGTATTCTTTAAATGCTGGTAGAATTCATCAGTGAAGCCATCTGGCTTCTGGGCTTTTATTCTCTAGAAGATATTTGATTGCTGATTCAATGTTCAGGTTTTTTATTTCTTCATGATTTAGTATTGGTAAATGATATAATTATGGCAAGTTATTTCTTCTAGTTATGCAATTCCTTGTATCCAATTATTCAAAGCAGACTCTTAGGATCCTTTGTATCTTTGTGGTATTAGTTATAATATCTCTTTTTATTTCTGATTTTGAGTCTTCACTTTTTTCTTAGTTTAGCTACGGGTTTGTTAATTTTGTTTTATTGATCTTTTCTGTTGTATTTCTAGTCTATTTCATTTATCTGCTCTAATCTTTAATGTTTCCGTGTTTTTTTCCTTGTTCATAATAAGTTTGGGCTTAGTTCATTCATCTTCTGTAAGTCTTTGAAGTGTAAAATTAGGTTGTTTTTTTTGTTTTTCTTCATATATATATCACTATAAATTTCCCACTTTTTGATTTGCCTGTTAATTTCTTCTTTGACCCATTTGTTGTTTAGCTGTGTTTTAATTTCCACATATTTATTTTTCAGCTTTTCTTATGTTATTGATATCTAGTTTCATACCATTGTGGTAAAAAAAAAAAAAAAAAGATACCTGATATTATTTCAATCGTCTTAAATTTGTTAAGACTTGTTTTTTGTCTTAACATCTTATCTTCTTGTAGAATGTTCCATGTACCTTGAGAAGAATGTATATTCTGCTGTTGTTGGATTAATGACCCGTATGTTTCTGTCAGGTTCATTTTGTCTAAAATATAAGCCAAGTTCACTATTTCCTAATTTATTTCCTGTCTAGATCAATAATCTATCCATTGTTAAAACTGGGGTATGAAATCTCCTATTGTTGCTGTATATTGCTGTCTTCAGATCTGTTAATTGCTTAACATATTTAGGTGTTCAATGTTAGATATGTATATATTTACAATTGTTCTATCTTTTTGAAGAATTGAGACTTTTATCATTATATATTGACTTTTTGTCTCTTATTACATTTTTTACTCAAACTTGATTTGCTCTGATAAAAATATCACTAACCTTGCTTTTTAAAAAATTTCTATTTGCATGAAATGTTTTTTCATCTTTTCATTTTCAGACTATGAGTATCCGTAAAGGTGAAGTGATTCTCTATTATAAGCAGAATAAAGTTAGGTCCTTTAAAAAAAAGCGTATCCAGTCATTTATCTCTTTCCACCAGATTATTTAATCCATTTATATCTGGAGCAATTATTGATAGGAAAAAAACAAAATTACCACAAAATAATGAACAAAGTGGCATAGTAAGTCCTTACCTATGTTACTGTCTTACTTTGTAAATTGATAGATTTTTTTTTGTAGTAGCATGCTTTGATGCTTTTCTCTTTACTTTTTGTGTACCTACTATAGGTTTTTACTTTGTAATTTTCATGAGGTTTAAATAAAACATAGTTATAGGAGTGCATTTTAAACTGATAACAACTTTAATTACATACAAAAGCTGTACACTTTACTTAAGCCCACCTCATTTATTTTTTCATGTCACAACTTACATCTTTTCATTTTATTATTAACTTATAAATAAAATACATTTTAAAGTAAAATGGCTTTTAAAGTAAGAGACAACAAACATTTATTTGAGATCAATAAAAATAGCTATCTGGAAATTATTAATTCAGGCTGAAGCCCAAATAATGTTTTGATTAGAAGACAATAGTTATGAGAAGGGGAAGAATTACATCAGTTGAAGGAAGCCATTTCTCTATTGGTGCAGATAATATAACACAATGATGTTAATTCTAAACAATGTTTTTGATCTTCAGTCCAGTAGTCATAATAACTGCTTTCTTGTTATCTTTACAAATCGTTTTGGGAAACAAGATTGCTCAAAGCCCAGTGCAAAGGTTATTTTACCTTGTTTTAATATTCCTAAGATTTGAGACATAAGATATGCAAGGCACTTTCTCTGGTATAATAGCTCTAATTCCATTTTAAAGTGGCTCTGTTTGTATTTTTGCTTACATTTTCTCTCTTTTGATCAAAATCAAGATCATTCCTTGAAAGCATCACTGATCAATCATCAGAAAGTAGCACTAATCAGTTATTAAAAGCATCGTCGGTCCTCAATTTTCAGGTAGCTCATTTTGGATATGTCATCCCATTTATTGGTCTTTCTTTGCCAGGAAGTCTCATTCCTTGTAGCCCATGTTCATTTAGGAGGGGAAGTAGTTTTATTTTTTCTGAGGAGCCTTATTCAAGCAACCAAAATGGCAGAACATAGGAAGGCCTTACCATCATGTATCTTTAAGGGCAAACATCTTTTGTAGTTTTTTGAGGTTTCTCATTTGATATCTCATAAGTCTTAATGATCATCTCAAAATGTTGAATAACCATTATCAGAGTGGTATTTTTATGACATCAAATTATGAAAAACAAAGATTTGTAACAGCAAAAATCAATAACAAACAAAACGCTGTCATACCTAAAGAATAGATCTGAGCCAGGAGATAAGACTTGAGGGCAGTCAAGAACAATGAGGTATTTTATCTAAGTACAATTAGAGGTATTATCAATAACATAAACCTCACCTTGCTTGGCTTGGATATGGTTAAGAACCATTCTATAGTCTAATATAACTTGTGCAAGGGAATTTAAAGATTTTTCTCCTTGTCTATTGCTCTGGAGGTCATTGCAACACCTGCCCAAGAAAAAGGTATTCTTTCAAATCTGGTACCTTTATTGGGGCTGACATCACTAGGCATTAAACATCCTTGGCTTTGTGTGTAACTTGTTGCTCATGTGACTTACAAAGTAGGTTTAAAGATGATGCCCAAGGTTATTTCATCTTTCCAGACAGAAATAGTAACCATTATAGTGAGTACTTGGCCTCTCATATTTTTGAGCGATAGTTAGGAACTAAAGAAAAAAGAAGGTATAGATGATATGTGCCAGGTCCAAATTTTGGATGTGTTGTCCACAACAGATGTGATCTGCTTCACTTCCTAGAAATTTTCATTCCAAATCTATTGGTTGAGCAGACCAGTTAGGTGTAAGAGCCTTTTTAAATTGGGAAATAAGTCCAAGACCCAGTACCTTTAAATTTGGTCATACATAGATTGGTTGAAGTACCTGAAATTTTGGAGCAATCAGGTAGGAAAGAAAACATAAATACTTTAATTTTGTTTACAAAGGTATAATTTACCAAATTACTGTAGATCATAAGTAGCTTCAGAGGAAAAAATCTTATATCTGGAAAATAGTCAAAAACCAGTAATATTTTGTATAAAAATTTGTAAAATTATAATCATTCTTATCTGTTCATTTAGTCCCATGTTATTAATTCTTATTTATTTTGATCTTGTTTTATGAATTCAGTTTTTATTTAGAGTTCTGTAAATCTTTACACAGTTTAGTGTTATTATCTGACAGTAATTAGAAATTTTAATTTTAGTGTCAGTCTTTCCCATAAATTTCTCTGAAGATAAAATATCTTTGCAGAAATATTTTTGTTAAATTATCAGAGTAAAACAATTGTAAATGATAAACTTAAAAATGACCATGGTTAAAGATCTGGTGAGCATCCACATACATATATACATATAAATAATGCAATTGGCTTAGTTATCCAGTCAAACCTTAAGTTGACCACATATAAAATTCTTTTCTCACGATCTCTCCTACATGAAATTTCTGCAACTTACATATACTTTTCAGTTTTTGTCCTATCTTTCCCTTATCTTTAGGATACTTTAAAATAAAATTACTTTATCAAAAGAAATGCATGTTCTTTATATCCTTCTTTATCCAAAAAATAAAAACATACGCTATTCTTCTTTCTCTCAACAAAAGTATATCTCCATGCCTCATACCTTTCTCCACTGAAAATGTATATCCTGCTTTTTATACACAGTTATCCTATTTTATTCTCATAATTTTTAGTAGTTTTATAAAAATTCATAACTCTTTTATATATCAATTTTGGTAAGGGAAATTATACAGCAGTTTGCATTTTTAAAAGGCTACTTTTCCCCTTCAGTCTCTGTGGGCAGTTTTGGTTAGTTCCTGGGAATATATATTTCAAAGATATGCTAAGAGTCACAACTTTCAGAGACAGAGGATGACTAGGTTTTATAGCACTGCTTATTTGTCAATACTTTTCATGTAATTTAACAAGCCTAATTAACTTCCCCGTTTTATAAAGAGAACAAATCTTTGAGGCGTTTCAGGGATCCTCCTGAAAAACTACAGTTTTAAAAGATATCAAATGTTAAGAAAAATATTCTATTTAATATTTGAATCTTGGAAAGTTTGTGAGATATATCAAAAGTTTTAAAATATTTGGTGAGATAAAATCATTGTTTGCTGTGGAAGACTACTTATGTTATTAATTTAATGAAAGTGACAAAATATTTTAAAGATAAATACAATTACAAAATTATAAGCAAAATTTTAGCTTTTTTAATATTAAGAAGCCCCAGTCTACTAAAACAAATAATGTTACTGAACTCCAATTATTAAGTTCATCTGCCTGTGTGCTCTGGCCAGAAAGTATACAAGTGGAGTTTGCAGTAAAGGAATTAGTTTAATAAAATTGGCCAATCCAGAAATAGACAAGCTCATGGTTTGAAAAACCCAATTCCCCAGTGGCATGTAGATTATAGATTATATTAGGCAAAATCACTAGACACCATGGGTTAGAGTTTCAGGGTTAAGTTAAGAACTGATTGGTCATAGGTGAAATAAGGGTAATAAATCATTTCTTCAGGTCTTCAGGACAACTGGGAGGTCAGCTCTAGTGTCCAGAACTGGTTTCAGGGAGAGGTAGCCCACAGGGTCATCTGGCCTTAGGGCTCAGGAGCTGAAACATAACTTAGAATGAGAGGTTATCTTTAGCCTACCAGCGACTTGGACCTTGGGAGGATTAATCACAACCAGAATATTGTCTTCTGCTTCACAGGTCAATTATCATCAAGGTGAGAGAGTAAGGTCAGGTCAGTGATGTGTGCTGAGAGAAAGAAGAAGAAAAAAAACATGAGTTTTAAAACTATAATTTAAATCAAATCAGAATGCTGCTCAGTTCTTTTAAAGACCTAATGATAAATAGCACAGGAAATCATTTTAACAATATCTTTGCTTTCCTTTTATAGTCTCTTATTAAAAGCATACCAATAATACAGGAAAAGTTCATTCTTTTAGCAGAGAAACAACATTAAGTTTTAACTTTGTATAAGCACATCACAAATATTAAAGCTTGATATTAAAAAAAAAAAAAAACAAACAAACCTTACAATAACAATTTAACTTTAGCCAACTTAATATAGAGGGTAAAATTCTGAAATAACCAGGACAAATTTTTATTTTCCTTAATCAAAATATATCTCTATACCATCTTTTACTAAATTTCAGTAGCAATCAAAAGTAAGCAATTAGCTTTCTTTAGATTGTCAAATTTATTAATACGTTTCATAACCTTTAGAAATGCAGGGTTTTTGACTGGCAAATAATCTTTAAAAACATACTTCTTTAACAAAGCACAATAAATTCATTAACAGATACAAATTTATTTTTAGTTTTTTTTTTCTTGTATTAAGAAGGAACAATTAGGTATACTTAGATGAATTAGCAATTAGTGTTTCAGTATTTTATGTTATTTGGAAATAGTATAAATATTCAATCATTTTTTCATCCTTTAACTTAGTAAAACTGTAAGGTTTCAAGTTATCAAAAGAGATTTAGAAACTATTTTTAAGCAAACATACCATAAAACAATTATAGAAGTTTCACCCAAAAACCTTTTAATTATTTACATCTTTTAAATGTATTAATTCACAATATTTACATTACAATGAAAATTTTATGAGACATTAGACAGTCATTGATTATCCTAAGTTATTTTTATGTTGACAGACCCTGCAACAGAGATAAACTTATTTCTTCCAAACCCAGATAAAAGTATTAAACGTTGATAACACTTAGATGTATGTTGACATTAAACCAAACAAATCCATTTTAATACTAAATATTTTCCTCAGTATATGATATTGAAAAGCATTGGGGTAGTTTCTATTATATTTCTTAATATAAGCACTTAATTTTTAAGCCAATTAAACAGCTCTTTTTATATAATTTTATTAATTTCCTCCAGAGGAAGACATACATTCAGATATAGGCAGACACAACCAGAGACGTGGTAATTTCTTTTTTTTCATTAAATTTATCGGGGTGACATCGATTAATTATACAGGTTGCAGTGTATAGTACAATAATGTATCATATGCCTATTGCATTGTGTATTCGCTACCCGAAGTCAAATCTCCTTCCATCACCATATATTTGACCCCTCTAAACTCTGTCTACCTTCACCCTCACCCCTTTCCCTCTGGTTACCACTAATTGTCGTCTTTGTCCATGAGTTTGTCTTGTTTGTTGCTTTCAGTTTTACATCTCACATATGAGTGAAATCTTATGGTTCTCAACTTTTTCTGTCTGATTTATTTTGCTTAGTAGGATTATCTCAAGATCCATCCATGTTGTCACAAATGGCAGTATTTCATTTTTCCTTATGGCTGAGTAATATTCTATTGTGTATATGTACCATATCTTCTTTATCCAATCATCTGTTAAAGGGCATTTTGGTTGTTTGCATGCATTGGCCACCGTGAATAATGCTGCAATGAACATTGGGGTGCATATATCTTTATAGATAAATGTTTTAGAATTTTGGGAGTAGCATAGTGGTTATACCAATTTACATTCCCACCAGCAGTATATGAGACTTTCTCCCTCACAACCCCAACACTTGTTATAGTTCTGTTGATGATAGCCATTCTTATAAGTGTGAGGTGGTATCTCATTGTGGTTTTGATTTGCATTTCCCTCATAGCTGGTGAAGTTGAGCACCTTTTCAAGTGTCTGTTGGCTATTTGTATGTCTTCTGGGGAGAAATGTCTGTTCAGGTCCTCTGCCCATTTTTTAATTGAATTAATATTTGTTATTGAGTTGTATGAATTCTTTATATATTTTGGATATTAGTTCCTTATCAGAGGCTTTGTTTGCAAATATCTTCTATTCAGTTGATTGCCTTATTGTTTTGTTGATGATTTCTTTTGCCTGCAGAAGCTTTTCAGTTTGATATAGTCCCATTCATTTATTTTTGCTTGTACTTCCCTTACCTTCAAGGTCAAATTCATAAAATCTTCTCTAAGAATAAGGTCCATGAGTTTAGTATTTATGTTCTTCTATGCAATTTACTGTTTCAGGTCTTATATTTTGGTCTTTGATACATTTTCAGTTAATTTTGGTGTATAGTGACAGATAGCAGTCTAGTTTCATTCTTTTGTATGTGGCTTTCCTTTTTTTCCAGCACCATTTATTTAAGAGACTTTCTTTTCCCCAATGTATACTTTTGGTTTCTTTATTTGTCCATATATAGAGAGATTTATTTCTGGACTTTCAATTCTGTTCCATTGGTTTATGGGTCTTTTTGTCAATACCATGCTGTTTTGATTGTCGCTTTGTAGTATAATTTGAAGTCAGATAGAGTGATGCCTCTGGCGTTGCTCTTTTTTCTCAGTATTGCTTTGGCTATTTGGGGTCATTTGTGATTCCATACAAATCTTATGATTTTTTTTGTTCTATTTCTTTAAAAAATGCCATTGGGATTTTGATGAGGATTGCATTAAATTTGTATATTGCTTTGAGCAAGATGGCCATTTTAAAGATGTTGATTCTTCCAGCCCATGAACATGGAATATCTTTCTTTGTGTCTTCAATCCTTTTAATAATGTCTTATAGTTTTCAGTGTATAAGTTCTTCACATGCTTTATTAAGTTTATTCCTGAGAGTTTTACTTTTTGTTGCAATTGCAAAAGGTGTTGACTTGGTAATTTCATTAATTTTTTTTTTTTTTTTAGCTATGAGACAGGTACAGCAAAAAAAATGCTATTTATAATAGTTGAAATAAGTTTATTCAAATGACTAAGGCTTTAAGGTGTTTTTTGTTTGCTTGTTTGGTTTTTGTTTTGTCCTCAATAAAGGACAAAAAGGAGCTGCTGGTTAGGCAAGAGAAACTTTTAAGCCACCCATGATTTTATGAAAAAAAATTTCTTCCATTTTTTTCTTTTTCTTTTAGTTTATTTAGTCTCAGGTAGGTGTGGGCTGTGTTTCTATTTCTGGTTATCAGTAGGAAGACCTTGAAAGCTCCTGAGGCTTAGGAAAATCCTACTAGACTTCTAATTTTGTCAGATTTCAGACAAGACAAACAGAAAGAACTTTAAGGTAACTACTAAGATGGCCAAAAATTATTTTGTCTTTTAGAAACTTCTGTTTAGCAATTAAACAATGTATTTCATTGTCTCCATGTAGTTTGGATTCTTCTCCTTATGAAATCTTTTTCATATGATAACAGGGGCAAACAAAGTGAAATTAAATGAGTACTTATCCATTGGGAAAGGAACTCCTGTTGCAACATCCTGCCACTTGCACACACCTGGGGCAATCCCTCTGCTTGAGGGGGAAAAACCTCCCTAGGATAAAGGCATTTGACCTCTGTCGTACAAGGAAGGAGGCTGGTGAACTTAAGAGGGCTTCACAGTCAAGGTAACAGCAGTTTATGGAAGCTGTGAGCACAAAAGAGGCTCTTCGGTAACATTTCTTATATCAGGAGATCTAGACCATTAAGGTAAGACCAATTTAGGTCTCTTACATTGTCACCAGTTCGCCTAATAAAAGGCCTTTTAAAGTGAAAAGCAACACACCTTTGAGATCAATAAGAATAGCTATCTGGGAATCATTAACTCAGGCAGAAGCCCAAATGTTTTGATTAGGAGACAAAGGCAATGGCTATTTATGAGAAGGATAAGGGGAATACATACATCAGTAGAAGGAAGCCATTTCTATTGGCCCAGATAACATAACACAATGGTGTTAATTCTAAACAATGTTTTTAATTTTCACAATAGTCATCAGTCTAGTAGTCATAACTGCTTTGTTATCTTTGCAAATAGTTTTTTTTT